>CM038669.1:334100795-335300795 GCA_021605145.1 Aegilops bicornis | reverse complement strand
CCCGATATTGCCCATTCCATTCTCTCATGCTTGCATTAGATTTTGCTCTTGTTATTGTTTGCTCCTATTCGATGCATAGCCTGCTTTTGTATCTGCTATTGTACCTTACCTGCTTATCCTAACCTGCTTAGTATAGGTTGGTTAGTGATCCATCAGTGACCCCACCTTGTCCTTGTTGCCCGTGCTTCATCATTGAAGACCCGATCAACGGGACCGAAGACCAGGCCCCGCACCGAACATCACTTTCCCTTAGTTGCTCAACACTCTTTGGGTTACTATCGAGTACCGAGGGTGAACCTCTTCAAGACTTCGATGTTAACCTCGTAGTGTAGTCATTCGGTCATGGTCATCGAGGGTGATTTCCTCCTTAACCACTTCCGATACGACTACGTCGTGCAAACCCTCAAGTGTGAACCTCGGGGTGATTCCTCTTACGTTCACCTTGATGATTACATCTAGTGGAATTCATCGGGGTGATTCCTCGGTTTTCCCTTGATGTTTGGACACACGGATACTTGGACTTTACCATCACACTTGGAAAGACGGGTTGACCACGAGGGGTACCCAGCGAGCTTAATTGCGAGTGATGTGGAGACGGGTTGACACGGAGGGTGCCCGCGAGATAATTACGAGGCGTGGCCGAGCATTCCTAGCCCTTGCCGCAAGTCCTCGAGGGCAGAGCAACGGGTCACATCTTTCGTGAGTCTCGCTTGTTACCGCTGCGTTCCTAATCCACTACGATTTGGATATTTGATCCAAGGGCCTCGGCCCGATAGCACTAACCATCACGTGGGCATAGTATGGGCGTTCAAGCGTCGTATACATCAGCCGAAGCTTAATAGACGTCGGCCGAGCGGCCGGCCGGGTTGGACTGCGTGGCGCTGCCTTGTTGAAGGAGGTAGCTAGGTCTGCTCACCGGCCGCCCACGATAGCGTCAAGGAGTTCCCGGGAGATGGCCCATGACCCCGGGGCATAGGTTTAGTCGGCGTCTTGGCCTCTCTATTAAGCCTAGGTCGGGTTGCGGCGTATTGTTTGGCCGAGGCCGGGCATGGCCCAGGAAAGTGTGTCCGGCCGGAGTTAAGCGAGCGTGGTGGGTAAGTTGGTGCACCCCTGCAGGGAAGAAAACATCTATCGATAGCCTGTCCTACGGTAACGGACACTTGGAGTTGTATCCCGATCGATACAACTAGAACTGGATACTTGTGATGAGAACTGGATGGTGATGAGGATTTGATTGTGACGATAACCGGATAGTATGGCTCTGGGATGCCTTTCTCGCAGGGAGTCGAGAAAGGATCTCCGGCCGAGGTTGATAACACTTCTACTACTTTACTTTATGCTACTCTACTCCCTCCGGTTGCTGCAAGATGGTGGTTTCCAGAAGATGCTAGTCTTCGATAGGACTAGGCCTTCTCTCTATTCTCGCATTTCTGCAGCCCACCTCACATATACATCCTCCCTTTGATAATGTTGCATATGTAGTGTAGATCCTTGCTTGCGAGTACTTTGGATGAGTACTCACGGTTGCTTTGCTTACCTGTTTCCCCCTTTCTTCTTCATTCCAGTTGATGCAACCTGATGTTGGAGCCCAGAAGTCAGATGCCACCGCCGATGTCTACTACTACGTGGAGGCCGCCGACGACCAGGAGTAATTAGGAGGCTCCCAGGCAGGAGGCCTTGCCTTTTCGATCGTTGCTGCTTTTGTGCTAGCCTTCTTAAGGCGAACTTGTCTAACTCATGTTTGTACTCAGATATTGTTGCTTCCGCTGACTCTTGTGTATTCGAGCTTATGTATTCGAGCCCTCGAGGCGCCTGGCTTGTAATATAAAGCTTGTATTATTTTAATTTGTGTCTAGAGTTGTGTTGTGATATCTTCCCGTGAGTCCTTGATCTTGATCGTACACATTTGCGTGCATGATTAGTGTACGATCGAATCGAGGGCGTCACAGGGAGAAACACCACCCTCTTATGGGGCCTGGGGGTTGGAATGAGCTGCCCCGCGGCGGGCAGCCGGTGCGCGATGTTGCTGGACAAGTATCCGGCCTCCCGCAGCTTTTCGATGTGACACTCCGTGACGGAGGAGGCCATCCACCTGCCTCCCGCTCCGGATATAGTTGGAGAAGGTTGAGGTGGGATGTTCGGACTTGGGCGCTGGAGCTCGAGTGCGCCGAAATGGATGAGCAAAGGAGGAAGAAGGCGTAGGTGAAAAGGTGGATCCTTATCCCCTTATATAGACGGACGAAGCTATGCGTCCCCCGCCAGCCTGGTAAAACTCGCTTATCTCCCAAGCGCCGTAATCAATGGCGCGGATGGGTTACCCACGTCCGTATTGATGAGAAACCCGGAATAAGGGGGCACGATCTACGCTTAGATAAGACATGCCAAGGAAACCGCCTCGCTAAACGCGCTAAGGTGGAACAGTAAAAAAACGATTCGTATAAAGGCCTGGCCGTGGTGTGACGTCACGCCGCAGAATACATCAGCAGATCTGTGCAAAAGTTATTCTCTCTACGGTAGTATGTGGAACTTGTTTTGCAGAGCCGGACACTATCCTTGTGTTTAAAATCTTCTATGAAGTATTCGGAGGAGGAACCCGCCTTGCAATGCCGAAGATAATATGCGCGCCGGACTCGTCCTCATTGAAGCCTGGTTCAGGGGCTACCGAGGAGTCCTGGACTAGGGGTGTCCGGATAGCGAACTATCATCTTTGGCCGGACTCTGGACTATGAAGATACAAGATTGAAGACTTCGTCCCGTGTCCGGATGGGACTTTCCTTGGCGTGGAAGGCAAGCTTGGCGATACGGATATGTAGATCTCCTACCATTGTAACCGACTACATGTAACCCTAACCCTAACCCTATCCGTGTCTATATAAACCGGAGGGTTTTAGTCCAGAGGACGAACAACAATCATACCATAGGCTAGCTTCTAGGGTTTAGCCTCTCCGATCTCGTGGTAGATCCACTCTTGTACTACCCATATCATCAATATTAATCAAGCAGGAGTAGGGTATTACCTCCATCGAGAGGGCCCGAACCTGGGTAAAAACATCGTGTCCCTTGTCTCCTGTTACCATCCGCCTAGAAGCACAGTTCGGGACCCCCTACCTGAGATCCGCCGGTTTTGACACCGACAACCCCCCTTAGTTGTTCGACTCTGCAGAGTTACTATCGAGTGCCGAGGGTGATACCTCATTAGCACTTCTGATGTTAACCCTGTAGTGTAGCTATTTGGTCGTGGTCATCGAGGGTGATTCCTCCTTAACCACTTCCGATACGACTCTGTCGTGCAACCCCTCAAGTGTGAACCTTGAGGGTGGTTCCTCCTACATTCACCTTGATGATTACATCGAGTGGAATCCACCGAGGGTGATTCCTCGGGGTTTCCGCCTGGTGTTTGTACACACGGATACTTGGACTTTACAAATGTTACTTGGAAAGGCGGGTCGACCCTGAGGGGTACCCGCGAGTGATGTGGAGATCAATAAGGCATTGGCCAAAAGGATCACACCGGACCTGCCACCTCTCGTAGGCAAACACCAAAGTGCTTTTGTCAAAGGAAGGTCTATCCATGATGGTTTCATGCTAGTGCAATGCACGGCGAGGCGCCTTCACGCACTAAAGGGGCCAACGGTAATGCTCAAATTGGATATTTCCAAAGCGTTCGATTCGGTGCACTGGCCCTTTCTCATCGAAGTCCTACAAATCATGGGCTTTGGGCCAAGGTGGATCACGTGGATATGTCGGCTGCTATCCACTTCTTCCACAAGAATACTCCGGGACGGCCAATATACAATTACAAAGGCATGAGACAAGGTGCTCCGCTCTCGCCGATGCTTTTCATCTTGATCATGGAGCCATTACAGCTGATATTCGAGCTCTCTACTTAGAGAGTAATTATGGTCCGTTTAGCAAGGAGAGGAATGGAACATCGCCTCTCGATGTTCACGGCGATGTCATGATTTTCGTCAAACCAAATGACCAAGACATCCATGCCCGCTCTCCACTTCTATGGATCTTTGGTGGAGCTCCGAGATTACATGTAAACATAAATAAGAGTGCAGCATACCCAATCCGATGCCCTGCAGCACTTGGGTGAGGGCATTGGCGGCAATTGGCTGCCCGAGCAGCACTTTTCCCTCCAATTATCTCAGCCTACCACTCTCCATTCACAATTAATCAGCTGCTCAGGGATCGGGATTGGTGGATCAGCAGGTCATAGCTCTGACAAAGTGGAAGGTCGCAAGCATGCCCAAGAGTGGACACCTCCTCTTAATCAAGTCGGTTCTATGCGCCATCCCACACTACAAAAAAAATACACTTCCATGATGATACGTGTTTGTCACAGTAGGTCGCTTTTTTGTCATGCATGTACATCCATGAAAAATTTATGACAAAATCAAGATAGTCATACATGTGCTGTCGTAGAAGTGTTCCATGACATTACCAAAATTATCATCACGGAAGTGTCCACTTCCATTACGATAAATCGCGTCCTGTAAGTGCTTTTCGTCAAGGGTGACCGACACGTGGCATCCACCGTAACGGAACTCCGTTAAGCTATCGGGTCGGGTTTTGGATCCGATAACCCATTAACAGCCCCGACCAATGGGAAGTTTCCACGTGTAAAATTCTTATTGGCCGGACGAAACACGTGTCAGCTCGTCAGTGGGTCAGATAGGCGCCTATGATACGTCGACACGTGGCATGGCCCAACAGAGGCCTATTCCTGTGAAAAGGCCGGCCTTTTTGACTTGGTCAAAAGCTGGCGGGCCGGCCCATGGAAAGCCTGTTAACGGCATGTTCGAATATAGCCTGATACGTCCATTTTGCATCATGCTTTTATATCGATATTTATCGCTTTATGGGCTGTTATTTCACGTTATGTCACAATACTTATGGCTATTCTCTCTTATTTTACAAGGTTCACATGAAGAGGGAGAATCTTTGGCAGGTGGAATTCGGTGGAAAAGGAGCAAATATTGGAGACCTATTCTGTGCAACTCCAAAAGTCCTGAAACTCCACGGAATGTCTTAAAATAAATAAAGAAAAATCATCGCCAAAGATGAAGGCCAGGGGGCCCACACCCTGCTCACGAGGGTGGGGGCGCGCCCTACCCCCCTGGGCGCGACCCCCTACCTCGTGGGCCCCATGGTGGCTCTCTGATGCCCATCTTCTCCTATATGAAGTCTTTCGATGAGAAAAAAAAATTAGAAGAAACCTTTCGGGACGAGACTCCGCCGCCACGAGGAGGAACCTTGGCGGAACCAATCTAGGGCTCTGGCGAGCTGTTACCCGGGGACACTTCCCCTCGGGAGGGAAATCATCGTCATCATCATCACCAGCTCCTCTCATCAGAGAGGGCAATCTCCATCAACATCTTCACCAGCACCATCTCATCTCTAAACCCTAGTTCATCTCTTGTATCCAATTCTTGTCTCCAAGTTCGGATTGGTGCTAGTAGGTTGCTAGTAGTGTTGATTACTCCTTGTAGTTGACGCTTAGTTGGTTTATTTGGTGGAAGATCATATGTTCAGATCCTTTATGCATATTATTACCCTCTGATTATGAACATGAATATGCTTTGTGAGTAGTTACATTTGTTCACGAGGACACGGGAGAAGTCTTGCTATTAGTAGTCATGTGAATTTGGTATTCGCTCGATATTTTGATGAGATGTATGTTGTCTAGCCTCTAGTGGTGTTATGTGAACGTCGACTACATAACACTTCACCATTATTTGGGCCTAGAGGAAGGCATTGGGAAGTAATAAGTAGATGATGGGTTGCTAGAGTGACAAAAGCTTAAACCCTAGTTTATGCGTTGCTTCGTAAGGGGCTGTTTTGGATCCATATGTTTCATGCTATGGTTAGGTTTACCTTAATACTTTTGTTGTAGTTGCGGATGCTTGCAATAGAGTTTAATCATAAGTAGGATGCTTGTTCAAGTAATAACATCACCCAAGCACCGGTCCACCCACATATCAAATTATCAAAGTACCAAACGCGATCATATGAACGTGATGAAAACTAGCTTGACGATATTCCCATGTGTCCTCGGGAGCGCTTTTCCTATTATAAGAGTTTGTCCAGGCTTGTCCTTTGCTACAAAAAGGATTGGGCCACCTTGCTTCACCTTATTTACTTTTGTTACTTGTTGCTCGTTATAATCTACCTTATCACAAAACTATCTGTTACCACTTATTTCAAGATTTCTGCAGAGAATACCTTGCTGAAAACCGCTTATCATTTCCTTCTGCTCCTCGTTGGGTTCGACACTCTTACTTATCGAAAGGACTATGATAGATCCCCTATACTTGTGGGTCATCAAGACTCTTTTAAGCACCATTGCCGGGAGTGAAGCGCCTTTGGTAGGTGGAATTTGGTAAGGAAAAATTTATTTATTGTGCTGAAATTTTACATCACTTGTTACTATGGAAAGTAATTGTTCCGAGGGGCTTGTTCGGGTATCTTCACCCCGTCGGTAGAGCAAAAGAGTTGCTCCTCAACCTACTGAACCTATTGAAAATGAAACTCTTTTGAATTTCCTTCGGTATGATGGAAAAACTGCTAGCTAACCCTTTTTACAGGAGATGGAACAAAGCACCACGATGAGCACTTAATATATGTGGATGAAATTTGTGGATTATTTAAGCTTGTAGGTGTACCCGATGATGTTGTTAAGAAGAAGGCTTTCCCTTTATCTTTGAAGGAAGACGCATTGACATGGTATAGGCTATGTGATACGAGATCATGGAACTATAAAAGATTGAAATTGGAATTTCATCAAAAGTATTACCCTATGCATCTTCTTCATCGTTATCGCAATTATATGTATAATTTTTGGCCTCGCAAAGGAGAAAGCATCGCTCAAGCTTGGGGGACGCTTAAATCAATGTTATATTCATGCCCCAATCATGAGCTCTCAAAAGTGACAATTCTTCAGAATTTCTATGCTCGACTTTCTGATAACAATCGCACCATGCTTGATACTTCTTGTGCTGGCTCTTTTATGATGAAGACTATTGAATTCAAATGGAATTTATTGGATAGAATTAAACGCAACTCTGAAGATTGGGACCTCGGACGAAGGTAAGGAGTCAGGTATGACACCTAAGTTTGATTGTGTTAAATCTTTTATGGATACTGATATTTTCCTTAAGTTTAGCACTAAATATGGACTTGACTCTGAGATAGTAGCTTCTTTCTGTGAATCTTTTGCTACTTATGTTGATCTCCCTAAAGAGAAGTGGTTTAAATATCATCCTCCCATAGAAGTAAAAGTAGCTGCACCTATTAAAGTTGAAGAAAAGACTGTCACTTATAATGATCCTATTGTTCCTACCTCTTATGTTGAGAAACCACCTTTCCCTGTTAGAGTAAAGGATCATGCTAAAGCTTCAACTGTTGTTCGTAAAAGCAATATTAGAAATTATACACCTCCTGAGCAAGTCAACGTAGAACCTAATATTGCTATTGTCAAAGATCTCTTGTCTGATAATATTGATGGGCATGTCATTCATTTCTCTGGTGAAACTGCTAGAATTGCTAAACCCTGTGTTAAAGATAAACTTAGACCTGTGGTGGGCGTGCCTGTTATTTCTGTTAAAATAGGAGATCATTGTTATCATGGCTTATGTGATATGGGTGCTAGTGCTAGTGTTATACCTATTACCTTGTATGAAGAAATTAAGCATGAAATTGCACCCGTTGAGACAGAAGATATTGATGTTACAATTAAACTTGCCAATAGAGATACCATATCGCCAGTGGGAATTTTTTGAGATGTTGAAGTGTTGTGTGGGAAAACCAAATATCCCGCTGATTTTCTTGTTCTCGGTTCTCCACGAGATAGCTTTTGTCCCATTATATTTGGTAGACCCTTCTTGAGTACTGTTAATGCTACGATAGACTGCAAAAAGAATGTTGTTACTGTTGGCTTGGATGATATGGTTCATGAGTTTAATTTCTCTAAATTTAGTAAACAACATCGTGAGGAAGAATTGCCTAGTAAGGATGAAATTATTGGTATTGCTTCTATTGATGTGCCTCCTAGTGATCCTTTGGAACACTATTTGCTAGACCATGAAAATGAGATGTTCATGAATGAAAGAAGGGAAATAGATGAAGTATTCTTTAAACAGGAACCTATTCTGCAACACAATTTGCCTGTTGAAATCCTAGGGGATCCTCCTCCACCCAAGGGTGATCCCGTGTTTGAGCTTAAACCATTGCCTGATAATCTTAAATATGCTTATGTTGATGAAAAGAAAATATATCCTGTTATTATTAGTGCTAACCTTTCAGAGCATGAAGAAGAAAGATTATTGAAAACTACGAAGAAGCACCGTGCCGCTATTGGATATACTCTCGATGATCTTAAGGGCATTAGTCCCACTCTATGTCAACATAAAATAAATTTGGAAGCGGATGCCAAACAAGTTCGTGATCCTCAACGATGTTTGAATCCTAAAATGAAAGAAGTGGTAAGAAAAGAAATACTCAAGCTTCTGGAGGCAGGTATAATTTATCCCGTAGCTGATAGTCAGTGGGTAAGTCTTGTCCATTGTGTCCCTAAGAAGGGAGGTGTTACTGTTGTCCCTAATGATAAAGATGAATTGATTCCGCAAAGAATTATCACAGGTTATAGGATGGTAATTGATTTCCGCAAATTGAATAAAGCCACTAAGAAAGATCATTACCCCTTACCTTTTATTGATCAAATGCTAGAAATATTATGCAAACATACACATTATTGCTTTCTAGATGGTTATTCTGGTTTCTCTCAAATACCTGTGTCGGCTAAAGAATAATCAAAGACTACTTTTACATGCCCTTTTGGTACTTTTGCTTATAGACGTATGCCTTTTGGTTTATGTAATGCACCTGCTACCTTTCAAAGATGCGTGATGGCTATATTCTCTGACTTTTGTGAAAAGATTTGTGAGGTTTTCATGGACGACTTTTCCGTCTATGGTTCCTCTTTTGATGATTGCTTGAGCAATCTTGATCGAAGTTTTGCAGAGATGTGAAGAAACTAATCTTGTCTTGAATTGGGAAAAGTGCCACTTTATGGTTAATGAAGGTATTGTCTTGGGGCACAAAGTTTCTGAAAGAGGTATTGAAGTTGATAAAGCCAAGGTTGATGCTATTGAAAAGATGCCATGTCCCAAGGACATCAAAGGTATAAGAAGTTTCCTTGGTCACGCCGGATTTTATAGGAGGTTCATTAAGGACTTATCAAAAATCTCTCGGCCTCTGAATAATTTATTACAAAAAGATGTACCATTTGTCTTTGATGATGATTGTGTAGAAGCATTTGAAATACTTAAGAAAGCATTAGTCTATGCACCTGTTGTTCAGCCACCTGACTGGAATTTACCCTTTGAAATTATGTGTGATGCTAGTGATTATCTTTGTAGGTGTTGTTCTAGGGCAAAGAGTTGATAAGAAATTGAATGTTATCCATTATGCTAGTAATACTCTAGACAATGCTCAAAGAAATTATGCTACTACTGAAAAGGAACTCTTAGCAGTTGTATTTGCTTGTGATAAATTCAGACCCTATATTGTTGACTCTAAAGTAACTATTCACACTGATCATGCTGCTATTAAATATCTTATGGAAAAGAAAGATGCTAAACCTAGACTTATTAGATGGGTTCTCTTGCTGCAAGAATTTGATTTGCATATTGTTGATAGAAAAGGAGTTGAGAACCCCGTTGCAGACAACTTGTCTAGGTTAGAGAATGTTCTTGATGACCCACTACCTATTGATGATAGCTTTCCTGATGAAAAATTAAATTTCATAAGCACTTCTCGTAGCACTCCATGGTATGCTGATTATGCTAATTAAATTGTTGCTAAGTTTATACCACCTAGCTTCACATACCAACAAAAGAAAAAGTTTTTCTATGACTTGCGACATTACTTTTGGGATGACCCACATCTTTATAAAGAAGGGGTAGATGGTGTTATTAGACGTTGTGTACCTGAGCATGAACAGGAACAGATCCTACGCAAGTGTCACTCCGAGGCTTATGGAGGGCACCACGCTGGAGATAGAACTGCACATAAGGTACTACAATCCGGTTTTTATTGGCCCACTCTCTTCAAAGATGCCCGTAAGTTTGTTTTGTCTTGTGATGAATGTCAAAGAATTGGTAATATAAGTAGACGTCAAGAAATGCCTATGAATTATTCACTTGTTATTGAACCATTTGATGTTTGGGGCTTTGATTATAGGGGACCTTTTCCTGCCTCTAATGGATATACTCATATTTTAGTTGTTGTTGATTACGTTACTAAGTGGGTAGAAGCTATTCCAACTAGTAGTGCTGATCATAATACTTCTATTAAAATGCTCAAGGAAGTTATTTTTCCGAGGTTTGGAGTCCCTAGATATTTGATGACTGATGGTGGTTCACACTTTATTCATGGTGCTTTCCGTAAGATGCTTGCTAAATATGATGTTAATCATAGAATTGCATCTCCATATCACCCATGGGTCTAGTGGTCAGGTAGAATTGAGCAATAGAGAGCTCAAATTAATTTTGCAAAAGACTGTCAATAGGTCTAGGAAGAATTGGTCCAAGAAACTTGATGACGCATTATGGGCCTAGAGAACTGCATATAAAAATCCTATGGGCATGTCTCCGTATAAAATGGTTTATGGAAAAGCATGTCAGTTACCTCTCGAACTAGAACATAAGGCATATTGGGCTATTAAAGAGCTCAACTATGATTTCAAACTTGCGTGTGAGAAGAGGTTATTTGATATTAGCTCACTTGATGAATGGAGAACCCAAGCTTATGAAAATGCCAAGTTGTTTAAAGAAAAATTTAAAAGATGGCATGACAAAAGGATACAAAAGCGTGAGTTTAATGTAGGTGATTATGTGTTGCTATACAACTCTCGTTTAAGATTTTTTGCAGGAAAACTTCTCTCTAAATGGGAAGGTCCCTACGTTATCGAGGAGGTCTATCGTTCTGGTGCCATAAAAATCAACAACTTCGCAAGCACAAATCCAAAGGTGGTAAACGGTCAAAGGATCAAACACTATATCTCAGGTAATCCTATAAATGTTGAAACCAATATTATTGAAACCGTAACCCCGGAGGTATACATAAGGGACACTTTCCAGAACGTTTCAGACTCCGAAAAGGAGTAGGTATGTGGTGCGGTAAGTAAACCGACTCCAAAACAGTTTTTAAGGCAATATTTCTCTGTTTTGGAATATTTAGAAAAATAGAAAAATAAGTAGCAGTCCGGGGAGGACACGAGGCCTCCACGAGGGTGGAGGGTGCGCCCTACCCCCTGGGCGCGCCCCCTACCTCGTGAGCACCTCGTCTGCCCTCCGGACTCCGTTTTCTTGCACGATACGTATTTTGGTTGGTAAAAATTCATTATATATACTCCCAAAGGTTTTGACTCTCGTATCACGCAATTCTCCCCTGTTCTGTTTTGAGCTATTTTTCTAACGGGTCTAGATCATCATGACGACCCCAAGTGCTTCCAAGGACAAGTTCTTCGAGAAGGTGATCGACCCTTACCTCGCGGAGGTGCTGTGACACCCTCAAACCATTGAGATGCGTGATGGGTTGCTGCACATCCGCGACGTTGAGGGACCAAAGGGAACCGGAAGCGTGGAGTCGAAGCTCGAAGCAATGGAGCAACAAGTTTTCAAGTGCCAGGGGATGGTGGAGCATGGAATCAACGCTACCCACAAGATGCTCGCGGAGTTCACAAACAACTACGAGCCGGACGCCAAGAGAACCGAGGAGGCCATCTTCAAGTTACATGAGAAGATCGAGCACCTCCAAGCCCAAATCTATGATCTGCAAAACCAAAACTGTGAGTATGAATATAGATTCAAAAGGATGAGTTTGGCTGCAGATTTGAGGATTCCGGAGACTCGATCATCCTTCTATGATGGTGATCCTATGCTATGGAAGGTGGATGACAAGCTTGCATCATCAAAAACACCTCCACCGCCAACAACAAAGAAGGAGATATAATCACATGGGTATGGGCACTCCCCTTGGCAACTGCCAAGCTTGGGGGAGGTGCCCCGGTATCGTATCACCATCACAACTCCTATCTTTACCGTTTTTCTTAGTTCGATCCTATTAGTAGTATCTTGATTTAGTAGAATAAAGTCATGGCATGATCTAGTTTTGAAGTTTTGCTTTATGATTCCTCTATGTAATCGAGTCCGTGAGCTATATAATAAATATTAGTGTTGAGTCAAGGGCTTGAGTATTTTGCCATGATCTTGGGTGATTAGAAGAAAAAGAATAAAAAGAATCAAAGAGTTCATATTGATCTTAGTGAAAGTAATGACTTCACATAGAAAGAGTATGATGATTAAAAGTTGTTGGGAGTTGACAAATATAGCTTTGGTCATCGTTGCAATTAATAGGAAGTAATAAGGAAAGAGAGGTTTCACATATAGATATATTATCATTGACATCTTTTATGATTGGGAGCACTCATTAAAATATGACATGCTAAAGAGTTGATGTTGGACAAGGAAGACAACATAATGAGTTATGTTTTCTTGTATCCTAGATAAAGTATGTTGTCATGGATCCTCTAACATGTTGAGCTTGCCTTTCCCCTCATGCTAGCCAAATTCTTAGCACCAAGTAGAGATACTACTTGTGCTTCCAAATACCCTTAAACCAGTTTTGCCATGAGAGTCCACCATATCTACCTATGGTTTGAGTAAGATCCTTCAAGTAAGTTGTCATCGGTGCAAGCAATAAAAATTTCTCTCTAAATATGCATGACTTATTAGTGCAGAGAAATAAGCTTTGTACGAACTTGTTGTGGACGCAATAAAAGCGACGGACTGCATAATAAAGGTTCACATACAAGGGGCAATATAAAGTGACGTTCTTTTGCATTAAGATTTTGTGCATCAACCCTAAACGCGCATGACAACCTCTGCTTCCCTCTGCGAAGGGCCTCTCTTTTATTATTATCCTCTACCTTATGCAAGAGTCACGGTGATCTTCACCTTTCCCTTTTTATTTTATCCTTTGGCAAGCTCAGCATGTTGGAAAGAACATGATATATATATATCTAATTGGATGTAGGGGAGCATGAATTATTATTGTTGACATTACCCTTGAGGTAAAAGGTTGTGGGGCAAAACTATAAGCCCCTATCTTTCTCTGTGTCCGATTAAACCTCCGTAACCACAAGTATTGCGTGAGTGTTAGCAATTATGAAGGACTAAGTGATAGTTGAGTATGTGGACTTGCTTTTAAGCTCTGACATAGACTCTTTTCGATGTTATGATAAATTGCAATTGCTTCAATGACTGAGGTTATAATTTGTTGGTGCTCAATAAGGTTTCTGATTCATACTTTGGCCTTGTGAAAAGATCATCACTTGAACATAAGTAATCATATGACAAATCTATATATGTTGCTGTTATGAGAATAATCATGATGCCTTCATGTCCGTATTTTATTTTTATCGACGCCTCTACCTCTAAACATGAGGACATATTTATTGTTATCGGCTTTTTGCTTGAGGACAAGCGAGGTCTAAGCTTGGGGGAGTTGATACGTCCATTTCGCATCATGCTTTTATATCGATATTTATCGCTTTATGGGCTGTTATTTCACGTTATGTCACAATACTTACGGCTATTCTCTCTTATTTTACAAGGTTTACATGAAGAGGGAGAATGCCGACAATTTGGAATTCAGGCTAGAAAAGGAGCAAATATTGGAGACCTATTCTGTCCAACTCCAAAAGTCCTGAAACTCCACGGAATGTCTTAAAATAAATAAAGAAAAATCATCGCCAAAGATGAAGGCCAGGGGGCCCACACCCTGCTCACGAGGGTGGGGGGCGCGCCCTACCCCCCTGGGCGCGCCCCCTACGTCGTGGGCCCCTTGGTGGCTCTTCGATGCCCATCTTCTCCTATATGAAGTCTTTCGATGAGAAAAAATCAGAAGAAACCTTCCGGGACGAGACTCCGCCGCCACGAGGCGGAACCTTGGCGGAACCAATCTAGGGCTCCAGCGGAGCTGTTCTGCCAGGGACACTTCCCTCCGGGAGGGGGAAATCATCGTCATCACCATCACCAACGCTCCTCTCATCGGGAGAGGGCAATCTCCATCAACATCTTCACTAGCACCATCTCATCTCTAAACCCTAGTTCATCTCTTGTATCCAATTCTTGTCTCCAAGTCCGGGATTGGTGCTAGTAGGTTGCTAGTAGTGTTGATTACTCCTTGTAGTTGATGCTAGTTGGTTTATTTGGTGGAAGATCATATGTTCAGATCCTTTATGCATATTATTACCCTCTGATTATGAACATGAATATGCTTTGTGAGTAGTTACGTTTGTTCACGAGGACACGGGAGAAGTCTTGCTATTAGTAGTCATGTGAATTTGGTATTCGTTCGATATTTTGATGAGATGTATGTTGTCTACCCTCTAGTGGTGTTATGTGAACGTCGACTACATAACACTTCACCATTATTTGGGCCTAGAGGAAGGCATTGGGAAGTAATAAGTAGATGATGAGTTGCTAGAGTGATAGAAGCTTAAACCCTAGTTTATGCGTTGCTTCGTAAGGGGCTGTTTTGGATCCATATGTTTCATGCTATGGTTAGGTTTACCTTAATACTTTTGTTGTAGTTGCGGATGCTTGCAATAGAGGTTAATCATAAGTGGGATGCTTGTTCAAGTAAGAACAGCACCCAAGCACCGGTCCACCCACATATCAAATTATCAAAGTACCGAACGCGAATCATATGAACGTGATAAAAACTAGCTTGACGATATTCCCTTGTGTCCTCGGGAGCGCTTTTCCTATTATAAGAGTTTGTCCAGGCTTGTTATTTGCTACAAAAAGGATTGGGCCACCTTGTTGCACCTTATTTACTTTTGTTACTTGTTGCTCGTTACAATTTACCTTATCACAAAACTATCTGTTACCACTTATTTCAGTACTTGCAGAGAATACCTTGCTGAAAACCGCTTATCATTTCCTTCTGCTCCTCGTTGGGTTCGACACTCTTACTTATCAAAAGGACTACGATAGATCCCCTATACTTGTGGGTCATCATAGCCCATTTACAGCCCGCTAACCGAAGGCCCATTACGCCCTATCTGAATTAGGCCCAGTAGCGTCATCTGGGCCATCCAATATGATTCTAGCCCGTTTTCACTTCTGGCCCATGTATGGCCCATGACGTTTTTCGGCCCATTTGAGGCCCTATGTAACTCTTGGCCTACTAACGGCCCGTGGTGAAACTGGCCCGTAATGAACAGTGTATCACTTTACACCCATTAACGGCCCGTGGTGAAACTGGCCCGTAATGAACAGTGTATCACTTTATACCCATTAACGGACCGTTATTCCGTTGGGTCGTTTCCAGCCCATGTTATCTTTTGGCCTTCTCAGATCCCATTTATTCTTGGGCTCATTTCCAGCATTCGTTTACTTACGGCCCGTTACTGTCATTTTCTGCTTGTGGGCCAAATTCAGCCCGTGGTTACAGTGGGCACGTTTGTGGTCCGTTAATACGTTGGGCCGATTTCATAGTGTCATCAAATACGGCCTATTAACGATGGCCCGCTATGGTCGGCCCATGAATGGTCGATTCCAACTCTAGCCCGTTTACGGCCATAATGTGGTCTGTTTGGCCCATGTTTGGCCAATCGATTATACAGCCCATATAAGGCCCATTGATAATATGGCCATCAGAAGGCCCATTATTTCTATGGCCCGTAGAAGGCCATTGTTTCTACGACCCGTAGAAGGCCCACTGTTTCTACGACCAGTAGGAGGCCCAGTGTCACTACAGTAAATATTAGCCCATGGTTATTGTGGCCTAGTTTTAAAAAATAGGTTATTTCAGCCACTAGCTAACCGCGGAAAAAGAACTACAATGACTACAAGCAAACAAATAAACAAGACAACAAGGAAATAAATAAGCAAGTAACTAACGCTAGGCTATCACGGCTATTACACATATTACATCCACTGGGCATCAAAGTTCGCCACCAGTGCAAATATAGGGAACAAAGCAGCATATCATATACACTGGTTGTCAAAGTTGGCGACCATCGCAAATAAACGCCGCAGCAAAACAAATCCAGAACTGAAACCACTTCATACGATCTCAAGAAACAATATCCTAGGTATCCATAATGCTGGCAAGATGCTTAGCAAGCTTATTAACTTTCTCTTGTTTGGCGCTTAAATCCTCCAGTAACTTGTCGTTGCACCGGAAAATATGCATCTGAATTCTGCGAGGACTTCCTCGGTCCTTCACTTCCTCTGTCAAAGACATCTCGATCGATGTCTTTCAACTTGAAGTTGAGACTCAAGATGACGAACTGATTCAAGCAGCGAGTTTGAAGAGCTTGTGCCAGCAGTAGTGGCCAGTAACTCGAACACTACATCAAGACAAGAATTTTGGGTTCCCTCACTGTCGTCAAGATAGTTTTTATCAACTTTCTTGGAGACCAACAGGGATGTCTCACTGTCTTGAACCTTATCTGCATTACTTCCTTTACCATTGGATAACGCGGTACTGTTCTCCAATATTTTATCCGCATTCTAAAAGAGAAACAAGCAGACACATCACAGGTTTACCATGTTGTATACGAAACTAATTTTGGTAAATGAGTTCAGTAGTAAAGTGGACAGGATAACAACATGAAACAAACAAGTTCAAGATAGACACAGTTCAAATAGTATTTGTTCAAGACAAAGTAGAATAGACAGAATATAAGTGAGGGTAACTATAGAGCAATAACAACACTTGTAATGTGCATGACATGAGAACATAACTGTTTATTCAATTGAAACTGAAATCAACATAGAGCAGGTTACAACAGCAAACCAGTTAAAGAAACAGGTTCAAAACATACCTGTTGCGCCATTGGAGTTTCAATTCCATACTTCAAATTTGAAAATAGTTGGTATGAGTAAATACAGTCATGCAAGAGCAAAGGAGTATGAACCATAGCTACGTAACTGACACGAGAACAAATCTTCTTCTCCTTTAAGCGCCGAGTTGGGATTCGAGTGGTGGTCCTTGTGCTTTGGGCAATCAAGTTCCCTTACTAACTGCTCGTGTTTGGGTGCTCTGTGGTGGAGACGGTCTTGTGTCAACTGAACTGGGTTACTATCTGCCGGGTTGGGGTTAGAAGGGGTGTAGCTGGTTCTCTGTCCAACTGGGTAGGGGTACAATCTGCGAGAGTCTGGGTAATGTGCGGTGGATCTGGTCCTTGGGCAAGTACAACCGTGGTTCTATCTGCATCAACTGGTAGCACTATCTTTTCTGAAGACCATGTTGTTACTCCCTTAGATACTTCCATCACGCTCTCTAGTTCAAATGGCTGATAAACAAGAAAAGTAATTGAAAGTATAGACATTGTATGATAGATAGGTGCAATGGATAGTGGGGAATAAAAGAGGGCATGAAATAATTCATATTTATGTTGTCTAACCAAACAGGATAGCATGACACAATTTCACATATATGATGGCTAACTAAACAGGATAGCATGACACAATTTCACATTATGATGGCTAACTAAAAAAGATGGAAAGACATAGTTGAAAATATGAGACTATGTAAACAGGATGACATGACATAACTATATAATGTGTTTATTAAATAGGTTGGCATGCCATAATTCACATATATTCATGGATAGAATGCCATAATTCAAAATATGATGACTGTAAACACTAAACAGGATGAGATGATATAACTATATGATGTCTTTTTTAAATGGGTTGCCATGCTATAATTCAGATAGATGATGTGTATGTACTATGTAAACATGATGGCATGATATAATTCAAATATATGATTTATATAGCAAGCAAGTAAGTAGATGGCAATCCATATATGATGTAAAAACTAAGCAATGCAAGACAACATGCATGACATGGGTAATATAACCCTGCCAAGTTTGAGCATAGACCTCAGGGGGAAAATAGGACTGGTCATCGGTCTACGAATCCTCCTCGAGGAGCTCTCAGAATCAAAGAAGATGCTCGCTTGGCAGTAGCATTGTCTGCTCTGAATACCTTGTTTTCACTCCAGATACTTCCATCACCGCTTCAAATGGCTGATGCAGGAAGATTAGTTGAATATACAAACGTTGTCGACAAATTGAACACGTAATACAAAAAATGATAGCATGATATAATTCACATACATGATGATTGGCTAAACAGCATGGCATTGCATAATTCACATATATAATGCCTTTGCAACAAGATATCATTGTATAGTTCACATATATAATGTCTTGCAACAAGATGGCAATGCATAATTCACATATATGGTAATTAGACACTGGACAGGTGGCATTCACACAAAGCATGTCTAAACTAATCAAATGACATAACAATGCGAGACACCATACGCACCATATGAGCAACATAACCCTGCCAAGTTAGGGCATACACCTCGGGGGGGGGGGATAGGAATGGTCATCTGTCTCTGAATCCTCCTCTGAGGAGCTATCCGTAACCAGCGAAATATGCGCTTCGTCAGATAGCATAGTATGCTCTGAAGACCTTGTTTCCACTCCAGAATTTGCCATCACCGTGTCAAATGGCTGATGCACACGAAGAGCAGTTGAATGTAATAACATTTTTGACAAATGTAATATGTAACCAAAAAAAAAGGATGGCCTGATATAATTTACATATAAGATGACTGGCTAAGCAGGATGGCATTGCAAAATTCACATATATGATGCCTGGCTAAACAAGATGGCGTTGCGTAATTCACATAAACGATGAATAAACTAAACAGACGTCATTCGCACAAAGGATGTCTAAACTAAGCAGATGACATATTTGATGTATAAAGTAAGCAATCCAAGACACCATATGCATGATATAACCAACATCAGCATGCCAAGTTAGAGCGAAGACCTCAGGGGGTAAATAGGAGTTGTCTTCTCATACGAATCCCCTCGTAACATATATCTTCCTCTCGATTACAATCCGAAATGCGTGGAGGGGGGCTGCCTTTGTGCCTACCATGGAGCGACGTCTGCATGAAATTTTATTGCCATGCAAGGCTCGTCTCTTTTGCTCTACATGTTCAGTTCCATTGTTTACACTAACTTTCATGCATAGGAATAAAACATAGTGAGGTTTATGTAAGGAGTGCATGCAGAAATCCAGAGTGATGGTAGCAACCTGTGGATAGACCCAAAACCAATAATAGCAGGCAAATAATGGCTTCAGTTAAAAAATACAGATAATGGCTTATTTACTGTTTGTTTCCCACCCAACATGAAACTCATAGTAGACACCGGAGATTAAACAGATAGTAGATAGATACTATTGATAGCGGCCCCGATATGTACCCCACAACCATTTAAAAACTCAAGTTTGACCATTAGTTTGGAGCTGACTCAGAGTCTAATCGGTGAACAGGACGATAAAGTAGCATGTAATATTAAGCGATGCATAACATAAGCAGACACGAAAGAGTGAGACCTCTCTTGCGGACCCGTGTAGTCCTCGAGGTCATCTGCTCGGTTGATGATGGTAGTGCAGTTTTCATGGCTGCCAGCGGCGGGGAAGAAGATCTGAGGCGGCGAAAGACAGTCTGGAGGCCGGATCCCTGCTGTGCTGGACCCTTCTGTCGTTGGAGCAGCTGAGATGGGGTGGACGACGGCGCAGCTAGAGCGGGACAAACCACGCAAGGTTTTCTTTGACAACTATCTGTAAGAGAAGTAATTCTGTAAGGGCTCGTTTGAATTGGAGGATTCCAGCAATGCAGGGATAGGAAATAGACAGGAATAGGATAGGAATGCACGTGCAAAACAGAGAATTTAAAAACACAGGATTTCTTCCAATCTGGGTGTTTGATTCACAACAATTGGAAGATCACATGATGCAAAGAAGCATGGTGACATTTTTTTTGCATGAAAAAGAAGCATGGTGACATTAAGTCAAACCACAAGAAAATGTACGGTTATAATGCTATTATGCTACTATCTCTTAGTCTTGTGCTTCATGAATAGGAATTTGAAAAGGAGGACAAGTGAAAATTAAAATTCCTCGTTTTTGTTTCAAGGAGACACTAAAGGAACAAATCCGTGTGCTCGATGGACAATATATATAACATGTTCAGTAAAAAGGAGATGCAACAAGTGTAGAACCTCTTTGGCGAAGCCATGTTGATCTTAGCGTGATTGTGTTGGTCGGTGAGGATGCTCCTGCTGATTTGGCTGTCGGAGGAGGGGAAGAAGATCTTAGGCGTCTGGAGATAGAGCCCGAGGTACTGCTCATTGTGATGAAGGGTTTAAATCGTTGGAGCAGCTCCGTGAGTTGTACGACGCCGAGGCTGAAGCAGGACAAGAGAGACAATGAGCAACGTTAACCTGAGTGGAATTCTAATAGCATCTCCAATACATGACGTAAAATACATAACCACAAAGTGCTAGATGTAAAATACATCAGCCGCTCATCTCTGAACTTAACTGTCGAAACTGAATTTAACTGTCGAAACTGAACTTAACTGTCGAAACTAAACTTAACTGTCAAAACTGAATTTTGCTGTCGAAACTGAATTATGTTGTCGAAACTGAACACACTAGCAAGGTGAGGCTACACATCGGTCGACTGACTTTTTCATCTCTGGTCAGTCGATTTTGTAGCCGTTGGATACGAAATCAAGGGCCTGCGGTTCATCTTCAACCTCTACCCCCGAGCCGCCAAACAGCAGCTCCCCGCCTTCGCCGCCCGAAAACACTCCCCACTGCCGGTCCGCCACCGCCCCGGCCATCCCTCTAGGCCCCCCCGTGCTGAGCTTTTTCTCCGACGATCCCCATGCCACCGCCCCGCCAACGCCCCACCACCGCCGGCGACCACCGCCCCCATCCTGAACCCTAAGATAGATAGCGGGTACCTCTCCGGTGAGCCCCCCTCCCTTCTGGCTGGTTCTTCCTTCACCCCGTGAGCCCCCACCACCTGAAATCGATCGACCCAAAAGTCGATTCATTCGACCGGCGTAGCTAAATCGAGCAGCATCGCAAGCAAGAGCAAGAGCGATAGCGAACGCGAGCAAGAGCAGCGAGGCGGGGACCGAGAGCAAGAGCAGAGCAGCAACATGAAGCGAGAGCTAAAGTAGCAGCAGGTCCTCTCGATGTGGGACGTCGCCGCCGAGGGAGCGACACCGTGGAGGAAGTGGCGGCGCCGCCGCCGTGGATGGAGCCCGCTGCGTGTCGGCTCGGGACCGAGCGCCGGCAGCACCGTGAGATCGAATCAAGAAGAAAATGCGGCGATTAGTGTACAACCTCGTTGGTGGCGCCGATTAGGCCGCAACTTTATCCGAGGAAACGGTGATGATGATGCTCTTCCAGTGGTGCAGGTGAAGACGACGGTGTGGGAATGGAGGTGGCACGAAAGACGAGGGGAACATCGGGGCAGCTCCTTGGAGGTTGAGGACGGGGTGGCTGTACCGGCGGGACGATGAGATCGACGACGGATCCTCATCCAGTACGGTGGATGAGGGACGTCGAGGTGTTGCTGTGGACGACGTCGTAGGGGAAGAAGCTCCGACTGGGTGGCGGACGGAGCAGGGTGTGGGGTTTCGTCGCGGGTTTTCACGGCCTTGGTGTACGAATGGGTGTGCGGATGGGATGGCAGTGGGGAGCCATGGCTTACAGACGCGCTTGTCCGAAATGTGGGGTAAGTTACAAAAGTACCCCCACCGATTTGAGACGGTTCTTTCGGTTCAGGGGTACCACGGGCATTTCGCGTGTCGGGATTTCACAGGAGGTGGGAGTTTTCGCGCGCGTTGTAATTTCGGAATAGCAAGGCGCCGGTTGAGATGGAGGGAGTTGTCGGAGCACAACGAGACAAAGATATATCTTAAATATTTCGGGCTAACATGGCGCGGTTTGAAATTTCCGGACAAGCCTAACGTGTACTGTCCCAAATCAATGCGCCCTACAAATGTCATTCAAAACTTTGAATTCATGTTATGTTCAATTAAAATATTTCGCTACGTGTATAATGCATGCAACCTACTACTCAAATGAACGTTTTAGTGCATTCCAAACGTATATACTACCGCTTCAATATGAAATAAATTTGAATTCGTTTTTCTATTTGAATAAGATCTATAGTAATGATTGTTGTGAAGTCAAAGCATTTGAATTTGTTTCTCTGTTTTAATAAGATCTACAATCATCATTATTGTCAAGTTAAACCATCGTTTGTGTATTATCTTCACAGCACACCACATGATTAGTCTCGAGTTACATATGAACTATGTGTACTATATGAAACTCGAACGATTTTTTGAATCCACTTTATTTTGATTTCAAATCACGTTACATTTCTAGCTCTAGCTAGATCTTCATAATCTAAACCATGTCTCATATGTATAATGTGTTTATCACATTATGTATGGTGCCCTGCCCCCTACGCCTACAAGTATTTAGATGTGAGTTGCAAACACCACACATTACCACAAATTCAAATAAAATGTGAGAATGTTCGATATATAGTATTGTTTAGATTGTTCGATATTTAGTTGTAAGCTGCGAATGCCACACATTATCACAAATTCAAATAAAATGTGAGATTGTTTGATGTATAGTATGGTTTAGATTGTTCAACATTTAGCTGTGAGTTGCAAACGCCATGCATTATCACATTATGGTATAACATGTGCACAACACGTGTATCACCGCATATTCATGCATGCAATGTTTAAAACACTATGATCTCCTATTCAAATATATGAATCCGCTTTCATATCAAATTATGATCTTTGTTAGTCTCTTACACCCACACAATCCTCTAACCTTTGTAGCTACCGCTAACTTTATCTCGTGCATGTACATGCCCTCCTCGCCCTCCCCCTCCCTCGGCATTCTATCCACCTGGCACATTCATTTTTTTCCTTAGGTCGTTCTCCCAGAGTCACCACAACTCCTTTCCGACACACACCGATCGATAAACCTCTCTAGTGATGCCTGCCTACAACATACAAACACACCTGCAATCTCCTCCTTTATGTGTCCTTGCCTCGTGTCTCTCATACGGTCAGACACACGTGTAAACTCTCGCCCCTCTTTTCATCGCTCTCACAACCGCACACTCCTCCCCCTATCTAGCTAGTAGTTGGGCCTCTCGCACCACCTCCTAGCTCCATTCTCTCTGTCTATCCGTCTCGCTGGGCCTTATTTGCCTCTAACAAATGGACGTACACCGACGGATCTCTCGCTATACATATAGCTAGCTAGGTCCTTATAACTCGTTTCTACCCACACGTCAATCAATCTACCTCATTAGTTGTGTCTCTCCCTTCCTCCGACAAACAACAATTGATCTACCGATCTAGTTAGGTTTGCTTACCAAACACATGGTTCCCCTTATTCATCCATGGATGCGTCCTGACAGATCTATCACGCATGCACACACACGTAAACACATCCCCACTCTTATTGATAACATTGCAGTTTCCACCCTCAGTTTGTCTAGTAGGCCTCTCCCACCATCTTCGAGAAGCAACTCCATCACCCATCCAGCACTCTACCCCTCTCCCTCCCTCTCCCTCCTTCTCTCCCTCCTCTCTCTCTCTATCCCATCATATTTCCCGTCCTTCAGTTATGTATGGATGTCGGCCGATCTCCCTCAAGACATAGCTGGGTCTCTCCTTCTCAACACATATACGAGTCGTTCTACCTATATAGTTAGGCCTCTACCTACCCCTCCCACCACCCCCTCCCCCCCCCCCACACACCGATACATCGAGCGCTCTAGTCATGTCTCCCTGCCACACACAAACTTGACGTGTGCCCTCTAACGTTCCGGTAGGCCAGTCACCCTATATCTTTGACTTGTACACACACAATTTCGATGGCTCTCTTCATCGATCTCGCACCACCCACTTGATCCTCTCTTCGACTCTATCGATAGCTATGACCCCTCCCTCTCTTCTTGTGGATTGCCCGACCCTCTATGTATGATATGGATAGGCCTCCATTTCACACACATTGCATGCAAAATTTTGTTTGAGATGTCATCGACACATATTCCCACAAATAATTCACGAAATCAACCCCCACCCCAAAACAAAAAACACTCACGAACGCGGTTTGTATCTCTCACACACACCCACATAGGTGGGGACGTGCACGATGAGAAGAGGTGCATGCACGACGCACGTACTCCCGTCTCTTTCCCAACCACACCCGTGCGGGTACACGGTGGAGCTCATTTCTGTACGAAAAAGGCAGCCCACGTGGTAATTTGGCACGTGTACTGGTTGTCCACTTGGTGGAGGGAGGATCGTCTACCATGGGTGAACAAACAAATTGTGACTTGACGCGTTATGTTAAATTAAAAAGAGGCAAACCATGTGGGGCCTACCTTAGAGGCAAGGCTCTATACACCGGAGTACTTTTGATGTGTCCCGTCAACTCGCATGAGCGAGGACAAGCTTGCGTAATCGCCTTCTCCCCGCCCACGGGCGCGGTGGCTCGCAGGATGAGGTGAAGCTTGCTCCGCTTTACGCCCGCTCCCTCGCCCATGCGCGCGGTGGCTCGCAGGACGACGAGAAAAATTTACTACTCCCTCTGTTTACTCCTCGTCCCTACTACCTTGGTTATAGAGATTATACTATCATATTGTTTGGAATATATATGTCTTTTAGTAGATTTCAATATGAACTACTAGTACATACTCCAAACACTGATGTATATAGACGTATTTTAGAGAGTAGATTCACTCATTTTGCTCCGTATGTAGCACTCTCCCTCGCCCTCGACCCTCGCCCGCGTGGTGGGCGTGCAGCAATTCATTCGGTCTCATATAGCCAGAACGATATATACTGCACTGCCATTATTGCTCGACTTCCCGAAGAGGCGAAGAGCCAATCGCAAGGTTAATATTTTGGAGATGCCAAGCGCAAGGTTATAGGAGAACTAGTAGTAGGTGTCGCGTCATTTATAAATAAAGTTTTTTTTCTTCAGTGGCACGTACGCAATATGATAGGTTCATATGGAGAGAAAAGGAAGTCGCTCCACTATATACATAGTCAGGACGGGCCACCTACACGGTTGCTTGATGGGGTTGCTCTCTCCACACTCTCTCGCACAAAACGACTGTGGCCACATCTCTAACATCCCGGCGGATCACGTCCGCTTGGGCAAGGGGTGGATGCTTAGTGTAGATGCGGTGGCCGTCGCCGACGGCGAAAACCTTGTCAGGCACGTCCGATCAGGGTCCCCGCCGTTCTCTCTCTCACAAAGCCGGTGAGGTTGCCTTCGTCCCTTGCTCCTTTGCCGCGACGTGGGCAGTTTCCGCCTCCGCCGCCCTCCTCAAGGTTGAGCTACGTCCCTCGTGTACAACTCCCTTTACAAAGAGGCTTGCACCATCGCTTCCAAATTTGCCCACATCACTCCCTGTGGATATTTCTCTATACTTCTTTGCCCCTTTTATACCTCTCTTGGCTTCTACGTATTGTATTTGTGATGAGTTTATGTCTCATCAACTAGTCCCGATAATCTTATTCTAATCACGCTTGTTCAATTTCTTTGCCACGAGGATGCTCATCTCGATTTTGGTGAAAGCGCACAAAATGATCTGATGGTCACAAGGTTGCAAACTTCATTTATTAGGAAGCTCGAATGTTGCCAGCAAATTGAAGCCTGGTCAGGGTTCACGGTTCAAGGGCTAGGGACTGCATGGATCGTTTTTTTCTTTAGCTGCCTCTGTTCCAAAATAAGTGTCAACTTTAGTAGTAGTACAACTTTGTATACTAAAGTTTGCACAAAGTTGAGAAACTTATTTTGGAACGGAGGGAGTACATATTTGATATGATTTGTCAATCATTGAGATGCAATAGCATGCATGTTAGTCTCCTTTGTATTTGATGAAATGTTGCAACGGGCAACCTTGGACGCCAGAATACATGTAACATAAGTGGAAGCTTCATAGCATTGTACAAATTTATCTCGGTGATAAATTACGATGCATTACTATACTAGTACTTCCTCCATTCCTAAATATAAGTCTTTGTAGAGATTTCACCATGAACCACATGCAGATGTATATAGATGCATTTTAACTGTAGATTCATTCATTTTATTTCGTATGTAGTGGAATCTCTACAAAGACTTACTATCTACTAGTAATAGCTAGCCCCCACTACTAGGAATCCTCTATCCTCTCCTTGAGCCACATCATCAAAATTGATGTAGCCGTTAGATGAAGTAAATCAGTCCATAATAGTCGTCTGATCTAGACGTTGACAGGCTCCGCACTAAGCCACATGCAAGCATGCAAAAATACCGTGCCACATGCATGTGAGTGGGTTTTAAATCACATCAACATGTCTGCATGCAAGCATGCACCGGTAGCATGCATGTAAGTGAGCTTTTAAGTCCCATTAACATGTCAAAAAGAAAAATATAATCCCATTATGAAGTAGGAGTTGGCTGATCATTTTTTCTTACGTGGGATGATCTAAGTGATGATGGGAGTTTATTTAGTTTGGCTACCACATTTGTCATGCAGTTATAGAGTTTTTTTTGTTCTATGAAATCGATAATTTTTCTTGTGAGAGAGATATACCGCTGTTCCGCCAACGAAAGGTGGACTCATCTAGTAGTAATATTTAGGAATGTAGGGAGTACTATGTAAAGACTTAGGTGTCGCACGGTGATAGTGTGAGGTGGGCCATGTAATCACTGAGCATGCGTGTTTTCACTGCTCTTGCACGCCTCCACTGTAAGAATGGAGAAAATTGTAGTCTAGGAGTAGTAGTATACCCTCGCCGAAAGCGTGGGACATCCAGCAGTCCTACGACCTCAGTAATAATGACCAATGAGCCGTCAAATCACATAGACCTAACGATGAAGTTGAATGACGAAGCAACCATCACTCTTGCGCCAGTGAGAGGTCGCGTCCGCTCTGCCCGGGCATGAATGTGGCACCGATTCTTTGGAGCGGCGCTGACTGTTTCGGGCGGGAAGCGCGCGCGCGATGGAGGGGCTTTGGGTGGGCCATGCTTATTAGGAGCGGGCGTGGCAGCTGTCCGCATGTCCCTACCGGACACGCCCGGAAACGAGAGGATGCACCGACTCTTGCGGCTAAAATCGTACACTACACAACATCTCTCTGTAGGAGTAGGTCGATCTGTCGCTCTCTCTAACACACATATGGTGTTAAACACACACACACACACGCGCGCGCGCGCACACGCACGCACCTTGGTCTCGTTGCACCTTCTAACGTGACTTATTACACCTAGACGGAGGGACTAGTAAGTATAAGAGATACGGTGGCACACTGACTTAAGTCGAATACAAGTGCCCAAAATTTGTGTGCATGTTATAATAAGGATTCACTTAAAATAGTACGTGAGCCAACAGAGGGATCAATTGGATAGTGTTCCCGAGCAGTAGGGAGATGTGTGAGGTAAGATACACCGCTGGCGCTTTTAATTTTTCTTATTAATTTGTTTGTTTCACCCTCTGACTGGTGGGACCCAATGTACTACGTGGAGAGAGGTAAGGTGATTTCTGCACCACTGTGGATAGTCTTACCACCAAAGCCACATGACATGATTATGCAATAATGCTACATCTACGAATGGACTACGAAGACCTACGTAACCTTCCAAACAAATCCTATTTTCGTAGGTGTAGCATTGTCCCACGATTATGATTCAAATCCCAATGACTCCCACACACACACAAAAACACGGCATGCTTGTCACACGAATGCAGGAATGTATAAAAGGTTATTCCCTCTCGTTGAACATAACGGGAGGTTTGTTTAGCTGGTTAGCCTGTTCGCTCATCAAACTTGAGGTCTCGGGTTCGATAACTACACTTGAGCATAATTTGTGGCAGGAGGATTCTTTGACTGGTCAAAATGTTTTCTAGGGTTTGCACGCTTCACACTCTCTCTCCAGTATATATATATACACGCTGGAGCCTCAGCGCTTTTAGTTACTCTCTTCACACTCTCTCGCCCTCTCCGGATCTAAACAAGACTTCGTTGGCCTCTCTCTCCCCTCACTGCTGCTCAAAGAGTCGGCAGGATCCGTCCGTCGGGAAGGGAAGGAGGCTTAACGATGTCGCCGTCAGCGAGGGACTACCGGCGCAGGTGTTCACTTTCCACCCAGCGGCGGCACGGGAGGGCCTCCGACCCCTTCTTCTTCGCCGCGTCCTGTCGCCCACCGAACCACGCCCCAAGAACCTTAAGGTATAATTTACTTACTCTACATGCATTGCTCTAGCTGCATGTATACCATGAATCTAGGACGTGGTTCAAAGAGGAAAGGAGTGGGAAAAGTTGTATAGAGCATGAATCTAGGACGTGGTTCAAAGAGGAAATGAAGGGGGAAAGTTGTATAGCATTAATCTAGGACGTGGTTAAAAGAGGAAAGGAACGGGGGAAAGTAGTGGGGAAAGTTGTATCGCATAAATCTAGGACGTGGTTCAAAAAGGAAAGGAAGGGGCGAAAGTACTAGTTCAAAAAGGAAAGGAAGGGACAAGGTTGTAGAGTTTGAGCAGGACTAGATTTGCTGCGCTCACATAGGGAAAGGCGTCGATAACAAAAGCTGGGACCAACACGGATCGACACGGAGTTTTTTAGTCCCTACACCAAAATTTCCACGTAAACAAACACCCTCTAATAATGCATTTGGAAAATTGATGCAATGCCACAGTTAAAAGAAAATTACATGTTTAACGAATTTTATTGTTAATATAATCTCTATGTTAATATTAATCAATGCCACCGTTTGAGAAATGCTACTGTGTTGCTTTCTTTCCCATTTAGATAAGGTAGATGCTTCTTTTTGTTGGCTTCTGTGTCATCCACCATTATTGACCACTAATTGTTTCCTTTGCACCTCTGTGTAAACAGGGTTATCTGCTTCGCCTCGTTGCCATTGTGACCTTTTGTTGCACTGCACAAAACACTTTTGTTTTAAGAGTGTTTTGTGCAATTCAACCAAAATATCACACCGACAACGTTGCTTGATTGCTTGGTCTTAGTGGAACTGCACAAGAGGAGATCTTACTTCCTATCCGTTAAGGCGAATTTGGTTCAGATCTTCTTCTTGTGAGTTGTTTGAATTCCGCATCATGAGAGGTCAAGATTAGCCTTCTTTCACATGATTCTGCGGTGTGCATTCATATGTTGTGCTACTTGTACGATAATGTTGCTTGATTTTAGTGAACTGCACAAATGGAGACAAGACTTCCAATCAGATGTGCACCGTAATATCCCATTGAGGTAAGATAATGATATTTCACAACTGGCTGGCCTGTATTTTGCCACTTTCATCGAGAAAATTAAGTTTAGTACTATACTTGTGCTCCCTAATTGACATGCCAAATCTTACATTGAAAGGCGAAGCTTGTTTGTTATTGAACCAAGTGATGAAGGGGAAGAACTAGGGAAGAAAAACAAAAATCAACTCCGGTCTTTGTCATGAAGCACTGGAACTATGATGGCACAAGTAATGATATAGTTTTGCATCTTAATTTATTGCTATGGCTGGAACGAGCAATTGTTTTGCCACTGATTTGATGCCACTCTTAATGTAATATGTAAATATCTCTACTTGTGCAAACAGGGATCTTCTTTGAAGATACCATATATTTTAGTGGAACTGCACAAGAAGATGTTGGAAACATTAAACTAATCGAGGAGTATATAGTAAGCTTGGCCACCATCGTAGATAGCAATAGATGGTTCCGGAGAAATGCTTCATCTGTATGCTCTACACAATAAGCCTCGACAAAGGTTGGTACTAGCCTTGATTTCATCCATATGATTGAGATTTGTCTTCTCTATTGGTTTTGTGATACTGTTTAGATTCTGTCTTGAAAAAGTGGTATTGTCCTTGTGAAGTGATTCTTCTGTTTTGTTTTATATATTACGTTTCCTTTTTTCGAGCAAACAGTGATGCTATCATTTAGTAGTCCTCTTGTCTTTGCACAACAGGATCATCTTCCTCTGAAGAAGAATATGGAGTACGTGAAGTGACTAGTTCCGATTATCCCAGGATGAAGAAGCCCTGTCTATCTTATCATCAGAAGGAGCAGTTGAAGGATGGTTACATTACTCCCCAGAAGACCAAACTAACTTCAGCTCAGAAGGACTGACAAAATCTCCATTTTTTGCTATTGTTCTAGGATTGTTTCTGGTGAGTTCCATTTTTCTAAAATGTGCTCTACATGGACCATGTATGTGCCTGTTGAAACTGTCAATTCATAGTACAGTTTGCTCTATACTAATCACTTTTTTGTATTTGTGCAAACAGGGTGCTCAACTTGATTTCAATGGGAATTGCACAAAATGTTCATGAATACATCAAATCATTCATTTCCACCACAAGAAAGGAGGTGCCAATATGTTCAAGGCGTTGCAACATATAAAAGGCGAAATCATACAAGCTACGCGCGAATTTGGTTGATTTTGGTGGAACTGCACAAAAAGAACAGCTGGTTTATTTAGCACGAGGTGCCATGTCAATGTCCGAACTGATGGCAAACCCTGCCCATTCCACAATCGTAGGTATTGATATTTTTGAACGGGACAACCTTGTCAAATTTTGCTCATTGATTTTAGCAAGACATGCGTTTGATATTTTCGAATGGGACGCCCTTTCTTTGTCGGTGACGTCGATCAATTTTTCTTTATTCTTTATTTGTGAAGCAAATATTGCCTCGACATGTGAGTCGCCGAGATGCATAATCATCGATTGTTTTGAATGTTCTCTACGAATTGCCGTGCCTGTGTGTTTGATTGCAATGTACTGAAACGCTAAAAAGCTGCTCAAACTCTTTGTACTCATACATTTCCTTTTTACTTCGCACATTGTGAAAGTGCATACTTTTTTGTATACGATTGGTCAAAGTAGAGATACTTTGACTGCAGACAAAACTTGTATGCAGACTACAAAGGACTGGAGGGAGTACATGTGAAACTGCTGCAAACGAGGTGATCACCCTGGGAATAATGCTAGTACGTATTTTTTTGCATGTTCATCCAATGCCAGTGATACAGGAATTCGAACTAATCAAAATAAATTCATTCATAAACGGTCGGATTTCATATAAACATGCCGGATTTCATTACATTTCATACATTCTTCAACTAAAAAGGGGTGCGCTGGAGGTATAATTAATTAACCGAAGCTACCCACCTGTGTCCTGCTGAGCCGAACAGAAGCTTCAACGACTTAACTGTAGGTGCAGTTGCGTAACTGACATGTGGCCTGTTGGGCCCACGTGTCAGTCAGCCAATTGCACCAACATTTAAGTAGAAGCAGCGTTCATCTCCAGCGCAGCTCTTCGACTCCATGTCGCCGCCAAGAAGCTAACCGGCCGTCAATGGTCAACCCGCCTAGCTTGGCTTCAACCGAAGGGTAGCAGCGGTGGCCTTACTTGGACCCGAGCGGCGGCGACCTACCGTGTTCTACTCTTCCTTGTTTTGTGTGTGGCGCAGCCTCGGCGGAGCCGGCGATGTCCTCTATCTCGTTGCCGGCGGGCGGCGCCTCGGCGGAGCGGTGGAAATCCTCCCCTGCATTGCCGGCAGGGTGGGGCTTCGGCTGAGCCGGCGATGTCCTCTGCCTCGTTGTTGGCGGGGCGGGGCCTCGGCGGAGCCGGCGGTGTCCTCTGCCTCGTTGTTGGCGCCGCGAAGCCTCGGCGGAGCAGGGCCTCATCGACGCCAGCGGAGCAGGGACTCGTCGGAGCCGGCATTGTCCTCTGCCTCGTCCCCGGTCTCGCCAAACAGCGCCTCGCCCGCTTCATCGCCCTCTTTGCTAGCCTCTTTGTAGGCGGCCGCAGCCTCTGCCACCCACATGCGGTACCGCCCGCGCTCGAGGCGGCCCTTGCGGGCGGAGCGGTACGAGTCGAGCAGCGCCTCCTGCTCCGACCGCTCCGCGGCGATCTGCTCCTCCGCCTGCAGGTGCTCCTGGAGGAGATGGTGGTTGTAGGCGGCGTCGGCCTGCGCCTCCCGAAACTGTTCCTGACACATCTGCCTCACACTGTCCATATATTGGGCACGAGCCTCGCCGATGGTCATGGTGCAATGCACCGGCGAGGATGGCGCGGAGGAGGGGGTTGGCGCCGGATCGTCGACTACCATGTTCTACATTGGGAGTTAATATAGCAATGGTGGGCGGGCGGAGGGACGGACGTGTGCCGCCGGAGTAGCCGCCTCGTCAACCGCATATAATTAATGTGGGCGGCAGATGGACGGACGGATGACATTGTGTCGTTTGAAGGCGGAGCAATCGCACCTGCAGGGAAGCGGGCGGCGCACGATTGCTTTAGCGGAAAGCGTCTTGTGGCGAGGAGATGACTTTACTTGGAGAGGATGACAATGGGGACCCACCAGGTCCATAGCCTCACATACGCAAGTGCCTCCTTATTATATATATATATATATGTATAAAACTATACTCCCTCCTTCTAGGTGAATAAGTCATATTAGAAGGTGCATCACGACCTAGGTGCAAGCAGATTGGTGGAAAAGAAGAATATTTCTCTCTTCTAAACACAACATTTAATCACATCAGTTAAGAGGATGCCTTATTAGCTACCCATGCAGGCCATCGTAATTCATACTCGCATGCAAAGCGCTTTTATTTCTTGCCTAATAACTGCATGGACGTGCTGCATGCATTGGTCCTTGTCCGAGCAAAAAAAAGGGAGCAAAGGGGTTTCCACGGGAGACAACGAGGCAGAGGTGGAAGCGCTCGCTGGAGTAATTTATTTTGCTTCCCCCTGGTTTCCTGACATCACGGTCCCACACCATTGTCAACCTATGTAGTAGTCAATAAACGAGAGAATTGCACATGAAGCGGCCGACAGCTGGGACCAAGCAGCTCGAGCAGTATTTGTGTTTTTGAGGTGTGAGCACTGCAGAGTTTTTCGATGTTTAGCCCAGATATTAATTTTTCTCCTCTGAACAACAACGAAAACATCGCTGCAGGAATTAACTGGGCGGGCTGTGGCCCGTCTAGCCCAGGCCAGATATCTAGCCCAGATATTAATTTATTTCAAGCTGAAAATGGCTAGCCCAGCTATACTCTTTTTTAGGAATACCCAGGCAAGGTCAAGTTGTTATTCTCCGCCCCGCTGGGCTGCAAATCTTTCCTCGGAGGGATGCACTAGGCTTAACAAGAAAATGGGCTTTAAGAAATAATAAATGGGATGTAATTATAAAAACTGGGCAGTAACTATAAAAAATGCACCAAACACGTGATTACTTTATAAAATATTATTTTTGGATATTGAAAATTTTAATTTCATTAATTGTTGCGAGTGCAATGTTTTGTTGGATTTTTATGTAATATAAATTTATTTAATCTGACTAGAAATTTCGGGATAAAAATATTTCGGATCCCATCAAAATGTGGGAAATTTGATTGAATTTTGTTTTGAACGGTTGGTTGAAATGGGCTGTACTTTTAACAAACTGTAAATGGGTTGTAGTAAATTCCATTAGAATTCAAAAATGGGCTACACATTCTTACAAATCTCAAATGGGCTATAAGTTCTCTGCCACACACTTCTTGCCTTAATAAGTTGATGTGTCTCCTAAAAAAACAGAGTTGACGCATATACAAGGCTTTGTCAACTTATAGTCAACACACGGTTCTAGCAGCAGTGGCCCTTGGATGTCCATCCAACGGATGCCGTGCTTCTTCTTCAATCTCGGATATTCTAGCTTCACCCGCCCAAAAAATGATTCCTCCCCCTGACATCTGGGGCGCACTGTTTCGGAAGCTGACCTATGGGCCTACTAAGTTGACGTACCAAGGGCTTTGTCAACTTAGTCAATATAAACGATTCTAGCTGCAGTGATCGTACGATGTCCATCCAATGGCCGTAGTGCTTCTTCAACCTCTGGTCTTCTTGCTCCAGCCGCCCAAAGCAGCGCGCCGTCGTGCCGCTGCTCCTGCCTCCCGTGGGCCAGCTGTCGCCACGGAGGCCTCACCGCCTCTACTATTCCCATATCGCTGGCGGGCCACTGGCGACGGCAGCCTCACACCGCAGTCGAACGAGTGAACCCTCATACTCCTCTCTGCGTGGGCATCCACTACCGCGTCTTCACCGGCTCTGCGTCGTCCCCTTCCTAGGCCTCGATGTCGTCCATCGCCCTGGTGTTCTCGGCGCGGCGTGGTCAACGTGGTCAAGGAACGACTTCCATCGGACGTGGACTATAGGTGGAGAGGCTGACAGCTGGGTCCATGGCGGCAGCAAGGAACTGCCTCCTTATTACGCGGAAAATAATGATTCCTCCACCTGACAGCAGGGACCCATCGGACGGGCCACCGTATTTCATGAAAAAAAGTTTTCCCCCTGACTGCTGGGACCCACCAACTACACCTTCGCACGCAAGGAAGTGCGTCTGGGCAAAAAAATAACGATTCGCCCCCCTGACTGCTGGGACCCACCAGCCACACAAGGAAGTGCGTCCGGGCAAAAAATAAAAACCAAAATGATTCGCCCCCCTGACTGCTGGGACCCACCAGCCCCCCGACTGCTGGGACCCACCAGCTACATCTTTAAATGCAAGGAAGTGCGTCCGGGCAAAGAAAAACGATTCGCCCCCTGACTGCTGGCACCCACCAGCTACATCTTTGCAGGCAAGGAAGTGCCTGACAGTCGGGACCCACCTGGTTGAAGCGTACGTAGCGTTGTCATTCTGGTCGCGAATGTGTACGTACATACTGGTCGATGTAGAGGCGCGCACGTGTCCTAGTAGAGGCGCGCACGTAGCATGTACATGTACGTACATCGGCCAGGGTGCAAGAAAGAAAATACGACCACGTATATGTACATACGGGTGGGGTCTCGAACGCCTACTCGCGCATACGTACGGCGAGGGCTCGTTGACATAGTTGGGTCGGAACGGAGAAACAACGTCGTCATCGTGTTCATGGGGAGGCAACGTAATGCGTCGTGTTCATCGGGAGGCAGCGCGGCTGGGTCGGAACGGAATGTGTGGTCGTGTTCATCGGGAGGGCTTGGACGGAAGAGGCGATGGAAACGAGGCCTGGCGTACCGCACAATGGAGGAAACAGACCTCCTACGATCGAAACGGGGGTCCTGTTGATGAGGAGGCGTGTGGCGTACCGCAATACGGAGGAAACGGACCTCCTACGGTCGAAGCAGGGGTCCTGCTGATCGGGAGGGGTGTGGCGTACCGCAAAACGGAGGAAACAGACTTGTGTTGGAGCGCTACGGTCGAAACGGGGGTCCTGTTCATCGGGAGGGGTGTGGCGTACCGCAAAACGGGACTCCACGGGATACTGTTCATCTCCACCGTCGACCCCCTCCAGCCTCCACGAGCTACTGTTCATCCACCGTCGACCTCCTCCAGCCTCCACGGGCTCCTGTTCATCCAGCCTCCACCGCGCGCTACTCCAGCCTCCACCGCGCGCTACACCGCGAGACCCTTGCGTGCGAAGATGTAGCTGGTGCGTCCCAGCAGTCGGGGGGCTGGTGGGTCCCAGTAGTCAGGGGGCGAATCGTTTTGGTTTTTATTTTTTGCCCGGACGCACTTCCTTGCGTGCAAAGATGTAGCTGGTGGGTCCCAGCAGTCAGGGGGGCGAATCGTCTTTTTTTTGCCCGGACGCACTTCCTTGCATGCGAAGATGTAGCTGGTGGGTCCCAACAGTCAGGGGGAAACGGTTTTTTCACGAAATACGGTGGCCCGTCCGGCGGGTCCCCGCTGTCAGGTGGAGGAATAATTATTTTGCGTGTAATAAGGAGGCACTTCCTTGTCGCGGGCCGTGGACCCTGTCACCTCTCCACGCATACCCACGTCCGATGGAAGCCGTTCCTTGACCACGTTGACCACGCCGCGCCGAGAGCACCAGGTCGATGGACGGCGGCAAGGCCTAGGAAGGGGACGACGCGGAGCCGGGGTAGACGCAACAGTGGAAGCCCGCGCGGATAGGAGTACGAGGGTTCACTAGTTCGGCTGTGGTGTGAGGCTGCCGTGGCCGCAGAATAACAGGGGGTGTGGGTGAGTAGAGGGATGGCCTGGCCAGCGTGGGAGTAGTAGGGGGCGGTGAGGCCTCCGCGGCATCACAGCCGGCCATGGGAGGCAGGAGCACGCGGCACGACCGACGCTGCTTTGGGCGGCTGAACCAAGAAGACCAGAGGTTGAAGAAGCACTATGGCCGTTGGATGGACACCGTACGGTCACTGCAGCTAGAATTGTTTATATTGACTAAGTTGACAATGCCCTTGGTACGCGTCAACTTAGTAGGCCCATAGGTCAGCCTCCGAAACGGTGCGCCCCAGATGTCAGGGGGAGGAATCATTTTTTGGGTGGCTGAAGCAAGAATATCCGAGATTGAAGAAGCACGACATCTGTTGGATGGACATACAACGGCCACAGCTGCCAGGACCGTGTGTTGTTGACAAAGCCTTGCATACGCGTCAACTTAATTTTTTTAGGGGACGTGTCAACTTAGAAGGCCCACAAGTGTATGACAGAGAACATATAGCCCATTTGCGATTTGTAAGAATGTACATCCCATTTTTTATTTCTAACGGAATTTACTACAGCGCATTTACAGTTTGTTAAAAGTACATCCTATTTTCTAGCTAGGACAACGATTAATAATTTCAACCAACCACTCAAAACAGAATTCAAAAAAAATTCCCACATTTTTATGGGAACCAAAATATTTTTATCCGAAATTTCTAGTCAGATTAAATATAATTTCAAAATAAAGTTGTATTACATTAAAATCAAACGAAATATTGCACGCGCAACAAGTAATGAAATTAAAATTTTCAAATTCCAAACATAATATATTTTTTAAACTAATTACGCGTTTGGTGCATTTTCTTATAGTTACTGCCCAGTTATTATAATTACATCCCATTTATTATTTCTTAAAGTCGATTTTCTTGTTAAGCCTAATGCATACCTCCTAGGAAAGTTTGCAGCCCAGCGGGGTGGAGAATAACAAGTTGACCCAGATATTGTGTACAACTGTCGGCCCAGTTGCATTGCTGATGTTGAAAAAAGGCCTGTCTAGTACAGTACAACCTAACATGGCTACTCAGCCCACATTCAGCAACGCCGGAAAGGCCCAAACAAGGCTTCTGTACAACTTTTTGAAGTCACTGAGCTCAACTAGTAACTTAAGAAAAAAGTTAGATTACAGTAGAACCTAACTAAAAGTTGTCACGAGCAAAGAAATAATTCAATGGGTCCCACTTGTGCGTGTGTGCGTGCGTGTGTGTGTGTGTCTGTGTGTGTGTGTGTGTGTGTGTGTGAGGGAGAGAGAGAGAGACCCATCGGTCGATGCTCGTAAATACATGTTTCAGCCATATGCATTGTTGATGCTCAGTAAAAACTTATATAGTTGACACAATGATATAGAACATCATAGCACAATCGAACTTGCATACAAAAATTTCACGCAGCGGCACAATCGAGGATGGAAGCAAAGGATTGCTACGGGTAGGGCTATGTTGAAACCAACGAACTCGTACATAACGGTTCATCGTCTTTATCAATGACAGGGAAATATCTTGAATGTTGTGCAAAGAAAACAGACAGACAACACAATAAGTTCTGCTAGCACATTGAGTTGACGTACAACCCTTACTAAAAAAAGTTCAGGTACAAAATTAGAACAGGTCACAATCAAATGTACTGGCACATCAGTGCTTCACACCCATAGCTCGGATTTAACTAGTATCTGACAAGATTCAGTTGTTACCTCAAATTAGAGCACATCCAGGCAGCCAGCCCTGCCTCTTCTCCCAAAGAAGCAGTGGCCTCCCCCGCTCGATGGAGTAGGCCCTGTGAAATCCATCATTCCGAGCAACACGGGGAAAGTATGACGTTGACTCCTGTAATGGACGTCGTGGACAGACCCTGGCACCAGCGGCGGCGACAAGACTTCGATTGATGGATTGACCACTTCTTCGACATGCACGAACACTCGATACAGGTACATCCCTAACGTGGTCCACGGCGGCCTTGGTGGCGATGAATAGTACAACCCCGGTTCCTGCACCGGTATCTCAACACCAATGACCTTCGGTGTGGTGGACGGCTTCTTCATCCATGCCATAACCATCAGAGCCCAGCTGTCTGGAGGAACAAACATACCGAGCTCACCTCCAAGGTCGTTGATAAGATCATTCATGGACTCGCTGTTCCAAGCACGTCGAGGCATGTCGTGGAAGGTAAGCTTTGTTAAAAACTCAAGCTCAGAGGGCACCGAGCCCTATCGTGGGTGCCACCGATCAAAGCTCACCAGTGCGCCATCGTAGAACAAACGCCGAGAAGATTCAAACACGCGATTGCAGTCGAAAGTTGTCCGGAACCTGATGAAGAAATCAGCCGGTGGCGGACAGACTTCGACGAGAAAGTCACTTATTTGGATGCCATGCGCGATGCCAAGAGCTTTGACGAGGTCGTCCGGCGAGACGGGAGGCCGGTCGTCGTTGATGGTTACCATCAGCACTTTGTCGGCAAACTGGTCGTCAAGCGCCACCATGCCACTGTTGAGCGATAGCATGCAGCGACCGAAGGCAGGACGGACCTCAGGATCTCCAGCTCGGAGATCCGTGTTGACCGGCGACATGATAGTGAGCTTGTGTACAGGGAGTACAGGAGGGAGATTTGGGGGAACTAGAGTAGGAATCGAGATTCCAGAGGTGGGGGAGGGGCGAGAGATTGGGGATGAAAAGGTATCTTGAATTTCGAACACGCGCCAATATGCTCTCGGCGCGCAAGCCCAGGAAAACACCGGTGGCACCCACATGTCGGCCTAAGAGTCCTTATTCTTTCTTTTTTGGAGGGCCCGGCCTTTTTTAGGTTCTTTTGAGAGCCCGGCCTGAGAGTCATAATTGACTTGTTTGGCATTACGTTACTACTCGGCCCATATTCAACGACACCTCACTGGCCCAAACAAGTGTAGATCATCCAAAAGACACTGAGCTCAAATTATATAAGTTGAAAAAAGGAGATACACTCTGAACACTGGAGAATGGTGATGCCCTCATTTAGCCCACCAAAGAGTTCGAGACAATAAACAGTTCAAACAACGATATATACAACATTCAAACACCGACTAGTGACTACTATCGACATAAACAAAGAAGACATGATAGTTCGTAAGAAGTCTTGCTACACCACCAAAACACACCCATCTGCAGCACTCAGACTCTCGTGATTCAGACTAGAATGACATTCTAAACAGAGGCAACTATTACATAGTAAGAGTGACATAGACGAGGATGACCAAATGACAAGGAATATGCATAACAAAAGAAAGAACTACCATCCAGAACAAGCAGCAAAGACAACAAAGTCATTCGAAGAGATGATCCAACACCATCATAATTTGCAGCCCCGCTTCAGCGACCAATGATCCGAAGACACCAGTACTCCACCCTTTCGACTGTCAGGACCCCGATTCCAAGTCATATCGATCTAGCCGGTAACACCTCATATCACTTTGCGGCCTCACGCACGGTATTCCCACGGGTGTCGCCTTACCATGGCCCAAGACCGTTTGCGCCTTTTGGCTCACGTATATGATAGTGTCGCTAGCATCCATATGACAGAGAACCCGGGCCGACATGGCTAGTTGTGAACCCAAAGCGGCACTAACCCGTGGGGACAGGCATACATGAATCACATTGAGCATGTCGATTGCCAGTGTGAATCTGTGTATGTACGTGGCTAACAGGACTCCGGGAACCCGGGCTGTAGCTGGCTAGGCAGGACTCCGGATGTCACCGCGTGACATTTCCCCGAAGGGACAGACACAGGAACGAAGTGAAACACATGCCAGCCAGTCAAGCGCCTTGAGCAGTAGTGCTGGGCTAGCAGGACTTCGGTGAACCGGGCTGTAGCAGACTACTATGGCTCAAGGAAGCACTAGAATACATTTCCCCATAAGAGAGGCTGCCCAGGATAAACAACTAGATTGTCGGATCCCACACATACCAAGCATTTCAAAAATACACACAATATGCTCGATATGTGTAAATACAACATGGCATCACAACATAACTCTACAACTCAAGTATTTATTCATTAGGCTCCGAGGAGTGAGATATTACAAACATGGGTCTCATGACCCAACATTCAGAGCATACAAGTCAAAGCACAAGCGGAAGCTTAACATGTCTCGAAATCTGTACATCTACAAATGAAGAAGGCTGAGAAGCCTGACTATTTACAAGAACCTCCCAAGGGTACAAGATCGTAGCTGAGGTAACCAGCTAAACGTCGAAGTCCACGCGGAACTACTAGCGAGACTGAAGTCTCTCTGCAAAAACATAAGATAGGCAAACGTGAGTACAAATGTACCCAACAAGACTTACATCAGAACTAGCTACATATGCATCAGTATCAACAAAAGGGGGTGGTGGAGTTTAACTGCAGCAAGCCAGCTTTGACTAGGTGGCTATCCTAAACTACGACTGCAAGTAACTCTTTCGAGGTGGCGCACACGAGTCCACGTATTCACCATATACATACACCACTATGCATCTGCTCCCGTCTCCCTACGAGAATGCCATCCATAGCACTCACGCTTATCTTGCGCATTTTAGAGTATCCACTTTCACTTGTCTATGAACTGTACAGGCAACCCAGAAGTCCTTTACTGCGGACACGGCTATTCGAATAGATGATGATAACCCTGCAGGGGTGTACTTCTTCACACACGCTCTCACCACGTATTGTTGTTTACACGACATGTACTCGGCAACCTTCAAGCGGAAGCCCAGCGAGGGTGTCGGCCACGACCTACCTAAACACTCAAGTCTCTAGTCCAGGTTATCGCCTATTCAGGTTCCATCCGCAGGGAGTCCGGCCGAGGTTTCCACATACGGCCCCGAACGATGTGTACAGGGTTCCGCGACACCAAACGGGCACCCGGCATACCCGGCCACGTGCCTTCCGCATCACAGCCCACCCCTCGGGTCAGCACTGCCCACGGCCTCCAGCATGCTACAAACACCAGAAACTACTTGCAACTCCTGGACAGAGGACAGGGGTGGTTAAGAAGTTGAGAGGGGCACTTAAGCATTCCAATGTGTGGTAGTAACTGGTCTTGGATCACAAACACAGAACTCAGTTCCTGAGGACGGCTTCAATGAGACAACCCACCATGTACTCCTACATGGCCTCTCACCGATACCTTTACCAAATCGTGTTCACACATTTAGCTCTCAACAGATGGGACATGTTCACACACCTTGATTCATCCCCGATGAATCGCACTGACTCAACTCTAAGCAAGCAGGCATGACAAACAAGCATGAATGAGTAGGCACATCAGGCTCAAACAACTCCTACTCATGCTAGTGGGTTTCATCTATTTCTTGTGGCAATGACAGGTCATGCAGAGGATAAAGGGTTCAGCTATCGCACCAAACAACAGATGAATCGTTGTTGTCCTAATGCAAAGAAAAGAGAGCAGGAGCGAGAGAGTGGGATTGTATCGGAATGAACAAGGGGTTTTGCTTGCACGGCACTTCGAAGATAGCATTGAGTCTTCATCGGTGTCAACGATCACAACGCCTTGTACAACGTCTACCGAGGGGAACAACACCGGCAAACAGAGAAGAAACACGATCAATGCAATGCACAATATGATGCATGCTATGACATGGCAATATGAATGTGTTTTGGCTAATGCAAGCTAGAACAGATTAAGATGAGTCCATTTGAACCAAAGATTCAAGTGCAAACCCATTTTAAGAGGTCATAATAGTGCATTAACTTCTTTCACCTAAACAGCAAGGTTAATGTGTTCTAACATGCATGAAACCAGTACAGATGGATAGATTGGATTTTTCTGATCATTTTTCATATATAATTTGTTTCATTTGGAGTTACGGTTGATTTTCTATGATTTTTAGAAGTTTGTACTATTTTTTGGAATTTCCTGTATAAGAATAATTCCAGTAATTGAATTAATGCGTCAGCATTGCGTCAGGGTGACGTCAGCAGGTCAAAGGCGCCAGCCCAGGTCAAACCTGACGGCTGGGACCCACGGGTCAGTGTAACATGGCTGGTTTGGGTGGATGACATGTGGGACCAGTCAACGGCCGCGTCAGCAAAGTCAATGCTGACGTGTGGGTCCCATTGGGTTATGAACTAATCTAAACAGAAAATTAAATTTAACTAAACAGGCATAGGGCCCACATGGCAGTGGCACTAGGGGTGGTTTAGGTGGGTCATTAGTGGCTAACTAAACCGGAATTAGGCCGACGGCTCGTCAGCCGGGCGAGGTCGATGTGGCGGGCGCTGGTTTTCGCCACAGGCGATCATTTGGACGGCGGATTGGTGCTACGCGTAGCTAGGGGTCGCGCGCATCTGGTAGTGCAAGTGGGAGGAGCGGGGGTGGAGCGAGCTCGCCGGAGTCGAGCTCGTGGCGGCGGACGGAGTTCGGGCAACAACGGTGTGGGCGGTGCGAGGCACGGGAGGAGCCGTGGACAGTCGTGTTCGACTCGCGGGGGTGCGGTGAGCTCAGTGGTAAGCTCGGACGCGTGCTTGCACGGCCGTAGCCGTGGTGGCGACATGGCCGGCGGCGAGGAGCAATCGGCTCCGATGGCCATGGTGGCTAGAAGGCGCGGACGAGCATGGGGTTAGAGGGGAAAGAGGCAGGGGCTCACGGCGAATCCGGTAGAGGCAACGGCGAGGCCGGGGAGGGACTGGAGCTCACGAATCCCCGAAGAGTTCGCCGGCGGCCAGAGGTTGAAGACGATGCCGTGGACGACGCTGCAGGGATTTCGGCGGGGCGCGGCTTGGTGGAGAGGAAGGGGGCGTCACGGCGGAGCTCGGGGGCGCGTCGGAGGGGCTCGGAGATGGCTGTGGCCGTGGGGGAGCTCGTCGGCGGCGATGGCTGCGTTCGCTCACGCTCGGGGAAGAAACTAGAGGGCAAAGGAGAGAGCAGAGAGTGAGGGAGAGGGGCGAGGGGCCACGGGGCGTCTCTGTGGCGTCGCTAGAGGGCCCGGGGAGGAAGCAGGAGGTGGCCAGGGCGAGCATGCGCGCGGGCGACACGCCTCTGCCTACTGGCAGAGGTTGAGGACGACCGCTTTGGCCAGTGGGCTGGGCCAGCTGGAGGGGCTGGGCCAGGTGGGCTGCCAGGTAAGTCGGGTGGGTCTCTCTCTCTCTTTGTTTATTTGTTTCTGTTTTCTATTTTTCTGTAGCTGTGTGGCTTTACTAAAAATACTTAGGCATCTTTAAAAATCCTGAAAATAATCTGGGGCTCTGTTTAGATTATTTCCAACAGGCCACACTTATTTTTAGAGTTATTTGGGCATTTAAAATATTTTATAGCATTTAAATGCCCAAATGCAAATACTACATGATTTAATTCAGAAATCCAGAATGGCCTAGAAATATGTGCATGACTTTTGGCAGAGGTTTTCACCTTTGACAAAAATCATGAACTTTTCTAAAGGGCATTTGGGATCATTGAAAATATATTTTTATTGAACCTAGTTGAATTCATTTGGTGCTAGGGCTCCAACAATCCCCATTTCAAGTTTCATGAAATTTAAACATGATGCATGGATGCAATGCCACTAGTCACAAGCAAACTCTAGGGATGTGACATTGACGCAACAACCCAATTACCTATCAACCTAAAGGCTTGAACCACATCACTGCCTGTCGTAATTAAGACATCCAAGGATCAAACTTGATCCGGATGCCTTTGTCATTCTCACCTTCTTTTGGCTACAGGCTGTATCGTTGACAATCAGCGGAGTTTGCTCCCGAACTCCTAGGGCTCGCCGTGTAGACGCAGTTTTCCATAGCAAACAGAGCCTCTCTGCCATCAAGGTCCTTGCCAATGGTGATCTCCTAGTTAATCGGATAATTGAGTCCAAGAAATAGAGAGTGTGAACCAAGGCTGTTTACCCGCCTCCAACTAAAAAATCCTGAAGGCCCCAACAAGCTGGTATCCTGCTCTTAGACGTAACGACCCTTTGTCCAGGATACTCACGTATTTCACGGTGCTTGTATACGATGGGGTTTTGCAATATAACTTTTCGGCTCGTGTGTCCGAATGATCATCAGTCTTTTGCCGTCAGTCTGATCGGCGAGGAACCAGTTGTGCTTCCCTGTTTTTGGCAAAGGTGGTGTGATTACAAAGGGCGATCGTAGGGACACTACATCCTATAAAAAGGACAGGCATTGTTAATGTAAGATCAGCATTGTTCGTAGTATGAGTAGGATAATGCAAGAAACAACATTGATATGTCCCTGTTGGGAACTGGAGGAAAATACAGGGAAATGTATACCGGGTTCGAAAATATAGAAGTGCGATGCATGGTTATACTCATGTTATATCGCAATCGATTCTTCATGAAACTACCATGTCATGCATGTTATGTAATCATGTTCTGTCCTCACAAACAAATTCTTCAAGGTAACTAACAGACCATGCATTGTTATATACTCGTGTTTCGTGGGCAAATTTTTGTGAGGATATTATTCTAGCCATTGATTGCTGAAGGGCGAATATAGGTATGTACACATGGTAAGCATTACAGGATTTCACTACTTCCAAATATAGAGTTCTCCATATGCACATTTACTTCCCTAATGTATGGTTAGATGAAACCAACAGTGTGGTTCATGTTTCTACATCATGAAAATGAGGAAACTAATATGGCCATTGATACACACTCATATTTAGTAGTAGTATATAGATTACTATAAAATAAGGAGAATATCCATATATTCCTTACCGTTTGATTATTCAGGGGTACAAATTGGCTGTAATGACATGGTCACAATCGCATGAATTAACTCATTCAAATATAGCTGATTTACGACGTCTCTAATACATTGCCATAGTTCTACTCAAATTCTGCTCAAGCAAGGATATGCCAATCATCACAAAAAGCTCAAACAGTGTCATGGCGTCATCATTAACATGAGACAGAAACAACTTACACGCAGCGCCGTCCGGCCAATACGTGGTGCCATCTGCTTTGTCGATCGCGTAGATGATGCCATTGTGTTCAATAGCATCACAGAAGTGTGTATCAGCTTTCATGATGATCCATTGCGAGCTGAGTTGTCTCCAGCTAAAGAAGGCACCGCCGTAAAGATAGGCGAGTCTGCGGTCGAACAAGGCAATTAGCTTGAAGTCTGCGTAATTCGCATGTCGTGTGGGCACTTGGCAGATTACAATCTTCTGCAAAACAAGGTCCGTCCAAGTGACGTGGTAATCTAGATGACTTGGACCGCGATGGTAAAACTCTATATAATCCAACGGAGGAAGGATAATATCATGGTCTGGAAGTTCACGAGCACCAACTTTTTACCGTCTTCTCTGAAGGCAGCCATCCAGTGGGAGTTCATGCCGACCCAGTACATACCTGCCAAGAAGTTTCGGGCGATGGTGACCGGATCGAAGTCGAGGGAAATGATGTACGGCGACCCACTACATACCTGCAAAGAAGTTTCGTTTAATGGAGATCGGATTGAAGTCGAGGGGCATCATGTACATCTCCGTATCATGGTGAGCTAATCTCGCAAGACCAGATAGCAGCAAGTAGGGTGTCTTGAAAAGCTTTGGCCTCGCTTCGATGATGGCCGTGTGCATGCCCCTCGAGCATGCAGCCAGCCGCAGGGCGCTCAACATATGCATACACGAACAATAGAGGTCGAGGACGTCATTGGGGAGATTGCTCCAATCGCGGCTCATATGGATCCTGCGCGGTTCGCGTTTGGCCATGGTGGAGTTTGGAAGGTGGGGTTTTGGGGGGCTTGATTTACAGGGGAGAAGGCTGTCGGTGCTGGAGCGGCTAGCGAGGGAATAGTGGTACTGGGGGAGGCGAGCTAGGCGAGGGTATGCGGGGGCATAGTGAGATAATGAAGAGTGACTGTCGGCGTTCTGGGAATGGGGGTCCCCAGACTTGCCTGCTTGCGGCCTGCGGCGTGGCTCAAGTGGGGGCCCAGCACGGCCCATCTTCGTCAGCTCAAGCTCAAGACCCTCGCGAGGGGCCAAGCCTCGCGGGGCAGACGACAAGAGGCTTCCTCAGGGGCAGCCTCATCAGGCAGGCTCACGAGGAGGTGGAGAGATCAAGGCAGGTGTACCTCGCGAGGAGCCCGTGACGCAAGCCATGACGATCGAGACCAGGCGGGCGCTAGGCGGGCGCCGGCCCGCGCAGTGTCCTTGTTTCCCCTTTGGTGCAAAGGGAGCAAGCACAGGCCAAGGCATCGGGCAAAGGTTACCATTTCGGTGCAACGAGACCAAGACCAGCAGAGCGGCAGGACGGAGGTCACCGTGGAGCCCAAGACGGCGTCATCACCAGTGCTTTTGGCAGCCGAAGACCACCTTTGGTCAGGATAACTTGTACTAAATGTTCCCCTTAAAAATGGCCAATTGTTGGCGCCCTTCCCGCTCATTATTTGGGGAGAGGCCCAGGGCCTCTATATATAGAGCTAGCCACCACAGAGTAAGGGCAATCTAACCAGATCAGATAGAGCCCTAGCTAAGATAGAGAGAGAGAGAGGCGATCGAACTCACCCCACAGTTCATCGCACCAGCTCTAGAATACCTTTCGCGAGGCTGTTCTTCCCTTGTACTGTTCACCCTCAGCCCTAGAGGCAATCCACCACACCACACACTGGAGTTGGGTATTACACCACAACGGTGGCCCGAACCAGTATAAATCTCGTGTCCCTTGTGTTTTTCATCGTTTCCAGCTTAGATAACGCGAGGAGATAGGACGTAGATCGATAGGGGAGAGATCTTCGTGCGCACCCCAGAGTTTGAACCTTAAGGGTCTGCCGGAACCTGAAATCCGACATTTGGCGCGCCAGGTAGGGGTGCGCCGGAATCTTTCTTCCGCTGTTCGCGTGTGATCTTCTGTCGTGTCCATGGCTGACGCTCGTTGGGCTCGCGTGGAGCGCCGGGCTGCTCGCACCACCCGCGTCGCCCAGACGGCGCCCGTCGGCGCTCCCCCCTGTCGTTCCCCGTCACCTGCCGCCAACGCCGCTACCGGCCCGGCGGGGAACTAGCAGCAGGCCTTGTCCCAGCATCCTTCAGTGCGGCGGGACGGCCGCACCGCCACCCTGTCACTGACTCGAGCTGGTTCGTCGTCCCACGCTCGTCGCGCCCCCATGGATGCGCACGCCGCGCTGCTCCTGGCAAGAGAGCTCCTGCACTACCGCCCCATCGACGATCTCTACGAGGACTGGCTCGCCCGCATCACCGAGCTCGTCAGCGCCACAGGGGGATCCCCCTTGACGTCCCTCTCGCTGCCTCACCCTCCATTCCGCGCAGGGGCGAGGATTAGGAGGCGGCTCCGCCACCTCCTCTCCAAGAAGGCACCCTGGCTCCAAGGCGCAGCCCCAGGGCGAGAGCCTCCACGTCCGGCGCCTGCGCAGCAAGAAGGGAGCTGCCAAGAGATCCCTCATCCCCGAGAAGGTGCTCGCGCACTCCCAGTGCCGGCGCGCCAAGATCGCGTCCCTCCGCCTCCATGCCAAGACCCTGCGCTGCTCCGAGCGGCGGCGCGTGGCAATCCCTAGGAGCAAGCCCAACACCAGCAAAGGGCGCCGGTGGCCACAGCAGTCTGCCTCGCCATCACCCCTGAACTATGCGGCGTAACATGGCAGACAAGTTCAAGCCTGACTTGCCCCCTCGCTATGATGGCACGGCAGACCCCGCGGAATTCCTACAGCTCTACGAGCTGGGCATCGAAGCCGCCAACAGAGACGAAAAGGTCATGGCGAACTGGTTTCCCATGGCGCTCAAGGACGGCGCCCGCACCTGGCTCCTGAACCTGGCTCCCAGCACGATCTCCTCCTGGGGCGAGATGCGCACTCGCTTCATCGCCAACTTTCAGGGCACTCGCGACCAGCCCCCGACCTGCACCGCATCAAGCAACAGCCAGGGGAAACCCTGCAGAAGTACATCCAGCGCTTCAACAACGCTCGCCTCAAGATCCCCAGGGTGACTGAGGAAGCCATCATCTTAGCTTTCACCGACGGCGTGTGCGACACCAAGATGAAGGAGGAGCTAGCAATCCATGAAGACCTGTGCACATCCCTGGAGCTGTTCAACTTGGCGACCAAGTGCACCAGGGCTGACGAAGGGCGCCTCTCCCTCCTCGAGCTCCCGATAGCCGACCCAAAAGAGAAAAAGCTCAAGGCCAAGGACGTGAAGCGCAAGGGGGCTGCCGTGCTTGCAGTGGAACCAGAGACCAAGCGAGGCAGGGATCAGCCTGAGTCGTCCAAGGGCACCCGATACTGCGTGTACCACGACCTCCACACCCATAACACCAACGAATGTCAAGAGCTCAGGGCCGTGCGAGATGGGCGAATCGGCCGACGCCCCGAGCGCAACGACAGGGGCTATGGCCGAGGAGGAGGAAGAGGTGGAGGACGATGGGAAGACCGTGGCCCTTGCTAGGGGCGTGACCGACCTCGCGAGGATCGCTGGCAGGACCAGCCTCGCGAGGGAGGCTGGAGGGATCAGCCTCGTGAGGATCGCCCACACGGCAACGCCGGCCTTCCTCCTCTGCCGCGACCACCAAGGAGGAACGAAGACCAACATCAAGATGATGGGGCTGGGGGCTTCCAGGAGCAACGCGCAATCGCTTGCATCTTGGGCGGCGCCCAAGCACCAGCCTCACAGCGCATCTTCAAGCGGTTTGCTCGTGAGGTGAATGCAGTCCTCCCCAAGCTTGAGGCCACGCGCCCTCTCAGGTGGTCTGCGTGCGCTATCACGTTCAGCTCAGCGGATTAGCTCAAGTGCGCGGCAATGGCCGGAGTCCTCCCGATGCTTTGCACCCCAGTCATCAGCAATGTGCAGGTCACCAGGACCCTCATTTATGGCGGAGCAGGACTCAACGTCCTGTCCGTCAAGACGTTCAACAATCTCCAAGTGCCATATGATCAGCTTCAACCGACCAAGCCTTTTTCAGGAGTCACTGATGGTTCCACTGTTCCAATAGGGCAGGTTCGCCTTCCAGTTACCTTCGGGCAGCGAAACAACTACCGCACCGAGCTCATCGACTTCGACGTCGCCCACATCCGCCTGCCGTACAACGCCATCCTCGGGTACCCAGCCCTAGCCAAGTTCATGGCAGTGACTCACCATGGTTACAATGTCCTCAAGATGCCAGGAAGTGGTGGAGTCATCACCGTACCCTGTGAAGAAAGGGACGCAGTGTGTTCGCTTGAGCGTGCGTTCCAGGCCGCAGCAATCGAAGACCCAGATCACAGGAGCGGCAAGAACAAGAAGGCTTCGCCTGGCCCAAGCCACAAGGAGGCAGGCGCCTCCGGGAGGTGTTCTTGTCGAGTTCGCGCCCGATCGGGAGCGCCACCCTCTCACGCAAAGGAAGGTGCACCCGGTGCCCTCCTCAGGCAGGGCTCGGGGGCTCTTTCTTGGAGAGCCACCGACTTTGCCAAGGTCGCGAGGGAGGTGCTCGGGCACCACTTGGAAGGGTGCTTCCAGGCACGTTTCCCTCAGAAGGTACAAGGCAAGGAAGACCAAACCCTCAGGAGTTCATCGCAAGAAACACCCAGGAGCTACAGGATTCGAGAGTCATGCGCGGCAGCCGCCACTTGCCCGCCGTAGCCCCACATCCAGGCGAGGATGGTGGGATGCACGTCTGCATCGATGTACCAAGGCTCAACCAAGCCGCGTCTCAGGAGCGCCTCTGGTCTTCGCGCGCGGGGCGCTGCGAGGGGCCACCTCACAGCTACGTTCGCATGCCTTTCGGCCTGCCGAACGCGGTCGCCGCTCATCAGTGCCTGCTGAGGAGCGTTCTGGAGGCTCAGAAGGTCAGGCATCATGCGGTCCTGACGGAGGTGGATATGGCCCTCGAAGACCTCCCCGTGCCCCCGGAGCCTCCCGAGGCTCGTGGGCCTGGGGGCTCGTGAGGACCGGCGTCTTCACCGCGCATCGCCCGCTTCTTCAACATCACTTCATCTTCAACAACATCAGGTGACACCTTTCAAAGTTCCATTTTTAGCTGGGAGCGCCCACAGGGCCGCATCATTCCCAGGCCGCGTGGGTCCGTCCCCGCGGCATGTATCTGTTTTGCTTATGCTCTTTTCAGTTGGGGGCGCCCCTCGGGCTGCATCATCCCCAAGCTGCTAGGGCCCGACCCAGCGGCGTTCCTCGCATCTACTTAAAATGAATTTTCTCTTTCGCACTTAATCGGGTTCCCATGATTATCACCTGCCGCTTGTCGCGGACTTCTTCGCTCTCATGCAAAGTGCTTGCACGTTAAAAGGGGGGTTCCTGAGCATCGCGACTCATGGGCTCCTACTGGCTCTCCAGCCCTCAGCCCCTGGCCTTGACCCACGGCATCGCGACCTGTCATACCAGCGGCGGCTGAGCTCGCTCGAGGGCCGGGACACGAGGACGTGAGCATTTGCATTCTAACCACCCCGCAGAACACACCATTGATAAAGGCCCAGAGCCAGGTGCAACCCGCCTCGAGGTAGGGCCTCGTGAGTCCCGCGCTGGCTCACGAGTGCCCAGATACACCTCTCCTAGCCCTACCGTGCCGGCCACATGTCAGGGCGGGGCTGTACACGCCCCGGGGGCTCCTCCCGGAGGGGAGCCCCCTCCCACGTACCAGTGGAAGCACCATGCTCCATGCTGGCTGACGACACTGCCGAGGAGCGGCTATGCCCGTACACATACGAAAGCGCTATGCTCCGCGCTGGTGATAAACAACTGAGGGCGGCCCACGGCCGCATTTCAACCTCGAGGAGCCCAGAGCTCGATGTCCCGGCACCGTCAACGCCTCCCTCGGGAGGCGCCACGCGAGGTTGGACACGGGGTTCTTGCCGGGTCTTGCCCGGCGCCACGCCACCCAGCCAGGTCCCTCGGACCTGGTCGTCGCGCGCCCTCCCCGAGCGGAGCCAAGGTATGAAAACCCGTTTGAGCGTCAAGGGGGACTCCTGAGCATCGCGACTCAGGAGCCTAACTGGTCACGTAGCCCCTCACTCCTTAGTCCCGTCCCGATTTCCGGTCGGGGCTAATCTTTGGAGTGAATGCAGCGAGGCCGGGCCTGCCGATGCGTAACGACCAATCCATCGCTTGCGCCCCTTCCCTACTTGTTGCTCGCGCGTCAAGGGGGACTCCTGAGCATCGCGACTCAGGAGCCTAACTTGCCACGTAGCCCCTCACTCCTTAGTCCCGTCCTGGTTTCCGGTCGGGGCTAACGCTGGGTGAGGTACGCGCGGGGCCGGGCCCTGCCGACGTAGAGCGCAAGCAAGTAGGAGAGGAAAATGCAAATTCCAGGAAATTCAAAGCAAATATTACAAGCCATAGATTGTTCCACAACGCCAAACACAAGTTTAAACGCCTCCGCGAGGCATGGTGCATGTTGCAGGAATAAAAACAGGACATAAGCCGCGAAGGATCACTCTCCAGTGGCGTCGCCGCCTGTGGTGGAGTCACGTTGGGCGACTCCGCCTCCTGAGGCCACAGAGCCGGCGGCACCGCGCCCGGGCAAGATGCTGAAGGAGCGGAACTTCCCCAGCAAAGCCTCGGCTCGGCCTTTCACGGCCTCAGCGGCAGCGGCGGCACGGTCGCCGCTCACGGGTTCCAGCAGGCTGTCGAAGTCGACGTTGGGGTCGCGCAGGTAGACGTGGCTGAGGACATGCGTCAGCGCCGCAGAAGACAGAGCACGCGCCTCGGCCTCGACCGTGGGGCCAAGGCCGTCTGCGACATCTTCAAGCGCATCGACCAGGAAGGGGAGCAGCTTGGCGGGGCCGTCCTCTGCACCAGCCAACGGCTCCTCCAAGCCGCTCTCGTAAAGCGTCTTCAGCATGGCGCGAGCTTTCTTCTCCATCTTCGCGAAGGCCACCCGATCCTCCGCTAGGACCTTCGCCTTGGCGTCTAGCTCGGTCCTCTCCGCCTTCAGCGACCGCTCCAACGTCTCCAATCGGTTGTGGCGGTCATCAAGCTTGGCGTCCCGGTCCTTGACGGCAGCTTCCCGAGCCTTCATCTCCTTCTCCTTCTCCTGGCGGCCGTGCACCTCCTTGGCGAGCTCGTCGCGCAGGCCTTGCAGCTCGACCTCCAGCGCCTTGCAGCGGCCCTGGGCGGCCGCAGCGTCGCCCAGGGCAGCGTCGCGAGCGGCCTTGGCTTGGCTGGCGGCCTGCTTCTCCCCATCGGAGGCCGACACGGCCTGGCTCAGCGCTGCTCGGATGGAGGCGGCAGAACGGGCCCAGCCAGAAGCTAGCTCCAGGCGCCCGGCCACTAGGCGAGGGTCCGCGCTCAGAAGATCCTCCCGCAGCTGGCTCAGTTCGTTGGCGGCCTGGTCCAGGACGGCGGCAGAGGGAGCAGAAGAGACGGGAACCAGTGGAGCGGGCGGAGAGGACGGCAGCGTGATCACGGCTTGACAGGAAGGAACCCCCTGGGCCTTGGTTGCCCCAGCTGCAGCATTGAGCGCAGTCGACTTCAGGGTCAGCGGTGCCACGGGGGCTGACTTCTCGCCGAGGTGTCCCAGTTGGCTTCGCAAAGATGATCGGGCAGGGGAGGCGCGAGCCTCGCCGTCTTCTTCCCCAGCAGACGAAGGCGCCGCCCCGGCAGATGGACTCGCCCCAAGCAGGGCCACAGAAGCCCCTCAGGTGTCGGCCTAGCAAAAGAATGCAGACGTCAAGCCCCAGCGGCAGAAACCAAGCAAAGCACGAATCAAGAACTTACTGGACGTCGTTCACGGACTCAAGCAACCTCCGGCCAAACTTGAAGCCCGAAATCCTGCAGCTGGGGTCGGCCTTGGGAGGCCCGGAAGGTATACACGCCAGAGGGCTGGAGCTGGCCTCAGACCGCCCAGGGACCAGAGCAGACCCTGGGGGAACCAGCCCCAACCTGCCCTTCCTTGCGACCAAGGGAGAGTCCTCCCCTCCTCGCCTGGCGCCGGCCTCGTTGTCATCTGGCATGGAGCGGAGGGCCTGGGACCTGTGCCGAGGCAAGGACTCCCCCGACTCCTCGCCAGTCGCTTCAGAGTCAGACTCTTCCTCCTCCGCCTCTTCTTCCCCCTTACTCCCGCTGGAGCTACCGGAGGACACGTTCACCATCACCAGCGCCGCCAGGTCCTCGGGAGCTTCCGCGGACACCAGCCCCTCACCATTGAAGGTGGGCATGGCGTTCACCACCTGCTCCCTGTCGTCGCAAAGGAACAGGGGGACGGGGGCGCCCACCGGGCTCGCCACGTCTCCCCCAACCAAGGATTGAGGGCCGCGACCAAATCCTCGTCGGTCAGGGCCTCGGAGCTCAGGCGCAGGGCGGCCTCCACTCCCCCAAGCCTCCACAATGGGAGTGAATGTTCCTGGAGTGGAGTCACCCGATGCTCCAAGAACTCCCTCAGGAGCGTGGCCCCGGTCAACTTTGCCGCCCCCAAGTTGCTTGGCCTCAGGTCTGCGTTCATCTTCTTTAGCACCACCTTCGCACGGGGGTCGACGAGCTCCACGCGGGACCACGCGTCAACGGCCTTGGGCTGCCCCGTGGGCAACACCAGTCGGGGGTGGAGGCGCCCGACGTCCACCATGACCCACTTGCTCCGGAAGCCTTCGACCCTCTTCCCAGGCTTCGAGATAGCATTGGAGTTGGAGTATGCGATAAAGCTCGCGCATGCGGAGACATGGGTACCAGAAACCCGGAGGGAGAAAAAGTGGCGCAGCAAGGCCACCGAGGGCTTTACCCCAACATGGGCCTCACAATAGTAAGAAAAAATCGCCAAGAGAAGAACAGAGTTGGGGTGGAGATGCAGAGCCTGCAAGTTGTATTGGCGGAGAATAGCAAAGAAGAACTCAGAGAAAGGAGGCACCAGACTGGTGATGATGGCGCTCACGAAGAACGAATAGAAGGTGCTCCCCTTGCCTTTAGGCTGGTCGGAGCCGGCCTTGAGCACAGTCGCCCCCTGGCGGCCCTGCGCCACCATCATCAGGCGCGTGAGGACGAGGTTCTTCTCCGACAGGTTCGGGGAATCCAGAGCCGGCGAGTACCAGGCCTCGGTCGGGGACTTGCGAGGCGCCATGGCATGCCGGATGAGAAGGATTGAGACATATCTGGAGGATTTCGGGAGCAAGAAGGAGAAGAGCGAGAAAGGGGATCCGGGGCGAGACGAGCGAGAACAAAGCAAGTAAGTCTGGCCCGGGCACCTCTTTTGTCAGATGGACAGTTGCCGAGGCATCGTGGGAAGCGCAGACGACCACGTCCAATCAACCGCCACGCGGCGCCCGAGGTCGCAGGCTATTGCGGCGCTGGCGCCAGCGCTTGCCCTTCGCTTCTCGCTAAGCCAAGCCGCTTTGGGCACAGGGGCTCTTGTCGGCATTCTGGGAACGGGGGTCCCCAGACTTGCCTGCCTGCGGCCTGCGGCGTGGCTCAAGTGGGGGCCCAGCGCAACCCATCTTCATCAGTTCAAGCTCAAGACCCTCGCGAGGGGCCAAGCCTCGTGGGGCGGACGACAAGAGGCTTCCTCAGGGGCAGCCTCATCAGGCAGGCTCGCGAGGAGGCGGAGAGATCAAGGCAAGGGTACCTCGCGAGGAGCCCGTGACGCAAGCCATGACGATCAAGACCAGGCAGGCGCCAGGCAGGCGCCGGCCTGCGCAGTGTCCTTGTTTCCCCTTTGGTGCAAAGGGAGCAAGCACAGGCCAAGGCATCGGGCAAAGGTTACCATTTCGGTGCACCGAGACCAAGACCAGCAGAGCGGCAGGACGGAGGTCATCGTGGAGCCCAAGACGGCATCATCACCAGTGCTTTTGGCAGCCGAAGACCACCTTTGGTCAGGATAACTTGTACTAGATGTTCCCCTTCAAAATGGCCAATTGTTGGCGCCCTTCCCGCTCATTATTTGGGGAGAGGCCCAAGGCCTCTATATATAGAGCTAGCCACCACAGAGTAAGGGCAATCTGACCAGACTGGATAGAGCCCTAGCTAAGATAGAGAGAGAGAGGCGATCGAACTCACCCCACAGTTCATCGCACCAGCTCTAGAACACCTCTCGCGAGGCTGTTCTTCCCTTGTACTGTTCATCCTCAGCCCCAGAGGCAATCCACCACACCACACACTGGAGTAGGGTATTACACCACAACGGTGGCCCGAACTAGTATAAATCTCGTGTACCTTGTGTTGTTCATCGTTTCCAGCTTAGATCACGCGAGGAGATAGGACGTAGATCGGTAGGGGAGAGATCTCCGCGCGCACCCCAGAGTTTGAACCTTAAGGGTCTGCCGGAACCCGAAATCCGACAGTGACCTCGGGATCTCTGGCGAGACGGAGATGGAGATGGAGTGGTGCTAGGGGAGAGGGAGACGAGGCGAGGCATGCTATACAGTGGCGGTGATAAGGATCGCACAAAGGCACAAGGTGAGGCTCACTTTGGTAACCCGGACACGCCGCCTGGACTGGTGTCACCTCGGGCACAGGGTCTTGTCACTTCACTGTGAGGACCGGATGAATAATAGTATTTTAACCATCAAGTGTACCACAGTTGTACTACTACTACTAGTAGGAGTAGTAGGAACATGAGGACACTCCCGTGCTAGCATGCCTGGGTTCACTTCATCCTCCAGCCTATCATCCATATTACGAAAGCGTAACCAAATTCTCGTGCATGCGAAAGCGCGAAGAAGGACTTTTCTTTTTTGAGGATAACTGCATATTCCTTAACCGTAGTAGGAACATGAGTAGTACTCCCTCCGGTCCTCTTTTGTCTGCGCATAACTTTTTTCAGTATTTCTCTAATTAGTCTGAGTATATACCCTTTTGCATGCGCCCATTTCCCTCCATGCCCTGCATTCACATCATTAATTAGCGTACACATGAGCAGCTGCAGCCCGGCTCCAGCCAATAAACTGCAGCATGCAAGTGGGCCACTCTGTGCGCGTGGGAGAGAGAAAAGGCAACCGAAGAGCCCGTCCAATCCATTGCATGCAGCAGCCAAACCACCGCACCTCTCCCCATGCATGCGCATAACTTCTCCCATTTACTTCTCCATCGGGAACCGATTTTCCTCGGCTTTTTCACTACTCCTTGATCTTCAGTTGCATCCAAACCACACAGTATTCACATTGTTTTAACCTCTTCACATCCTCCTGGGGTAATTCCGAAGCCCCTATAAATAATCATCTTCTTCAGTTAGACTAGCCATCTAATCCTAATTCTCCAAACCATAGCCCTCCGGTCCAGTGGTTCCAAGTGGTGAAACAAATCGAGATGCAGGTTTTTAGCGTCCAACATGTCCTCGTCGAAGGCTCATTTAGCATAGTTGCCACAGTCACCGGCCACCCAAGGGTTGTTCGGAAGTGGATGAACAATGTATCCAACTCCCTCCAAAAGGTGGAGATGAATGTCACGGCGCAGAGTACACAGAGCGTGCCACTGGGAAGATCCAACGCGCCGCTGTCCTTTAGTTGTGCCTCGAAGATGATGTTTTGCTGTACCACATCATACACGCGCCCTCCATACCAGGTGAGCTTCACGATTTCTTGTCTCGGGAGGACATATATTTCTGTGAGGCAGCCATCGCAGGGGACAAACAGAAGTTGGAGCCGTACAACCTTGATTTGAAAAGCATCGCTGACCTACAAACCAAAATAAAAATTCCTGTAGAAGATTGTGATAAACCGACACCATCCCTATTTGATGTAGCAAATTTTGTGCTAGGAACAAATCTTTAGAAGGGTGACGAGATGCTGGCATTAAGGTCATCTGGATGGGAGAATTATCCCTTGACGTATGAGCAGATAAAATATGTTGCCCTCGATGCCCGTGTGAGTTTCGAGATAGTTGCAAGGTCCAGAGAGCTTGTTGCGAAGCCGTCTCCCACAGAAAATGAGAAGAAGAAGAAGAAGAAGAAGAAGAAGATGTTGCACCAGCAGCAGGGTATTATGGATGGGTGAACTATTTCCTTTCTTGTAAAAAAATTCCCTCTCTATGTATATTGATATAGATGGACTATTTCGATGGTGTGCATGTCTTTGGAACAAGTAGTAGCATGGGTCCGCTTGACTATAAGGAACTATTTATCCGCCTAGCTTTCTCTATTACTCCTTCCAGTGATCGGTATGCAATGCATGTGTCCGTAGACATGACAGCTTGTTCATGGAAGTTCAACTACGACGACCATCACGTTTCATCCACTGCCACTCGCGATTCCCACGACGCCGCTCCAACCCACGGCACCATGGCCCCCGACGTCCGCCTCACCCCTCTCGGCCGCATCGCCCCTCTTCCTTTGTGTGCATGACATGTGGGCCGCCTTAAATGCGGCGAGCATCAAGTTTCTACCATAGCCACACGTGATTCCCACGACGCCGCACGAACCCATGACACCACACGTCCCTCGACCTGCGGCTCACCCCTCTCGGCCCCACTACCCCTCTGCCTTCGGGAGCATTACATGTGGACCAGCCACCTATCGGGTCCACATGTTATTGACTCAAAGGCAGGTGTAGTAAGACGCTGAAGCTCAGTCACGAGGGCCTTGAGAGGGAAATGTAACTCCTGCGCCAGGCTGGTGCTACCGCTGCACGAACTCGTGCCAAACTCGAGATTTGTTTCTTTACTATACATGCACGCAATGATTTAATGGACATTTTAATCTCAACATGTGATGGGGAGCTCTAAATTTGAATTTGAAACTTATAAAATGAAAAGATTCAAAACAAATAAACTGGGAGAGAGGGAGTATATCGTAGGATGTGTCCCATTCAAACAAGTCCCCTAGTTTGTCACCGCCAAGATGCGGTTAGAAAGGAGCAGAGCGTCTTCAGACTCAGACGGCAACAAATCGTCATAGACAGCATGGTCCACCTTTGACCGCCATGTGCAAGGTTCGTGCTATCTTATTCAATCTCACCGTGGTTCCATCATAGCAATTCATGCGGTGGCCCATTGCATGGCTGATCCCAATGTTGGACAAAGGCTCTATGGGAACGGTGTCTCCATTATAAATGTTGTGCAAATTGATGTTGGTACCCTCCCATACATATGCAAGCCAATCTCCACTGCACCGAGCCTAACTCGTGAAACAAAGCAAGGGGGAGAATTAGGAAATGGACACGGAAGTAGTCTTTAGAATGCATTTACTACGTGATCAAACTCATCTTACCCGCTCATCGGAGGAAATCCGAGTGCCCTCAATGTCGGCATCTCAAGGGCGCCAACTTGCAACTACGGCCACGCCGCTACCGGAGAGACCCCCAAGGAAACATCCTCGTGCGTTCCACGGAACATCAAGATGCATTTGTATGAGTAGTTTATCTTGTGAGAGAAAAGGATGAACGAGGGAAGGCCTCTAGAGATAGAGATATACACTACTACTAATGTGCTGGCCCATGCGTTGCAATAGATCCAAAGTAGTAGAATAATACTTGTTCACGTGCTTGAAATATAAACACTCTAGTTTTGATATACATGTGTCAGCAGACATGACAGCTTGTCCATGGAAGTTGAACCACGGCGACAATCACGTTTCTTGTTTCTACCACTGCCACACCCACACATGATTCCCACGATGCCGCTCCAACCCTACCTGTAAGCACGACGTCCCCCGACGTGGACATGGATCCTCTGACGTGGCTATCACTGCCTTACCCTGCCTTTCCTTCGCCGACTGGTGGGACCCACACTTGGGGGTCCCACATGTCAGTGATAGAATGGTAGGATTGTTCACGTCAGGGGATCCTCATCCCCCCAACGTGCGCCTCATCCCTCTCGCCCCACCGCCTTCCGCCTTTGTGTGCATGACATGCGGGCCACCTGAATCATGGCGACCATAAACTTTCTACCACAGCCACACCCGATTAGACGCGGTTTGCCTGCTCCGCTGCTGTGCTCCGGTCCGTACTCCCGCACCATCAAATTTTCATCCAGCGGCTGTGACACATTTCGTCTCGGGCATCAACCCTCAGCTGGAGTACTTCTATACTACAGGTAGTGCCCGACGGTGTGGCCATCTACGCCTCGTAATGCCTCGATGCCCAGCTGTGGCACCCTCGCCACGGCCACGCCACCACCGGCCGGTTCATCTCGAACGAGTGAGTCGCGAACCACACCACCACCATGAGAATGACATGTGGGCCAGCTGCATTTAAGGTCCGCATGTCATTGACTCATAGGCCGGGCACTAAGCCACTGAAGTTCGGTCCCGTGGGCCCCGAGAGGGAAATGTAACTCCTGCGGCAGGCCTTGTGGTGCTCCCACAGTACAAGCTCGTGCCAAACCCAGAATTTATTTCTTACTACTACCAACTACTAGTAAGGTACACGTGCATTGCACGCATGAGATTCTGGTGGTTTGTGCACTATGCTTCTACATGTGGAGTCTTCTAGATGCTACATGTGACAAAATCTGGTGGAATGTAGGTGATATCCAATGGCCAGTACTGCTCGGATTTGCCATCTTTGTACCGTCAGATTGGCTTCATCCAACGACCAACTTTCAAAGTTAGAGCATGATTGGTTTGATGCCAAAAGTTGGCATGCCAATATTTGGCAAATGCCAAATGTTGGCTAGTGATTGGTTGGCTACCAACTTTTCTTCTCAACCTCACAAAAAGTTGCCAACATTTGGCAAATTTTGATTTTGCCAAATGTTGGCAATGCCAATTGTTGGCATCAAACCAATTATGTTCACACACTATATAGGGGTATAGATGTTTGGTTTGCAGCCTAAGGTTGCCACGCCTAAGCTTAGGCGTGCCACAAGTGTGTTTGGTTGCGTTCTCGTCTCAGCATAGTTGTTCCGTCTTCATGCATGCTCAACTCAACACCCCTCTTCATGCATGCTTCTAGTGTATTTTTGCTAATCTAGTGTGGACTCATGCACCCTCCATACACTCTACCAAACACCCAAAAGTGGGTCGAGAAGGAAACTCTTGGGATCATGCACCCTTCATACACCCTACCAAACACACCAGGCATGTGTTTGGTTCATTGCTTCACTTGTGGCTTGCCACACTTCTCTAGCAACATGGTCCACATGTCATAGACTCAACTTCTTGCCAAATCTTGCCACACTTGTGGTGGCCATTTTGTTAGCCACATTTTTTGTGGCAGCCACACTTTGCCTAAGCTTAGTTGTGGCAAAGTTAGTCATGAATGAAGTTCAACCATGGAGTCTTCTAGATTCTACATGTGGCGAGAATCCGTGGAATGTAGATGATATCCAACGACCAAAGAGTGCTCGGATTTGCCATCTTTGTACCGTCGGATTGGCTTCATCCAAGGACCAACTTTCAAAGTTATTCACACACTATATAGGGGGTATAGATATAGATGTGCCGGCCCGTTGCAATGGATGCAAAGTATATCTGTTTAGTGGAGTGCACTCTAAACACATTATCTATTTATTTTTCTCTAACCTTTCGTAGCCATGCAACCAAGCCACATAAGCTTCATGGGTGCCCCCCACATCATATTATTCATACTATGTTGGCTGAAAAAAAGATAAATAACCCAAAACAAGATCTTCCTGTTTTTTGTTCCTACGATGTTGTGCCGTGCACGTACCTACTAGTTGTATAGTGGTAGTACTAGTTGTATAGTACAAAATTGGTACTAGTAGGAGTAGAGTAGTATGGAATGCTCCTACTCTATCAACGAGCCCCATCTGACACCAAATTTCTTGGCTTCCGTGCTACAGCTAGATCTTCCCCTCGTTTCTGTTTTCCAACCCGGCGGTGGGCGGGGTGCGGTTTGCCAATAGTCGGTTTGCTCAACGGCGGTCCCACATGAAAGTGAAAATGCTAGGAAACACGCCTTCCCTAAGCTATGTGTCATGCCGGATGGGCCGTGGAGTACTCCCGATTACCGGGCGTGTGTGGGGGGAGTGCGACGCGAACGCGGCAGGCCTTTTCCTTTTACTAGCAATGAGCCCATGCGTTGCAACGGATCCAAAGTAGTAGAATAGTAGTACTTGTTCACAAACTTGAAAGAAATCACTCTTGTTTTGATATACACCTAATATATTACTCCCTCCATTCCTAAATATTGGTCTTTTTAGAGATTTCAAATGGACTATCACATACGAATTATATAGACATATTTTGAAGTGTAGAATCACTCATTTTGCTCCGTATGTAGTCACTTATTGAAATCTCTGGAAAGACAAATATTTAGGAACGGAGGGAGTACTTTTCACTCAAAATATATTTCTCAGGTTGTTTTGATGAGGTGAGGGAGGGATGTGGTTGCTTTCAAGATAATAAGGGGTTTTCTGCAAATTGGAGCAAAGAAGTGGGCTATTGTTGAAAAAATGCCACAACTTACCTCACAACCGTTAGATGCAGATCTAATGGTCAGAAACGACGGATGGCAGATACACCACCATCACCAACTGAGTCTTTTATAGGAGTAGGAGTAGAGAAACATGTATAAATTGTAACATTTTGGTTCTGCTCCTTGGCACGATTGATATATAGAAATAACGATTGGAAACGCTAGGGTGGGGCTATTTCCGCCAGATAAGTAGGGTATGTAGTAGCTAGGTTGGCGCATCGTCGGTTTGGTCACACGCGGTCCGACATGTTCTAGTGTTTCTAGCAAGATGCCCGTGCGTTGCATGAAGTTGATGGAAAAGGTAAGCACAACTTATAAATTGACGGATGGAGTACTAGTTACAGTGATGCATATAATTAAGCAAAGGGATCGCACATGTCGGTATTGACTGGAACGAGAATGCAACAGTAGAATAAGAATTAAGGCCACGATGATGATGCGATTGCAGTGGTGGTTACAGAAGGCAAGAAGAAAGATGCATCCATCAACGCATTTACCTCCTCCTCCTCAACTTAGTGCGCCGGGCCACCGACCGGCGGCTAAGGAGCGGCGGCTTTTGTGGCGAGGTTGAGGTGCTTCTCATCAAAGGCATCCAAGGCTTCCAGCCGGTTGAGGAAGGCCAACGTCGTAGCATCCTCACTGGCCTTATAGATACCTATGTACACGATTTGCTCGTACAGGTGGATGTGTAGGTCGACGAAATCTTGCAGGGTGAGGCGCCTCGCGGCGAGCGCGACCTCTGGGTGGACATTCTTCGTGGCATCGGCGGGCAGTCGCAGGGCCACCAGTGCTTGAAAGAGGTTCCGGCCATGGAGGCCGATTAGGGTGGCAGGCAATGCGGAGCCCGGGCGGGCGGGCTGGAGGAGTACGGCGATGTCGTCCGCGAGCTTCTTGAGGACGGTGAACTTGTTGGTGGTGGCAACGATCATCTGGCCCAACTGAGAGTCGTAGTTGGCGTCGACGGCGGCCATCCACCAGCCGGTCTCCAACACTGTCTGGAGACGATCCTTGGCGCCATGCCGCAGGCCGACATCGTGGACCATCTGGCACAGCCGCTGGCCGCTCGCGTGCATCGCCACCATGGGTCTGGAGTGAGCTCTTTTGCGCTTAGTGTAGGTGCTTAGGCAAATGCTTAGGTGCGTACTATGTGGTAGATGCATTGGAATGTAGGGGTGCCTTTATATGAGGGCAAACTGCGTTGCATTCACATCGTGCAGCCTCTTTTCCCGGTCCTCCTCCCATTACTTCCCTCGTGCATTAATTGAAGGAGGATGCATTGGCTGTTCAACATTTTTGGAACCGCTATTCCCTCCCTCGTATGCATTAAAGCCGTATTGGGGACTGCACCGCCCGCTGTCAAATCGAATAGTACTGCGCCGCCGCTGCACACCCGGCTGAGCACACCTCCTCGCCTCCATCAAACCCCTCCGTTAAACCCGCATGCAAACCGAGAAACCTACTCCGGCCACACGTCCGTTCATGAGCGGGCCGGAATTAAACGCAACACCGGCCGAGATCCTCCCGTCCGCCTCGCTTAAACAAGGCCGACGCCGCCAAGCTCCTATCGTCCGCCTTCTATTTACACGAGGCCGACAGACAATGGGCAAGAATCGCACTTCGCCGCCTCCCCATCTCCTCCTTCACCATTTTCTCCACTCTTCCGATGGCTTCCGAGGAGCCGTTCTCCGGCATATTACACGGTTGTGTGGTCCGCCGAGCCCTCCGGATACGGGCGAGGCCGCTCGGTGATTCACCAACTTCGCTTGGCCCGACGGAGCCAGTTGCCGCCCCAAGCAGGCGCGTGGTTCTGCAACTCGCCGCTCCAGTTCAGCTCGATGAGGAGTGGTGAGTTGCTCCACGCCGGTACGGCTGCGAGCACACCGGTACGGGCGTCGTCTCTGCCGCGTCGTACCGCGCCACCAGTGTATGCGGTGTCGCGCCTCCCATGTCTGTGGGCGCGCCTCCCGTGCTCAAGGGCGGTGCCATGTAGGCAGATGTAAGCCGGGTGCATGGAGAGCGGCGAGTCGGTGGCCAGCTTCTCCGTGTCCGCCGCCATCATCGAGGAGAAGTAGAACACGGAGGCCGCCGCCACTGGGGTCCCATGAAGGCCACCGCCGAGGCGACTGCGCATTCAGGTGGTTTCTTTGCTTCTTCGTCTCTTCCGAGGACCTTCATCGACCCCGCAAAGTGTCTGCCGGACATGAGGAAGACAAAGGGATCCACGGGCGGCCATTTAGATTATGTACTCCCTCTCCAGCTGGCGGGAAATATTTGTTCTAAGAATGGATAAATTGTATGTATCTATAACTAAAATAAGTCTAGATACATCCATTTCTAGGACAAGTATTTCTGGACGGAGGGAGTATTAATTATACCAAGAGAGCCAGATTGGCACCGCTTAGTTCACGTAAATGTAATGAAATACATCATGTTTATACGAAGATCCAACTTTTTTATATGAAATCCTCCATGCTTATATGAAATCAGTCCGTGTTTGCACGAATTTCATCTGGTTGGTTAGAGTTGTGAAAATGTATGCCGCTGGCGTTTGATGTCGTCCTCCGCGGAAATAATAGAGTGACATCCAATCCATTTGAGTTAATTGTGTGTATGGTTGTCCCTCTATAAAAAGTTAATTACATGTATAGTGTACACGTGACTTGCAGGGTGGCTACAACTTCGTACAGAAAGTTAAAAAGAAACAAGTCCATCCTTAATCTTGTATTCTAAGTACTCTGTGGGTTCCATTGTCAGTACAGTAGTGAAAGAAGTATATATTAAATAAGTAATATATAATATAAAAATCTAAAGTGAAAGACAGAATTTGAACTCATGTCATCGCGTTGCTAGCATCCGGCGCTAACCAGTCCAGCACATTTTTGTTGTAGACCATGCTGGAGATATATCTCCATGTCTACTCTTATACTCCATCCGTTCCTAAATATTTGTATTTTTCAGATTTCAAATGGACTACCACATATGGATGTGTATGTAGAAATATTTTAGAGTGTAGATTCACTCATTTTGCTCCATATGTAGTCACTTGTTGAAATCTCTAAAAAGAAAAATATTTAGGAACGGAGGGAGTAGAAAACAGAGTTGGTGATGATGGTGTGCATGCCATCCTGCAATATAGGCCGCAGATTTATATCTAACGGATAGGAAGGAAACTATGGCAATTTTGCAAAAATATACCCACACCCCTCTCCACGTTCGCAAATACGGACTTCCATCGTTCTTCATTTTCTCTCACAAGATAAACTACTCATACAAATGCATCTTGATGTTCTGTGCAATGCACGGGCATCTAGCTAGTTTCTTTTAAAATAATTACTGCGATAATTGGGTTGAAGTGATATATTTTATGTCTGCCCTGAATGATTTCAGATTCACTAGTAGTAACAAAGAAAAGGTTGCCTTGTTAACTAACAGAAAATAGGGTGAAAACTATCACATGAGGCCGGTAAAAATGAGGCACACGGGTTCAGCTCATCGTCACTACAGTTGCGCGCGCGCGAGAAGTCTACATATCGACGGGGCTACTGAGCGAGGCACAGAGACACAATGTTCGAGAGAGAAAGCAATTGACAGATTACGATCAGATCGAGTTGTCACCCTTCTGCTGTCATTGTTGGGGTGGGGGAGGGAGGAGAGAAAGACGTATCAAGTGTGTGCGGTAGGCACAGAGGCACAACTAGCGAGTGTGTGTGTATGTGTGTGTGTGTGTGTGTGTTTGAAAGAGGAGTAGATAGATTACTATCAAGATCGAGGTGCCGCCCTACTCCTTCGGTGTCGGGTAGTGTGTGTGCGTGTGTGTGTGTTTGAGAGAGAAGCCTGTCGATAGACTAGTATCAAGATCGAGGTGTCACCCTACTCCTTCGGTGTTGGGAAGTGTGTGTGTGTGTGTGTGTGTGTGTGTGGTTGTGTGGGTGTGGGTGTGGGTGTCGGGGGGTGATGTCTACTACGCAACCTTCTCCTTGTAGACGTTGTTGGGCCTCCAAGTGCAGAGGTTTGTAGGACAGTAGCAAGTTTCCCTCAAGTGGATGACCTAAGGTTTATCAATCCGTGGGAGGCGTAGGATGAAGATGGTCTCTCTCAAGCAACCCTGCAACCAAATAACAAAGAGTCTCTTGTGTCCCCAACACACCCAATACAATGGTAAATTGTATAGGTGCACTAGTTCGGCGAAGAGATGGTGATACAAGTGCAATATGGATGGTAGATATAGGTTTTTGTAATCTGAAAATATAAAAACAGCAAGGTAACTGATAATAAAAGTAAGAGTAAATGGTATTACAATGATAGGAAACAAGGCCTAGGGTTCATACTTTCACTAGTGCAAGTTTAATTGGATCATATAACTATCCCAACATGCAACAAAGAGTCACTCCAAAGTCACTAATAGCGGAAAACAAACGAAGAGATTATGATAGGGTATGAAACCACCTCAAATTTATTCTTTCCAATCAATCCATTGGGCTATTCCTATAAGTGTCACAAACAGCCCTAGAGTTCGTACTAGAATAACACCATAAGACACAAATCAACCAAAACCCTAATATCACCTAGATACTCCAATGTCACCTCAAGTATCCGTGGATATGATTATACGATATGCATCACACAATCTTAGATTCATCTATTCAACCAACACATAGAACCTCAAAGAGTGCCCCAAAGTTTCTACCAGAGAATCAAGACGAAAACGTGTGCCAACCCCTATGCATAGGTTCATGGGCGGAACCCAAGTTGATCACCAAAACATACATCAAGTGGATCACGTGATATCCCATTGTCACCACAGATATGCACGGCAAGACATACATCAAGTGTTCTCAAATCTTTAAAGACTCAATCCGATAAGATTACTTCAAGGGGAAATCTCAATCCATTACAAGAGAATAGAGGGGGAGAAGAAACATAAGATCCAACTATAATAGCAAAGCTCGCGATACATCAAGATCGTGCCAAATCAAGAACGCGAGAGAGAGAGAGATCAAACACATAGCTACTGCTACATACCCTCAGCCCGAGGGTGAACTACTCCCTCCTCGTCGTGGAGAGCGCCGGGATGATGAAGATGGCCACCGGTGAGGGTTCCCCCCTCCGGCAGTCTTGAACAGGGTCCCGATTGGTTTTTGGTGGCTACAGAGGCTTGCGGCGGCGGAACTCCCGATCTATTTTGTTCTTCGGAAGTTTTAGGGTACGTGGGTATATATGGGTGCAAGAAGTATGTTGGTGGAGCTTCGGGGGGCCCACGAGGCAGGGGGGCGCGCCCCCCACCCTCATGGCCACCTCCCTTCTTTCCTGACGTGCACTCCAAGCTTTTCCAGTAGCTTTCCTTCCAAAAATAACTTCTCCAGTTGGTTTCATTCCGTTTCGACTCCGTTTGATATTCCTTTTCTTCGAAACACTGAAATAGGCTAAAAATAGCAATTCTGGGTTGGGCCTCCGGTTAATAGGTTAGTCCCAAAAATAATATAAAGTGGATAATAAAGCCCAATATTGTCTAAAACAGTGATAATATAGCATGGAGCAATCAAAAATTATAGATACGTTGGAGACGTATCAAGCATCCCCGAGCTTAATTCCTGCTCGTCCTCGAGTAGGTAAATGATAAAAAAGATAATTTTTGATGTGGAATGCTAGTTGGCATAATTTCAATGTAATTCTTCTTAATCGTGGTATGAATATTCAGATCTGAAAGATTCAAGACAAAAGTTCATATTGACATAAAAATAATAATACTTCAAGCATACTAACTAAGTAATTATGTCCTCTCAAAATAACATGGCCAAAGAAAGCTCATCCCTAAAAAATCATATAGTTTAGTCATGCTCCATTTTCGTCACACAAGAATGCTCTCATCATGCACAACCTCGATGACAAGCCAAGCAATTGTTTCATACTTTAATAATCTCAAACTTATAAACCCTCACGCAATACATGAGCGCGAGCCATGGACATAGCACTATGGGTGGAATAGAATATAATGATGGGGGTTATGTGGAGAAGTCAAAAAAGGAGAAAGTCTCACATCAACGAGAATAATCAATGGGCTATGGAGATGCCCATCGATTGATGTTAATGCAAGGAGTAGGGATTGCCATGCAACAGGTGCACTAGAGCTATAAATGTATGAAAGCTCAACAAAGGAAACTAGTGGGTGTGCATCCAACTTGCTTGCTCACGAAGACCTAGGGCACTTGAGGAGGCCCATCGTTGGAATATACAAGCCAAGTTCTATAATGAAAAGTTCCCACTAGTACATGAAAGTGACAAAACAAGAGACTCTCTATCATGAATATTATGGTGCTACTTTGAAGCACAAGTGTGGCAAAGGATAGTAGCATTGTCCCTCCTCTCTTTTTCTCTCATTATTTTTTTATTTGGGCTTCTTTGGCCTCTTTCTCTTTTTTTATTTGAACCTCACATGGGACAATACTCTAGAAAATGATGATCATCACACTTCTATTTATTTACAACTCAATGATTACAACTCGATACTAGAACAAAGTATGACTGTATATGAATGCCTCCGGCGGTGTACCGGGATATGCAATGAATCAAGAGTGACATGTATGAAAGAATTATGAACAGTGGCTTTGCCACAAATACTATGTCAACTACATGATCATGCTAGCAATATGACAATGATGAATGTGTCATGATGAACGGAATGGTGGAAAGTTGCATGGCAATATATCTCGGAATGGCTATGGAAATGCCATAATAGGTAGGTATGGTGGCTGTTTTGAGGAAGATATAAGGAGGTTTATGTGTGAAAGAGCGTATCATATCACAGGGTTTGGATGCACCGGTGAAGTTTGCACCAACTCTCAAGGTGAGAAACGGCAATGCACGGTACCGAAGAGGCTAGCAATGATGGAAAGGTGAGAGTGTGTATAATCCATGGACTCACATTAGTAATAAAGAACTCACATACTTATTGCAAAAATCTACAAGCCATCAAAAACCAAAGCACTACGCGCATGCTCCTAGGGGGATAGATTGGTAGGAAAAGACCATCGCTCATCCCCGACCGCCACTCATAAGGAAGACAATCAAAGAACACCTCATGTTTCAAATTTGTTACATAACGTTTACCATACGTGCATGCTACGGGACTTGCAAACTTCAACACAAGTATTTCTCAAATTCACAACTACTCAACTAGCACGACTTTGATATTATTACCTCCATATCTCAAAACAATCATCAATCATCAAAATTCTCTTAGTATTCAACACACTTCATAAGAAAGTTTTTACTAGTCTTGAATACCTAGCATATTAGGATTAAGTACATTACCGTGCTATTTAAGACTCTCAAAATAATATAAGTGAAGCATGAGAGTTCATCTATTTCTTCAAAATAAAACTACCACCGTGCTCTAAAAGATATAAGTGAAGCACTAGAGCAAACAACAAACTACTCCGAAAGATATAAGTGAAGATCAATGAGTAGTCGAATAATTATGAAACTATGTGAATACTCTCTAACATTTAATAATTTCAGATCTTGATACTTTATTCAAACAGCAAGCAAGGATAAAGAAAATAAAACGACGCTCCAAGCAAAACACATATCATGTGGTGAATGAAAATATAGCTCCAAGTAAAGTTACCAATGAAGGAAGACGAAAGAGGGGATGCCTTCTGGGGCATCCCCAAGATTAGGCTCTTGGTTATCCTTGAATATTACCTTGGGGTGCCTTGGGCATCCCCAAGCTTAGGCTCTTGCCAGTCCTTATTCCATAGTCCATCGAATCTTAACCCAAAACTTGAAAACTTCACAACACAAAACTTAACAGAAAACTCGTGAGCTCCGTTAGCGAAAGAAAACAAAACACCACTTCAAGGTACTGTAATGAACTCATTATTTATTTATATGGGTGTTAAACCTAATGTATTCCAACTTCTCTATGGTTTATAAACTATTTTACTAGCCATAGAGTCATCAAAATAAGCAAACAACACACGAAAAACAGAATCTGTCAAAAACAGAACAGTCTGTAGTAATCTGTAACTAAAGCAAACTTCTGGAACTCCAAAAATTCTAAAACAAATTTGTGGACCTGAGGAATTTGTCTAGTAATCACCTGCAAAAATAATCAACTAAATAGCACTCTCCAGTAAAAAGTTTTAGCTAATCTCGTGAGTGCTAAAGTTTCTGTTTTTTTACAGCATGATCATAAAGACTTCACCCAAGTCTTCCCAAAGGTTCTACTTGGCAAAAACACTAATTAAAACATAAAACCACATCTAAACAGAAGCTAGATGGATTAGTTATTACTAAACAGAACCAAAAAGCAAGAAACTAAATAAAGTTGGGTTGCCTCCCAACAAGCGCTATCGTTTAATGCCCCTAGCTAGGCATGATGAAATGATGCTCACATAAAAGATAAGAATTGAAGCATAAAGAGAGCATCATGAAGAATATGACTAGCACATTTAAGTCTAACCCACTTCCTATGCATAGGGATTTTGTGAGCAAACAACTTATGGGAACAAGAACCAACTTGCATAGGAAGATAAAACAAGCATAACTTCAAGATTTTAAGCACATAGAGAGGAAACTTGATATTATTGCCATTCCTACAAGCATATGTTCCTCCCTCATAATAATTTTCAGTAGCATCATGAATGAATTCAACAATATAACCAGCACCTAAATCATTCTTTTCATGATCTACTTGCATAGAAATTTTACTACTCTCCACATAAGCAATTTTCTTCTCATGAATAGTAGTGGGAGCAAACTCAACTAAATAACTATCATATGACTGAAAATTAAGATCAAGATGACAAGTTTCATGGTTATCATTATTATTTATAGCATACATGTCATCACAATAATCATCATAGATAGGAGGCATGATTTCATCATAGTAAATTTGCTCATCAAAGCTTGGGGAACAAAAAATATCATCTTCATCAAACATAGCTTCCCCAAACTTGTGGCTTTGCATATCATTAGCATCATGGATATTCAAGGAATTCATACTAACAACATTGCAATCATGCTCATCATACAAAGATTTAGTGCCAAACATTTTAATACATTCTTCTTCTAACACTTTGGCACAATTTTTCTTTCCATCATACTCACGAAAGATATTAAAAAGATGAAGCGTATGAGGCAAGCTCAATTCCATTTTTTATAGTTTTCTTTTATAAACTAAACTAGTGCTAAAACAATAAACAAAAAGATTCGATTGCAAGATCTAAAGATATACCTTCAAGCACTCACCTCCCCGGCAACAGCGCTAGAAACTGCTTGATGTCTACTACGCAACCTTCTCCTTGTAGACGTTGTTGGGCCTCCAAGTGCAGAGGTTTGTAGGACAGTAGCAAGTTTCCCTCAAGTGGACGACCTAAGGTTTATCAATCCGTGGGAGGCGTAGGATGAAGATGGTCTCTCTCAAGCAACCCTGCAACCAAATAACAAAAAGTCTCTTGTGTCCCCAACACACCCAATACAATGGTAAATTGTATAGGTGCACTAGTTCGGCGAAGAGATGGTGATACAAGTGCAATATGGATGGTAGATATAGGTTTTTGTAATCTGAAAATATAAAAACAGCAAGGTAACTGATAATAAAGGTGAGCGTAAACGGTATTGCAATGATAGGAAACAAGGCCTAGAGTTCATACTTTCACTAGTGCAAGTTCTCTCAACAATAATAACATAATTGGATCATATAACTATCCCTCAACATGCAACAAAGAGTCACTCCAAAGTCACTAATAGCGGAAAACAAACGAAGAGATTATGGTAGGGTAAGAAACCACCTCAAAGTTATTCTTTCCAATCAATCCCTTGGGCTATTCCTATAAGTGTCACAAACAGCCCTAGAGTTCTTACTAGAATAACACCTTAAGACACAAATCAACCAAAACCCTAATGTCACCTAGATACTCCAATGTCACCTCAAGTATCCGTGGGTATGATTATACGATATGCATTACACAATCTCAGATTCATCTATTCAACCAACACATAGAACCTCAAATAGGGCCCCAAAGTTTCTACCAGCGAATCAAGACGAAAACGTGTGCCAACCCCTATGCATAGGTTCATGGGCGGAACCCGCAAGTTGATCACCAAAACATACATCAAGTGGATCACGTGATATCCCATTGTCACCACAGATATGCATGGCAAGACATACATCAAGTGTTCTCAAATCTTTAAAGACTCAATCCGATAGGATTACTTAAAGGGGAAAACTCAATCCATTACAAGAGAATAGAGGGGGAGAAGAACATAAGATCCAACTATAATAGCAAAGCTCGCGATACATCAAGATCGTGCCAAATCAAGAACACGAGAGAGAGAGAGATCAAACACATAGCTACTGGTACATACGCTCAGCCCCGAGGGTGAACTACTCCCTCCTCATCATGGAGAGCGCCGGGATGATGAAGATGGCCACCGGTGAGGGTTCCTCCCTCCGGCAGGGTGCCGGAACAGGATCCCGATTGGGTTTTGGTGGCTACAGAGGCTTGCGGCGGCGGAACTCCCGATCTATTCTGTTCTTCGGAAGTTTTAGGGTACGTGGGTATATATGGGTGCAAGAAGTATGTCGGTGCAGCTTCGGGGGGCCCACGAGGCAGGGGGCGCGCCCCCACCCTCGTGGCCACCTCCCTTCTTTCCTGACGTGCACTCCAAGCTTTTCCAGTAGCTTTCCTTCCAAAAATAACTTCTCCAGTTGGTTTCATTCCGTTTCGACTCCGTTTGATATTCCTTTTCTTCGAAACACTAAAATAGGCTAAAAACAACAATTCTGGGCTGGGCCTCCGGTTAAAAGGTTAGTCCCAAAAATAATATAAAAGTGGATAATAAAGCCCAATATTGTCTAAAACAGTAGATAATATAGCATGGAGCAATCAAAAATTATAGATACGTTGGCGACGTATAAGGGGGGGCAGTGACACTTACATATCCCTACTCTTATGAAAAAACAGAGTTGGTGATGATGGTGTTCCTGCCATCCTGCAATATAGGCCATCCAATTTATATCCGACGGATAGGAAGGAAACTGTGGAAATTTTGCAAAAAGATACCCACACCCCTCCCCGCATTTGCAAATAAGGCATTCCCTCGTTCATCCTTTTCTCCCACAAGATAAACTACTCATACAAATGCATCTTGATGTTCCGTGCAACGCATGGGCATCTTGCCAAGAGGGGAGAAGGAGTTTGTGTGACACATATCTAGCTATATTAAGGGATAGGTAGATAGCATTTGTGTGAGGCATACTTAAAGCATCACGAAGATAAACAAAGTTGTGTGCATGCAAGTGTCGGAAAAAATGAAGCGAGAAACAATGTGTGTGCGCGCGCGTGCGTGTGTGTGTGTGTGTGTGTGTGTGTGTGTGTGTGTGTGTGTGAGAGAGAGAGAGAGAGACAGAGAGAGAGAGAGCAAAATCTCAAAACAAAAGGTGCTCTGCTGGAATCCCATTGTATGTATTCATATGGTTCCAGAACTCGAGTTAACCTTAGGCATATGTGTGAGAGACATTATTATACTTTGAGACATTAGTGGTTGTGGGTGGGTGGAATTAAAGAGGTGGGCGTGTTCGTCAGAGAGAGCGTGTGTGTTTCTATGTGAGAGAGTTGTAAGACGGGGTAGAAAGACGAATTCTAACATTGACAGAGGGACAGAAATATACGAAGTGTGCGTGTGTGATTCCGATGCACACAGGGAAATGAGATATGTATGCATGTGGGAGAGATTGCACAATTCATTCACGTATCACCATCTAGCGATCGTGGACGTGCATCTCTTGAACATAAATCAATATCTACTTTGTATCGTTGCCAAAAGTACAATATCGATTCAACGCTATAAAGATTGGACACTCACATATCACATTTTTTCTATTTAAATAAACCTTTTCAGTTGTGCATGCTAAAGTTATAGTGATGTTTCTTCAAACAACCAATGTAGCTATCATGTACATGCACCATTGTTACTCTTGCATTCAAAATCATTAGTCTTAGATGATTTAAGGTTCTATTATGAAGTAATATATGTAATATTCATATATGAATTCAACGGGTACGCAATTTATGAAATGGAGGCTATGTAATAATATGAGGTAACTGAGGGAGTCCTGGACTAGGGGGTGTCCGGATAGCCGAACTATCATCACGGCCGGACTCCAAGACTATGAAGATACAAGATTGAAGACTTCGTCCCGTGTCCGGATGGGACTTTCCTTGGCGTGGAAGGCAAGCTTGGCGATACGGATATGTAGATCTCCTACCATTGTAACCGACTGTGTAACCCTAACCCTATCCGGTGTCTATATAAACCGGAGGGTTTTAGTCCGTGGGACGAACAACAATCATACCATAGGCTAGCTTCTAGGGTTTAGCCTCCTTGATCTCGTGGTAGATCTACTCTTGTACTACCCATATCATCAATATTAATCAAGCAGGAGTAGGGTATTACCTCCATCGAGAGGGCCCGAACCTGGGTAAAAACATCGTGTCCCTTGTCTCCTGTTACCATCCGCCTAGACGCACAGTTCGGGACCCCCTACCCGAGATCCGCCGGTTTTGACACCGATATTGGTGCTTTCATTGAGAGTTCCTCTGTGTCGTCACCTATAGGCCCGATGGCTCCTTCGATCATCAACAACGACGCGGTCCAGGGTGAGACTGTTCTCCCCGGACAGATCTTCGTATTCGGCGGCTTTGCAGTGCAGGCCAATTCACTTGGCCATCTGGAGCAGATCAAAAGCTACGCCCCTGGCCATCAGGTCAAATTTGGAAGCTTGAATTATACGGCCGACATCCGCGGATACTTGATCTTCGACGGATTCGAGCCACAGCCAAGCGCTCCGCACTGTATCGATGGGCATGATCTAACTCTGCCGCCGAACAGTGTCCTGGAGGCCGCAATAGTGTCCGCTCCGAACATTGATTCGGAGCCGATCTCGCCGATCGAGGATGGTTGGTTGGACACCACCTTGGGGGCTGAAATCTCTGGCGATTAAGCGAACACAATCCCTGTCCTTTGTGAAGACCGTGACTCTGTGTGCCGGACTCCTCTCCGGACTCGAATCCTCCGCTACCGCCAATCGAATCCGATCAAGGCGTCGGTCATGGAGTTCACTACCACGGACATCTTTCAAAGCACTCGCCCTTTGGCGACATCCTGAATTCACTAAAGTCTCTCTCTTTATCCGGAGAGCCATGGCGGACTACGGTCGAGAAGGTTGGGATGCGGACGGCGAAGAAATTCAACGCCCACCCACCACCCACTTTCAGAGCTAATCGCCGAGCTTACACGGCGTGCTCGATTTCGACTCCGAAGACATCGACGGTATGGACGACGATGTAGGAGACAACCATGAACCAGTGCCTATAGGATGCTGGACAACCACCTCATCCCATGATGTATACATAGTGGATACACCTAAAGGAAATGAAGACGAGGAACAACGGGACGCTACGAAGGATAAATCCCTCGAAAAGCAGTCAAAACGGCAACGTAAATGCCGAACCAAGTTCCGCCTCAACAATGACCCAGCCATTGAGCAGGGCGAACCGGTGGACGACGAACATGCTATCGAGCAATCCTCCGAACAAGACAACTTGGATAAACAACCCGTCCCCGGCGAAGATAACAGTCCGGACGATCTCACGCCGGACAAACTGCTGGAGCAGAATAACCTCCAAAAAGGCTCGTCATGAATCGCTGTAGCCTGAAAAAGCGTATGTAAGCTCAAAACAGCGGAAGATGCACTCAGAATCAGATGGAGCAAAGTATTCAACACTGCAGACAAATACGGCGACAGTCGCCGAACAAAGAGCTACCCAAAGAGAAAACTACTGCCCGAATTTTATGAGGAGGCCATAGAGCCCCCACAATTAAAAAGTAAGAAGGCCACCCGGTCGGATGGACGACCCCACGGCAAAAAGAGAGCGGGAAATGGCGCCGCACACAAGCCGGTACGCGATCCACATAAGGATTCACATCAAAAGGATGGCCCAGTTAGGTCCATCTATGGGCCGAGAAAGCAAGCTCTTCAAAGCAATGCAACACGCCAAATATCCGAACATCACGGCACACCCAAATATAGGGCGCCAGACACCCTGTGTTTCACCGATGAGGTCTTTGGATCACGAATTCCTCGCCGGGATTCACACCCGTAAACATAGAGGCATACGACGGAACAACAGACCCTGGAGTCTGGATTGAGGACTATATCCTCCACATACACATGGCTAGAGGAGATGATCTCCACGCCATAAAATACTTACCCCTCAAGCTCAAAGGGCCAGCCCGGCATTGGCTCAAAGGCCTCCCCGAAAATACCATTGGAAGTTGGGAAGAGCTCGAGGATGCTTTTCGAAAATTTTCAAGGGACTTATGTCCGTCCTCCGGATGCGCATTTATTTAAGTCATATAACTCAACAACCCGGAGAGTCAGCCCAAGAATTCTAGAACAGGTTCCTCACCAAAAGAACCAAATAGTCGACTGTCCGGACGCCAAGCCTTAGCAACTTTCAAACACAATGTCCGAGATTTAATGTCTGCTGCACACCTCGGCCAAGAAAAGCCGAGAACCATGGCCGCATTAACAAGCCTCATGACCCGCTTTTGCGCGGGAGAGGATAGCTGGCTAGCAAGATGCAGCACCAGCGACCCAAGTACATCTGAAGTCATGGATGGAAATGGGAAACCACGGCGCAACAAGGACCAGCGTCGTATTAAGGGGAACGGTCCAAAGAGCGCGGCAGTCAACGCCGGTTTCAAAAGCTCACGACAGAACAATAAAAAAAACTGCCCCTTAAGGACAATAGAGATGAGCTATCCAACTTAAACAAAATCTTGGACAAGATATGTCAAATCCACAAGATTCCGGGAGGCCCGCAAACCATACCCACAGAGATTGTTGGGTTTTCAAACAGTCCGGCAGACTCAACGCCCGAACACAAGGGGCTCGACACACCAAGTGAAGATGATGATGAGCACCACAAGCGAGCCCGGAAAACAAAAGAATTTCCCACAAGAAGTTAAAACAGTAAACTCACTTCACGTGATCAAAGGGAAAAAGCGGGCGCCCACTAAAATGCGCGCCGCACAAACTACCCTAGCGGAGTACCAACACCGGGTTGTCAAAACCAATCACCTTCGACCATCAGGACTATTCCAAAAGTATCCGGAACGCAGGATGGACTGCCTTGATATTGGATCCTATAATTGACGGATTCCAATTTACACAAGTCCTCATGGATGGCGGCAGTGACTTAAACCTGATATATCAGGACACAATCCGCAGCATGCGGATAGACCCAACCAAAATTCGCCATAGCAACACCTCCTTCAAAGGGGTAATGCCCGGCCCGTATGCCCATTGTACGGGCTCCCTTCTACTAGAAGTTGTGTTCGGCTCATCCGACAACTTCCGCCGTGAAAAGTTAACCTTCCACATCGCCCCATTCGACAGTAGCTATCAAGCACTACTGGGGCGTGAAGCTTTCGCCTGCTTTAACGTAATACCGCATTATGCATCTCTTACACTTAAAATGCCCGGTCCACGCGGCATCATCTCATTTAAAGGGAGTATTAAGTGTTACTCGAGCACGGAAGAACGTGAGAATGCCTTGACAGCCCCACACCTATCCGGCTCCGCTAGTCAAAGAACCTGAATAGGTCATTCAAACCCCGGACACGGCTAGACGAGTCCGGCGCCTACTAGTGGCATACCCCCATACAAGGGGCTGCATGCATGTACAACAAGAGACAATAAAGCTCAGTTTTATTCACTTCTTCGAATCGTACTCTGTTTATTTAATATAAAGTACATCTTTCGCATGATCTTTTTTTAAACTAAGTTCCTCTCTTTACAGATGAACAACGTGATACACCCGCCCGTGATACGGCACAACAGAGACACAGGCGCAGACGTGCAGTAGGGACCCGTTGCAAGGATTCTTTTCAGATTAAGACCATGCGTAAACCTTTTTTACTGTCTCTTGTTGATATACATCCCCTGGTTTCTTACTATAACCAAGGAGGAGACTGGCGTTTTGGCATTGGCCGCACCAGAATTTTTGCGCGTGCCTGGACACCAGGGGCTTAGGGCATTATTCTGCCCGTTTTTATAAAGACCGAATACCTTAGGGAGTGTTCGGCGTCTCGAGTTAGGCCTTATATGCATCAGCTCCGAATCATGTCTTTGGTCAAATGTTGGTTTTGCCCGGCTCCAGTGTTTTGCTGGCTTACGCCCGTTCTATCGGCTAACGCGGCACCGGAGAACTATCGCGATTGTGCCCGGTTGCCGGGCGAGCACCTCGAGAGAAAGCCGAAAACCGACCGGCTCATGATATAGCGAGAGACTAGTCAACCACTCGATGACTCACCGGAATGTTTAGAATTCCTCCGCATTAACGAAGGACCGTTTTTGGTCGTGCACATACGCACCCGAATTCGGGAGAGTGTGGTGCCCCCAGGGGCTATATAGTAGCCCCACCCTCGAACTCCTATGGCTAAGTGAAAGTGATAAAGCATTATAGTCCGGTTGCCTAGTTTGCTATGCTACCACCTCCTTAATAGGACCAAGACGTTGGATTAAGTGTGAAAAAGCGCCTTCTTTGCAAACACCCCCGCACTATGTGCGTGGGGGCTGAAGCCAAGGACTGCCATCTTTCAGGTTATATATACATATACATCAACGGCCGACAGGAGTAGTTTACTACTTGAACGCACAAGTATAAAAAGCTCTTATATTATATTGAAACATTGTTTTCACAAATCATACATGTCATTTAAACATAATATCCTTCGAAAGCATCGCGTCTCTATTAAGCAGCGCCTGCAGGACTTCCTCAAAATAGTGCTCGGCAGGTACTCGGCTTTTGTCCGAATCTTGGGATGCAACGTCGGTGGCCTTCATCTCCGCCCAGTATGTCTTGACACAGGCCAGAGCCATCCGTGCTCCCTCAATACACGCCGACCGCTTCATTGCGTCGATATGCGGTACCGCACCAAGGAACTGCTGCACTAAACCAAAATAACTCTTCGGCTGGGGTCCGCCTGGCCACAAATGAGTCATGACATGCTTCATGGCAAGTCCGGATAATCGATTCAGCTCGGCCCATTCGGCCAACCGATCGGTCAACGGAAGAGGACGCCCGGACTATGGAATTGCGACCAATATAGCTCTTCCCTTCGTGCCTTCCGCCCCGGAAGTGCTCAATCGCGTCCGCAGCGCTCGCCGCTAAGACCAGATAAGCATCCTCCGAACTCCACAACTTGTCCAACTGAGCATACTTCGGATCCGTATATTTCCTTCGCAGCAGAAACGGTTTTCCAGCCGCAATAGCCCCGGCCTGACTCAGCTCCTCCTTGGCAGCTCTCAAAGCGGAACGGGCATCCACAGGATTCGGCGGTGGCCTTTTTCAGGCCCTCTTGCTCCGCTCGACGTTCTTTTTCAAGAACCTCGCAGCGGTCGGTAGTATTCTTCAACTTTATGGCCATATCGGCCATTTCCCCTTTGCTTCGGCAGTGAGCAGCCCGTTCGGCTTTTAGCTCTTCGGCCGCCCTTCAAGCGGCCGCATTACTATTTCTGGCTTGCTCTCTCGCTCGGGCAAGTTCCGCCCGTAGCTCCTCCACAGCAGCGGCACCACCTGCATTAAGCATACAAGTAGTAAGGCATGGCCGTCAAGCTCCCTTACCAAGTGTCCGCATAGAAGTCACATACCTTGTGACTCGTCAAACCGTTTATTGACCAGCGCGATGTCCGCATCCGCCTCGTCAAGTTGCCGCTTTAGTTCGGCATATTCATCAGTCCGGCTTGCCACCGGACGCCCCGCCACCTATTTAGGAGCGGCGATATGTTATAACTGAGATTATGATCCTCGGCACGCTGTCAATTTTGACAACATACCGAGTCTCAGGGGCTACTATCTATACAGGGCGCATTCTATATGCATAACTGTCAGAAGGTACATCATTTTTGCGTACCTCGAACCCCGTCAGCAAGTTTCTGGCGGCTTCATGCAATCCGCTCTCAGCGGATGCAATTCTTTCAATCACCATACCCATTAGAGCACGGTGATCTTCTGAGATAGCCGCTCGTCCGAGCAGATCCTTCAGCTCCTCCGACCGCACGCCAGCTGGCGCCGGACCTTCCGGCCTCGCCGGACTTGGGGAAACCCTCCGCGGATGACACCTCAGGGTCGTCTGCCTCGCATGAAGGTGCGACAGGTGGAGGCGTTTCGCTCTCCATCATCTCCGGAAGAAGATCCCTCGAAGACGAGCTCTGCTGAGAAGGGCTGAGATCCGAACTACAAGGTACAATTTCAGTTATCTTTAGAAATAAATGCAGGGATGTTCCTTATTTACAAGACCCCTTCTTTTTACTTACGGCTCGCTAGAGGGCTGATCCCCTTGGGGAAATAGTGCGGCGGGGATACTTCCCAGCGCCGGACTCTCCGACAAAGATTTATTTCCCCTCTTTGAGGCCTTGACCTCCGGTTCTTCCGAAGCGGTCCTCTTCTCTCCTTGGAGGGTGGGACTTTTGATCCCTCCTTCCTCAGAAGCCTCCTTCGTGGAGGCAGTTGCTTCCCTTTTCCCCCCTTCGCCTTCTTTAAAAGGCGCGGCCTTCAACATCTTGGTCAGCATGGGATCCGGCGTGGTCTCTGGGAGGGGAGCCGGACACCTTATCAACGTTGCCTTCGCTATCCACTCCTGTTCAAGAAACAGCTCCTTTAAGGGCAAGTTTACAATAAATGAACGGACAGCCTGTCCGGGTACAGGACTACTTACTTGAGTATCTGGGCGATTGCAGCTCAGTCATGCGTCCCCAGTCAGGTCCGGACACTTCTCTTGTGATCCGAAGAACAGTTTATACATCTCCACGGGCGTCGTACCCATAAAATTTTGGAGAGCTCGTGGTCCCTCCGGATTAAATTCCCACAGGCGGAGGGGCGGCGTTCTTGAGGCGTATAGGCGCCCGAATCAACATAACTCGCGCCATCGCAACCAGATTGATCTCTCTTTCTTGGAGGTCTCGAATACGGCCCTTCAACAAAGGAACGTCCTTGGACGGCTCCCAGTCGAGCCCCTTGTTGACCCATGACGACAGCCGCTGTGGTGGACTTGAGCGGAAGGCGGGAAGCGCCACCCATTTGGTGCCCCTGGGAGCGGTGATATAAAACCACTCTCGTTGCCACGAACCAAGATCATCTTGAAAAGAGCCCTCGGGCCACGGAGCATCAGCACACTTGCTTATGACCGCCCCTCTGCACTCTGCTTGTTGCCCCTCGATCATCTTTGGCTCCACCTTGAAGGTCTTGAGCCACAATCCAAAGTGAGGGGTAATATGGAGGAAGGCCTCACATACGACAATGAATGACGAGATATGGAGGATGGACTCGGATTCAAGTCATGGAAATCCAGCCCATAATAAAACATGAGCCCCGCACAAAGGGATCCGTCGGGAAGCCTAAACCCGAAGGAAGTGAGACACGAACACCACGTTCTCGCCGGGCTCGAGTGGGAATGACCTGCCCCGGAGCAGGCAGCCTATCACGAAATCTCGTCGGTTAGATACAGCGTCTCGCAGCTTTAGCACATCTTCTTCGTGACGGAAGAAGACATCCATCGGCCGTCTTTGGTCGGAGCGGACATCGTCGAAGGTCCGAAGCGCCTAAATCTGAAGCTTTGGGTGTTAGAACTCGGCCGAGGCGAACTCGATGGAGGGTGTAAAAAAGAAGAGGGCCTTGGTCTCATTATAAAGAGGTTGAATACCAAGAGCTCTCCCCGTGGTCGATTAGGACTCGCCTTTGATAGAGGAGGCGTGCCAATGGGCACGGTTGGGTTACCCACGTCCGTATTGATGAGAATCCCGGAATAAGGGGGCACGATCTATGCTTTGATAAGACGTGCCAAGGAAACTGCCTCGCTAAACGTGCTAAGGTGGAACGGTAAAAAACGATACATATAAAGGCCTGGCCGTGGTGTAATGTCACACCGCGGAATACGTCAGTAGATCTGTGCAAAAGTTATTCTCTCTACGGTGGTATGTGGAACTTGTTTTGCAGAGCCGGACACTGTCCTTGTGTTCAAAACCTTCTATGAAGTATTCGGAGGAGGAACCCGCCTTGCAATGCCGAAGACAATATGCGCACCGGACTTGTCGTCATTGAAGCCTGGTTCGTGGGCTACCGAGGAGTCCTGGACTAGGGTGTCCGGATAGCCGAACTATCATCACGGCTGGACTCCAAGACTATGAAGATACAAGATTGAAGACTTCGTCCGTGTCCGGATGGGACTTTCCTTGGCGTGGAAGGCAAGCTTGGCGATACGGATATGTAGATCTCCTACCATTGTAACCGACTCAGGTAACCCTAACCCTATCCGGTGTCTATATAAACCGGAGGGTTTTAGTCCGTGGGGACGAACAACAATCATACCATCGGCTAGCTTCTAGGGTTTAGCCTCCTTGATCTCGTGGTAGATCTACTCTTGTACTACCCATATCATCAATATTAATCAAGCAGGAGTAGGGTATTACCTCCATCGAGAGGGCCCGAACCTGGGTAAAAACATTGTGTCCCTTGTCTCCTGTCACCATCCGCCTAGACGCATAGTTCGGTACCCCCTACCCAAGATCCGCCGGTTTTGACACCGACAGTAACACTTTTAAGTAGCGGACTACAATATCCATTTCTTTTTGTGTGCCTCTACACTAACACGTCAATGCATTATGTTTAAAGTAAATAACCAATTGCACTAAATATCTATTTACACGAGAAATACATAGGCTGAGCGTTTGATCCCCTTTTTTGTGAACGCCACTACACCGTCACGATTGGCCGCGCCCGTGTGAACGTCCAAGTTATCGGCGCGTCATCCCGAGTTATTGTCTTTTTTTCTGGGGTGGACTTCACACCAGTTATTAACTGTTGACGCGTGCCCCGTGTACACAGTCTCGCATGACCTTCCTGCTAGCACGGTCCAAAATTAGTTGAAACTGGATACGAACGATCCCGCAGGCGGCAAAATCTCTCGCCTCCTTCTAAAATTTCCGCCACCTTAGTCTTTAGCATGCGAAATTCCCCTTTTGTCCTTGGTGCATGGAGACTAACAGTTACAATACCGCCCTCATCTACATAATAGGTCGGGGCTGCTTCGGTAACTTCTGGTTCCCCCCACTACACGGCACCCCCATTTCCTCTCCCCCTCCCGCAACAACGACTAACTCCACAACACCAGAGCATCTCACATCACGCCGTCCGTACTTCATCGGCCTTTCTCCCCTCCCCTCTCGAAACCCTAAAATGCTCAACCACCGGCATACCAAAGCCCATTCACTGCCAGCGGCGTCCACCTCGCCGGATCTGCTTCTGCGGCCGCATCTAACCCTCCCACCTCCCCTAAAAACAAGTAGACTGCTCATCCACCACTGTACCACAGCCCATTCAGTGTCGGCCTTGTCCACGGCGCAGGATCTGCTTCGCCGGTACTCTCGTCAACCGTAGCGCATCTGGAGCGGCTCATTCGTACTCCCCACCAGAGACGCTTCGTCCACACCCCCCGGAGCCGCCCCACCAATGCCCCCGTCGACGGCCTCTGATCCTCTTCGCCGACACCTTCCTCAACCCTACCGGAGCCGCTTCGCTGACGCCATCGCCAACCCCACCGGAGTAGCTTCGCCTATACCATTTTCAACCCTACTGGGGCCGCTTTGCCAACTCACAAGTCCATGGCCTCAGATCCGCTTCCTCGCACCCTCATCCAACCTACCGGAGCAGCTTCTGACGCCCCGTCCACGGCCGCAGATCCGCATCGTCGACACCATCCTTAACACAACCACCGGAGCAGCTTCACCTACGCCCTCGTCCACGGCCACAGATCCGCTTCGCCCACACCGTAGTCCACCCCTACTGGAGCCGCTCCGCAAACACCCTACTCGACGGTTCTAGATCTCCTTACCGAACCTCGACAGCCAGCGCAGCGTCATCACCCTTGACGTTTCTAACCTGATTCCCACCGTCTGGCAAGATGCCAAGCACCCGCCACAACCTAGGTACTTGTCACCTTTAAACCCGTCCAGCATCACCTGCCCGATGTACTTCAAATATACTAACAGGTTGTTGTTACCTGTTATGCAGCTGGCAAAAACTACAAAGACGATGTTTCTTATGGATCTAACAGCTTGGCCAAGCAAGATCCTGGACCGAGGCATTGCTATGATCTTGTAAGCGCGTCTCTCTCTCTTGTATCGTTCTGTGCCTACCAGCATGCTTTGCTAGGATTTTCAACCAGTAATCCCTTTGTGCAGACAATGATTTCTACTACTGGCTGCTAAATTAGATATGTAGATGTCATACATGATACTACCTCGTACCTCCGTTCCTAAATATAAGTCTTTCTAGAGATTCAACTATAGGCTACATACGGAGCAAAATGAGTGAATCTACACTCGAAAATGCATCTATATACATCTGTATGTGGTCCATACTGAAATCTCTACATAGACATATATTTAGGAACAGAGGCAGTACATTACACAAAATCGTAGGTGGCATGTAGGAATTCCAGTGCACTACATTAGGCTCCCTTAGAATGCCTGCTAGTCCAGCACACAGAATCATGGCTAGTTTATGCTACGCACACAATCATTAATTGGTGGTTTAAATATGCGCAAGGGATATGCAATGTATTATCATGTAGAGATGTCTGAAATTAGCCGTGTCAACTTGCAGATAGGGTTACACAATGAAAAAGTACAAGATGTATGTGGCAATTTCATGGAACATCGCAAAAAAGGACAGCCAGCTGTGAGCCTATATAGTGTGCTATGGCACGTCACTCCTCCATTGCAATCATCGTGACATGTTATTTGTATGTCAGTTCTATTGGCCAAGTTTCTTAGGGACAGTTATTACGAGTTATCCTAAGAAAATAAGCACCTGTGAATATAAGCTCAATGTATAAGCCAACCAGTTCTTTTCATTGCGTTTTCAGCTTATCTTTGGTATGATCAGTGAAAAGTCTAGATTGCGTTATATTTTTCATTTTGCTGCCCATATGAAAATTAATTTGACTTGCAAACATCACAAATTGAACCCAAATAAAGAATTAATATGATAGGAAAACAGACCATCACTATTTGCTCAAAATGCAAATACAAAGATACCATCTACTTGGCACAATCTACTTTGGTCAATGTTTTCCATAGAGATCCCATTGCCTAATTTAAGCGAAGAACGCATGACCCACATTTAAATGAAGAACAATTATTTATTGAAATTCGATGGTCCAAGTGGCTGGTTATTATCATATAGCAGCACCACCTGAAAGCATCATATAGCAGCAGCAACAGCTCATAGCAACTCATCATACAGCAGGAGCAGCAGCAGCAGTGTGCAATTCATCATATACCAGCAGCAACTCATAGCAATTCATCATATAGCAGCAGCAGGAGCAGCTCATAGCAATTCATCATATAGCAGCAGCAGGAGCAGCTCATAGCAATTCATCATATAGCATCAGCAGGAGCAGCTCATAGCAATTCATCATACAACAGCAGCAGGAGCAGCTTATAGCAATTCATCATATAGCAGCAGCAACAGCTCATAGCAATTCATCATATAGCAGCAGATGCAGCTCATAGAAATTCATCATATAGCAGCAGCAACTCATAGCAATTCATCATATAGCAGCAGCAGGAGCAGCTCATAGCAATGCATCATATAGCAGCAGCAGAAGCAGCTCATAGAAATTCATCGTATAGTGGATCAGAATGAAAATTTTGCAAAAAATCAGAGGAGATCCTCACCTTGTTGGATGAGTTCATCCTTCAACAACACCTCAAGGTCATGACCTGGGAGGTGGGGAGGAGGAATAAGGTGCCTTCTGCCGCAGTGTGGCATCATCCGTAGTTGTGCAGCGCATGCCGGAGTAGTGCGTTGGACGAACCACAGTGGAGCAGCTGCTGGAGACCATGAGAATGAGGGGCGGCGCCAGAAGGAGGAGCAGCCAGGGAGATTTGCCCCTACCCGCCGGCCATGTAGCCTAGCTAGACAGAGCATCATCGAGGACCAGGCTAGATGGGACCAATGGCGACGGCTCGCTGGAGGAACCCTAGTGCTGCAGGCAGGGGATTGAGGTAGAGGGAAAGGGGAGAGGAGATGCAAGCGGGCAGGGCAATGAACACTTGCATGTTTGTTTTTCTTGAGGTTGAGGTGTGACGCGGGCGTCAGCAGTTGCATTTTGAGTGTAATATAGGCAGACAACAGAGTCATTTCACTATTCCCCTTCCCTTCAATTTTTAGTGAGGTTCTACCCGAAATACCCCCCTCCAAAGCGAAATTAGTTAAGCCCAAGCCCATAACTCAAAAATGACTTCTTTACATCTTTTATGGCTTGTTTTTACAATAAGCCCTGAAAAGGCGGAATAGAACTGGCCCTCAACCTGCAATTCAATTGTGCGTGCAATGATGAAACACTCCTGCCTGCTATAGTGTACATTTAGGCATCATCATACATGGCATAACCTAATACATGTGCAATCCATTGTAGAATCTGGAATATGCAATGTTTATGTTAGTTCATACGTTGCACATGATGTTTAAATGCCCCTTAAATCTGGTCAGTCAAGTGATGGTCTTTAAGCCTCCTTCTTTGCTTCTTTTCTTGATATGTAAGATTTGCTCGCACATATGTTCAATTGCTTGTTTGCATCAGCCAGCCATACTAGGACTGTTTGCTTTGATTACTTGTTGTTCTTGACCTAACACTCTAACAGAGCTTGTCAACAATTTAAACACTAAGGGCTGCTGTAGTGGGGCCTTTTCTAACTCATAGGTGACATAAAGGTTTGGTTGTACACTAAAGTAGGCTCTCCAAGAGTACTTGGAGATCCAGTTCGAAGGTATGCCTAGTTTTTACATAGTGCAGACATAGTAAATGCTCATTTCATTGTGTGCAAGTGCAAGAGATGCGGCATGTTTCATTATGTGGTGTTGTTTTGTTATAATCTCATCCTTTTGTGTTCACAGACTGGAAAGTATGCATATTTATCTTCCAAGGAGACGAGTAACTAGTTTGTGTCACCTTGCAGAGGGGGTGCAATGAAGATAAGATTGAGGATTTCCAAGTACAAGATGTTAGGAAGGAGCCTTACAAGAGAAGTAGGAGCTGCGCTGAGCCTCTTCAACCTGTTAAGGTAAGTCATTTATCCAACTCAACAGTTCAATTCCTTGTTTGTTTCAGGCATAGTTAATTTGCTCTTTTCAATTGCTTTATTTGTCCTCAGTTAATGAGATGCCCAAAGAATGATGCCTAATGTTGGGTACTTGTATAACTATTAGTTGACATAATTAAAGACCTTACCATTTAATTACTCTGCCGAAGTGTGCCTGAAGCTTTGAAGTCTATTAACCAACTATTATTGCATGAGGCTCACAATCTAGTTTATACTAGGCTAATGATTGCATAGTTTTGCTTGTTGTAGTATGTTTGTATGAAACCCTCTGCTATTCATTATGCTCCCTAAGACTTTAATTGAGCTACAGAATGGCCAACTGCTTGCTTACTTCTACCCAACATGCTGTCTAAATTTGTAACTTGTCTGTGTTTTGGATTGGGCCCCAACATCATGCTCCTCTGGTGAGCTAAGAGAGATTTCTGTATGTAGGTTGCACATACTACCTTTTTTATAATTTTTAAAATATCACTTGCTTATGCTTCATGACGTGTAACATTATTGTTAGTCCTGTTTTGTCATGTACAAAATAGTCTGTCTTGCTCGCTTCACTGTTGTAACTATATTTTTGCCCTGGTCATGTGTACTTACAGAAACATTTCAGGATGAAGTGACATCAACACAAAGATCTGCGAGCAAAGGCGGCATGGTCGTTACCGAATGATTATGGATTGGAATTGGAATGTCTTTGATGTTCTCGAGCATCAACTAGAGGTGGCAAGACAACGTGTACATGATTCTCAACGTACAATCAACAAGTTGAGACTGGACATGCAGGTATTAGATGCAGGAGTCAAAAAATGAAACAAGACATTGAGGTAACAACGAAGGAATTGGAGATTTTGCAGACTGAAATTTGTGCTATCTAAATCCGGCCAATCCTATTTTTTGGAGAGATTATAGTTAAAATGGTAAGTTATGTTGATGCATGTCCATGATGTATGAGTTGTATTTGCCCAGTGTATGTAATTTGCTATTTGTGTATGCTTTATTATCACTGGTGCCGAACCATAATGCCCAGTGGGTATAATCGGCTGTAATTTCCTTATTGTATAGTGTAGGATTATTCTACGTTTCTATGCCTTAGTCTCTTTATTGTATAGTGTATGTTTTTTAGAGGTGATAGTATAGAGTAGGATAATTCTTTGAATATGATATATCGTTCAAACGGGGGGCCAACTCGCCCAAACGTTGTAGTGACCATGGCCCTCCACAGGTCGTACGATCCATGGGCCTTCTATGGGCCGTCGGATCCATGGGCCTTCTATGGGCCGTCGGATCCATGGGCCTTCTATGGGTCGTCGGATAAATGCGCCTTCTATGGGCCATCGGGTCAATGGGCCTTCTCATCTATGGGCCTTGTATGGGCCGTACAAGGGGCCGTAAACGGGCTAGAGTGGAAATCGTATGTTTTATGGGCTGACCATAACAGGCCGTTAATAGGCCGTATTTGATGATGCTATGAAAATGGCCCAACAGATTAACGGGCCACAAACGGGTCGACTGTATCCACGGGCTGAATTTGGCCCACAAGCAGAAAAGGCCAGTAACGGGCCGTAAGTAACCGAATGCTGGAAATGAGCCCAAGAATATATGGGCCCTGAGAAGGCCGAAAGGTAAGACAGGCTGGAAACGACCCAATGGAATAATGGGCCGCTAATGGGTATAAAGCGATACACTGTTCATTACGGGCCGGTTTCACCATGGACCATTAATGGGCCAAGAGTTACAAAGGGACTCACATGGGCCAGAAGTTACAATGGGCTAGAATCATATTGGACGGCCCAAATGATGCTACTAGGCCTAATTCCATTAGGTCGTAACAGGCCGTGAGTTAGCGGGCCGTAAATGGGCTATATGCGAACATGTCATTAACAAGCTTTCCGTGGGCCGGCCCGCCACCTTTTGACCAAGTCAAACGGGCCGGCCTTTTCACAAGAATGGGCCTCTGTTGGGCCGTGCCACGTGTCGACGTATCATAGGCGCCTTGCGTCCAATGAGTGGATGAAATCTGTCCCAACGGTGAGCCGACATGTGTTTCCTCCAGCCAATGATGATTTTACACGTGGAAAATACCCATTGGTCGGGGCTGTTAACGGGTTATCGGATCCAAAACCGGACCCGATAGCTTAACAGCGTTCCGTTACGGTGGATGCCACTTGTCGGTCACCCTTGACAAAAGCAGTTCTGTGACGCGCGATTTATCGTCATGGAAGTGGACACTTCCGTGATGATAATTTTGGTAATGTCATGGAACACTTCTACGACAGGACAGGTATGACTATCTTGATTTTGTCATAAATTTGTCATGGATGTACATGCATGACAGAAAATGTGACCTACTGTGACAAACACGTATCATCACGGAAGTGTATTTTTTTTGTAGTGACTATTACTCCACACATCGACCACTATCCAGCATGCATCTAGTGTATTAAGTTCATGGAGAAACGGAGTAATGCAATAAGAACGATGACATGATGTAGACAAGATCTATTTATGTAGAAATAGACCCCATCGTTTATTCCTTAGTAGCAACAATGCATACGTGTCGGTTCTCCTTCTGTCACTGGGATCAAGCACCATAAGATCGAACCCACTACAAAGCACCTCTTCCCATTGCAAGATAAATAGATCAAGTTGGCCAAACAAAACCCAAATATCAGAGAAGAAATACGAGACTATAACTAATCATGCATATAAGAGATCACAGAAACTCAAATAACTTTCATAGATATAAAAAGATAGATCTGATCATAAACTCAAAGTTCATCCGATCCCAACAAACACACCGCAAAAGAGTTACATCATATGGATATCCAAGAGACCAATGTATTGAGAATCAAACGAGAGAGAGGAAGCCATCTAGCTACTAACTACGGACCCGAAGGTCTACAAAGAACTACTCACGCATCATCGGAGAGGCACCAACGGAAGTGGTGAACTCCTCTGTGATGGTGTCTAGATTGGATCTAGTGGTTCTGGACTCTGCGGCGGCTGGAATTGATTTTCGTTGACTCCCCTAGGGTTTCTGGAATATTGGGGTATTTATAGAGCAAAGAGGTAGTCCGGGGGGCACCTGAGGTGGGCACAACCCACCAGGGCGTGCCTGGGCCTCCTGGCACGCCCTGGCGGGTTGTGCTCCCCTCGGAGCACCCCCCAGGTGCGATCTTGACCCATTGGGTGTCTTTTGATCCATAAAAAATCTCCATGAAGTTTCGTTGCATTTGGACTCTGTTTGGTATTGATTTCCTGCGATGTAAAAAAACATGCAGATAACAGCAACTGGCACTTGGCACTATGTCAATATGTTAGTACCAAAAAATGATATAAGATGACTATAAAATGATTATAAAACATCCAAGATTGATAATATAACAGCATGGAACAATCAAAATTATAGATACATTGGAGACGTATCAGCATCCCCAAGCTTAACTCCTACTCGTCCTCGAGTAGGTAAGTGATAAAAACCGAATTTTTGATGTGGAATGCTGCCTGCCATGTCATCTCAAATTCTTTTATTTATAGCATGGACAATTGGAACTTTATGTGATTCAAAGCAATAGTATAGTTTTGACATGATAACTTAAATACTCAAGCATATCAACAAGGAACCATGTCTTTCAAAATATCAACGCTAAAATAAGTTATCCTTAGCCCATCATGCTCAACCATTGATCCATTCATGAAACACACTCGCATATTAGCTACACCCAATACTCAAGTACGACCATAGTGCCTCCTAGTTGGTGCTTTTATAAGAGAAGATGGAGACTCAAATTCAAAATAAAAATTGCATAAAGTAAAAGAAAGGCCCTTCGCGGAGGGAAGTAGGGATTTGTAGAGGTGCGAGAGCTCAAAGCGAAAAACTTAGAGATAAAAACATTTTGGGAGGTCTGCCTTTCCCACCAACGAAAATGACTTAAAGTTCCCAGTACTTTCCATGCTAGATATATCATAGGCGGTTCCCAAACAGAAATTAAAGTTTATTCATTTTTCCACCTTACTTTCACTTTCCATGGCTAGCCGTATCCATGGTTGCCTTCCATACCAACACTTTCCAAGGAATTTATTACTTGAAAACATAAAGTAAATTCTTTCGGGACTAAGCATCCCTAATACCTTTGCCTTACTCTCGTGCAATGACAAGTGAATAAACACTCATCATGAGAATAACACATCTAGCATGGAAAATATGAGCCACCCCTCACCGCTCCGCGAGCGGTACGAACACACAAAAGAGAAGTTTATTATGAAAATTAGAGATGGCACATAAAATTTTGCTTAGAACGGAAAAAGAATACTGCATATAGGTAGATATAGTGGACTCATGTGGCAAAACTGGTTTAAAGGTTTTTGGATGCACAAGTAGTGATCATACTTAGTGCAAAATGAAGGCTAGCAAAAGATTGAGAAGCGACCAGCGAAGAAACGAATAATCTCATAAACAAGCATAATTAACACTGAATAATGCACCACAAGTAGGATGTAATTTCATTGCAAGACTATTGACTTCCGTGCTTGCATAGGGAATCACAAACCTTAACACCAATATTCTTATTAAAGCACAATTACTCATCAACATGACTCACATATCACATCATCATATCTCAAAACTATTATAATGAATCAAGTTTATTTTGTCCAATGATCTTCATGAAAGTTTTTATTATATCCTTCTTGAATATCTATCATTTTGGGATTAATTTTTATGTGTTCCTTTAGATAAGCTCAAACAAATATAAGTGAAGATCATGAGCATAAATTTTCTTTCTCTCAAATTAATTTAAGTGAAGTAAGAGAGAATTTCTTCAAAATTTTACTGACTCTCAAATAAATCTAAGTGAAGCAAGAGAGCATTTCTTAAAAGATACTAAAGCACACCGTGCTCAAAAAGATATAAGTGAAGCACTAGAGCAAATCTATTGCTCGTAAAAAATATAAGTGAAGCATAGAGAGCAATTCTAGCAAGTCATGGCATAATTTGGACTCTCTCAAATAGGTGTGTCCAGCAAGGAATCAAGACTAAAAACACAAAATAAAACAAGCAAAGACTCATATCATACAAGATGCTCCAAGCAAAACACATAGTATGTGACGAATAAAAATATAGCTTCGAGTAAAATATCGATGGTCGTTAGAAGAAAGAGGGGATGCCACTCGGGGCATCCCCAAGCTTAGTTGATTGCTCTCTTTGGATAATAGCTTGGGATGCCAGGGCATCCCCAAGCTTAGGCTCTTCTTACTCCTTATTCATTCATCCATCGTAAGATAACCCAAAACTTGAAAACTTCAATCACACAAAACTCAACAAAACCTTCGTGAGATCCGTTAGTATAAGAAAATAAATCACTACTGTAGTACTATTGCAACCTATTCATATTTTACTCTTGCATTATATCTACTGTATTCCAACTTTTCTATGGCAAAAACTCATCAAAGAAAACCATAGAATCATCAAAACGAGCACACAACGCAAAGAAAACAGAATCTATCAAAACTAGAACAGTCTGTAGTAATATGGATATTTTGAATACTTCTGTAACTCCAAAAATTCTGAAAATTAGGAAAAGCATGGAAATTTGAATATCAATCAATTGTAAAAAACTTCAGGATTTTACTGCGTTTCTATGATTTTAAACAATTGTAAATCTGGACGCGAAAGTTTCTGTTTTTCAGCAAGATCAACAACTATCACCCAAGAAGATCCTAAAGGCTTTACTTGGCACAAACACTAATTAACAAAAAAAACACAATCATAACAGTAGAATAATTGTGCAAACACTCAAGAACATAAAGCAAAAAGCAAAAAATAAATTTTATTCATTGGGTTGCCTCCCAACAAGCGTTATAGTTTTACGCCCTTAGCTAGGCATAAAGCAAGGATCTAAGTTTTATCATCTTTGGTTATAGATCCATAAGATGCCCTCATGATTTATTCATATGGAGGCCTAATTCTTGTTCTAGGAAAGTGTTCCATACCCTTCCTCAACGGAAATTGGAACTTGATATTGCCTTCTATCATACCAATCACGGCACCAAATGTGCGTAAAAACGGTCTACCAAGAATAATAGGACAAGATGGATTGCAATCAATATCAAGAACAATAAAATCTGTGGGCACATAATTCCTATTTGCAAGAATAAGAACATGATTAATTCTTCCCATAGGCCTTTTAATAGTAGAATCTGCCAAGTGCAAATTTAAAGAGCATTCTTCAAGATCGGTAAGACCAAGCAGATCACATAAAGATTTCGGAATTGTAGAAACACTAGCACCCAAGTCACATAAAGCAAAACACTCATAATTTTTAATCTTGACTTTGATAGTAGGTTCCCATTCATCATGCAATTTTCTAGGAATTGAAACTTCTAATTCCAATTTTTCTCCCAAAGCTTTCATCATAGCATCAACAATATGTTTAGTAAAAGCTTTATTTTGTTCATAAGCATGGGGTGAATTTATCATGGATTGAAACAAAGAAATACAATCGATCAAAGAGAAACCATCATAATTAAAGTCTTTGTAATCCAAAAGAGTGGGCACATCACTAGTTAAAGTTTTGACCTCTTCAAACCCACTTTTATCAATTTTCTCAACAAGATCTTCACCCTCCGGATTATCGGGACGCCTTCTAGCTGAAGTTGACTATTCTCCAGTCCCTTTTTCATCAATCTTAGCTTTACTAAACAAGGAATCAACAGAGGAAACGCCAATTATTTTAAGATCTTCACCACTTTTATGAAAGCAATCACTAGAAAACGCTTTTTTCTAAAAATTCTCTTTTGGCTCTAAGCATAGAGGTTCTTTTCTTACTTTCATCCATAGAAACATAAAGAGCTTTAATTGATTCCTCAACTTTAGGCACAAAAATTTTCATCTTGAGATTTTCCACATCATGAGAAATTCTATCAACACTTGTAGACAATTCATCAATCTTATTCAACTTTTCTTCTATGGAAGTGTTGAAAACTTTTTCTTGAGTTGATAAATTATTTAATATTATTCTCAATATCAGAGGTGTTCCTATTATTATTGTAAGGTTGATTGCCATAGGAATTACCATAATTATTAGAGGAATTACTAGGAAAAGGCCTAGGATTAAAATTACCTCTATAAGCATTGTTGTTGAAATTATTTCGAGAGATAAAATTCACATCTATGGCATAAATATTTTGCTCAATCAATGTAGACAAAGGCATATCATTGAAATCAATAGGAGCACTTTTACTAGCAACCAATTTCATAAGAGCATCAACTTTTTCACTCAAAGAAGAAATTTCATCAACCGAATTATTTTTTTACTAGTAGGAGCTCTTTTGGTATGCCATCGTGAATAATTTGCCATAATATTATCAAGCAATTTGGTGGCTTCACCCAAAGTAATTTCCATAAAAGTACCACCGGCGGCGGAATCTAAAATATTACGAGAAACAAAATTCAACCCTGCATAATTTTTTTTGTATGATATAACCCATGAGTTGGGCAATTCCTTAGCATCATTTTCATCCTTTCCCAAGATTGTGCAACATGCTCATCTTCAAGTTGCTTGAAATTCATGATCTGGGTTCTAAGGGCAATAATTTTTGTGGGCGGAAAATACTTAGTGATAAAAGCATCTTTGCACTTATTCCAAGAATAGATACTATTGCGAGGCAAAGAAGAGAACCAAATATTTGCAGAATCACGCAAAGAAAAAGGAAATAATTTCATCTTCACAACATCATTGTCCACATCTTTTTTCTTTTGCATATCGCATAATTCCACGAAGGTATTAAGATGGGACGCAACATCCTCATTAGGAGTACCGGAAAATTGATCTTTCATGACAAGATTTAGCAAAGCAGTATTAATATCACAAGACTCTGCACTAGTGGCGGGAGGAGTAAGCGGAGTGCCAATAAAATCATTGTTGTTGGTATTTGAGAAATCACACAACTTGGTGTTCTCTTGAGTCGTGATGACTACGCAACAAGATTGCACCCAAAACAGATCCGGCAAGAAAACGGCGAACGGAAAAGAGGGCGAATAAAACGACAAATTTTTGTGAAGTGGGGGAGAGAAAAACGAGAGGCAAATGACAAATAATGTAAATTGCGAGGAGATGAGATTTGTGATTAGGAACCTGGTATATGTTGAAGATCCTCCCCGGCAACGGCGCCAGAAATTCTTTTTGATGCGGCTTGAAGCTATGTCGGTATTTCCCCAAAGAGGAAGGGATGATGCAGCACAGCGGCGGTGGGTATTTCCCTTAGTGAAGGAACCAAGGTTATCGAACCAGTAGGAGAACCAAGCAACACAATGTAAACAGCCCCCGCACACAAATAACAACTACTCGTAACCCGACATGTAAAAGGGGTTGTCAATCCCTTTCGGGTAGCGGCGCCTCAAGATAGGCAAACATATGTGAATAAAATAGTAGTAGATTGATAGATCGAACATCAAATAAAATAAATAAGAATAAATTGCAGCAAGGTATTTTTGGTTTAATAGATCTGAAAATAAAAGCAAAGGAAAAGTAGATCGCAAAGGCAAATAATATGAGAAAGAGACCCAGGGGCCGTAGGTTTCACTAGTGGCTTCTCTCGAGAAAAATAGCAAATAGCGGGTAAACAAATTACTGTTGGGCAATTGATAGAACTTCAAATAATCATGACGATATCCAGGCACTGATCATTATATAGGCATCACGTCCAAGATTAGTAGACCGACTCTGCTGAATCTACTACTATTACTCCACACATCGACCACTATCCAGCATGCATCTAGTGTATTAAGTTCATGGAGAAACGGAGTAATGCAATAAGAACGATGACATGATGTAGAAAAGATCTATTTATGTAGAAATAGACCCCATCGTTTTATCCTTAGTAGCAACGATACATACGTTTCGGTTCCCCTTACATCCTTTGGGATCAAGCACCGTAAGATCGAAGCCACTACAAAGCACCTCTTCCCATTGCAAGATAAATAGATCAAGTTGGCCAAACAAAACCCAAATATCAGATAAGAAAGACGAGGCTATAAGCAATCATGCATATAAGAGATCAAAGAAACTCAAATAAATTTCATGGATATAAAAGATCTGATCATAACCTCAAAGTTCATCCGATCCCAACAAACACACCGAAAAAGAGTTACATCATATGGATCTCCAAGAGACCATTGTATTGAGAATCAAACAAGAGAGAGGAAGCCATCTAGCTACTAACTACGGACCCGAAGGTCTACAAAGAACTACTCACTCATCATCGGAGAGGCACCAATGGAAGTGGTGAACCCCTCTGTGATGGTGTCTAGATCGGATCTGGTGGTTCTGGACTCTGCGGCGGATGGAATTGAATTTTGTCGACTCCCCTAGGCCTTCTGAAATATTTGGGTATTTATAGAGCAAAGAGGCGGTCTGAGGGGGCACCTGATGTGGGCGCAACCCACCAGGGCGCGCCTGGGCCTCTGGCGCTACAGTGGGTTGTGCTCCTCGAGCACCCCCCAGGCGTTGCCTTGGCCCATTGGGTGTCTTCTGGTCCATAAAAAAATCTCCGTGAAGTTTCGTTGCATTTGTACTCCGTTTGGTATTGATTTCCTGCGATGTAAAAAACATGCAGAAAACAGCAACCGACACTTGGCACTATGTCAATAGGTTAGTACCAAAAAATGATATAAAATGGCTATAACATGATTATAAAACATCCAAGATTGATAATATAACAGCATGGAACAATCAAAAACTATAGATACGTTAGAGCCGTATCAGTGCCAAAGCAAGACCGGCACCGGACGTAGCAGAAAGGATGTCAGAGCTATCCACATTCTTGTAATGTGGGAAGTGTGGAACCACCGAAACGCAATTGTATTCGATGGGATAGCACCATCGGTAAACCATGTAATCGATAGAATAGAAGGGGAAGGGCGGGCATGGAAGCAAGCCGGACTAATCAAAGGGGACGTAGCCTCCTTCCTAGGAGCGTTGACAACGTGGGTTGCGGAGAGGAGTTAGTCGAATATCGTGTGGTGGAGTTGGGTTCATTCATGTAGTAACATGTAACCCCAACGCATAGGGGCTGTCTACCCCATTCCCTTTCTTTAATATATAGTTTGCACTCTCGTGTGTATTTGAGACAAAAAGTTTCAGGAGAGATGCGTGGTCCATCTATACAGGTATCTTGTCAACTGACTGCCTCGCGTGGCTAGGCGAGAAAGCAGCGTCATTAGTTGGAAGAAAAAGTTTTTGGGGGCAACGCTTCCATCACTTGTCACTTTGCAGACTCACGTCTTGTGTTTGTCCAGCATGCGCACTGCTCAACTAGGAAACCAGACAGTGTGGTGTGCACAAACACATGATGAGCAGCGAAAATATCTATTTAGTTAGCCAGCAGCGTTACTCACGCGATCAACTTAAGTCCAACTTTTCCACAGGGCATTCACTTTTTTCTTCGGTTGGACGCCATAATCAACCAGCGCATGGGCATGGGTAGTAGTAGAACATGGAACTCAGCAACACCCACGCCCATCTGGTATAGGCCTTGAATGCATGTGCCATGCACCGCGCACACTGTGCTCGATGGGTGGCATTGTTGGCACACTCACCTACCAACCCCAACTGGTTCAAAGTGCAATTGAGCACCTTAGGCAAGCTATGACCAACCTTGTCATTTCATCCATTTTGGGGTGCCATGTCGTACTTTGATAGGTGGATTACAAGGAACTCAGACGTGCACAGTGACCATGGCACGGGTGGATAAGTGTAGAAGAATCATCTCCCGTGGTTACATGTTAACAGAGTGCTTTGTATTACTGAAAACAACACTAGAGCCATATAAATCACCCAAACTGACTAACACATTCAGGAAGACAAGTAACAATTAGTTCTCCCTCTGTAACCTAATATAAGATCTCTTAGATCGCCGCTTTAGTGATCTAAAAGATCATACATTAGTTTGCAGAGGGAGCAGTAATTTAAACCCCCAGAACAGAAACCTGATCAAATGCACAGCGGGCAAAACAACATTTTTAGTTTCACAGTAACAAGATGTACTAGTTTGCTTTGGGCACTAGCACACCACAAGTACTCTAGGTTCGTTAATACACGCAACAAACCAAACATCCGCTGCATAAAATAGGAATGGTTGCTACAAATATTGCACGTGAATTTTGTCTAACCATTGGCAATCTGACAGTCTTAACAACATAATTAAGATTTTTGCGAATTTTGCATAAACTAGTGGTTAAATAGACCCGGGCCTGCAAGATAGTAGCTGAAAATCTATTGCCATGTTGATGAAAATGATTTGTACATTTAATGCATCGACATTAACACACAAATCTTATGATCGTCCCACATGAGCAATCAACGGATTATCACACACGGGGTAGACAAATTTCCTCCATATATCTGTTATGTTCCAATAGAGCCTAACCATTTGCATTTTCTAACAACATAAAAAACACCATTAGCCATCAAAACATCATCAACCAACTAAATCAAGAATAACATCAACCAACTAAATCAAGAAGTAAAAGTCAAAGAATTCCACACGTGATGAAGAAACTAGTTATATCAAGATCGATCAAGATGCTTATTTGAAGGTAGCTTGTCTCAGTTATATGTCTCAGTGATAGTGGAACAGACAGTTTGAAGGCAGCACATGCATATTTGCTTAGAGATATTGCATTTTTGCAATTTTTGTGGTGCGCCACGTGCTTGCTCCCACTACGGAGAATCACTACAGTACACATATATTCTTGGTAGCACTAAAACAACATAGGCAAAATGAAAGAATTGAACTAGGGAGGTTATGTGTGGAAGCATCTATTCCAAGATGTCAGAAAGTTCAAGGCTGATGTTTCCAAGAGGAACCCAGCTATTCATATTGTGGATGGCATCTTTTTCTCTAGGGGCAGAAATGCACATTTTTGCAACCATTTGTCGCATTTTGTCATCTTGCATTCTTTGTCGAACTAAACATAAGAAAAATCTGCAGAATTTGTAGGGAATATGGGTTAGAAGGAGTTGGCAAAAAACACTATATATATATATATATATATATATATATATTTGTTAAAATGCCTAACAAAAATTTCAGATGCTAGACATAACAAAAATGTTAACAACTGCCAGTTTCTGCACATCGGGGAAGGGCACTTGTATTGTATCTATCCATGGCACAAGTGAGTTGGCCAGAAGGCAATACTACAAGATTGAAGAAATAGGAAAATGCTTTAGATTAAGCACCTTCTACTTTAGGGTTGAGATCACAAACCATATCAGCATGGTGCTGATCAGGAACCACAAATGCGTTATCATTTTTTCTGCACATCTAACCCACAGAATACTCTACATCAAAAGTCAAGCAAAGAAGCAATTCAGGTTTTTTTTAACATTATAATGGTCTAGTTTCATCATTACAGTATCTCAAATTTGAACCATTCATTAAGAATAATCACTAATCAAAGTTCAAAAGCAGAGTCACTGCAAAAAGTTGGGACTGTATGAATTAGCACCCCAAAAAACACATGTTGGAAAAAATTAAGCCGATGTGGCACATACACGTGGGTATGGATAACATTTATCTCTCATGATTATCCGTCACATATATTTTCTAGAAAACATCAGAGTAAATTTGGATCTACGCATCAACATGATGAGGAGAGACCTATCCAGTTCAAACGAAGGGGATTACGAGCAATAAACAAAAGAAAATCGCATCTGTACAAAAGTAAAAGCATTAGAGATATTCTGGATTAACAACACAAATGGTAAACATCTCTATCGAGCCATGCTGCCAAATCATCCGTACCAAAGGAATATAAAGAACAAAATTAAAATTGCCAAAAAAGTGCAAATCTAGAACAGATGAAACCCGGCTAGGAGAAAAGCATAAGTACATGACATGTGATCCAGCCTCGTCGAAGGAAACAAAACAATGTCATCAAATACACACTTTAACCTATATCCTGAATTCGAACCCAATCCAACACTTTCCAATTGCAAACACACGTTGAATCAGAAGAAAGATCAACAATTTCCACCAAAATAGCCTGGAACTAAAACTCATCCCAACTGAAACCAAAACGAACCCTGTATCCAGCAGCAAAACCTCTTTTGCCAGCCAAAGCAAGCTCACCAATACACCTACGACGCGGAAAAATTGCTGGACAGCCGCAAAATCATATGAGCAAAACCCTAAATCCGTTCCTTACTAACCTTCGTTTCCAGCTTCTCGTAGCTTCATAGCACACCTCGGTCTCTGTCTCCATCTTGCTGTGCTTGACCGGCCTTGTTGATCTCTAAATCTGCTCCACTCATGGAATCCTGGGACTCCACAGGGAAGACAGAACGATTCCAGCCCGCCGGCATGGAGACCCCCTTGTGAGAATCAAATCTAGCCACGTGAGAAAGAATTTTTCAATCCCATGCCCTTGAATCTACACGGAAGAGGTGGAATAAGGAAATTACCGGAGCAAAATAAACTTACTCATCGACCTGTTATTGCCTCTAGGGCATATTTCCAACACGGTGGACATATTGTCAGAGCAAAGTCGTCGCGGAGCGCGTGTGTGAAAGAGAAGGGGAGCGAATCATGTCCCGTGGCTCTATGTGCTCCACAAGGTAAGCTCGAGGGGGTAGGGGTCTGATGGAGTTGCATTGGATTCCTATACATGTGCTGATTCAAACGACCCAACATGTCCCAAATTCCAGGTGCAGGACACGAAGCCTTTTCCAGGCTCGGGAAAAGATACAAGCGATGGGCCGAACACAATGCCCCTACACACATAGGTGTATCAAGGACCTTATTCCCCCCTGCTAGGCCTGGCACGCCGCTGCCACGAACTGACTGCTTCCGAATCCTAAGGCCCAAACATACGCACCAGATCCTGGCCTACGTGTAGGCCGAGCACCAAAAGCCCGCACCCTTGTTGTTGGTTGCTTTATAATATAAAGCGGGGGGAAACCCTTTTTCATCAAAATTCTTTAGTTTCTAGGTACTGATCGAGCGGTCCCATAAACCCCACATGCGGTTAGCGCTCTCATTCTTGGAGCAAGACAAGACAAACTTGAGTTTTATGTTGGCTCGAGTGAAACAAAACACCGATGAACAAACTATGCTTTACCTCCCACCGTTAGCAAATTTTGGCAACTTTGATGGGCTCTTAAAAACATTTGAGATAAGATAAGAGGATCGTTCATGAGAGCCCTTGTCCAAGCGGAAATAATGCTACATAAACGGGGAATTCTCTAATGAGTTTAACGGACTATTTATGCGGACCAATAGGATTCAAAATTGGGGGAGGAAGGGGCCCATCCCAGCTGAAATTCAAGGGGTAGAAAGATTAGTCAGAAGGAGAATCTGTAACATGCCTGTAATGGGTCCATGCGTTTAGGATTATTGTACGAGCAGTGGTTTCGCCCTTCTTGTGAACGCGGCTATTTGATCCTCTCAGTCATAAGCTCCATGGTAAGCTTGGTGGAGTTTTGAGGATCTAAGAGCCCAGTGCTAAGTAATGCTACACGTATATAATAAGTCGTGTAATGAATAATGTGATGATTTATGATTGGAGATGATGGAGGAAGAGGCCACCCCCGAAATTGGTAGTTAGTTGGAACTTTACGATAAGACTTTCGTATAAGGATGTAAATGACAAATAAACGGCGTCCGCAAGTACGGTTTAATTAGCTTTAGCTAGTTTTGTAGTTTTAAAAAACAAATTATTGAACTATTAGATCATAAGTGAGTTTAAACATGATTAAACGGAACCGGTTTACATCCCTACTCCCCTCATCGAGAAGTAAATGCACATTTGTCATTCAAAATTTTGACCGCGGTGGGCTGATAGATCCGCCGCATCGTCTCATCTTGTCGCTGCTGGCCAGCTCCATTACACTGTTGGCTTGACAAGTGTACAAGCATCCATGCATGCAAAATTCCTGACTTCGCCACAGCGGCGATAATGCCCAACCGCTTCGTGGGCTCTGCTGGGCACCACGGCGCCTTTGCATTCAATCGAGCCATTTAAAGGTCCTACCTACGTACTATGGAATGCTCTGAAAATAACAAAGCCGGGTCGGTACAAGCCCCGAGCTAGTGCTTCATGGCTGCCTGATCTGTCTCCCGACTCGAGCAGGGGCTTAGCTGTTGCGGGCTTGTAGTTAATGGCAGCACAACTTTGTTCCTTTCTTGTGCTTCGATCTGCTCGCGAGCTACCCGAGTCAATGCCTCAGTTGGAAGAGATTGTCTCGACGGCCGGCGGGGCAGGCTCGCCGCCGCCGCCTCCGCTGTGGTTTCTCGTCTTCCTCGCCCTTGGCCTCCACGCCGTCGTTGTATCCGCCGCGACCTTCCTCGCGTGGCTGTACCGCGCGTTCCTCCGGCGGGGGAAGGACCTGGGCCTGCGCTACGGCGCGTGGGCGGTGGTCACCGGCGCCACCGACGGCATCGGCCGCGCGCTGGCGCTCGAGCTTGTCCGCAGGGGGCTCCACCTCGTCCTCGTCGGCCGAAACCCCGCCAAGCTTTCCCGCGTCAGCAAGGAGGCCAAGGATGCGGCGCCGTCCTGCATAGTCAAGAGCGTGGTGTTCGACCTCGCCGGTGACGCGACGGAGCTGTCGCTGGGCGCGGCGAGGGTGGCGGCGGCCGTGAAGGGGCTCGACGTGGGCCTCCTGGTGAACAACGCCGGCGCGACGTACCCTTGCGCGGCCTACTTCCACGAGGTGGAGACCCCGGTGTGGGAGGCCGTGGTGCAGGTGAACGTGGAGGCGGCCACGCGGATCTCGCGCGCCGTCGTGCCCGCGATGGCGGGCAAGGGGAGGGGCGCCATCGTCAACGTCGGGTCCGGGTCTTCCGTGGTGGTGCCGGCGTTCCCGCTCTACGCCGTGTACGCGGCAAGCAAAGCGTAAGTACTACGTATGACTCATGCATACATCTTGCGTGGTAGGCTTTGGATCGTGCTTTGCGCTGCCCCTCCGTTCAAGCGTTGCCTTGCCGGCTACAATTGCTCGGCACTGTAGTGTGCCATTCCGACGAGACATATAAAATATGAGCAAAAAATATTCAGGCAGCAGAGAACTAGAAGGATGTACAGTATGTGTGTGATATGACAGGGTCATCCAGCTGAACATATTAAATAGGCATCAAATCCCAATAGTAGGGTGAGTCAGACAGACCAAAAGAAAAAAAGCAAACAAATTATGAGGACATATGATCCAACTGATAGTGATTCAAACGGATTGTCTAGACACCCCAAAGTTCCTCAGGTTTAGTTCAGATTTATGAAAATTTGGATGTCCGAACCGATCTGCGGACGTTTGATGCAAAGCTTTAAAGGGCAAAAAGTGTCCGAACCAGTAAGATCAGGAGGTCTAGAGGCGTTTTGATGCACACTGTTGAAGTTGCTCTTATGATCTCAGTTTTAATTAGTAAAAACTTCCATGCAGGCTGTACAGTAGCCACCATCATGTCCGAACAGTATTGCCATGTTAGTGTTTTCGTTTTACAAAAATGTTTGGTTACTTTTTGTTGTCAGTATAATGACATGTTGAATATGTTTCCGGCTTCCCTCGACCCCCGCGTCGTCCCCAGGCGACTCGGGGGATCCCCTTCTCTCCTGTCGGCCGGCGCCGCACCCCTCTCTCCTCCCCCCCTCGCCGCCGCCGGAAGATGCGGCGGGGCTAAGCCCGCGCTGCGGACGGCGGCGGCGGGGCGTTCGCTGCGCAGCGGCAAGGTTCCTCGGTGGTGGGAGGCGCTCTTTCCCCCCGGCTAGGCGGCGATGCCGCGGCGGCTCCCCATGTGCGGCGCCGGAGGCTCCCTGCGTGGATCTCGCGCTTGCGCTGCCGAATCCGGCCGGCGCGGGTGAGGAGGGGTGGCGGCCCTCCTTCCCCTGCTCGTGGGCGGCCCGGCGGCTTCGGCGGCCCTGCGGCTGTGGCGTCCCGGTGGTGCTCCTCTGTGGACGCCCCTTTGTGCTGTGGCGGCGGCTCCCAGTGTGCAGCGGCGGCGGCTCCCGGCGCGGATCTCGTGCCAGGCCCGGCCGCTCAAGTGCGGAGGGTGGCGGCTCTCATGCCCCTGCTCCAGGGCGTGTACTCGTCTGCGTGGTGGCTGCGTACTGGATGCGGTCCCTTTGGCTGCACGAGGTGGGGGAATGTGGATCTGGCGGCGGCGGATCTGGCTTGCCGGTGCTGCTCTGGCTGCCGGTGAGGAGCGGGTTGTGGTGGCTCTCCGAGGGTTGCTGGCGCGGCGTCTTTGTGGAGGTAGGTGGGCCAGTGGAGGTGTTGTGCGTGGGGGTGCCGGTGGTGACGGGTGCTTCGGGCGAAAGTTTTGCCGGGTTCCTACCGGCCGGCGGCGTCGGCGTCCGTGGGCGTCGTTTCATCTCCTTGGAGGCGCCGTCGTGGAGCCCCGTGTCCGCCACCCTCGGACCTTGCTCTTCGGGTGAAAGCCTAAGGCCCGGCCGGGTCAGGCGACGGCGTCGTCATCGTCGCTTCCCGTCGCCTTGAAGAGTTTTGGTTCCCGTTTGCGCGCTCCATGGGTTGGACGCTTGCGACATTGCGGTCGGCTGGTGCCCGTCCGGCAATGTGGATGTTTGCGCGGCTTCTTATGTGGCAACAATGGCAGTTTCGAGCGGAGCAGGCTTGATGATGGGTCTTGGTAGTCGGTCTCTTCCGGCGTGTTCGAGGGGTCGTCGTGCCCCGCTTTGTCTTCTTGAAGTCGGAGCTGCTGAGGAGGGTCCCTTGCGGTGACGATGACATGAGACGGGTGGTCAGCTCTGGCGCTGGCTCGGCGCAAGCCCAACGCTTTTCCCTTGCGATGCTCGCCGATAGAATCGGAGTCGGCTGGTCACCGGCGCGTGTGACATGAGACGGGTGGTCAGCTCCAGCGCAGGCCTCGACGCTTGTTTGCGGTGGGAGCTTCTTCGGTGGTCGTCGATGGTGGAGTCGGAGTCCCCCTCACGGAGGTGTGATGACGATGACGCCGGGTTGCAACCTTGATGACGCTTTTTTCCTCGGCGGTGTGTGTGCGTTCTTGTGCGGGTGACCAGGTCGCCCTGTGTGTCCTGTGTGGGATGTTGTAACGGTTTTTGCACGGTTTTTCGTTAATTAACCGGGCAACTCTCTTCTTCTTTATTAATGAGATGAGACAAAGCTTTTGCCTCCGTTTCAAAAAAATATGTTTCCAGCTACAGGCTCCAACATGCGTCCCCATTTTGTTTTGTTTTTTGGGTCTCTAATCTTCTGTCCACGTGGCCTACTTAATCGACGGAATCAATTAATTCCATTTCTACAGCTCATCTGATCATTAGTTTTTAAAATACTTCAAGTAATCAAATCATATTAGATGGCAACTGTTCATAACACCAGTAAAATATCTTGCTGATTAACTTTGCAAGTCTATGTCTTTGTTGAGATTTTCTTAAGTCTCGATGGATTTAGAAAAACACAAATTCAGTTTAGTGGAGTTGCATTTTTTTAATTAAATTGTTTGAGAAGAAAATCTCAGTCAATTGAGACTTCGAAAAACCATAACTTTATGCATTATTTTTAGTATTATGATGAATCTCCGGTGTTTCTCCTATCTTTATATGTAGATACTATACATATCACTATTTTTGCATAACTTAAATTGTGGTTTTATTGGTATGTGTGAATTATGATTGTTTCGTCTTGTTTAAAAGAATCAACTTCCTGGACTTCGGTATTTTTGTCTTACGTTCCACACATATTTCCTTCAAATCTACTCCCTCCGTTCCTAAATATAAGTCTTTTTAAAGATTTCAATACAAACTACATACCGGTGTCTATAGACCTACTTTAGAGTGTAGATTCACTCATTTTGCTTTGTATATAGTCTATATTAAAATCTTTAAAAAGACTTATAATTAGAAACGGAGAGAATACATTGTTTGGTAGACACCTTTTAATCTACATTCTTTTGTGTGTTGGTAACCTTTGGTGAAACTAAGTCAAGTTTGGCGCTCTCCAAGAAAAAAAAAGGGTTATGTGCATGGTAGTCCTATTAACCCCATTAAGCTACGCGTGAAGGGCGACCAACCAGCTATGCCATGTGACGCAAAAGCTAGTTGGCCGCAGTGAAAAAGCTTTTGGGATATTATTTTTAGATGGAGACGAGGTATTTTTTTAAAATGTTTTTTCTCTTTTTAGATGGAGGTGATGACCCATATTTTTTTTTAAATGAAGGGCTACACAAAGTGGCGCTTGCTGGTAGGCTGCGTTGGTGTTTTTTTTTTCTTTTTTCTTTTTACTTTTTTTCTAGATGGAGGTGATGATTTCATTTAAATATTTGTCTAGATGGAGGTAAGGACTACATGTATTTTTCGAAATAAGAACGTGCGCACAACCTCCTCTTAAGTGGCGTCACCGGGTGGCTCCCCAACAACTAGTACTACCTCCGTCCTGATTTATTGGTTTTTTTTGCATTTTGTGCTAAAATTTGATTACCGATTGGTCGAATAAAAGCAGCTTGGACAATAGTGGATCAGCCGATAGTACTATGTTTGCTACATCTACCACCGGGTCCAAGTACACAAGGCATATTAATGCACACCTAATATGGCCATAGATAATGGGAAGATTATGGTTCTTTCAATAAATAACGCACCGATTAGCGGAGCAAAAGGATAAAAATAGTATTCGAATTAAATACTATCATTTCCGTACAGTAAAGCCAGTTTCTCGCTCCCAAAGTAAATACTATGAATTCATAGTTTCAAAATCAGGAATTTTTTATGTGATGACATCGAACAACCCATATTTTTTTAAATGTAGGATAATCTTCCGGCCTCTGCATCGGTAACAGATGATGTTGAACAATCAATGGTGATGCACACCGTTTTTATATGTGTTTTATTGGATACGCCTCCAATATGAACTTTGTTTTTAGTACAAGGAAGATGAGATTGAGCATTACCTGTTGCTATTTCTAATTTCTACATTGGCCGCCCTGTCAGGTATATTGATCAACTGTCTCGGAGTCTAAGCGTCGAATACAAACACCACGGAGTGGATGTCCAATGCCAGGTATGCATGCAGTTTCCTCTTCATCTTTACATAGAAAACCAGAAATAGTTTGTGTCTGCTAGTTTTTTTTTAACAAGACAAAATATTTACCATTTCCATTGATTAAGAAGAAGAGAATTGCCCGATTAATTATTAAAAAACTGGGCTAAAACAGATACAACCCAACCCACACGACATGGGTACAACCGGCCAACCCAAAAATAGTTTGCGCCTGCTAGTGAAATGCACACAAACTTCATGGATCTCCAAGTAATTTTGTACTCGGTGTCACAGAAGACAGAACAAACATAATTTGGAATTGAGTTAATATCCTAGTAACGGATTACTGTGGTGCACTGCAGATTCCTTTGTACGTGGCCACCAAGATGTCGCCTGTTAAGGGTGACTCTCCGTTCATACCATCGCCCGAGGAGTACGTCAAAGCTGCCATTCGCTGCATTGGTTACGAGCCGAGATGCGTCCCCTACTGGCGCCACTCCATCCAGTGGTTCTTGGCGTCTCTAGCGCCAGACTCTGCTCTCAATCTGTGGCGTCTCCGGGTTGGTATCCGGAAGAGAAATGAGATGAGATCTCTGCTCGGAGAGAAGGAACTCAGCTGAACAACCCACGGTGTTTGTGAAAAGAAACCGTAAAATTGTGATGTGATCTGTTTATTTTTTGTGGGGAATGATTTGGATGGTCGTCAACGGCGGCATTTGTTTAAGCCTAGGCTTGTTTGGAAAGTTGATTATTCCAGAGTTTTCTCTCGTATGTAATTAACGTTTGTTCTCTTGTCAATGTTTCCTTGAAAAGTGTGATTTCTTTGTTGGATGATGTTGGATGAAGATTTTCCTCGATTGAATTTTTGTAAGATTACATCATACTTGATTTGATCGCGCGGCATGGATCTCGGCGCAGGGTTGGCGCCACATCACACCTGTGGAACTGATGAGGACATCAGTACCATTGTTATACCCACAGCCCCTACTGCTATACATACTGGACCAATTACTAGAGCTCGCGCACGCCAATTGAATTACCAGGTACTTTCATTTCTTGTTAATGATTTCAATGTTTATGAGAATATGATGCTGCCTAAATTGGATACATTTGTTTTGCTTACAAATGAAGGTCCTGCCATGGATAAGAGGGATGAACACTGGAGCAAGACCAAGCAGGGAGATGATGGCATGCGCAAGGGGATCAAGAACGGAGTTACAAGTGATGATTTCAGGACTTTGAAACCACCATAAGGAGTGCATGAAGCCTTGGACGAAATATACAAGATGCCACTTCATAAATTTCGTCCAGAAGCTATTCTAGGTGTTGCGTCACCTTATTATTGAGCCAGGCCCATGTATTTTCGAAATACTTAAGTATAGGCTGTTTTTAGAGTCTGTATGTGTGGGGAAACAAGAGTTAGGGTTGGCTTCGGACCCCTCCTCCAAGGGCTATGAAATTTCCCCCTCTTCCTCCATATATACAGCCCTTAGGGCGTCGTTTAGACTTTGGGTTTTGTTTAGATTAAAAGTTCGCCATAGCTGCAACTTCGCGTACTTCGTTTGTGTTCAACGACCAGACCAAGGCGTCATAGAACCCCACCTTCATTAATAAAGCTTTCCTCTTATATTCGCAATATCCAGATTGCAATCTTAGTTTCTTGCTTGTTCTTCGTTTGCTCGCAGGAAACAGGCCCTCGTGGTCAGGTTGATCGTGCTCCGGCGTGGTCAATAACCCTCGGAAGTTGGTTTAGCGATTGCTAAGGCGCGACGTCTCGCACATTCGTAGTCGGATCGTCAAGGTCGACTCCCACAGAAAACGATAGCCACCTTCTCATCAAAACATCAGGACACCTTTGCCTCTATCAAGTGGTATCAGATTTCCAGGTTGCTCGGTGAGATTTTACAGTTTTTCATAGTTTAGATCGAGTCTGTTCTTCATACCTATAGTCCACGAAAAAAGCCAAAAAAAATAATTAGGGTTAGTTCGTCCTATCCGAACCAATCTGAACCTTTGCATAATCTTTTCTGTATTTGCTTTGTTGAATTTGCGGTTGCATCGTCATGTCAAGTTGCTGGTCTTAGCGTCTAGTCCTTCAGAGTTTCGAGTTCTGTTCACAGGTTGTCACGTCACCGCTGCCATATATCACCACCGCATCATCATCATCGCTGCTGCCATATACCACCACAGCACCAACTTCATTACCGCTGCCATATACCACCGCCACATATTCACCGCCAATCCGAGTCCATATACGCCACTACATATCCGCCGCCATCACACCAATCCGAGTCCACCTGCAATATATATCCGCCACCAGTCCGAGTTCCACCAGATTCATCTCCACCACCAGTCATATTCCGAGTCCAGTATTTTGTTACTCTATTTTGGATTTCCAGACCACGCCATACTCCGAGTCGTGACAGAGAAGGACTCCCAAACTTCCGTGTTACCCGCAGTAGAAAAATAGTTCCAGTTTAAAAAAAACTAAGTCAGGAAAATTCTGGCTAGGCAGTTTTTAGGCCATTTGTAGACTTTTTCGAAAAAAATTGTTGCGGAGCAAAAAAAAAGTGCAAAAAAGGAAAAAAAAAGTCAGAGTGTGCTCCTCCCTTGTTTACGTGCAGCGCCGTGATTTTGTTAGTGTTCTAGGCTCGCGTCTCTAGCACGGTCTAGCCTAGGACCAGCACGGTACCGTCGTTGAGCGTTTATTCAACTTTACATCTCTGAATTAATTATTGCTGACCCTTTTTGCTACCATATTATAAGACTTCCCAGCTCCACATACATCTACATCGTGCGTTTGACTCTCCCTGGTAATCGCTCTACCCAAGCTTTGAGAGTTTTGACTACATCGGTTGCCAATCACCGTCTACTGCTGGGTAAGAACTGGTAAGAATTTGAGATTTGCTTGACGGATTTGTGACACCCACCACCACCACCACTTGCTAGTAGTCTGTAGGATCATATTCTTGTGTGTCTCTATTGCTGCTAACCATGCCAGGATCACAAGCCGACGAGATTGAAAGGGAGAACTTAACGAACAATGAGCTTCATGATAAGTTTCAGCAAATGATGACTGAACAGGTGCAAGATGTGCTGAACAATTTTGAAGAGGCCATGGAGAAGATCACTGGCCTTGAGAAGACGTTCGAAACAAAGCTCGATAACAGATTTAATGAACTGCTTGCGCGTCTTCCACCACTGGCTGCACCTGCCGCACCTCTGCAACAACAACGACGACTACCTCCACGTCGCGAAACAGCCCTCCGCCGAGCGAGCCGTGTCCCTCTTCAGCCTGGCCAAACTGCTGGTGCTGCTGTTGATACTTTTGTGGCTCCTGCTGCTGATCTGGAGGAGGATGATTATGCGAGAGATTACGAGGATGAGGTTGATCAAAATCAGAACTACATGCAACCACCAGCACCACAACCACCAGGTCGTCCACTGATACGTCTCCGTCGTATCTATAATTTTTGATTGTTCCATGCCAATATTCTACAACTTTCATATACTTTTGGCAACTTTTTATACTATTTTTGGGACTAACATATTGATCTAGTGCCCAATGACAGTTCCTGTTTGTTGCATGTTTTATGTTTCGCAGAAACCCCATATCAAACAGAGTCCAAACGGGATAAAAATGGACGGAGAATTATTTTCGAATATTTATGATTTTTGGGAAGTAAAATCAACACAAGACGGTGCCCGAGGTGGCCACGAGGGTGGGGCCCACGCCCACTCCAGGCAAGCGCCCCTGACCCTCGTGGGCCACCCGTAAGGCGGTTGATGCCCTTCTTCGGCCGCAAGAAAGCTAATTTTTGGAAAAAGACCTGGGCGAAGGTTTCAATCCAATCGGAGTTACGGATCTCCATATATACACGAAACTGTGAAAGGGCAGAAGACGAGAGCGCAGAAACAGAGAGAGACAGATCCAATCTCGGAGGGGCTCTCGCCCCTCCCATGCCATGGAGGCCAAGGACCATAGGGGAAACCCTTCTCCCATTTAGGGAGGAGGTCAAGGAAGAAGAGGAAGAAGGGGGCCCCTCTCCCCCTCTCCTCCGGTGGCGCCGGAACGCTGCCGTGGCCACCATCATTATCACCGCGATCTACACCAACACCTGCGCCATCTTCACCAACATCTCCATCACCTTCCCCCCTCTATCTACAGCGGTCCACTCTCCTGCAACCCGCTGTACCCTCTACTTGAACATGGTGCTTTATGCTTCATATTCTTATCCAATGATGTGTTGCATCCTATGATGCTTGAGTAGATTTTCGTTGTCCTATCGGTGGTTGATGAATTGCTATGATTGATTTAATTTGCTTGTGGTTATGTTGCTGTCCTTTGGTGCCCATCATATGAGCTGCGTGTGGATCACACCATAGGGTTAGTTGTATGTTGATAGGACTATGTATTGGAGGGCAAGGCGTGTAAGCTTCAGCCTAGCATAGAAATTGATGCATACGGGATTGAAGGGGGACCAATATATCTTAATGCTATGGTTGGGTTCTACCTTAATGAACATTAGTAGTTGCGGACGCTTGCTAATAGTTCCAATCATAAGTGCATAGAATTCCAAGTTAGGGATGACATGCTAGCAGTGGCCTCTCCCACATAATAGTTGCTATCGGTCTAGTAAGGTAGTCAATTGCTTAGGGACAATTTCGCAACTCCTACCACCACTTTTACACACTCGCTATATTTACTTTATTGTGTTTTTATCTAAACAACCCCTACTTTTTATTTACGTACTCTTTATTATCTTGCAAACCTATCCAACAGCACCTACAAAGTACTTCTAGTTTCATACTTGTTCTAGGTAAAGAGAACGTCAAGCGTGCGTAGAGTTATATCGGTGGTCGATAGAACTTTAGGGAATATTTGTTCTACCTTTAGCTCCTCGTTGGGTTCGACACTCTTACTTATCAAAAACTGTTGCGATCCCCTATACTTGTGGGTTATCAAGACCTTTTTCAAGGCCGTTGTCGGGAGCAATAGCGTGGGGTGAATATTCTCGTGTGTGCTTGTTTGCTTTATCACTAAGTAATTTTTATTTGTTGTTCTTAGTTGTTTTCTATCTTTAGTTATGGGTAGGAAACGCAAAATACCAAAAAAATTAGTTGTACCTACTGAACCAATGGTTGAAGAACCACTCAAAATCTATCACACTACTGAAGCTTATTACTTGGATCATCTTTGATCCCTATGTGCTCGTGCTGAAACCCCAACTAGCCTAGTTGAGGGCAAATCTTTAGATGAGCATGCCTGTTATGTACGACACCGTATATCTGAAAAAGGTAAACTTTTGTTGGATCAAATTCATCATTTGTAATGCTATGCTTGGAATTTATGTTATATATATGATGTTACTTGTTGTTCTGAAAACCCTAAGAAACACCTTCCCTACCAATGTGAGTTTATTGATAATGGAATCTTATCTTCGTATGCTAAGGGTGTTTATAGTTACTATGATGTTCAACAAATTGAAGAATTTGTTGCTTTTAAGGGTGCTTACGAAATTGCTTCTTTGATTGAAACGTATGATGCTACTCTTTATAAATCTGAAAATTTTGCCATACTTAAATATTGCTATGATAATTATGCTTCTAATGCCTATGTTGAACCATATATTGAGGACTACTCCGCTATCCAAGAAGAGACTAATATTTTGTAGGAGTCTATGGAAGAAGAAATTGATGAAACTGTGAGCTCATTGGATGAAAAAGATGAGGAGGAGAGCGAAGAACAAAAGGAGGAAGAGCGGATTGATCACCCGTGCCCACCTTTTAATGAGAGTAACTCTTCAACTCATACATTTTTTAATTCCCCTTCGTGTTTATCGAAGGATGATCGCTATAATGATTGTTATGATCCCGTTGATTCTCTTGAAATATCCCTTTTTGATGATGCTTGCTATGCTTGTGGCCAAGATGCCAATACGAATTATGCTTATGGAGATGAACTTGCTATAGTTCCTTATGTTAAAAATGAAATTGTTGCTATTGCACCCACGCATGATAGTCATATTATCTTTTTGAATTCTCCCAACTACACTATATCGGAGAAGTTTGTGCTTATTAAGGATTATATTGATGGGTTGCCTTTTACCATTGCACATGATAATTTGGATAATATAATATGCATGTGCTTGCTGCTCCTACTTGCAATTATTATAAGATAGGAACTACATCTCCGCCTCTTTATGTTTCCAACACGATAGAATTGCAAGAAACTGCTTATACTATGCATTGGCCTTTACTTTGCGTGCATGAATTGTTCTTTTATGACATGCCGATGCATAGGAAGAGAGTTAGACTTCGTCATTGCGTGATATATGTTACTTTGTGCTCACTACTAAATTACAAATCATTGTTAATCAAAATTGGCTTTGATATACCTTGGGATCCGGGTGGATCCATTACTTGAGCACAATATGCCTAGCTTAATGGCTTTAAAGAAAGCGCTGCCAGGGAGACAACCCAGAAGTTTTAGAGAGTCATTTATTTCTGTTGTGTGCTTTCATATAGTTTTTAAAAACAAAAAAAATAAAGAGGGGAACCTAAAACTTTTCAAAAAGGAAAGTGAAAGTGAGAAAGACAAGTACTGTTGAAGTGGGAGAGCTCCTTGAACTTTGTTCATGCTCACGGAAACTTTGTGAATCTTAATTACAGAAACTTTTCAATAAAAATAATTATCCCCTTGTACAATTCCATTGTATTATAAAAATAATGTGCCAAGGTTTGCCTTTAGGATGTTCACAATGCTTGTTGGTTTGTACGGTGCAGGACAGAAACTTTGGCTGTAGTGTGCGATTTTTAATTTTTTACTGGAATGTCAAATGGTTCTGATTCTTTTTGCACTGTCTTTCTATACAAATTATTTATTTTTATTAATTTTGGAAGAATTTTTCAAGTACCAGAAGTATGGTTAATGTTCAGATTATTACAGACTGTTCTGTTTTAGACAGATTCTGTTTTTGATGCATAGTTTGCTAGTTTTGATGAAACTATCGATTTATATCAGTGATTAAGCCATGAAAAAGCTATATTACAGTAGACATAATGCAAAAACAAAATATGAATTGGTTTGCAACAGTACTTAGAGTAGTGATTTGCTTTATTATACTAACGGATCTTACCGAAGTTTTACATTGAAGTTTTGTGTGGATGAAGTGTTCGATGATCGAGAAGGTCTCGATGTAAGAAGAAGGAAGAGAGGCAAGAGCTCAAGCTTGGGGATGCCCGAGGCACCCCAAGTAAATATTCAAGGATACTCAAGCGTCTAAGCTTGGGGATGCCTCGGAAGGCATCCCCTCTTTCTTCAACAAGTATCGATATGTTTTCGGATTCGTTTCATTCATGTGATATGTGCAAATCTTGGAGCGTCTTTTGCGTTTAGTTTTCATTTTTCTTTTATGCACCATGCTGGTATGAGATGGTACTTTGTTGATTTATAGAATTCTCTTTGCACTTCACTTATATTCTTTGAGTATGGCTTTATAGAATGCTTCATGTGCTTCACTTATATCATTTGAAGTTTGGATTGCCTGTTTCTCTTCACTTAGACAACCGCCATTTGTAGAATGCTCTTTTGCTTCACTTATATTTGTTAGAGCACGGGCATATATTTTGTAGAAATAACTAAACTCTCTTGCTTCACTTATATCTATTTAGAGAGATGACAGGAATTGGTCATTCACATGGTTAGTCATAAAATCCTACATAAAACTTGTAGATCACTGGATATGACATGTTTGATTCCTTGCAATAGTTTTGCGATATAAAGGTGGTGATATTAGAGTCATGCTAGTTGAGTAATTGTGAAATTGAGGAATACTTGTGTTGAGGTTTGCAAGTCCCATAGCATGCAAGTATGGTGAACCATTATGTAACGAAGTCGGAGCATGAGGTGTTCTTTCATTGCTTTCCTTATGAGTGGCGGTCGGGGACGAGCGATGGTCTTTTCCTACCAATCTATCCCCCTAGGGGCAGGCGTAGTAGTACTTTGCTTCGAGGGCTAATAAACTTTTGCAATAATTATATGAGTTCTTTATGACTAATGTGAGTCCATGGATTATACGCACTCTCACCCTTCCATCATTGCTAGCCTCTTGATGCGTGCATTGCCCTTTCTCACCTCGAGAGTTGGTGCAAACTTTGCCGGTGCATCCAATCCCCGTGATACAATACGCTCTATCACACATAAGCCCCATTATATCTTCCTCAAAACAGCCACCATACCTACCTATCATGGCATTTCCATAGCCATTCCGAGATATATTGCCATGCAACTTCCATCATCATCATATACATGACTTGAGCATTTATTGCCATATTGCTTTGCATGATCGTAAGATAGCTAGCTGTAGCGACCCGACCCGAATGGATCAAGTCTCTGTGCTCAGGCGTCATCCCTGGATCAGTAATGCTGACACCACACAAGATTCAAGGATTTATATGAGTAGCAATCACACACTTATTACATAGTTGCCCCAAAGAGGACTTATTACAATAAACATGGCTTAAGGCCATCTAATAACGATAACAGCGGAAGACTTGGAAGATAAGTGAGTCCATCAACTCCAGTGACATCACTGAGTATAGAACCACGACCTAAAGCACCTTACTCGTTGCGAAAAGTCTGCAACATGAAAGTTGCAGCCCGAAAACGGGTCAGCACATGGAATATGCTGGCAATGTAACACATAGAGAGTAATGAATGATAAGCCTGTACTACATGCATATGTGGCTGGTGGAAAAGCTCTATGTAGGGGACAAGAAATAGACTAGGATTAGGAAACAAGAGAGAAAAGATCTAGAAACAAATACGGAATAAACGGAAATAGGACAAGAGTCCTACTAGTATTAGGAAAAGAAGCGGCGGCTCCCTGGCTTCCCTTGGTGGCGCGCGCGATGGCCTCCTGGCCTTGGCCGGCCGGTGGCTTGCGGCTTGGGCCTTTGGCCCAAGGCGCTGTGGTTCTTTTTTTTTAAATCGGTTTCGCGCGCAGAAAAATACAGAGAAAAAAATCTAAACGAACTCCAAAATTAATAAAGTAAACTTTCCCCGACTCCTAAAAATGAGTCGAACAAAATGAACTTTAACACGGGGCCTAAAATGCAATTTTTGAAAACACGCATTTTCCCCTAAGGCAAATAAACTCCGAGAAAAATCCAAAATTTGATTTATTTATTAAATCTTCATTTTTTCTAAATTTTGGGAAAGTCATATTATTCCCTCTCTTATTTTTGATATTGAAATAATTGAAGATAAAATAAATAAAAATCAAATGATCCTATTTTCAAAATTTGAGAAAACTCAAATATGAAAATAACGAAATCTCCAACTTCTCTCGAGGGTCCTTGAGTTGCGTGAAATTTCTAGGATCGGCAAATGCAAGAAAATATGTAATGCATGATGACTTAATGTATAACATTCCAAATTGAAAATTTGGGATGTTACAAACCTACCCCCCTTAAGATGAATCTCGCCCTCGAGATTCGGGTTGGCTAGAAAATAGGTGAGGGTGGTCCTTGAGCAAATCTTCTTCTCTTTCCCAGGTGGCTTCATCCTCGGTGTGGTGGCTCCAATCGAACTTTGCAAAACTTGATAACCTTGCTGCGAGTAACTCTGGGGCATATCGAGAATCCTGGTGGTCTCTCCTCATATGTTAAATCATCCTTCAACCGAATTGCTTCAAGTGGCACTTTGTATCTCTTAAGCGGTACTTCCGCCATCTCGGCGTGACATTTCTTCACCGAGAAACATGGAATACATCATGAACTCCCGACAGTCCCTCCGCAATTCCAGTTTATAAGCAACTTCTCCCATGCGTTGCAAAATCTTATACGGTCCAACGAAACGTGGTGCTAACTTTCCTTTAACTCCGAAGCGCTTAACTCCTCGAAGTGGGGATACTCTAAGATAAACTCTGTCTCCAACTTCATATTCCATCGCCTTGCATTTTGAATCCGCATAGCTTTTACATGCAGGATCGGGCTACCTTGAGCCTATCGCGAATCAACTTAACCTTCCGTTAGGACTCCTTGATCAAATCTGGTCCAAACAACTGACGGTCTCCAGCTTCGTCCCATGATAACGGTGTCCTACACCTCCTTCCGTACAAAGCCTCGAAGGTGCCATCTTCAAGCTGGTTTGGTAACTGTTGTTATAAGAAAACTCTGCATACGGCAAGTTATCATCCCAACTAGATCCATAATCTAGTGCACAAGCTCTCGAGATATCCTCCAAAATCTGATTGACTCTCTCGGTCATCCATCGGTCTGTGGGTGGAAAAGCATCAATTCCACTGGTTCCCAATGTTTCGTGCAACTGATTCCAAAACTTCGAGGTAAATTGGGTTCCTCTATCTGATACGATACTCCTCGGTACTCCGTGCAAACACACAATCCTGGTCATGTATATCTTTGCCAACTTAGCACTGCTATAGGTAGTCTTGACTGGAATGAAATGAGCTACCTTCGTCAAGCGGTCGACTATAACCCAAATCGAGTCATAGCCTGAACGAGTCTTTGGCAAACCTGTGATGAAATCCATGCCTAGTTTATCCCACTTCCATTCGAGTATTGGCAATGGCTGCAACAATCCTGCCGCTTCGATGTTCGCCTTCACCCTTTGACATACATCACAAACTGCTACATACTCGCAATATCTTTCTTCATTCTGGTCCACGGAAAGTGTTCTTCAAATCCAAATACATCTTGGTATTTCCGAGTGAATCGAATATGGTGAATCATGTGCCTCTTGCGTAATCAACTTCCCGATCTCCGGGTCATTTGGCACATACACACGGTCCTCAAACCATAGGGTATCGTGCTCATCCTCACGAAATCCCTTAGCTTTTCCTTCGCTCATTTTCTCCTTTATAGGGCAACTTCCTTATCTGCCTTTTGAGCTTCTCTGATTTTGTCCATCAACGTGATCAATCTCCAATGCTACTACATAGCCTCTCAGAACTATTTCCAAACATAGCTCCCGAAGGTCCTCGGCTAACTCCTTGGGTATTCCTCCCACCATTAGTGTATTGACGTGGCTCTTACGGCTTAATGCGTCTGCTACAACGTTAGCCTTCCCGGGGTGATAATGCAATCTCATATCATAATCCTTAATAAGCTCCAACCATCTCCTCTGTCTGAGGTTTAATTCCTTCTGCGTGAAGATGTACTTCAAACTCTTGTGATCCGTGTACACCTCACAATGATTTCCAATGAGAAAATGTCTCCAGGTCTTCAATGCATGCACAACGGCTGCTAACTCCAAATCATGTGTGGCATAATTCAACTCATGAGGCTTAAGTTGTCGTGAAGCATACGAAACAACTCTTCCTTCCTGCATAAGCACTGCTCCAAGTCCTCGATGTGAAGCGTCGCAATACACCTCATAATCCTTGGTCTGATCCGCAAAATTAACACTTTGGTGAGGTAACCAGTCTATGCTTCACCTCCTTAAAAATTGCCTCACAATCCTCCGTCGATATAACCTAGGTATCCTTCATCGACAATTCTGTCAGAGGCTTTGCTATCCTTGAGATATTCTCCATTAATCTTCGGTAGGATCCTGCGAGTCCAAGGAAACTCCGGATCTCTCCAACCTGTCGTTGGTGCTTCCCATTTGGTTACGGTCTCAACCTTTGTGGGGTCAACTGCTATCCCTTCTCCGGATATAACATGTCCAAGAAATCCAACTTCCTTTAGCCAAAACTCACATTTGCTGAACTTGGCATATAATTGATGTTCCCTTAGTTTCTCCAAAACCAATCGCAAATGTTCCTTATGTTCCTCTTCATTCTTCGAGAAAACCAAAATATCATCTATAAACACCACGACGAACTTATCCAAAAACTCCATAAACACTTTGTTCATCGTGTTCATGAAATAGGCGGTAGCGTTAGTCAGTCCAAATGACATAACGGTATATTCATACATCCATATCTCGTGGTAAATGCTTTGTCTTGGGTATGTCACGCTCTCGAATCTTCAATCGATGGTACCACGATCGCAAATCGATCTTGGAAAACACTCTAGCTCCTTGCAAACGATCAAACAGATCATTTATCATTGGTAGTGGGTACTTGTTCTTGATTGTTACTTCATTTAAACCACGATAGTCGACAACCATCCTTAACGATCCGTCCTTCTTCTCTACTAAAAGTACGGGTGATCCCCAAGGCGAAGAACTTGGGCGTATATAACCTTTATCCAATAGCTCCTTAATCTGCTTCTTGATTTCCGCCAAATCCCGTGCGGGCATCCTGTATGGTCGCTTCGATATTGGGCCTGTACCTGGCAAAAGCTCAATCAAAAACTCAATGTCTCTATCCGGTGGCATTCCTGGCAATTCTTCCGGAAATACATCAGGGAAATCCTTCACCACTGGCACCTCTTCCTGCACAACTCCTGATAAGGAATTTACTTGATTCCTATTTGGTCCATGTCGCGATACATACTTAATCCTTCTTCCTTCTGGTGTGGTGAGCAAAATCGTCTTACTTGCGCAATCGATGTTTCCCCCATACATCGACAGCCAATCCATACCGAGAATCACCTCCAATCCTTGGGATTCCAAAATGATCAAATCCGTCGGGAACACATGCCTTCCTATACTTAATGGTACTTGAAAACATCCTTGTCTGGCCATATATTCCGCTCCTGGTGAGCTTACTAGCATAGGGGTTTTAAGAATCTGAGTAGGCAGGCTATACTTTTCTACAAATCCCCTTGATATGTATGAATGCGTTGCACCGGTATCGAAAAGAACTAGTGCAGTAAATGACTTAACAAAAAACTTACCGATTACTGCATCGGGCTGATCTTCAACCTCCTCCACATCAATGTGGTTCACCTGTCCCCTGTTGAAAGGGTTTGGCTTCTTTCCAGAGCTTCCATTTCCACCTTGGCCTTCGGGACAGTCATTTGCATAGTGTCCGGTCTTGGAACACTTGTAACAGGTGACATGGCTCAAGTCTTTCTTGGTTGGGGTTGATGGTGTGGTCCGGTTCTGGCCGTTGCTTCCTCCATTCCCATTCCCATTTTTGTGGCCATTATGGTTGTGCGAATTACCTCCTCCATGGGTATGCTGAAACTAAACTCCCTGATTAGGGGTATAACGGGGCTTCATTGGGCTCCAGAGTTATATTTCCCCCCATACTTCCTCTTGCGATTCTCAATTTACTGGTGCTTTCCTTCAATCATGAGGGCACGGTCTACCAACTCATGGTAGTTATTGAAACTTGCTACCGTCAACTGCATGCTTAACTCATCATTCAATCCTTTCAGAAAATTCTCACCTTAGTCAGCATCTGTAGCAACGTCATCCGGGGCATAACGTGCTAACTTACTAAAATCATCCACATCTTGTGTAGTCCTTCCTCCTCGGCGTAAGTTGCGAAACTCACGCTTCTTCATGGCCATAGCTCCTGCTGAGACATGGGCAGTGCGGAAAGCTTGCTGAAACTGATCCCATGTGACAGTATCTACAGGGTATGTGGCGGAAAAATTCTCCCACCATGCTGCTGCGGGTCCTTCAAGCTTGTGTGCAGCAAACTTCACCTTCTCTCCATCTGTACATCCTGCAGTGGTCAACTCCCTCCCTACCTTACGGAGCCAATCATCTGCTACTATCGTCTCGGTGCTCTTTGGAAAACATGGCGGGTTCAGCCTTAAGAAAGCGAGCGGATGGTCAACCGTGGTGGTGGCGGTGGGTTGTTGTTGTTGTTGTTGCCTTGATTACATGTACCGGTGTTTGGATCAAAGTGTTACGCTCTTGAATCAACTGGGTGATCTCCGGCGGAAAAACAAACCGAGGTCGCGTCTCGGAGGCATCTGATGGGTTTAGAAAAGACGAGAAATTAAGAATAGAGTGGGGTCTAAGGAGAAACACTACCAAAATGTATATGAGCAAATGCACACAAAATCACTTCATTCAATTCAAACAAAGGGCTTACAACGGTCTAACTATCGCAAAAGTGCGTGAACAAAAATGTTACATGGAGGGAATACTACTATTATGTGGGGGTCATCTATTTATTTGAACCGGTGGAAGACTCCATGATGTCTGCTCCAGCTTCGTCTTCAAAGTCGGGTTCACTTGGATCCGAATCGGTGTCGTCGATGATGATGTAGTTGCTCGGACAGTCGACGTACTTGTCTTCATTCTTGAGCGCTAATTTCTTCTTGAGTTCTTCAATCTCATACTTAAGATCGTTATTGTGTCTTGCTACAGCTACGATCTCGTCCATGTAGTCCTTACATGTAGACTTTAGCTCTTCCTCAAGTTAGATGATCCTTCCCTTCGCATCCTTTAATTCGATCATATCATTGCACATCTGGTTCTCCTGGCGTCGAATGTGCTGGTTTAACTCCTGGATGAAAGCTGCAATGGATCTATCCTTCTTGGTGCTGACTATCTCCCATTGTTCATCTCGGCGTCCACAAATCTGATAGATGGTGTCCTTGAGGTCTTCTTGGTAAACTTCTCCAATGCGTCCCATGGTGATATGAGCTGCCATGCTCTTTCCCGGACTCGAGTTGGTGCAATCGAAAACACTATCTATAGGCTTGGTGATTGGGGCGAATGTCCTTCCGGAACGTGAGCTTGAATCTTCCAGCTCCTCTTCAGGTAGAGTGGCGTTGAAAGTCCCGGTGAAACTTGGTAGTCCAATGTTCAGGTACTTGGTGACTTCCTTCAAGTGAAATCCAAAAGGTGTGCCTTCATCTGGTTGGGCGTACTTGATCTTCGCGTCCTTCATCATAAAAGAGTAGAAAAGATGAGGAGTTAGAAAATGTGAAGAGAGTAGTGATCTATGGCTTTAACTTAATGGTCGTGTCCTACAACAACAGTGTGCTCGATACCATCTCAGAGCGACCCGACCGAATGGATCAAGTCTCCGTGCTCAAAGGTCATCCCCTGGATCAAGAATGCCGACACCACACAAGATTTCAAGGATTTATAATAGAGTAGCAATCACACACTTATTACATCGTTGCCCCAAAAGAGGACTTATTACAATAAACATGGCTTAAGGCCATCTAATAACGATAACAGCGGAAGACTTGGAAGATAAGTGAGTCCATCAACTCCAAATGACATCATCGAGTATAGAACCACGACCTAAAGCACCTTACTGTCGTTCAAAAGTCTGCAACATGAAAGTTGCAGCCCAAAAACGGGTCAAAGACATGGAATATGCCGCAATGTAACACATAGAGAGTAATGAATGATAAGCCTGTACTACATGCATATGTGGCTGGTGGAAAAGCTCTCTGATTCTGATTTTGCATAAAGCCATTTTTTCCCTACTACAAAGGAACAAATTTGTTTAACTATCATGGTGGTTGTTAAACATTGAGAATGGTTGACAACATCCTCAATCCCAATTAAAAGTACTCATTAAAAACCCAACAATATTAATTAGAGTAACATGTTGAGATTCACATGATATTCAAGTACTAGATACTCAAGATGTCCATAACCGGGGACACGGCTAATCATGATTAGTTTATACACTCTGCAGAGGTTTGCGCACTTTTCCCCACAAGACTTGATCGCCTCCGTTTGGTTTCTCGCACTACATGGTGTTTGAGAGACGGATGACCGAGACATAGTCTTTCGTGCGCTAGCACCTTACGATGGGTGGACGGTACACCTACATCCCCTACATCTGCTAGTCCACCACTATAAGAGTTCGCACGACTTAGTCAACTATGCCAGAGCCCATAATGGCTTGTGGCTGCACACGTAAGTTACTAGTATGAATTATCTTATGATCCCTTTGAGCACGGGTGGCGGTCCAAAATAAAAACAGGCAAGTCCTCGATGGAAACCAGTGCCTCAATCCACCCAGATGTGTATTTAAGTTGCCACCTTAGATAAACCATTAATAACAATCTCACATCTGTCATGGATATTCACTCACCCAATCCACGTCTACTAGCATAGCATGGCATAATGAGCAAACGTGAAGTAACTCCCAAAGGTTCATAAGTAAAACAGGTAATAGGTACTACCTCATCTACTTCCCATCCCACAATTTATTTAGATCCTAATCATGCAAGTGTTTGAGGAATAGATCTAATGCATAAAACTGGGTAGTAGAAAAGTATGATCAAGTGTTACTTGCCTTTGTCGATGATCCATGAAACCTAGAGATTCGAAGTAACAAGCGGCGCACTCCGGGTGATCTATCGCAGACAAACAACAAGCATACAATAAGTACTCATTTAATGCACGGGTAAATCTCGAATAAAAAATCTAACCAGAAAGTTCAACTTAAGAACCCTGGTTGCAAAAAGAATCGAATCAAATAAAGCAACGAAAATCAAACAATGAAAGAAAACAACTCGGTTCTAGCAAGTTGAAACTAAGTCAAATTTTACAGTAGCAAAACTTTGTTTAAGTTGATTAATCGGAACGGCGGTTTCGAGATGAAACTCCAGCGTTTGAATCACCTGATTCCGATAAACGGCGAGAAAATAGACTGAGAAGAAAATCGGATCTGAAATCGCTATCAGAAAAATAGCGGAATAAATCCGATGAGAAAGAAAACGATGAACGGTTGAACGAACGGGCGTTCATTAACCGAAGCAAACCGGTGATCTCGTTCGTTAGGACGAACGGTCCGCTGATGCTTGCTAAACAAAACCGGAAAGAAAAACCGGCGAGAAAAACCGATCTAGGGTTTCGGAAAGAAAACCGAAACGAAAAACCGATCTAGAAAACCGGAACGGAAACCGGAACGATTTACGAAAAACCGAACCGAGGAAAAGAAAAGGTGACGCGGCGTGGGGCTAGTACCTCGAAGAAGCGAGGGGCTCCGGCGGCGGCGGCGGCGTAGGGCGGCGGGCGGTAGAAGGGCGGCGGCGTTCTTGTCATGGAGGAGGAGAGGAGAGATGAGGTGTTGGTTTGCTGTGTTCGCGGGGGGGTGCTTGGGTATTTATATTGGGGCGGGGAGGGTTTTGCTTGGGGTAGGGGACAAGAAATAGACTAGGATTAGGAAACAAGAGAGAAAAGATCTAGAAACAAATACGGAATAAACGGAAATAGGACAAGAGTCCTACTAGTATTAGGAAAAGAAGCGGCGGCTCCCTGGCTTCCCTTGGTGGCGCGCGCGATGGCCTCCTGGCCTTGGCCGGCCGGTGGCTTGCGGCTTGGGCCTTTGGCCCAAGGCGCTGCGGATTTTTTTTAAATCGGTTTCGCGCGCAGAAAAATACAGAGAAAAAAATCTAAATGAACTTCAAAATTAATAAAGTAAACGTTCCCCGACTCCTAAAAATGAGTCGAACAAAATGAACTTTAACACGGGGCCTAAAATACAATTTTTGAAAACACACATTTTTCCCTAAGGCAAATAAACTCCGAGAAAAATCCAAAATTTGATTTATTTATTAAATCTTCATTTTTCCTAAATTTTGGGAAAGTCATATTATTCCCTCTCTTATTTTTGATACTGAAATAATTGAAGATAAAATAAATAAAAATCAAATGATCCTATTTTCAAAATTTGAGAAAACTCAAATATGAAAATAACGAAATCTCCAACTCTCTCCGAGGGTCCTTGAGTTGCGTGAAATTTCTAGGATCGGCAAATGCAAGAAAATATGTAATGCATGATGACTTAATGTATAACATTCCAAATTGAAAATTTGGGATGTTACACTAGCATGATGTTTTCATGGCTTGTCCATTTTTTATGTCATTGCTACGCTAGATCATTGCACATCCCGGTACACCGCCGGAGGCATTCATATAGAGTCATATCTTTCTTCTAGTATCGAGTTGTAATATTGAGTTGTAAGTAGATAAAAGTGTGATGATAATAATTATTAGAGCATTGCCCCAGTGAGGAAAGGATGATGGAGACTATGATTCCCCCACAAGTCGGGATGAGACTCCGGACGAAAAAAAAGAGAAAGGCCAAAAAAAAGAGAAGGCCCAAAAAAAAGAAAAAAAATGAGAGAGAAAGGGAGAAGGGGCAATGTTACTATCCTTTTACCACACTTGTGCTTCAAAGTAGCACCATGTTCTTCATATAGAGAGTCTCTTGAGTTATCACTTTCATATACTAGTGGGAATATTCATTATAGAACTTGGCTTATATATTCCAACGATGGGCTTCCTCAAATTCCCTAGGTCTTCATGAGCAAGCAAGTTGGATGCACACCCACTTAGTTCCAATTTGAGCTTTCATACACTTATAGCTCTAGTGCATCCGTTACATGGCAATCCCTACTCTTCACATTGACATCAATCAATGGGCATCTCCATAGCCCGTTGATTAGCCACGTCGATGTGAAACTTTCTCTTTTTTTGTCTTCTCCACATAACCCTCATCATCATATTCTATTCCACCTATAGTGCTATGTCCATGTCTTGTGCTCATGTATTGCGTGAGGGTTGAAAAAGCTGAAGCGCGTTAAAAAGTATGAACCAATTGCTCGGCTTGTCATTGGGGTTGTGCATGATTTGAATGCTTTGTGTGGTGAAGATGGAGCATAGCAAGACTATATGATTTTGTAGGGATTAGCTTCTTTTGGCTATGTTATTTCGATAAGACATAATTGCTTGGTTGGTATGCTTGAAGTATTATTGTTTTTATGTCAAATGATAGATTATTGCTTTGAATCACTCATGTCTTAATATTCATGCCATGATTAGATACATGATCAAGATTATGCTAGGTAGCATTCCACATCAAAAATTGTCTTTTTTATCATTTACCTACTCGAGGACGAGCAGGAATTAAGCTTGGGGATGCTGATACGTCTCCGTCGTATCTATAATTTTTTATTGTTCCTTGCCAATATTCTACAACTTTCATATACTTTTGGCAACTTTTTATACTATTTTTGGGACTAACATATTGATCCGATTGCCCAGTGCCAGTTCCTGTTTGTTGCATGTTTTATGTTTCACAGAAACCCCATATCAAACGGAGTACAAGCGGGATAAAAACGGACGGAGAATTATTTTGGAATATTTGTGATTTTTGGGAAGTAAAATCAGCGCGAGACGGTCCCCGAGGTGGCCATGAGGGCGGGGCCCACGCCCACTCCAGGCAGGCGCGCCCCTGACCCTCGTGGGCCACCCGTAAGGCGGTTGATGCCCTTCTTCGGCCGCAAGAAAGCTAATTTTTGGAAAAAGATCTGGGCGAAGGTTTCAATCCAATCGAGATTCACGGATCTCCATATATACGAAAGCGGTGAAAGGGCGTAAGACGAGGCGCGTAAACAGAGAGACAGAGAGACAGATCCAATCTCGAAGGGGCTCTCGCCTCCCATGCCATGGAGGCCAAGGACCATAGGGAAACCCTTCTCCCATCTAGGGAGGAGGTCAAGGAAGAAGAGGAAGAAGGGGCCCCTCTCCCCTCTCCTCCGGTGGTCTTGGGAATCTTTGCCGTGGCCACCATCATCATCACCGCGATCTACACCAACACCTCCGCCATCTTCACCAACATCTCCATCACCTTCCCCCTCTATCTACAGCGGTCCACTCTCCGCAACCCGCTGTACCCTCTACTTGAACATGGTGCTTTATGCTTCATATTATTATCCAATGATGTGTTGCCATCCTATGATGTCTCGAGTAGATTTTCGTTGTCCTATCGGTGGTTGATGAATTGCTATGATTGATTTAATTTGCTTGTGGTTATGTTGCTGTCCTTTGGTGCCCATCATATGAGCGCGCACGTGGATCACACCATAGGGTTAGTTGTATGTTGATAGGACTATGTATTGGAGGGTAAGGGTGACAGAAGCTTCATCCTAGCATAGAAATTGATGCATACGGGATTGAAGGGGGACCAATATATCTTAATGCTATGGTTGGGTTTTACCTTAATGAACGTTAGTAGTTGCGGATGATGTCTACTACACAACCTTCTTCTTGTAGACGTTGTTGGGCCTCCAAGTGCAGAGGTTTGTAGGACAGTAGCAAATTTCCCTCAAGTGGATTACCTAAGGTTTATCAATCCGTGGGAAGCGTAGGATGAAGATGGTCTCTCTCAAGCAACCCTGCAACCAAATAACAAAGAGTCTCTTGTGTCCCCAACACACCCAATACAATGGTAAATTGTATAGGTGCACTAGTTCGGCGAAGAGATGGTGATACAAGTGCAATATGGATGGTAGATATAGGTTTTTGTAAACTGAAAATATAAAAACAGCAAGGTAACAAACGGTAAAAGTGAGCGTAAACGGTATTGTAATGATAGGAAACAAGGCCTAGGGTTCATACTTTCACTAGTGCAAGTCCTCTCAACAATAATATCATAATTGGATCATATAACTATCCCTCAACATGCAACAAAGAGTCACTCCAAAGTCTCTAATACCGGAGAACAAACGAAGAGACTATGGTAGGGTACGAAACCACCTCAAAGTTATTCTTTCCAATCAATCCGTTGGGCTATTCCTATAAGTGTCACAAACAGCCCTAGAGTTCGTACTAGAATAACACCTTAAGACACAAATCAACCAAAACCCTAATGTCACCTAGATACTCCAATGTCACCTCAAGTATCCGTGGGCATGATTATACGATATGCATCACACAATCTCAATTCATCTACTCAAACCAACACATAGAACCTCAAAGAGTGTCCCAAGGTTTCTACCAGAGAATCACGACAAAAACGTGTGCCAACCCCTATGCATAGGTTTATGGGCGGAACCCGCAAGTTGATCACCAAAACATACATCAAGTGAATCACGTGATATCCCATTGTCACCACAGATACGCACGACAAGACATACATCAAGTGTTCTCATATATTTAAAGACTCAATCCAAAAAGATTACTTCAAGGGGAAAACTCAATCCATTACAAAAGAGAAGAGGGGGAGAAGAAACATAAGATCCAACTATAATAGCAAAGATCGCGATACATCAAGATCGTGCCAAATCAAGAACACGAGAGAGAGATCAAACACATAGCTCTGGTACATACCCTCGGCCCAGGGTGAACTACTCCCTCCTCGTCATGGAGAGCGCCGGGATGATGAAGAAGGGCACGGTGAGGATCCCCCCTCGGTGGTCTTGGAACAGGGTCTCGATTGGTTTTTGGTGGCTACAGAGGCTTGCGGCAGCGGAACTCCCGATGTATTCTCCGTTCTGGAAGTTTTAGGATACGTGGGTATATATGGGTGAAAGGAGTACGTCAGGGGAGCCACGAGGGCCCCACGATGCGGGCGCCCTAGGGGGTGGCGCGCCCCCACCCTCGTGGCGTCCTCGGTCCTTCCTTGACGTGGGGTCCAAGTCCATCTGGTGGCTTTCGTTCCAAAAATAACTTCTCAAGTTGATTTCGTTCCGTTTCGACTTAAATGCGATATTCCTTTTCTTCGAAACACTGAAATAGGCATAAAACAACAAATCTGGGCTGGGCCTCCGGTTAATAGGTTAGTCCCAAAAATAATATAAAAGTGGAAAATAATGCCCAATATTGCCCAAAACAGTGGATAATATAGCATGGAGCAATCAAAAATTATAGATACGTTGGAGACGTATCAAGCATCCCCAAGCTTAATTCATGGTCGCCCTCGAGTAGGTAAATGATAAAAAAGATAATTTTTGATGTGGAACGCTAGTTGGCATAATTTCACTGTAATTATTCTTAATTGTGATATGAATATTCAGATCCGAAAGATTCAAGACAAAAGTTCATATTGACATAAAAACAATAATACTTCAAGCATACTAACAAAGCAATTATGTCTTCTCAAAATAACATGGCCAAAGAAAGTTATCCCTACAAAATCATATAGTCTGGCTATGCTCTATCTTCACCACACAAAGTATTTAAATCATGCACAACCTCGATGACAAGCCAAGCAAATGTTTCATACTTTTGACATTCTCAAAACTTTTTCAATCTTCACACAATACATGAGCGTGAGCCATGGATATAGCACTATAGGTGGAATAGAATGGTGGTTGTGGAGAAGACAAAAAAAGAGAAGATAGTCTCACATCAACTAGGCGTATCAACGGGCTATGGATATTCCCATTAATAGATATCAATGTGAGTGAGTAGGGATTGCCATGCAACAGATGCACTAGAGTTATAAGTGTATGAAAGCTCAACAAAAGAAACTAAGTGGGTGTGCATCCAACTCGCTTGCTCAAGAAAACCTAGGGCAGTTTGAGGAAGCCCATCATTGGAATATACAAGCCAAGTTCTATAATGAAAAATTCACACTAGTATATGAAAGTGACAACATAGGAGACTCTCTATCAAGAAGATCATGGTGCTACTCTGAAGCACAAGTGTGGTAAAAGGATAGTAGCATTGCCCCTTCTCTCTTTTCTCTCATTTTTTTGTTTTTTTTGTTTGGGCCTTTTCTCCTTTTTTATGGCCTCTTTTTTTTCTCTTTTTTTTATTTTTCTTCCGGAGTCTCATCCCGACTTGTGGGGGAATCATAGTCTCCATCATCCTTTTCCTCACTTGGTACAATGCTCTAAAAATGATGATCATCACACTTTTATTTTTCTTACAACTCAACAATTACAACTCGATACTTAGAACAAAATATGACTCTATATGAATGCCTCCGGCGGTGTACCGGGATATGCAAGGAATCAAGAGTGACATGTATGAAAGAATTATGAACGGTGGCTTTGCCACAAATACGATGTCAACTACATGATCATGCTAGCAATATGACAATGATGGAGCGTGTCATAATAAACGGAACGGTGGAAAGTTGCATGGCAATATATCTCGGAATGGCTATGGAAATGCCATGATAGGTAGGTATGGTGGCTGTTTTCAGGAAGGTATTTGGTGGGTGTATGATACCGGCGAAAGGTGCGCGGTATTAGAGAGGCTAGCAATGGTGCAAGGATGAAGAGTGCGTATAATCCATGGACTCAACATTAGTCATAAAGAACTCATATACTTATTGCAAAAATCTATTAGTTATCAAAACAAAGTACTACGCGCATGCTCCTAGGGGGATAGATTGGTAAGAAAAGACCATCGCTCGTCCCCGACCGCCACTCATAAGGAAGACAATCAATAAATAAATCATGCTCCGACTTCATCACATAACGGTTCACCATACGTGCATGCTACGGGAATCACAAACTTTAACACAAGTATATCTCAAATTCACAACTACTCAACTATCATGACTTTAATATCACCATCTTCATATCTCAAAACAATTATCAAGCATCAAACTTTTCTTAGTATTCAACACACTCAAAAGAAAGTTTTACAAATCTTGAATACCAAGCATATTAGGATTATTAAGCAAATTACCATGCTATTTAAGACTCTCAAAATAATATAAGTGAAGCATGAGAGTTCATCTATTTATTCAAAATAAAACTACCACCATGCTCTAAAAGATATAAGTGAAGCACTAGAGCAAATGACAAACTACTCCGAAAGATATAAGTGAAGATCAATGAGTAGTTGAATAAATATGTAACTATGTGAAGAATCTCCCATTTAATAATTTCAGATCTTTATATTTTATTCAAACAGCAAGCAAAGCTAAAGAAAATAAAATGACGCTCCAAGCAGAAACATATCATGTGGTGAATAGAAATATAGCTCCAAGTAAAGTTACCGATGAACGAAGACGAAAGAGGGGATGCCTTCCGGGGCATCCCCAAGCTTAGACGCCTGGTTATCCTTGAATATTACCTTGGGGTGCCTTGGGCATCCCCAAGCTTTGGCTTTTGCCACTCCTTATTCCGTAGTCCATCGAATCTTTACCCAAAACTTGAAAACTTCACAACACAAAACTTAACAGAAAATCTCGTGAGCTCTGTTAGCGAAAGAAAACAAAAGACCACTTCAATGTACTGTAATGAACTCATTCTTTATTTATATTTAAACCTACTGTATTCAAACTTATCTATGGTTTATAAACTATTTTACTAGCCATAGATTCATCAAAATAAGCAAGCAACACACGAAAAACTGAATCTGTCAAAAACAGAACAGTCTTTAGTAATCTGTAACTAACGCAAACTTCTGGAACTCCAAAAATTCTAAAATAAATTGGTGGACCTGAGGAATTTGTCTAGTAATCATCTGCGAAAAGAATCAACTAAATATCACTCTCCAGTAAAAAGTTCTAGCTAATCTCGTGAGCGCTAAAGTTTCTGTTTTTTACAGCATGATCATAAAGACTTCACCCAAGTCTTCCCAAAGGTTCTACTTGGCACAAACACTAATTAAAACACAAAACCACATCTAAACATAAGCTACATGGATTATTTATTCCTAAACAGAACCAAAAAGTAACAAACTAAAATAAAATTGGGTTGCTTCCCAACAAGCGCTATCGTTTAACGCCCCTAGCTAGGCATGATGATGCTCACATAAAAGATAAGAATTGAAACATAAAGAGAGCATCATGAAGAATATGAATAGCACATTTAAGTCTAACCCACTTCCTATGCATAGGGATTTTGTGATCAAACAACTTATGGGAACAACAATCAACTTGCATAGGAAGGTAAAACAAGCATAACTTTAAAACTTTAAGCACATAGGGAGGAAACTTGATATAATTGCAATTCCTACAAGCATATATTCCTCCCTCATAATAATTTTAAGTAGCATAATGAATGAATTCAACAATATAACCAGCACCTAAAGCATTCTTTTCATGATCTACAAGCATAGAAATTTTACTACTCTCCACATAAGCAAAATTCTTCTCATTCGGAATAGTGGGAGTTTCATAAGAGACTTGAATACTATAAATTGTTTCCACATTAAAAGAGTAATGTTCAGAGAAAGGGTAATCATAATAATGACAAGTTTTACAAGTATAGTCATCACTACTTTTTATAGCATAAGTTTCATCACAATAATCATCATAAGTAGCAACTTTGTTCTCATCATAACAACTTTGCATATCAAAACTTGGGAGGCTAAAATATCATCATTATTAAACATAGCATCCCCAAGCTTGGGACAAACATTAATTGCAGCAAATATATTCTCAAATATGTCATCCTCATCAAACATAGCTTCCCCAAGCTTGGGCCTTTTCATATCATAAGCATAATCACTCTCATCATTAATAGTATGGATAACACCAATAGTATAGCAAACATTATTATCATATTCTTCCAAGCAAGTGCCAAAAAGATTTTCAAGATCATAAGAAGTATCATTATCTTCCCAATCATAATCATCACAACAAGCAATAGGCATAACGAGATCGTCATCAAGTACATCATCTTCCATAATTATTTTTGATTCGTTTTCATGAGACACAACAATAATAGGAGCAACCTTATTCTAGAGATACCTTTTTACCTCTCTTCCTTTTTCTTTTCTTCTTCTTCACATCATGTGTGGGTTCAATCCTCCTTTTGGAGCTCCTTATTAATGAGATTGGTTGAATAGAAGGCTCCTCCTCGTTACTTGATTCATCATAAGAAATAATAGGAGAATATTGGGAAGTTTCTTCCCTTTCGTTAGCATTCTCTTCATCTTTTATTTGTTTTATTTTCTTTATGTAATTGGCAATATAAGGATTTTCAATGCAATTCACCGCACAATACATATAAATCTCCTCTAGATCAAAATGAAGAACTCTATCAAGATTAAATTTTGGAATACCCTCAGTTATACGTTTCATTTCTTCATACCCCAAAAGAAGGCTAAGCTCTTTATGATGCTCAAGGGTAATCAAATTATCACAATATTTGGACATGACTTGATCATGAAACAAATAGCACTGGAGCTTTAAATGACCATGTTCATTGCAAAGTTCACAAGGGGCACGAAAAATATTGAATCTTTCAGCGCAATCATCAAGACTTTCTTGCAACGATTTAGTTTCTAAGTACTTATGCCTCTTGCAATATATATCTTCCCTATTTGGTGTGTAATTGCAATCCCAATGCACTCCACAAAAATTGACATGTTTATAGGAGACATTTTTGATCATAACTAGAGAAATCATCATTAGTACTATGGATATTCAAGGAGTTCATACTAACAACATTGCAATCATGCTCATCATTCAAAGATTTAGTGCCAAACATTTTAATGCATTCTTCTTCTAACACTTTGGCACAATTTTCTTTTCCATCATACTCACGAAAGATATTAAAAAGGTGAAGCGTGTGAGACAAACTCAATTCCATTTTTTTGTAGTTTTCTTTTATAAACTAAACTAGTGTAAAACAAGAAACAAAAAGATTTGATTGCAAGATCTAAAGATATACCTTCACTTACCTAGCCGCCTCGGCAACAGCGCCAGAAAAGAGCTTGATGTCTACTACACAACCTTCTTCTTGTAGACGTTGTTGGGCCTCCAAGTGCAGAGGTTTGTAGGACAGTAGCAAATTTCCCTCAAGTGGATGACCTAAGGTTTATCAATCCGTGGGAGGTGTAGGATGAAGATGGTGTCTCTCAAGCAACCCTGCAACCAAATAACAAAGAGTCTCTTGTGTCCCCAACACACCCAATACAATGGTAAATTGTATAGGTGCACTAGTTCGGCGAAGAGATGGTGATACAAGTGCAATATGGATGGTAGATATAGGTTTTTGTAAACTGAAAATATAAAAACAGCAAGGTAACAAGCGGTAAAAGTGAGCGTAAACGGTATTGCAATGATAGGAAACAAGGCCTAGGGTTCATACTTTCACTAGTGCAAGTCCTCTCAACAATAATAACATAATTGGATCATATAACTATCCCTCAACATGCAACAAAGAGTCACTCCAAAGTCACTAATAGCGGAGAACAAACAAAGAGATTATGGTAGGGTACAAAACCACCTCAAAGTTATTCTTTCCAATCAATCCGTTGGGCTATTCCTATAAGTGTCACAAACAGCCCTAGAGTTCGTACTAGAATAACACCTTAAGACACAAATCAACCAAAACCCTAATGTCACCTAGATACTCCAATGTCACCTCAAGTATCCATGGGCATGATTATACGATATGCATCACACAATCTCAATTCATCTACTCAAACCAACACATAGAACCTCAAAGAGTGCCCCAAAGTTTCTACCAGAGAATCACGATGAAAACGTGTGCCAACCCCTATGCATAGGTTCATTGGCGGAACCCGCAAGTTGATCACCAAAACATACATCAAGTGAATCACGTGATATCCCATTGTCACCACAGATACGCACGGCAAGACATACATCAAGTGTTCTCAAATCTTTAAAGACTCAATCCAAAAAGATTACTTCAAGGGGAAAACTCAATCCATTACAAAAGAGAAGAGGGGGAGAAGAAACATAAGATCCAACTATCATAGCAAAGCTCGCGATACATCAAGATCGTGCCAAATCAAGAACACGAGAGAGAGAGAGAGATCAAACACATAGCTACTGGTACATACCCTCAGCCCCGAGGGTGAACTACTCGCTCCTCATAATGGAGAGCATCGGGATGATGAAGAAGGCCACCGGTGAGGGATCCCCCCTCCGGCAGGGTGCCGGAACAGGGTCCCGATTGGTTTTTGGTGGCTACAGAGGCTTGCGACGGCGGAACTCCCGATCTATTCTCCGTTCTGGAAGTTTTAGGATACGTGGGTATATATGGGTGAAAGGAGTACGTCAGGGGAGCCACAAGGGCCCCACGAGGCAGGGGGCGCGCCCTAGGGGGGTGGGCGCGCCCCCCACCCTCGTGGCTTCCTCATTCCTTCCTTGACGTGGGGTCCAAGTCCATCGGGTGGCTTTCGTTCCAAAAATAACTTCTCTAGTTGATTTCGTTCCGTTTCGACTCCGTCTGATATTCCTTTTCTTCGAAACACTGAAATAGACATAAAACAGCAAATCTGGGATGGGCCTCCGGTTAATAGGTTAGTCCCAAAAATAATATAAAAGTGGAAAATAAAGCCCAATATTGCCCAAAATAGTAGATAATATAGCATGGAGCAATCAAAAATTATAGATACGTTGGAGACGTATCAGCGGACGCTTGCTAATAGTTCCAATCATAAGTGCATAGAATTCCAAGTCAGGGATGACATGCTAGCAGTGGCCTCTCCCACATAATACTTGCTATCGGTCTAATAAGGTAGTCAATTGCTTAAGGACAATTTCACAACTCCTACCACCACTTTTCCACACTCGCTATATTTACTTTATTGTGTTTTTATCTAAACAACCCCTACTTTTTATTTACGTACTCTTTATTATCTTGCAAACCTATCCAACAACACCTACAAAGTACTTCTAGTTTCATACTTGTTCTAGGTAAAGCGAACGGTAAGCATGCGTAGAGTTGTACCGGTGGTCGATAGAACTTTAGGGAATATTTGTTCTACCTTTAGCTCCTCGTTGGGTTCGACACTCTTACTTATCAAAAACTATTGCGATCCCCTATACTTGTGGGTTATCATCCACATGCAAATAATCACAATGGTAGGGCTCTCCCTCAGGTACGAGATCATGACCATCTTCCTAAACTGAAATTGAATATTCCACCATTTGAGGGTAGATATGTTCCTGATATATATCTTACTTGGGAGTTAGAAACCGAACAACGTTTTACATGTTTAGAATATCCCGAGGAGAGACGTGTTGTTGCTGCTGAAAGGACATGCGGTGCCCCCATGTGTGGTTTTGGTAATTGATGACATTCTCTATGGACTAATGGTTGCCTTGAGTTTATTTGAAGGTTTTGTCCATAGGCTTTTCTTGGAGTACATGTGTTGGTTTCAAGGAGAGTTTTGTGTCGACCAAGGTGCTATTCAAGGAATTATCCAAAGATTGGTCATGTGAGTGTTGAGCTTATTGCAAGCATGTCTTGAAGAATAAGATTGTGTGATCATTCATGTCCACCTTCAAGACATCATCCAAATGAAGAGAGTTGGAAAGATTCAAGGTTGATCAAGACTAAGTCAAGAGTGAATCAAGTTGATCAACTCACAAAGCGTAGAAGATGTACCGAGAGGGATCAAGTGATCCCATGGTATGGTAAGCATTGTTCATTACGCTTTGTGTGCTAACCCATGTCTTCGTGAGAGTTCTTTGTGGGGTTAGGTTGCGGTGTGCAAGTTCAAGTGATGCATCACGAAGAGATCAAGTGCTTGAAGCTTGCCGTCCATTGTGGTGACAATGGACTTGTGAAGATAATGGAAGAGAGGCTCACCCACGGTAGAGTATGGGGAGCAATCAACTAGTCTTCATCCCGCCAATGCAATCAAGAAAGGTGGTCCAACTTGAGGGAGTCAAGATCGTCATCATCTAGCTCAAGTGGACCATGTGCAAGGCAAAGGTTTGCCCTTGATAGGTTTTCTATTTTACCGGTCTCATGTGGAAGACCGGGTTATAGGATCATTTGCCGTACTATCAAGGGGGGCTCTCGATGAGTTGCTTGATCATATCGTTCGTAGAGAGCTCAAACCATTGCATCCTTGCATCATCTTTATTGGTTCTTGTTTGGTTCTTCTCCTTGTGAGATTTGGAGCTTATGGTCATTTTTATGACAAGCTCGAGTTCATCGAAAACGGAGTTCTCATGCATCTTCTATGATGTTTTCGATGTTGGAGGGTATGCCGGTTCTTCTCGGTTGGAGGTTTCACTCCTTTGATGCTACTCGTTGTCTTGTTTCAAACAAGCTTGAGTTTGCTCAATTCGGAGCTCATATGAAGAAGTTATGGCAGTTCTGGTTTTCTTGGAGTATTCTTTGCTTTCGTGGTTGTGGCTTAAAGGCTGGTGCCAGGTAGTACCGTGACCCTCGGTGATGGTACAGCCGAAGCTCCATGATAGTACCGCTCTCGAATGATAGTACCGCTCAAGCGGTAGTACCGCCTCTCGAACGGTAGTACCGCTTGGGAGTTTCGGCCGTAAACGGCTGTCGTCTGGGCTACTTCCGCCTCGATTCTCGAACGAAGTTTTTAAGTGTCGGGTTTTACGGCACTAGTAGCGGCGATGAAAGCGGTAGTACCGCTCTGACGGCGGTAATGCCGCTCTTCCTAATGATAATGCAGTACGCTCAGGGCGAGCCTTGACCTTCTCTTCAGCAGTAGTACATTTGGATAGGAAGCGGTAGTACCGCCCTCGGTAGTAATCCGCCCTTCCCTAGCAGTAGTACCGCTCTGCAAGGGATTTTCGATTGGGGTAACGGTTGGATTTTCACCCTCCTATAAAGGGGTCTTCTTCCCCATTGAACCTTATCCTTTGAGCTCGTGTTCTTCCCCCATTGTTGACCTTCTCCGAGCTTGCTATCTCTCAATCCCTCCATGGTTTCTTGCTAGTTTTTGGGGGAAAAGAGAGGAGATCTAGATCCACATTTCCACCAATCACTTTCTCCTCTATGTGAGGGAACCCCTTGGATCTAGTTCTTGGAGTTCTTGGTGTTCTCCTTCTTGTTCTTCCTCTCATTTTCCTCCCTAGCATTAGTTGCTTTGGTGGGATTTGAGAGAGAAGGACTTGGGCACTCCGTGTGCCCTTGCCATTGCATTTGGTGCATCGGTTTGAGTTCTCCACGGTGATACGTGGAAGTTACAAGTTGAGAAGCTTACTACTCTTGGGTGCTTGGTGCCCTTGAGCTTGTTCCTCTTGGGTGCTTGGGCGCCCTAGGCAGTTAGTAGTGTTCGAGCTCAATCATTGTGGTGTAAAGCTCCGGGCAAGCGTCAGGGTCTCCAATTAGGTTGTGGAGATCGCCTGAGCAATTTGACGGGTTCCGTGACCGCCCCAAGGGTTGCCAAAGTGTACGGGTTCGGTGACCGCCCCAAGGGTTGCCATTTATGCAGGTTCGGTGACCGCCTCAAGGGTCCCTTAGTGGAATCACGGCATCTTGCATTGTGCGAGGCGTGAGGAGATTACTGATGGCCCTAGTGGCTTCTTGGGAGCATTGTGCCTCCACACCGCTCCAAGCGGAGATTAGCATCCATGAGGTGTGAACTTGGGATACATAAATCGTCTCCGCGTGCCTCGGTTATCTCTTACCCGAGCCCCTTTACTTATGCACTTTACTTTGTGATAGCCATAGTGTTCTTTGTCATATATCTTGCTATCACATAGTTGCTTATCTTGCTTAGCATAAGTTGTTGGTGCACATAGGTGAGCCTAGTTGTTGTAGGTTTTGTGCTTGACAAATTAACCGTTAGGTTTATTCCGCATTTGTTCAAGCCTAAACCGTAATTATTTTAAAGCGCCTATTCACCCCCCCCCCCTCTAGGCGACATCCTCGATCTTTCAGCTGCCCTTTGTGCTTTCACTAGTTTTGCTTGTGTGTGATGGTCTGAACATCATAGATTATATTCGAATAATATTCCAACTACTTGGGCTGCTTTGAAAACTGCTATGCGTACTCGTTGGGTTCCACCATATTATCAACTTGAATTACTTCAAAAATTGCAGCGTTTAAGACAAGGAAAAAATTCTGTAGAGGAATATTATCAGGAATCACAAACTGGCATGATTAGATGTGGTATTGTTGAGGATAATGAAGCTATTCTTGCATGTTTTATGGGTGGATTAAATAGAGAGATTCAGACCATTCTAGAGTATAAGGATTATAATAATATCACTCGTTTATTTCATCTTGCTTGTAAAGCTGAACGTGAAGTGCAGGATCGACAGGCATTGGCACGAACTAACTTTTCTGCAGGTTGATCTTCATCATGGACACCACGTGCATCCTCTACTTCCACTGCACCAGCACCTCCATCAGGTGCCACCTCCAGCCGTGATACAAGAAAGCAGGCATAACCACCACTATCTGCCAAGAGCACACCTTAGGGGCTCTTGTGAGCTCTTCTTCTTCCATGGCATCAACAGGGCACACAAGTGATATTATTTGTCGTCGTTGTAAGGGAAGAGGACATTTTGCGAGAGAATGCAAATCTCAGCGTGTGATGATTGCTACTGAGGATGGTGGTTATGAGTCCGCTAGTGATTATGATGAGGAGACCTTGGCTCTTATTACACATGAAGAACACGGTGAAGATGCTGACAGGTATGAATGTTTAGTTGCTCAACGTGTTTTGAGTGTGCAGGTTACACAAGCTGAGCAAAATCAGAGGCATAATTTGTTCCATACAAAGGGAGTTGTGAAGGAACGATTACATTAGCGTCATCATAGATGGAGGGAGCTGCAACAACTTGGCTAGCTGGAGATGGTGGAGAAGCTATCTCTCACCACAAGACCACATCCACATCCTTACTACATCCAATGGTTCGACAACAGCGGCAAGGTTAAGGTAACGCAGCGTCTTGTTCGTGTGCATTTTAGTATCTCTACATATGCTGATTATGTTGATTGTGATGTGGTACCTATGCAAGCATGTTCCTTATTACTTGGTAGACCATGGCAATTTGATAAAATTCTGTACACCATGGTAGAAACAATCAGTATACTCTTGTTTATAAGGACAAAAATATTACTTTGCTTCCTATAACTCCTGATTCCATTTTGAAAGATGATATTAATAGAGCTAATAAAGCAAAACAGGAGCAAAATAAGAGTGAAAATCAGATTGTGGCAAAAGAATTTGAGCAACAAATGAAGCATAATAATAAACCATCTAGTGTTGCTTCTGAAATTAAATTGAAAAGTGCATGTTTACTTGCCACCAAATCTGATATTGATGATCTAGATTCTAGGAAATATGTTTGTTATGCTTTTGTGTGCAAATAGGCATTATTTTCATTCGAGGACGTGCCTTCCTCTTTGCCTCCTGCTGTCACTAACATTTTGCAGGAGTTCGCTAACGTCTTTCCACAAGACGTGCCACCGGGATTACCACCTATTCGAGGGATTGAGCATCAAATTGACTTAATTCCCGGTGCATCATTACCCAACCGTGCACCATACCGTACCAATCCAAAGGAGACGAAGGAGATTATGCATCAAGTACAAGAGCTGCTCGACAAGGGTTATATACGCGAATCCCTTAGTCCTTGTGTTGTTCCTATCATTTTAGTGCCGAAAAAGGATGGTACGTCACAGACAAAAGCGTTGATTGTAGAGGCATTAATAATATTACTATTCGTTATCGTCATCCTATTCCTAGGCTAGATGATATGCTTGATGAATTGAGTGGCTCTACAATATTCTCCAAAGTTGATTTGCGTAGTGGATACCATCAAATTCGTATGAAATTGGGAGATGAATAGAAAACAACATTTAAAACTAAGTTTGGATTATATGAGTGGTTAGTCATGCCTTTTGGGTTAACTAATGCACCTAGTACTTTCATGAGATTAATGAACGAAGTTTTACGTGCTTTCATTGGACGATTTGTGGTAGTTTACTTTGATGACATATTGATTTATAGCAAATCTTTGGAGGAACAGTTGGAACATTTACGTGCAATTTTTATTGCTCTACGTGATGCACGTTTGTTTGGTAACCTTTGGAAGTGCACCTTTTGCACCGACCGAGTATCTTTTCTTGGCTATGTTGTTACTCCATAGGGAATTGAAGTTGATAAAGCCAAGATTGAAGCCATTGAGAGTTGGTCGTAGCCCAAAACGGTCACACAAGTGAGGAGTTTTCTTGGCCTCGCTGGTTTCTATAGGCATTTTGTGAGAGATTTCAGCACCATTGATGCACCTCTCAACGAGCTTACAAAAAAGGATGTGCTTTTGTTTGGGGTACCGCATACGGGAAGAAGACATCACGGTATAGAAAGATAAGTTGACACATGCACCTTAACTCCAGCTTCCTGAATTTAATAAGACTTTTGAGATTGAATGTGATTCTAGTGGAATTGGATTAGGAGGTGTGTTATTACAAGATGGAAAACCTGTTGCATACTTTTCTAAAAAATTGAGTGGGCCTAGTCTGAACTATTTTACTTATGATAAAGAATTATATGCTCTTGTTCGAACCTTAGAAACATGGCAACATTATTTATGGCCCAAGGAATTTGTTATACATTCTGATCATGAATCTTTGAAACACGTTAAAAGTCAAGCAAAACTGAGCCGTAGACATGCTAAATGGGTTGAATTCATTGAGACTTTCCCTTATGTCATTAAACACAAGAAGGGTAAATAAAATGTTATTGCTGATGCATTGTCTCGTCGTCATACTATGCTTTCACAACTTGACTTTAAAATATTTGGTTTGGAGACCATCAAAGATCAATATGTGCATGATGCTGAATTTAAAGATGTATTGCAGAATTGTAAGGAAGGGAGAACTTGGAACAAGTTCGTTCTTAACGATGGATTTGTGTTTCGTGCTAATAAGCTATGCATTCCAGCTAGCTCCGTTCGTCTTTTGTTGTTGCAGGAGGCACATGGAGGAGGATTAATGGGGCACTTTGGCGTCAAGAAGACGGAGGATATACTTGCTACACATTTCTTTTGGCCAAAGATGAGACGGGATGTTGAGCGTTTTGTTGCTCGCTGCACTACATGTCAAAAAGCTAAGTCACGTCTCAATCCTCATGGTTTATATATGCCTTTGCCTGTACCTAGTGTTCCTGTGGAGGATATATCTATGGACTTTGTTTTAGGTTTACCTCGAACAAAGAAGGGGAGGGATAGAATATTTGTTGTCGTGGATAGATTTTCAAAAATGGCACACTTTATACCATGTCATAAAAGCGATGATGTTGTTAATGTTGCTGATTTGTTCTTTCGGGAAATTATTCGCTTGCATGGTGTGCCAAATACTATTGTTTCAGATCGTGATACTAAATTCCTTAGCCACTTTTGGAGATGTTTATGGGCTAAGTTGGGGACTAAACTGCTTTTTAGTACTACTTGTCACCCCAAAACTGATGGACAAACTGAAGTAGACAATAGAAAATTGTCTACTATGCTTAGGGCTGTTTTGAAGAATAATAAGAAAATGTGGGAAGAATGCTTGCCTCATATTGAATTTGCTTATAATCATTCATTGCATTCTACTACTAAGATGTGCCCTTTTGAAGTTGTGTATGGTTTCCTACCTCGTGCACCTATTGATTTGTTTCCTCTTCCATCTTTGGAGAAGGTTAATTTTGATGCTAAAGAACGTGCTAAACTGATTTTAAAAATGCAGGAGTTAACTAAGGAAAACATTGAGCATATGAGTGCTAAATATAAACTTGCTGGAGATAAGGGTAGAAAACATGTTGTGTTTGCACCTAGAGATCTTGTTTGGTTACATTTGCGTAAGGATAGATTTCCTAATTTGCGCAAATCAAAGCTAATGCCACGTGTTGATGGTCCTTTTAAGGTGTTAGAGAAAATAAATGATAATGCATATAAACTTGAGCTGCCTGCAGATTTTGGGGTTAGTCCCACTTTTAACATTGCAGATTTGAAGCCTTATTTGGGTAAGGAAGATGACCTTCCGTCGAGGGGCGACTTCATTTCAAGAAGGGAGGATGATGAGGACATCAGTACCATTGTTACACCCACAGCCCACGATGCTATACATCTTGGACCAATTACTAGAGCTCGCATACGCCAATTGAATTACCAGGTACTTTCATTTCTTGGTAATGATTCTAATGTTCATGAGAATATGATGCTGTCTAAATTGGATACATTTGTTTTGCTTACAAATGAAGGGCCTGGCATGGATAAGAGGGATGAACACTGGAGCAAGACCAAGCAGGGAGATGATGGCATGCGCAAGGGGATCAAGAACGGAGTTACAAGTGATGATTTCAGGACTTTGAAGCCACCATAAGGAGTGCATGAAGCCTTGGACGAAATATACAAGATGCCACTTCATAAATTTCGTCCAGAGGCTATTCTAGGTGCTGCGTCACCTTATTATTGGGCCGGGCCCATGTATTTTCTAAATACTTAAGTATAGGCTGTTTTTAGAGTCCGTATGAGTGGGGAAACAAGAGTTGGGGTTGGTTTCGGACCCCTCCTCCAAGGGCCACGAAATTCCCCCTTCTTCCTCCATATATACAGCCCTTAGGGCGTCGTTTAGACTTTGGGTTTTGTTTAGATTAAAAGTTCGCCATATCTGCAACTTCGCGTGCCGTTTGTGTTCAACGACTGCACCAAGGCGTCACAGAACCCCACCTTCATTAATAAAGCTTTCCTCTTATATTCGCAATATCCATATTGCAATCTTAGTTTCTTGCTTGTTCTTCGTTTGCTCGCAGGAAACAGGCCCTCGTGGTCTGATACGTCTCCGTCGTATCTACTTTTCCAAACACTTTTGCCCTTGTTTTGGACTCTAACTTGCATGATTTGAATGGAACTAACCCGGACTGACGCTGTTTTCAGCAGACTTTCCATGGTGTTATTTATGTGCAGAAACAAAAGTTCTAGGAATGACCTGAAACTCCACGGAACATCTATTTGGAAAATAAGAAAAATACCGGAAGAAAAATCCACGTCAGGGGGCCCACACCCTGTCCACGAGGGTGGAGGGCGTGCCCCCCTACCTCGTGGGCCCCCTGGAGCTCCTCGACCTCAACTCCAACTCTATATATTTGCTTTCAGGGAGAAAAAAATCAGAGAGAAGAATTCATCGCGTTTTACGATACAGAGCCGCCGCCAAGCCCTAAAAACCTCTCGGGAGGGCTGATCCGAGTCCGCCTGGGCTCCGGAGAGGGGGATTCGTCGTCGTCGTCATCATCAACCATCCTCCATCACCAATTTCATGATGCTCACCGTCGTGCGTGAGTAATTCCATCGTAGGCTTGCTGGACGGTGAAGGGTTGGATGAGATCTATCATGTAGTCGAGTTAGTTTTGTTAGGGTTTGATCCCTAGTATCCACTATGTTCTGAGATTGATGTTGCTATGACTTTGCTATGCTTAATACTTGTCACTAGGGCCCGAAAGTGCCATGATTTCAGATCTGAACCTATTATGTTTTCATGAATATATGTGAGTTCTTGATCCTATCTTGCAAGTCTATAGTCACCTACTATGTGTTATGATCCGCAACCCCAGTGACAATAATCGGGACCACTCCCGGTGATGACCATAGTTTGAGGAGTTCATGTATTCACTATGTGCTAATGCTTTGTTCCGGTACTCTATTAAAAGGAGGCCTTAATATCCCTTAGTTTCCATTAGGACCCCGCTGCCACGGGAGGGTAGGACAAAAGATGTCATGCAAGTTCTTCTCCATAAGCACGTATGACTATATTCGGAACGCATGCCTACTTTACATTGATGAATTGGAGCTAGTTCTGTGTCACCCTATGTTACGACTGTTACATGATGAACCGCATCCGGCATAATTCTCCATCACCGATCCAATGCCTACGAGCTTTTCACATATTGGTCTTCGCTTATTTACTTTTCCTTTGCTACTGTTACAATCACTACAAAACACCAAAAATACTACTTTTGCTACCGTTACTTTTGTTACCGTTACCACTACTATCATATTACTTTGCTACTAAATACTTTGCTGCAGATATTTAGTTATCCAGGTGTGGTTGAATTGACAACTCAACTGCTAATACTTGAGAATATTCTTTGGCTCCCCTTATGTCGAATCAATAAATTTGGGTTGAATACTCTACCCTCGAAAACTGTTGCGACCCCCTATACTTTGGGTTATCAAGACTATTTTTTGGTATTTGTTGCGGGAGCATAGCTCTATTCTTTGAGTCACTTGGGATTTATATCTGCTGGTCACTATGAAGAACTTGAAAGACGCTAAGACAACAATTTATCCCTCAACTACGAGGGGAGGTATGGAACTGCCATCTAGCTCTGTACTTGATTCACCTTCTGTTTTGAGTAAGCTTGCGACACCTAAACACCTTACGCTATTCGCTTACGATATGTCGCATGTTATTGATGATGCCACTTTTGCTATGCATGATACTTATGATGAGACTACTTCTATGCTTGATACTCTTGTGCCACTTAGTGAATTTCTTGATGAACAAATTGCTAGGGCTAGAGAGAAAGAAATTATTGAAACTGATTATATTGATGAAAGTGATGATGAAGACTTGCCTGTTATTCCTAAGGGTTATGTTGTTGATAAAGAAGCTTCTTTAGCTATTTTAGCTTGCAAAGATAGATATGAGCTCAAGAGGTTATTAGCTAAATGGAATCAGCAATCTCTTATATATTTATACAATGAAACCTGACCCTGCTTTTGCTACTTCACCTATCTGTGTTACCGATAAGGATTATGAATTCTCTGTTGATCCTGATATAATTACTTTGGTTGAATCTGATCCTTTTCATGGTTATGAATCTGAAACTGTTGTGGCACATCTTACTAAATTAAATGATATAGCCACCCTGTTCACTAATGATGAGAGATCTCGCTACTTTTATATCCTTAAAATATTTCCGTTCTCATAAAAGGGTGATGCTAAGATATGGTTTAATTCTCTTGATCCTGGTTGTGTGCGTAGTCCCCAGGATATGATTTATTACTTCTGTGCTAAATATTTCCCTACTCATAAGAAACAAGCGGCTCTAAGAGAAATATACAATTTTGTGCAAATTGAAGAAGAGAGTCTCCCACAAGCTTGGGGGAGGCTTCTCAAGTTACTTAATGCTTTGCCTGATCATCCTCTTAAGAAAAATGAAATACTTGATATCTTTTATAATGGACTAACCGATGCTTCCAGAGATTACGGATAGTTGTCCACGGTTACATTTTCGGGGAAAGAACACCGGATGAAGCTGAAATTCTATTGAATAATATGTTGACAAATGAAAATAATTGGACACTTCCTGAGCCAATTCCTGGGCCTATTCCTAAACCAACTCCGAAGAAGAGAGGTGTTCTATTTCTCGGTCCTGAAGATATGTAAGAGGCAAAGAAATCTATGAAAGAAAAGGGTATTAAAGCTGAAGATGTTAAGAATTTACCTCCTATTGAAGAAATACATGGTCTTAATTTACCGCCTGATGAAGAAACATATGATCATAATCCTCCACCTATTGAAGAAACTCATGGTCTTGATAACCCGACACAGGTAGTAAAGGTAATCTCTCTATAGATTTGATGAAGGTGATATTCCTCACTATAAGTCTGCTAGATAATGCTTAAAAGAGTTTGATAATTTTATTGTCAAACAAGAAAACTTCAATGCTTATTTTGGTAGACAATTGAAATACAATTCCGATACGCTTGAACACTTGGGTGATTATATGTCTAGAGTTAAAGGTGAACTTAAACTCATTAGTAAACATGCTTCTATGGTTACCACTCAAGTAGAACAAGTACTTAAGGCTCAAATGATTTGATCAATGAAATGAATAGTAAGTGTCGGTGTCAAAACCGGCGGATCTCGGGTAGGGGGTCCCGAACTGTGCGTCTTAGGATCAATGGTAACAGGAGAAAGGGACACGATGTTTTACCCAGGTTCGGGCCCTCTTGATGGAGGTAAAACCCTACGTCCTGCTTGATTAATATTGATGATGTGTGTTACAAGAGTGGATCTACCACGAGATCAAAGAGGCTAAACCCTAGAAGCTAGCCTATGGTATGATTGTTGTATATTGTATATCTCTATCGACTAGCCTGGCCTCGGTTTATATAATGCACCAGAGGCCTAGGATAACAAGAGTCCTAGTCGAATCGCCGGTGGGGAGGAGTCCTTGTCTTGATCGCCAAGTCTTGTGGAATCTTCCTTGTATGCGACAACCGTCCGGATCGCCCATGAGTATCTGACCATGGGGATCCTCGGCCCAATCCAACTGATCGGGAGACGACGTGGTGAGTACCCCTAGTCCAGACACCGTCGATAGCCCCTGAACCGGTCTTCAAGTTGGGGACGCTCCTCGATTCTTCCGAACTGTTCTTCATCTTGATTGCGTCGGTCTTGAAAACTGGTTCAACAAATCTTCTTATCTTCGATCTTGAGGATCGCGAAATGCATTCGACGAGTTTACACGCGGGTATCCGAGGAGCCTTTAAGTTTCCGGCCTTTATCAATGCCTTGTTATTTTTATGCCGCACCTCGGGTTTGAAGTTTGTTCCCGGGCGGCAGCATCCTCTTGCGTCCGAGCTCCAACACCGGACTGCATTCAAGGTATCTTTTGCAGCCGAGCACAAATGCCGGACTGCTTCCCAGCTCTAACGCTGGACTATGTATCCAAGTTCCAACGTCGGACGGTATCCGAGCTCCAACGCCGGACGGTATCCGAGCTCCAACGCCGGACTATGTATCAGAGCTCTAACGCCGGACTATGTATCCGAGCTCTAACGCCGGACTATGTATCCGAGCTCCAACGCCGGACTGTATCTGAGGTGTCGTAAATCACCTTGGTTCAAAGAAGTTTGAAGGAGTTTAGCCGAGCTTAATGCCGAAAATGCCCTCTATGGAGCCAGCCACTAGCGTCCGAAGCTTTATGCGGATTGCTTCCGAGGTGGTGCACCACCCGAATGTGGGCTGATTTTTGGTCAATATTTTTATTGATGCAATTTATTCTCCGACGAGATATATAGCCAGTAGCCCTCAAGGTGTGTATCGGTCTAAAACCGAGATGCACATGAAGGATGACATAAGACCGCTGATCCCGAGTCACCGAGACTCGTGTTGATTTGCAAAATCGGTCCGAGGATCAAGTCCTAGCTCGGCAGAATACTTGGGACACAAAAGCGGCGTGCTCGATCCTCGAGACTCGGGTTGGTGCGGCCGACCAACCCGAGGATCAAAATCTCCTCGAAAGCAGATTGCACTTAACATTTTACGCATAGAACGAGCAATGCAGTAGCCCCGAGACAACTGGTCGGGTGGCAACACCGGATCGAGGATTGATGTGCCCTTTAATATTTGTAAATAATAAGCCCGAAGCCCAGTAGCCCCCGAGCCTTAATGCGGGCATGGGTGGCTGAATTAAGGATCGATATCCATAGTAAAATCACAAATTATGTGTAATGACTCAATGTATCCAAGTACTTTATGTCATTAATGCTCGGATCTGCATTGTACCAAACTTTGTTGACCGACCATCGGCTTCAACCTCCTCGGCCAGTAGCCGAGGAGTGCTTGTCCTACTTTATAAAGCCTTTATGAGGGCAAAGATTTATGACAAACAAGGCAGTATGGCCATACGGTTTTATAAACAAAGGTACGCAGAGAGATATGTTATATTACTGTTGAACATAAGAAATGTCTTCCAAAGAAAATAGTCCCGCTATCGGTTCCTTTCTTTGGGTTGTCATGCTAAGCATGATCATGAAACCTCAGCTCCAATGTAAGAGCAAAATATTGAGGATTTAGTCTGGGAGGCCGGTTACTAGCCCCGTTAGTGTTCGGACGATCGAGATCAAGCCGAAACACTTCGCCAATTTTATGAATGGCCCGTCATTTAATATAGTCATCGGATCGCTGACCAGTTTACACCTATTGTGACGATCGGTTTTGGCTTTTTCCACTAAGGTGCTTGACCATGCGAGCTGGAAGCACAATCACGATAGTTCTCCTTTGCACACCTAGCCGAACAAAGCGGAACGTAGGAGGCAAACCTTTGGGCCGAACAACGCAACTATTGACCGAAGACACAATTCGAAACTGATGCATATATAGCAATATCCGAGAATGTTTTTGCCGAATCTCTAAAGGTGTCCGGCGTTGCACTGCGAGACTTGCGCTGAAAATACACAAATGGTTTAAAAGTGCCAAAAGCTGGGAAAACCAAAAAACGTCAGTAAAAACTTGACGTCCGAATAAGATCAAGTGTTCGGTGCCAATCCGAAAATTGGACTTTAGAAAAAAAAAGGTGCTTCTGCTGTGCTTTAACTTTGCAACGACTAAGAAGAAAAACACTTAGTATGAAACGGCTCAAATAAACATAAGAGCCCCCAAGTGACTTGGGTAAAAGTTGACTATAAAATGTAATGTGACATGTAGAATGCCTTCTAGCCGGATTGTAGATCGTTTGTCGTAGCGGACCTTTTCGTTTCAACCTCTGGACCCAATAGTCCGGAGTGTGTCCGAGTACCCTCGCGGTTATAAAAACCGGGGCATGCGTGGAGACCAGGCGTAGGGGTCATTAGTGCTTTATCAGACAAGTGCCCAACTAGTTATGTTATATTACATGGTTAGTAAGAAACATCTTCCAGGAGAATAGTTCCGTTAGGGGTTCCTTTCCACGAGGCATGCCCTAAAGTGCATGTCCGGATCGCGAAAAAAGCAGAAAAACATCTGAGGGGCAGGTAAATAAATAGGTAAAAATCATCTTTTAGTTCACCGACCGAGTATTCCCTTAAGAACGCTAGCTTTCGGCTTCACCCGGTCTGAGGTACACATCCGGTGACCCGGCAAGAATAATCGCAGAGGTGCTCCCTTTACCACCTAGCCGAACAATCGGGAACGTAGGGGTAAGCACAGGAGCCAGGCAACCCAGCTTGGCCAAAACTTAAGTCATATCGATGCATATAATGGTGAACAAAAGGTACATGCGGAAGTGTGACACATGTGTTGGGCCCCGAATTAATAAGCTTCTGTTAAAGAAGCTTCCAGGTATAATGAGCGCGGGTAGCGCGTCAAGTATGTGCAAACAAAGTTTGGACAAGGAAATAAATTTACAAGCAACTTTTTTTTCCAAAAAAGTATAATGCTTGGTCGAACCGAACACAAGTTAGAAATGTAAAACTTTGAGCATGAAGGCAACTTAGCTGGTTAATGTGTTCGGTATTGACGACGCGGTCCGAGCTTGATGCGGGACAAGTTTCCATCCCCAAGCCGGTCCCGAGGTGGCGGAGCAAAGAGCTCGGCACTCCAAGTGGTGACATAGCACGGTCAATGCAGGACGGCAGAGTGATGCGAAGTCCACGGCATGGGGTAATGAAGTGTTGTGAAGCCCCCCGTCCAGCCGAGGTGACGTCAAAGGATATAGTCCGGCTGGATCATTTTCCTGTGCACAAAAAATAGTGCAAACCAGAGATAATAGTAAAAAAAAATTGTTGCATAATAAATAATTTATGCAAAGTGAGTAATAAAAGAAATATGGCCTGGCGCCGAAGTCGATGTCGATGCAGGTCGTCGGCGTAATGCAATAAAGGCGTGGCAAAGCTCGATTCGCAGGTCGGTCCGAGTTCGGATCGGCATTCACGGACTATGTACGGAAACTGACCGAACCATCATGCGACCGTCGATAATGCGGCCACCATTTGATAGACCTGTGTATATATGATGGACAAACCAGAGTAATAATTCCTTGGGAAAAATTAACCCAAACAAGCAAAAATAAATATTAGGATTAATAGCACCTGGTTTATTTGTTGTAGCAATCCGAAGGAAGGTGATTCCCAAAATTGGGACTCGATCCGCGCACCCATCGCCTGGTCGGCTAGTGACGCCGAAGTGTCCGGAGTAGGTTGATGAAGAGATGGCGAAGCCCCCGGTCCAGCCGAGATGTTGAAGTAGGTCGGCGTGATGGACACCAGCTTGAAGAAGCAACAGTGCGGCCCTGCCGATGCAGTCGTGACATGGTCGATGCCGCTTGATGAAGCGACCGTGCGGCGATGCCGGTATGCCCGCTCCGTGTAATCCGTGGGGCGGCGGTGTTGGTGATGATTTATCCTTCGCGATGCCGGAATCTCGTTCGGCTTGCCGAGATAATGATCCGGAGAAGTTGAGCTCGGCTCAACAAAGTGACGACGTGTCTAGCGCAGGTCGGCAGCCGTGGAGAAATATTGCCGAACTGGTTTGGCACCAAAGATGATGTTGAAGATCATGTTCAAAAGATCTTAAAGTTAGTGGGATGTGTTCGAAACAAAACACAATACCCCATACAAAACTTCCTTCAAAAGGACGTGAAATCCCGTTCATAAAAAGACGAACTCGAGTCGGATTCGTTTTCGTGCAGAAAAACAGATCCGAAAAGTGATGCACTAATCGGAAGGTTCCCGGAGTTTGGGCCGGTCGGATCGAGCTGAAATTTGGAGGGGCGGTAGATATAGGAATTCCGCAGCCGATCAACGGTTGGATCTTCCAAAGGAAGTCCGAGCTAGAAGCTGGACACCACGCCCTAAACTCGTCCGGATTCTCGTTCAGATTCAATGCGGCTCCGGTATATCGGAGATTGCCAGAGATTGCTCCATCAGAACTCGACGAAATTCTCCAGGGTTGTTGTAGACTCAATTCCGCACAATTTCACCGAAGCAATCGTCAAACCGACGCTCGAGGAGGCGCTGACGGCGGATCCGAGTTCGCTGTCAAGAAAAACAGCACGGTCGCCTGAGGGCAATGTTGACGTTGAGCCCCCGGGCTCCCTGGATGATTCCTCCATGATCTTGATAGAGATCGGAGTTGATGTTGATGAAGGCCCTCATCCGAACATGATGATCGGAGATAGGGCGCAGTCCTTGGTCGAACCAAGGTGACCGGTCGGTGGTGACGAAGAAGCCGACGTCGCGATTGACCTGATCGAGCCATTGATCATTTCGCCGAACACACAGTGGAACTCTCAATGAAAGCACCAATGTCGGTGTCAAAACCGGCGGATCTCGGGTAGGGGGTCCCGAACTGTGCATCTTAGGATCAATGGTAACAGGAGAAAGGGACACGATGTTTTACCCAGGTTCAGGCCCTCTTGATGGAGGTAAAACCCTACGTCCTGCTTGATTAATATTGATGATGTGTGTTACAAGAGTGGATCTACCACGAGATCAAAGAGGCTAAACCCTAGAAGCTAGCCTATGGTATGATTGCTGTATATTGTATATCTCTATCGACTAGCCTGGCCTCGGTTTATATAATGCACCAGAGGCCTAGGATAACAAGAGTCCTAGTCGAATACGCCGGTGGGGAGGAGTCCTTGTCTTGATCGCCAAGTCTTGTGGAATCTTCCTTGTATGCGACAATCGTCCTGACTGTCCCATGAGTATCTGACCATGGGGATCCTCGCCCAATCCAACTGATCGAGAGGCGACGTGGTGAGTACCCCCTAGTCCAGGACACCGTCGATAAGAAAAATGATTATGCTGTTAGAGTGACTACTAGAACTGGTAGAATGACTCGCGAACCTTTGTATCCTGAAGGCCACCCTAAGAGAATTGAGCAAGATTCTCAGAGAAATAATATTGATGCACCTAGTCCTTCTAAAAAGAAGAAAAAGAAAAATGATAGGACTTTGCATGCTTCTAGTGAACCTATTGCTGAAACACCTGAGAATCCAAATAATATATCTATTTATGATGCTGAAACACAATCTGGTAATGAACATGAACCTAATGAAAATATTAATGATGATGTTCACGATGATGCTCAACCTAGTAATGATAATGATGTAGAAATGGAACCTGCTGTTGATCTTGATAACCCACAATCAAAGAATCAACGTTATGATAAGAGAGACTTTGTTGCTAGGAAACATGGTAAAGAAAGGGTACCTTGGGTTCAGAAACCCATGCTTTTTCCTCCCAAACCATCCAAGAAAAAGGATGATGAGGATTTTGAGCGCTTTGCTGAAATGACTAGACCTATCTTTTTGCGTATGCGATTAACTGATATGCTCAAAATGAATCCTTATGCTAAGTATATGAAAGATATTGTAACAAATAAGAGAAAGATACCTGAAGCTGAGATTTCCGCCATGCTTGCTAATTATACTTTTAAGGGTGGAATACCTAAGAACCTAGCAGATCCAGGAGTACCCACTATACCATGCTCCATTAAAAGAAATTATGTTAAAACTGCTTTATGTGATCTTGGAGTCGGTGTTAGTGTTATGCCTCTCTCTTTATATCGTAGACTTGATTTGAATAAGTTGACACCCTCTTGAAATATCTTTGCAAATGGTCGATAAATCAACTGCTATACTGTAGGTATTTGTGAGGATGTGCCTGTTGTGGTTGCAAAGCGTTACTATTTTAACGGACTTTGTTATTCTTGATATTCCGAGGATGATAGTATGTCTATTATTCTTGGAAGACCTTCTTTGAATACTGCGGGGCTGTTATTGATTGCAACAAAGGCAATGTCACTTTTCATGTTAATGGTAATGAGCATACGGTACACTTTCGAGGAAACAACCTCAAGTTCATAGTATCAACTCTATTGAAAAATTCCATCAATTATATTTGGAGGTTTTGAATTCCCTCTTCCCTCTTGTCAAGAAGAAATATGATATTCTTATTATTGGGGATGTGCATATCCCCGTTGAGGTAACATAGTGTTATTCGAAATTTCTCCGGTTCCATGTTATTCGGAATGAGTTTGTTAACAAGACTTGATGAACCTTGTTAGTGGATTCCTTTTGATGAGCATGAGATGGATGAAACTAGAAGGCACAACCTCCTGTACCATCTTTCTACTTTCTGTTATTTAGTTGAAATAAAGTAAAAATAGTATTTTTACATGCATTTTCTGATTTATCCATGCAATATAAAAATACCCCGAAAATAAAAGTTCTCCAAATGCCCTGAAAATGGAATATGATTTTTTCTAGAATTTTTGAGAATTTCTGGCACTGAGAGCACAGCAGGAGGGGCAAGCACCTAGCCACGAGGGTGGAGGGCGCCCCCTACCCCCAGGGCGCGCCCCCTGCCTCGTGGGCCCATGGTGGCCCTCCTCCACTCATTCCTGCACCCATACACTCCTTCTTCCTCCCACAAACACCAATATCCAACTCAAGCACGAGTTCTAGCTCATTTTGCTGCGATTTTCGATCTTCTTGCTCAAAGCACCTCTCACAAAACTGCTTGGGGAGATTGTTCCTTGGTATGTGACTCCTCCATTGGTCCAATTAGTTTTTGTTCTAGTGCTTTATTCAATGCAAATTTGTGTTGCCTAGGTGACCATGTTCTTGAGCTTGCATGTCAAATTTATATGGTTCCAAGTAGTTCTAATGCATGATATAGGCTCTAGGCACTTGTAGGAGTAGTTGCTATCAATTTCATTGAGTTTGGTTCACTTTTGTTTGAAATTACTAAAAATTTCACAATATTTCAGAAAATAATGAAGAGATTTTTGAGGGGCTCAACGAGTCGAAGCTCAAAGGAAAAGCGAAATGAAGAAGCACAGAGGCCCAAATATAATTTGCCTCGCACCACGGAGGTTCGGCCGTGTGAATGGCCTTTCGATAATTTCTTGAGAGAAGCCGGGATTTATGATGATTTCTATTCATTGGCTGAGAATGTTGGCCTCACCGACTTCCTCCGCGACCAACGTCATCAGTATCTCTTACTCACTAATACTTTTGTGCAAAACTTCTACTATTTTCCTAAAGAAACACCTCCTTCAGTAGATTTTCATTTATATGATGTTGTTAAGAAAATGCCACTTGAAGAATTTTGCAAGGTTTGCAAAATACCTTTCGAGGGTACCTTAGATGAACCACATCGTAAAGATGTGGACGGGTTTATTGACACCATTACTGTGGGGGAAACTAGGAAGGTTTCCGATGCAAGAATCACTAGCATACATTTTCCTGTTTTACGCTACTTTGCCATATTTGCTAGTCGTTGCCTGATTGGTCGCAGAAACTGTGGAAACCTTAGTGTTCCTGATATTATCATTTTGTTCCATGGTTTATTTCTGATAACTCTGTTAGTATGGGCGGTATTATTGCTAAACGGTTAAGTTTGAACCTTACTAAGGGTCCCAACTTTGGAGGTATTTATGCTTCACGCCTTGCTGCACATTATAACATACCTATTAGGCTCTATGAGAAAGAAGAAAAATTATTGCCCAATGCTTATTTAGATTATAAGAGTATGGTAGCACATGATTTCATTGTTAAGAATAGGGAGGGGGAGCTTAAATACAAATTGTTCTTTGATAAACATCACCCTGAGACTATCACCTTGCCTTCTCCTTCCTTGTTTAATTTATCTGAAGGTCCGTATCTTGTTCCGTGGGCTGCCATTCAAGCTTACCGGAACCCTACACCAGCCCCGGAGCCGGAACCACAATTTGAGCCTCCACGACAGTCTGATTACTTTTGGGATCCGGAGATGACTGCCAGCCAGTGGCAGTCAGAGTCCTCTTCATCTCAGTACGACCCCAGCTACAACTACGGGTATCCGCCAGGCCATCCTTGGCAATGAACCAACTTAGGCCAAACGCCTAAGCTTGGGGGAGTACGTATTTCCCACCGACATTACATTTATGTTCACACACTCATTGCTAAATGTCGGTGCTCATACTCTTTCACTGTAATATCCATGCTAGTTTTTTTTCCTGCTTTCTTCTTCTGTGTTTAATAAACTTTAAGAAAAACAAAAAAAACTAGTGTAACTTTTAGTTAGTTTGCTTTTCTTGCTGTAGTAAGTAATAATTAAAAAGAAAACCCAAAAATATTTCCCGTTCTTCTTTTGCTTGTTGGGAGCTTTCCCGTGTAAATAGTTTTATTTCTTTTCTTTTCTTTGGGGGTCGATAGGGGAAGACCATGATTAAATCGTTGAAGTGGCTCTTATATGCATTATTGTTGATTTAACCAAATGCCCATATTTCCTTCTCTTCTCATGTTTATTGAATGCTCGCAGATTCCAGCTTAGCCCAATGCACGTGCACTCTTATTATTATTCACATCGTTCGGTCGTGCAAGTGAAAGGCAATTATGACAATATATGATGGACTTACTGAGATAAGAAAAGCTGGTATGAACTCGACCTCTCTTGTTTATGTAAATATGATGAGTTCATCGTTCCTGATTCAGCTTATTATGAATAAACATGTTTGCAATGACAATTAGAGATCATAGTTGCTCGTGCCATGCTTGATTAGCTATGAGTTATAATGGTTTACCTTGCGTGCCAACATGTTATTAAAATGGTTATGATGTGGTATAGTGGGGTGGTATCCTCCTTTGAATGATTTAAGTGACTCGACTTGGCACATGTTCACACATGTAGTTGAAACAAATCAACATACCCTTCACGATATTTATGTTCATGGTGGATTATATCCTACTCATGCTTGCACTCAATGTTTATTAATTTTAATGCATGTTCATGACTGTTGTTGCTCTCTAGTTGGTCGCTTCCCAGTCTTTTGCTAGCCTTCACTTGTACTAAGCGGGAATACTGCTTGTGCATCCAATCCCTTAAACCCCAAAGTTATTCCATATGAGTCCACCATACCTTCCTATATGCAGTATTTACATGCCGTCCCAAGTAAATTTGTATATGCCAAACTCTAAACCTTCAAATAAACATTCTGTTTTGTATGCTCGAATAGCTCATGTATCAACTAGGGATGTCCGTATCTTCCATGCTAGGTGGGTTATTCTCAAGAGGAGTGGACTCCGCTCCTCATTCACGAGAAAATGGCTGGTCACCGGGATGCCCAGTCCCATGCTTTATGCAAACTAAATCAAAATAATTGCAAACAAAACTCCCCCTGGGACTGTTGCTAGTTGGAGACACTCGTTGTTCCGAGCAAGTCATGGATTGATGCTTGTTGGTGGAGGGGGGGGGGTATAAACTTTACCATTCTGTTTGGGAACCGCCTATAATGTGTGTAGCATGGAAGATATCGCCATCTCTTAGTTGTTATGTTGACAATGAAAGTATGCCGCTCAAAATATTATTTATCTCTATTTCAAAACCGAGCTCGCACCTCTACAAATTCTCGCTTCCCTCTCCGAAGGGCCTATCTATTTACTTTTATGTTGAGTCATCACCCTCTTATTAAAAAGCACTAATTTGGATAAGCGCAACTGTCATTTGCATTCATTACTATTAATTTATATTGGGTATGACTGGATCTCTTTTACCATGAATTACAATGTCTAGTCAGTCCTTGATCTTTAAAGGTGCTCTGCATTTATGTTTTGCGGTCTCAGAAAGGGCTAGCGAGATACCATCTTGTTATATCATATCATGATTGTTTTGAGAAAGTGTTGTCATCCGAGATTTATTATTATGGCTCGCTAGTTGATTATGCTATTGATATGAGTAAACATGAGACCTAGGAGTTATTGCAAATGTGGTTAGTCATAATCTTTGCTGAAAACTTGAATGTTGTCTTTACATATTTACAACAACAAGAGCAAACAGAGTTTATAAAAGTTTTTCTTTATCACTTTCAGTTTGTCAACTGAATTGCTTGAGGACAAGCAAAGGTTTAAGTTTGGGGGAGTTGATACGTCTCTGCCGTATCTACTTTTCCAAACACTTTTTCCCTTGTTTTGGACTCTAACTTGCATGATTTGAATGGAACTAACCCGGACTGACGCTGTTTTCAGCAGACTTTCCATGGTGTTATTTATGTGCAGAAACAAAAGTTCTCGGAATGACCTGAAACTTCACGGAACATCTATTTGGAAAATAAGAAAAATACCGGAAGAAAAATCCACGTCAGGGGGCCCACACCCTACCCACGAGGGTGGAGGGCGCGCCTGCCCCCCTAGGGCGCGCCCCCCTACCTCGTGGGCCCCCTGAGCTCCTCCGACCTCAACTCCAACTCTATATATTTGCTTTCACGGAGAAAAAAATCAGAGAGAAGAATTCATCGCGTTTTATGATACGGAGCCGCCGCCAAGCCCTAAAACCTCTCGGGAGGGCTGGTCTGGAGTCCGTTCGGGGCTCCGGAGAGGGGGATTCATCGCCGTCGTCATCATCAACCATCCTCCATCACCAATTTCATGATGCTCACTGCCGTGCGTGAGTAATTCCATCGTAGGCTTGCTGGACGGTGATGGGTTGGATGATCTATCATGTATCGAGTTAGTTTTGTTAGGGTTTGATCCCTAGTATCCACTACGTTCTGAGATTGATGTTGCTATGACTTTGCTATGCTTAATGCTTGTCACTAGGGCCCGAGTGGCATGATTTCAGATCTGAACCTATTATGTTTTCATGAATATATGTGAGTTCTTGATCCTATCTTGCAAGTCTATAGTCACCTACTATGTGTTATGATCCGCAACCCAGTGACAATAATCAGGACCACTCCGGTGATGACCATAGTTTGAGGAGTTCATGTATTCACTATGTGCTAATGCTTTGTTCTGGTACTCTATTAAAAGGAGGCCTTAATATCCCTTAGTTTCCATTTGGACCCGCTGCCACGGGAGGGTAGGACAAAAGATGGCATGCAAGTTCTTTTCCATAAGCACGTATGACTATATTCGGAATACATGCCTACATTACATTGATGAATTGGAGCTAGTTCTGTGTCACCCTATGTTATGACTGTTACATGATTAACCGCATCCGGCATAATTCTCCATCACCGATTCAATGCCTGCGAGCTTTTCACATATTGTTCTTCGCTTATTTACTTTTCCTTTGCTACTGTTACAATCACTACAAAACACCAAAAATACTACTTTTGCTACCGTTACTTTTGTTACCGTTACCACTACTATCATATTACTTTGCTACTAAATTCTTTGCTGCAGATATTAAGTTATCCAGGTGTGGTTGAATTGACAACTCAACTGCTAATACTTGGGAATATTCTTTGGCTCCCATTGTGTCGAATCAATAAATTTGGATTGAATACTCTACCCTCGAAAACTGTTGCGATCCCCTATACTTGTGGGTTATCATGGTCAGGTTGATCGTGCTCCGGCGTGGTCAATAACCCTCGGAAGTTGGTTTAGCGATTTCTAAGGCGCGACGTCTTGCACGTTCGTAGTCAGATAGTCAAGGTCGACTCTCACAGAAAACGATAGCCACCTTCTCATCAAAACATCGGGACACCTTTGCCACTATCAGGAACTGTATGCTCACGAAGCGAACCATGTGAACATCAATGTGTCCACCCAACAACCCACACCCACTCGCCAAGCGATTCCTCTCACTCCCCTTAACCATCCCCGGACCCAGACTAAGAGGGAGATGGAGAAGCATCGACAACCATAGTGTGCTTGTGGCAACCTAGTGGTGTAAGGGCCGAAATGTTGACGAGCTGGAGTTGGGGTCACTTGGGCAGTCTGGAGATGGAGAAGCATCGACAACAATAGTGTGGTTGTGACAACGTGGCGGTGTAAGGGCAGAGATGTTGACGAGCTGGAGTTGGGGTCATTTGGTTTGTCGTTGCCGTTGCGGAAGCATGTGCACTACACCACAACACTTAATTAGGGGAAATTAACTGTTGGTAGAAATACCTAAACAAGGTCAAAAATCTGTCAGGATATTATTAACTGCCGGTACAAGTACCTAACTGCACGGTAAGTGCCGATAAAGCTATAGAAATGAGGGCACACAAACTATTAGTAATAATGGCCAACCTTTAGGGCCCACTATCTGTTGGGAGAACTTAACCACCACCCAATATCTGTCGCGGATTGTGTTTGGCGCAAGAGATAAATAGTATCGGCCCTAACCGAGTGCTAACGAGAGGAAAACGCATGAGGTATGAAATTTTTGGCCCGAAAAAGGAACAAATACGACGTACCATCAACCCGTAGACCTCAATCCACTTCATCCCCACACCACCACTATCATCCACCGCCGCCCGCCCTCACCCCCTGCCACTGTTGTCGTCGCCCCACGCCACCGCAGCCCCGCCGCCCCCAACCACCCCACCCGCTGTAGACTGCCCTCCTCCCTGACTACTGCCGCCGACCGCAAACATCCCACATCAGCGCAGCCGAGGTCGCGGACCATGCCACCGGCTCTGATTGGCCCTATCGCAGAGCCATCCACTAGCGACCACTCTCCTCTGCCAAGAGCTTCCTCCCCGAGCAAGTGTCCTCCTCACAAGCTTCTCCCGAGTAACGGTCGATTTGGGTCGCCTCCTCTAGGTTGCGGATTTAAAAAATGTTCACGATCTTGAACAATATTCATGTACTTAAAACATGTTTATCAATTTGAAAAAAATTCACAAATCCAAATATTTTAATAATTTTTTTAAATGTTCACAAAAACGAAAATGTTCATGAATTTCAAAATTTGTTCCTAAATTTTTAAAAAGTACATCATCGGTTCAAAATCTTCGTGAATTGAAAATAATGTTCCAAAAAGGCAATAATTGTTCCCCAATTCAAAAAATGTTCACAGGTTTGAAAAAATGGTGGCAATTCCAAAAAAATGATCGTGAATTAGAAAAATATTTCATGATTTAAGAAAAAATGTTCAAGAATTTTAAAAAATTATGATTATAACAAAATGTCCACGAGTTTGTAAAAATGTTCACGATTTTTTAAAAATGTTCATGAGTTTCGGAATCTGAAAAAATAAGAAAATTGAAAATATTGATGATTTGAAATAAAGTTCTCAAATTTTAAAGATGTTTGTGATTTTAGAAAATGTTCACAAAGTTGAACAATGGTCATGATTCAATAAAATGTTCACAACTTTGAAATATGTTAGCAAAAATAAAAAGTGAAATAGAAATAGAAAGAAAGAACTAAGAAAAGGGTAAAGAAAAATAGAGAAAAAACATAAAATAAAATTAAAGAAAAACCGTCCAGGGATGCGTAGTGGGTCGCTCAAAATCAAAGAAAATGGGCCAGCCCAAAAACTGATCGAGCACGTTGGAGGGATGCGTAGTAGGTCGCTCGCGCCTGGGACCTCCTATGTGACGTTCTGTGCGTCAGAGAGTCCACGTTTCGCACAGGCCGAAGCTCACCTCGGCCGGTCCACGAGGTGGCACTTCGTGAGGTGGAAAAATGCGAAAAAATAGCGTGACTAGGAATCGAACTCGAAAATTCGCAGTGACACACATGTTGTGCTAGCAGCTTCGACTGACCTTCCTGGGCTAGATATGCGGCGCAGGTCGATCCTCCCGCTCCTCCCGCTGAGTCGTTCCTTCGATCCTCCCGCTTTTCCGATTTTCTTTCTTCTAGATTTTCTTCCCACCGATTTTTATCTCACCTCGGTTCACATACTTTCTTTCACTCGTCTGATTTTATATCGATTAGTCTAGAATAGCGGAGAAAAAGAAATAAAGTGCTTAAAAGGGGACTTGAACTTTGGTCTCCCAACTAGCTACTACAGCCACTAACCAACTCACCCGTCTTTTTTTATTGTCCACAATACATAAACAGGGGTATTTGAACCCTTCTTCTTCCTATCATATTAGCAAAAAAAGAGTCTTGATAACTTGAAATAAGCAGCGTGATAACTATGACATGACCATCATGGTAACTTCAACATAACGCCCTGATAACAAATAACATGACAAAGGCTGACAACGCTATCATTATAATGCTGATAAGCGTGAGAAGCATGCTAAGTTTAGCATGGGCAACATGCAAACTTTACATGAAGATTATCGGGATATATTTCAACAACTTTTCCCCCGGTGAAAATTTACTATTGTGTTTGAGTCTACGTTATTAGCTACGAAAAATACCACTGTTTTTGCACACAAGTTATGCATTTTCGTTACCGCGGTATATTTTCAACAACGAAAAATCGTCTGGTCGAGGTTACCATGGTGTTTGTATGTAAATTATCAGGTGTGGATGCGTATATTATCATGTTATTTACACAGAAATTATGGGGCGTATGCTTTCAACAATTTTTTCACCTGGTTCAAAATTTATTGTGGTGTTCATACCTAAGTTATCAGATCTATAGTGCTTAAATGATCATGTTATCTACACAGAAATTACCGAGGTATATTTTCAACAACAAAAAGCGTCTGGTCAAGGTTAACGGGTGTTTGTATGTAAGTTATCATATGTGGATGTGTATATTATCATGCTATTTACATAAAAATTATCGGTGTATGTTTTCAATAATTTTTTCACCTGGTTAAAAGTTACCTTGGTATTTGTACCTGTTATCAGGTCTACAGTGCTTAAATAATCATGTTATTTACACAGAAGTTATCGGGATGGTTTCAATAACAAAAAAATGGCGGGTAAGGTTAGCACGGTGTTTGTATTTAAGTTATCATGTGTGGATGCATATATTATCATGATATTTTCACATAAGTTATCGGGTGTGTTTTCAATAATTTTTACCTGGTCGAAGTTATCGCGGTGTTTGTACCTAAGGTATCAGGTCTGCGGTGCTTGAATGATTATGTTATTTACATAGAATTTATCGGGGGTATATGTTTTAACAACAAAAAATCATTTGGTCGAGGTTACCACGGTGTTTGCATTTAAGTTATGAGATTTGGATGTGTATATTATCATGATATTTACACATAAGTTATGGGTATATGTTTTTAATATTTTTTCATGTAGTCAAAGTTACCGCGGTGCTTATACCTAAGTTATCAGGTATATGGTGCTTAAATAATCATACTATTTACAAAGAAATTACCACGTTTTAGTAAAAAGAATCTGAGTCAAACTTCATGTAGATATGAAAAGCACATTGCCTTTTAGTTCTTCGGGAAAAAAAGACATCAGTGAGATGGTTGCTTAGTTAAATTAACTACTACATCATGCACGGTTCGAATCACTTGGTTGGCAAAAAACGTGTCTGGATTTGATTCTACTGTTCGTTTTGGCACCTAGAAGCAGAAACTCCATCTTAAAAAACCGTCTTTCTTATTGTTTACGTAGAAGCTGGCCTAGCTCAGTTGGTAGAAGGACAATGGCTTGGGTTCAAATTCAAATCCTAGGAATGCATTTTTTTTCTTCTTTGAAAGAGAACGGTTGTGCGAGAGAAAAACGTGACGGGGAAGAAAACTGCGAGAGAAATACGGGATCTAGAGAAAATATCGACGAGAGAAAGACACGAGGATAAGAAAAAACGGGCGGTTCGCTCGCGAACTATCAGCTACCGTTCAATCCAGAATAAACGGAATCCATGTCGTGCGGATCTGTTGTAAAATTCCTGCCGGCTGGAAATTAGCTTTTCCGTTTAAATAAACAAAGGACAGCGGCAAAATCAATCGAACCAGCACCTGCTGCCAGTGACCAAAATCGCTAGCCACTGTCACTCCAAGAAAAAAAGAGCACCCAAGTGTATATGAACTATAAGTAATTATAAAAGTAAATACTTTCTGAAACACGAACGTTTTCAAATTTATGAACAAAATTTCCAAAACACAAACATTTCATGGAAACGTAAACATTTTCGGAGTTTCTCAAACATTTCTTGAAAAAAAGGAACAAAATTGAAATTGAGAACAGTTTTTGAAATTAAAAACCATCTTTTAAAAAATAAAACATTTTCTGAAAAAACAGCAACAACAATTGAAAACGTGAACATTTTCCTAAATTATGAACAACTTATTCAAAACGCAAGCATTTCCCAAAAATTCCCTGAACATGTTTTGAATTTGCGGTCAAATTTTGAAAACAAGGTTTTTTTTAAGTGTGAACAAATTTGGAAAAGCTGGGACATTTTCTTAAAGTCAAGAATATTTTCAATTTTTATTTTTTTTAAACTCGAACATGTTTTAGAATTACGAACAATTTTTCATAAATGCGAACATTTTATGTGAAATGATTCCGCGAATATTCTTTGAACTTGCGAACAAAATTTGAAAACATGAACATTTTAAAATATGTGAACAAATTTTGAAATGTAACATTTTTTAAAATTCTAGATCATTTTTCAATTTCTCTGAACATTTTACGAATTTGACAACAATTTTTCAAAAACATAACAGTTTATAAAAAGGGTGAACAAATTTTGAAAGTTGAATTTTTTTTTGAAGTTCGCAAACATTTTCTGAATGCTTGAATAAAAAACTAAAATGCAAACATTCTAAAATTTCCAAATTGTAAACTTTTTAAATTAAGGAAGCGAACAATATTTGAAATTATAATTTCTTTAGGAATATCTGAACTATGTTTCAAATAAGGAACATTTCTGAAAAATGAACAAAAGAATTGATAATGGTAACATTTGATAAAAAAACTTGAAAAGAAAATAAATGTGGACATTTGAAAACATTAACATTTTTTGAACTTATGAACATACTTTGATACGCAGACATTTTTTGAAATATGCGGACATTTTCCAAAAATCAAGAAATGTTGTTGAATTAATAAAAAATCAAATCGGAACATTTTTAGAAAATCTTGAACTTTTTTTGGAACTTCTGAAGAAATATTTTATAAAAAGAACATTTTTTGAATTTACAAACATTTTTTGAAATTTCAAACAAAATTTAAAATTCCGAAAATTAAAAAATAAGTAAATAACGATTATAAAATGAATTGCAACATAGATAGCAAAAAAAAGAGAAATACGAGAAAAAAATGAAACACAAAAAATGAAAAAGGAAGAAAAGAAAAAAAGAGAAAAATGTGAAAAAAGAGAAAACAACGAATAGAAAACCGAAAATCCAAGAAAACTGGTTCAGGAAGCTTCCCCAAACCGATCAGGAAACTTCTAGGTTTCCAAAACCGGTAAGTGTAGCGTGCGTTATTTCGTAAATGGGCGGGCCCATCGCCAGCTTTGTGCGAATCAGCGACAGTTTGCCGCAGAGAGCGACAAGTAGGATTTTGCCTCACGCGCGACCTACATGCCAAATACTCCCTCCGTTCCTAAATACTTGTCTTTCTAGAGATTTCAAATGATCACCATATACGGATGTATATAGACATATTTTAAAGTGTAGATTCACTCATTTTGTTTCGTATGTAGTCACCATTTGAAACCTCTAGAAAGACAAGTATTTAGGAACGGAGGGAGTAGGAGACAACATTAAAAAGTAGAACCGGCTATCACACAACTACCTCTAGAGTCGTTTGAAGTGGGCCGGCCCATATATAGTTTTGTGTCGGTTTTAACGACGATTAGTTGCAAAAGGCAGAAAATAGGAAATTTCTCAACAAAAATACAAAAGGCAAAAAATAGGAGAATCATGTGTGCTTAGCGGGTGCGGCCAGTGCTGTGAGGCCAATTCCTGTTTAGCGTTAAGTTAAAAGAAATCCTATTTAGCAATGAAGGCGCCACTTGCTTTGTTATCGGTAACTGGTGCCCACGCACGCTCCTTCGGCAGCATAACTGGCCAGCCCAATCGTAGTCTCTCACATCATCGATTTTGGGAAGTTTCTAGATGGTTCTAACCAATTTTTTTTGAGCTAATCTTATCATATTTTTTTTATTTCCCTTCAGTTGCTTGATTTTTGTTTTTTTTCTTGTTTTTGTTTTTAATTTGATTTTCATGATTATTTCTTCATTTTTTGCGAAATTTTATAAAAACACAAACAATTTCAAATTTTTGAACAATTTTCAAAACCGCCAAGTTTTTTCAAATTCACATTTTCCTTCAAATTCCTCAACTTTTGTCAGATTTGCAAAAAAAATTGAATTCTTGGATTATTTTTCAAATTCATGAACTTCTTCAAATCTTTGAACAAATTCAAATTCATAAATATTTTCCTAATTTACAAGACTTTTTTAAAATCCACGATTTTCATAAAAGTAGAGGGCTTTATGAGGGGGAGGGATTAGTGGGAATTGAGGGGATTGGGTGGAGGAGAGGGATTAACCAAATCCCCTCAAATCCCCACCCACTTTGGGGCTGCAAAATCTCCTGTGTCAAACGAGGCCTAAGGGCAACTCCAACACACGATCCCACGACCCCAAACGGACGTCCGTTTTATCCGTTGGCAATGGGGTGGCGTCCGCCCACATTTCTGGATGCGTCGACGTGCGCCTAACGCGCTGCCGCTCTCGGCGTCCTGGGAACGGGGGTCTCCAGACTTGCCTGCCTGCGGCCCACGGCGTGGCTCCACCAGCGGCCCTGTACGGCCCATCTTCACCAGCAAACACTCAAGACCCTCGCGAGGGGCCGAGCCTCGCGAGGGGCCGAGCCTCGCGAGGCGGACGACGCAAGACCTCCTCGGGGGCAGCCTCACCAGGCTGGCTCGCGAGGAGCGGAGAGATCAAGACAAGGGGCACCTCGCGAGGTTCCTGTGACGTAAGCCATGACAACCGGGGCCAGGGCCTCTATAAATAGGACTAGCCACCATCAGAGCAAGGGATGGATCATTCAGATCACCCTCAACCACACAAGCTCACCAAAAACAAGAGCACCTCCCATCAGGAGGTTGTTCTTCCCTTGTAACTGTTCATCCTCAGCCGAGAGGCAATCCACCACACCACACTGGAGTAGGGTATTACACCACATCTGTGGCCTGAACCAGTATAAACCTCGTGTCTCTTGTTCTGTGGGCTCGACACGCTGAGCCTTGAGATCGCGGTGAGGGTGAGAACTAGAGGGAGGAGAGATCTTCGTGTGCACCCCAGTGTTCGAACCTCAAGGGTTTTGCTGAAACCCGAAATCTGACATTTGGCGCGCAAGGTAGGAGTGCGCCGAAGCCTTCCTTCCATCGTTCTACGCTCCGCCGCCACCGCGCTTCGCCCCCATGGTCGGCGCTGCTATTCCGGCTGCAACGACAGATGCCCGCGGCGGGGCCAGGGGGCTCCGAGCCTTAGCCCCCGCCTTGCGGCGGGTGCAGTGGCCACCCAAGTTCAAGCCAGAGATGTCGCCGCGCTAAGATGGCGTGGCGGACCCGTCGGCTTTCCTGCTGGCATATGAAGAGGCCGTCTTGAAGGCTGGGGGCGACGACAAGGTCATGGCCAACTAGCTTCACATGGCCCTCGCTGGTGCGCCGCGCGCCTGGCTGCTCAACCTCCCAGGATCCACGGTGGCATCTTGGGAGGAGTTGTGCAGCCTCTTCGTTGCGCGCTTCGCGGCACCGGCGCCCCTCACTGTCGCGGCCCTCCTCGGCGGCTCGCCAGCGCTGCCCTCGGACCGTCACGCCAAGCCGTTCTTCGCTAGATCGGCGCCGCCTCCACGCGGCAGGGGGCTCCCCCGGGTTGGGCGGCGCCCAAGGCCGACCTGACCTTCGACTCGGGGGATCACCCTGTCACCACTGTCGGCTCGGGTGTGCTCCCAATGCTTTGCACGCCCACCATCTGCAACGTAGCCGTCACCAAGACCCTCATCAACGGTGGCGATGGCCTCAACATGCTCTCTGTGGAGGCTTTTAGCCTTCTTCACGTACTGCTCGAGCGGCTCCGCCCCACCAAGCCCATCTCCAGGGTCGGCGGCGGCTCCTCCAGCCCCCTGGGGCAGATTCGTCTTCCCGTGACCTTCGGCACCCGCGCCAACTATCGCACTGAGCTGATCGACTTCGACATCGCCCGTATTAGCCTCCCGTACAACGCCATCCTCGGGAACCTGATAACCCACAAGTATAGGGGATCGCAACAGTTTTCGAGGGTAGAGTATTCAACCCAAATTTATTGATTCGACACAAGGGGAGCCAAAGAATATTCTCAAGTATTAGCAGTTGAGTTGTCAATTCAACCACACCTGGATAACTTAGTATCTGCAGCAAAGTATTTAGTAGCAAAGTAATATGGAAGTAACAGTAAGGATAGCAAAAGTAATATTTTTGGGTTTTGTAGTGATTGTAACAGTAGCAACGGAAAAGTAAATAAGCGAAGAACGATATGTGAAAAGCTCGTAGGCATTGGATCGGTGATGGAGAATTATGCCGGATGTGGTTCATCATGTAACAGTCATAACATAGGGTGACACAGAACTAGCTCCAATTCATCAATGTAATGTAGGCATGTATTCCGAATATAGTCATACGTGCTTATGGAAAAGAACGTGCATGACATCTTTTGTCCTACCCTCCCGTGGCAGCGGGGTCGTAGCGGAAACTAAGGGATATTAAGGCCTCCTTTTAATAGAGTACCGGACCAAAGAATTAACACATAGTGAATACATGAACTCCTCAAACTAAGGTCATCACCGGGAGTGGTCCCGATTATTGTCACTTCGGGGTTGCCGGATCATAACACATAGTAGGTGACTATAGACTTGCAAGGTAGGATCAAGAACTCACATATATTCATGAAAACATAATAGGTTCAGATCTGAAATCATGGCACTCGGGCCCTAGTGACAAGCATTAAGCATAGCAAAGTCATAGCAACATCAATCTCAGAACATAGTGGATACTAGGGATCAAACCCTAACAAAACTAACTCGATTACATGATAGATCTCATCCAACCCATCACCGTCCATCAGGCCTATGATGGAATTACTCACGCATGGCGGTGAGCATCATGAAATTGGTGATGGAGGATGGTTGATGATGACGACGGCGATGGATTCCCCTCTCCGGAGCCCCGAACGGACTCCAGATCAGCCCTCCCGAGAGGTTTTAGGGCTCGGCGGCGGCTCCGTATCGTAAAACGCGATAAATCCTCCTCTCTGATATTTCTCTCCCCGAAAGTGAATATATGGAGTTGGAGTTGAGGTCGGTGGAGCGTCAGGGGGCCCACGAGGCAGGGGGCGCGTCCCCACCCTCGTGGACAGGGTGTGGGCCCCCTGACGTGGATTTTTCTTCCAGTATTTTTAGTATTTTCTGAAAAGATGTCCCGTGGAGTTTCAGGTCATTCCGAGAACTTTTGTTTCTGCACATAAATAACACCATGGAAAGTCTGCTGAAAACAATCGGTCAAGTTAGTTCCATTCAAATCATGCAAGTTAGAGTCCAAAACAAGGGCAAAAGTGTTTGGAAAAGTAGATACGACGGTGACGTATCAACTCCCCCAAGCTTAAACCTTTGCCTGTCCTCAAGCAATTCAGTTGATAAACCGAAAGTGATAAAGAAAAACTTTTACAAACTCTGTTTGCTCTTGTTGTTGTAAATATGTAAAGCCAGCATTCAAGTTTTCAGCAAAGATTATGACTAACCACATTCACAATAACTCTTAGGTCTGATGTTTACTCATATCAATGGCATAATCAACTAGCGAGGAATAATAATAAATCTCACATGACAACACTTTCTCAAAATAATCATGATATGATATAACAAAATGGTATCTCGCTAGCCCTTTCTAAGACCGCAAAACATAAATGCAGAGCACCTTTAAAGATCAAGGACTGACTAGACATTGTAATTCATGGTAAAAGAGATCCAATCATAGTCATACCCAATATAAATTAATAGTAATGGATGCAAATGATAGCAGCACTCTCCAGCTAGTGCTTTTTAATAAGAGGGTGATGACTCAACATAAAAGTAAATAGATAGGCCCTTCGCAGAGGGAAACAGGGATTTGTAGAGGTACTAAAGCTTGATTTTGAAGCAGAGATAAATAATATTTTGAGCGGTATACTTTCATTGTCAACATAACAACCAAGAGATGGCGATATCTTCCATGCTACACACATTATAGACGGTTCCCAAACAGAATGGTAAAGTTTATACTCCCCCTCCACCAACAAGCATCAATCCATGGCTTGCTCGAAACAACGAGTGCCTCTAACTAACATCAGGTCCCAGGGGGAGTTTTGTTTGCAATGATTTTGATTTAGTTTGCATAAAGCATGGGACTGGGCATCCCGGTGACTAGCCATTTTCTCATGAATGAGGAGCGGAGTCCACTCCTCTTGAGAAAAACCCGCCTAGCATGGAAGATACGGACAACCCTAGTTGATACATGAGCTATTCGAGCATAGAAACAGAATTTCATTTGAAGATTTAGAGTTTGGCACATACAAATTTACTTGGAACGGCAGGTTGATACCGCATATAGGAAGGTATAGTGGACTCATATGGAATAACTTTGGGGTTTAAGGGATTGGATGCACAAGCAGTATTCCCGCTTAGTACAAGTGAAGGCTAGCAAAAGACTGGGAAGCGACCATCTAGAGAGCGACAACAGTCATGAACATGCATTAAAATTAATAAACATTGAGTGAAAGCATGAGTAGGATATAATCCACCATGAACATAAATATCGTGAAGGCTATGTTGATTTGTTTCAACTACATGTGTGAACATGTGGCAAGTCGAGTCACTTAAATCATTCAAAGGAGGATACCGCCCCACTATACCACATCACAACCATTTTAATAGCAGGTTGGCACGCAAGGTAAACCATTATAACTCATAGCTAATCAAGCATGGCACGAGCAACTATGATCTCTAATTGTCATTGCAAACATGTTTATTCATAATAGGCTGAATCAGGAACGATGAACTGATCATATTTACAAAAACAAGAGAGGTCGAGTTCATACCAGCTTTTCTCATCTCAGTCAGTCCATCATATATCGTCATAATTGCCTTTCACTCGCATTACCGAACGATGTGTATAATAATAAGAGTGCACGTGCATTGGACTAAGTTGGTATCTGCGGGCATTCAATAAACAGGAGAAGACAAGGCAATATGAGCTCTTGGTTAAATCAACAATAATGCATATAAGAGCCACTTCAACAATTTAATCATGGTCTTCTCCTATCGACCCCCCAAGAAAAGAAAAGAAATAAAACTATTTACACGGGAAAGCTCCCAACAAGCAAAAAGAAGAACATGAAATCTTTTTGGGTTTTCTTTTTAATTATTACCACTATAGCAAGAAAAGTAAACTAACTAAAAACTACTACTAAATTTTTTTTGGTTTTTCTTAAGGTTTATTAAGCAAACAAGAAGAAAGCATTAAAAGGAAAATAAACTAGTATGGATATTACAGTGAAAAAGTATGAGCACCGACATCTAGCAATGAGTGTGCAATCATAAATGTAATGTCGGTGAGAAATACGTACTCCCCCAAGCTTAGGCTTTTGGCCTAAGTTGGTTTATTGCCACGGATGGTCTGGCGGATATCCGTAATTGTAGTCGGGGTCGTACTGAGATGAAGAGGACTCTGATTGCCACTGGTTGGAAATCATCTCCGGATCCCACAGGTAATTAGACTGTCGTGGAGGCTCAAATTGTGGTTCTGGCTCCGTGGCTGGTGTAGGGTTCCGGTAGGCGTGAATGGCCACCAACGGAACAAGATACGGACCTGTAGATAAATTAAACAAGGAGGGAGCAGGCAAGGTAATAGTCTCAGGGTGATGTTTATCAAAGAATAATTTGTATTTAAGAGCCCCTTCCCTATTCTTAACAATAAAGTCATGCGCTACCATACTCTTACAATCTAAATAAGCATTGGGCAGCAATTTTTCTTCTTTTTCATAGTGCCTGATAGGTATGTTATAATGTGCAGCAAGGCGTGAAGCATAAATACCTCCAAAGATGGGGCCCTTTGTACGGTTCAAACTTAACCGTTTAGCAATAATGCCGCCCATACTAATAGTGTTATCGCAGAATAAACCATGGAACAAAATGATTATATCAGGAACACTAAGGTTTCCAGAGTTTCCGCGACCAATTAAGCAACGACTAGCAAATATGGCAAAGTAGCGTAAAACAAGAAAATGTATGCTAGTGATTCTTGCATCGGAAACCTTCCTAGTTTCCCCCACAGTAATAGTGTCAATAAACCCGTCCACATCTTTACGATGTGGTTCCTCTAAACTACCCTCAAAAGGTATTTTGCAAACCTTGTAAAATTCATCTAGTGGCATCTTCTTAACAACATCATATAAATGAAACTCTACTCAAGGAGGTGTTTCCTTAGGATAATAGTAGAAGTTTTGCACAAAAGTATTGGTGAGTAAGAGATACTGTTCGCGTTGGTCACGGAGGAAGTCGGTGAGGCCTGCATTCTCAGCCAATTCTTAAAAATCATTGTAAATCCCAGCTTCTCTCAAGAAATCATTGGAAGGCCATTCACACGGCCGAACCTCCGCGGTGCGCGGAAGATTATATTTGGGCCTCTGTGCTTCTTCATTTTGCTTATCCTTCGAGCTTCTGCTCGATGATCCCCTAAAAAATCTCTTCATTATTTTCTGAAAAATTCTGAATTTTTTAGTAACTTTAAATAAAAGTGAACCAAGCTCAACAAAATTGATAGCAACTACTCCTACAAGTGCCTAGAGCCTATATCATGCATTAGAACTATTTGGAACCATACAAATTTGACATGCAAGCTCAAGAACATGGTCACCTAGGCAGCACAAATTTGCAATGAATAAAGCACTAGAAAAAACTAATTGGACCAATGGAGGAGTCACATACCAAGGACAATCCCCCCAAGCAGTTTTGTGAGAGGTGCTTTGAGCAAGAAGATCGAAAATCGCAGCAAAATGAGCTAGAACTTGTGCTTGAGCTGGATGGTATTTTTTTGGGGAGGAAGAAGAAGTGTGTGGGTGCAGGAATAAGTGGAGGGGAGCCACCGTGGGCCCACGAGGCAGGGGGCGCGCCCTAGACCTCGTGGCCAGGTGCTTACTCCCCCTGCTATGTTCTCAGTGCCAGATATTCTCAAATATTCCAGAAAAAATCATATTCCATTTTCAGGGCATTTGGAGAACTTTTATTTTCAGGGTATTTTTATATTGCACGGATAAATCGAAACGGATGTAAAAATTCTATTTTTACTTTATTTCAACTAAATAACAGAAAGTATAAAGAGGGTACAGAAGGTTGTGCTTCTAGTTTCATCCATCTCATGCTCATCAAAAGGAATCCACTAACAAGGTTGATCAAGTCTTGTTAACAAACTCATTCCGATTGACATGGAACCGGAGAAATTTCGAGTAACACTATGTTACCTCAATGGGGATATGCACATCCCCTATAATAAGAATATCATATTTCTTCTTGACAGTAGGAAGAGGAAATTCAAAACCTCCATATAGTCGATGGAATTTTTCCAATAGAGTTGATACTATGAACTTGAGGTTGTTTCCTCGGAAAGTGTACCGTATGCTCATTACCATTAACATGAAAAGTGACATTGCCTTTGTTGCAATCAATAATAGCCCCTGCAATATTCAAAAAGGGTCTTCCAAGAATAATAGACATACTATCGTCCTCGGGAATATCAAGAATAACAAATTCCGTTAAAATAGTAATGTTTGCAACCACAACAGGCACATCCTCACAAATACCGACGGGTATAGCAGTTGATTTATCAGCTATTTGCAAAGATATTTCGGTAGGTGTCAACTTATTTAAGTCAAGTCTATGGTGTAAAGAGAGAGGCATAACACTAAGATCGGCTCCAAGATCACATAAAGCAGTTTTAACATAGTTTCTTTTAATGGAGCATGGTATAGTAGGTACTCCTGGATCTCCATGTTTCTTTGGTATTCCACCCTTAAAAGTATAATTAGCAAGCATGGTGGAAATCTCAGCTTCCGGTATCTTTCTTTTATTAGTGACAATTTCTTTCATATACTTAGCATAAGGATTCATTTTGAGCATATCAGTTAATCGCATACGCAAAAAGATAGGTCTAATCATTTCAGCAAAGCGCTCAAAATACTCATCGTCCTTTTTCTTAGATAGTTTGGGAGGAAAAGGCATGGGTTTCTGAACCCATGGCTCTCTTTCTTTACCATGTTTCCTAGCAACAAAGTCTCTCTTATCATAACGTTGATTCTTTGATTGTGGGTTATCAAGATCAACAGCAGGTTCAATTTCTACATCATTATCATTACTAGGTTGAGCATCATCATCAACATCATCATTACCATTTTCATTAGGTTCATGTTCATTACAGTTGTGTTTCAGATCGAAATAGAAATATCATTTGGATTCTCAGGTGTTTCAGCAACAGGTTCACTAGAAGCATGCAAAGTCCTATCATTTTTTCGTTTTCTTCTTTTTAGAAGGACTAGGTGCATCGATATTATTTCTCTGAGAATCTTGTTCAATTCTCTTAGGGTGTCCTTCAGGATACAAGGGTTCCTGAGTCATCTTACCAGTTCTAGTAGCCACTCTAACAGCATAATCATTTTTCTTACTATTCAATTCATTGAGCAAATCATTTTGAGCCTTAAGTACTTGTTCTACTTGAGTGGTAACCATAGAAGCATGTTTACTAATGAGTTTAAGTTCACCTTTAACTCTAGACATATAATCACCCAAGTGTTCAAGCGTGTCGGAATTGTATTTCAATTATCTACCAAAATAAGCATTGAAGTTTTCTTGTTTGACAGTAAAATTATCAAAGTCTTCTAAGCATTGTCTTGCAGACTTATAGTGGGGAATATCACCTTCATCAAATCTATAGAGAGAATATACCTTTACTACCTGTGTCGGGTTATCAAGACCATGAGCTTCTTCAATAGGTGATGGATTAAGATCATACGTTTCTTCAACAGGCGGTAAATTAAGGCCATGTATTTCTTCAATAGGAGGTAAATTCTTAACATCTTCAGCTTTAATACCTTTTTCTTTCATAGATTTGTTTGCCTCTTGCATATCTTCAGGACTGAGAAATAGAACACCTCTTTTCTTCAGAGTTGGTTTAGGAATTGGCTCAGGAGCTGGCCCAGGAAGTGTCCAATTATTTTCATTTGTCAACATATTATTCAATAGAATTTCAGCTTCATCCGGTGTTCTTTCCACGAAAACAGAACCAACACAACTATCCAGGTAATCTCTGGAAGCATCGGTTAGTCCATTATAAAAGATATCAAGTATTTCATTTTTCTTGAGAGGATGATCAGGCAAAGCATTAAGTAATTGGAGGTGGGAGACTCTCTTCTTCAATTTGCTCAAAATTATATATTTCTCTTAAAGCAGTTTGTTTCTTATGAGCAGGGAAATATTTAGCAGAGAAGTAATAAATCATATCCTGGAGACTATGCACACAACCAGGATCAATAGAATTAAACCATATCTTAGCATCATCCTTTAATGAGAAAGAAAATATTTTAAGGATATAAAGGTAGCGAGATTTCTCATTATTAGTGAACAGGGTGGCTATATCATTCAATTTAGTAAGATGTGACACAACATTTTCAGATTCATAGCCATGAAAAGGATCAGATTCAACCAAAGTAATTATATCAGGATCAACAGAGAATTCATAATCCTTATCAAGAATACGAGATAGGTGAAGTAGCAAAAGCGGTCGTTTCATTCTAGCATTAAGAGATTGCTGCTTCCATTTAGCTAATAACCTCTTGAGCTCGTATCTATATTTGCAAGCTAAAATAGCTATAGCAGCTTCTTTTTCCAAAGCATAACCCTCAGGAACAACGGGCAATTCATAGTTATTAGGGGGAGAGTCTTCATCATCACTTTCATCAATATTATCAGTTTCAATAGTTTCATTCTCTCTGACCCTAGCAAGTTGTTCATCAAGAAATTCACCAAGTGGCACAGTAGTATCAAGCATAGAAGTAGTTTCATCTTAAGTATCATGCATAGCAGAAGTGGCATCATCAATAACATGCGACATATCAGAACGAATAGCAGAAGCAGGTTTAGGTGTCGCAAGCTTACTCAAAACAGAAGGTGAATCAAGTGCAGAGCTAGATGGCATTTCCTTACCTCCCCTCGTAGTTGAGGGATAAATTTTTGTTTTCTCGTCTGTCAAGTTCTTCATAATGACCAGCAGATATAAATCCCAAGTGACTCAAAGAATAGAGCTATGCTCACAACAGCGCCTTAAAATAGTCTTGATAATCCACAAGTATAGGGGATTGCAACAGTTTTCGAGGGTAGAGTATTCAACCCAAATTTATTGATTCGACACAAGGGGAGCCAAAGAGTATTCTCAAGTATTAGCAGTTGAGTTGTCAATTCAACCACACCGGATAACTTAGTATCTACAAGAAAGTATTTAGTAGCAAAGTAATATGGAAGTAATAAGAACGATAGCAAAACTAATATTTTTGGGTTTTGTAGTGATTATGTGATATGTAACGGAAAAGTAAATACGCAGAACAATATGTGAAAAGCTCGTAGGCATTGGATCGGTGATGGAGAATTATGCCAGATGTGGTTCATCATGTAATAGTCATAACATAAGGTGACACAGAACTAGCTCCAATTCATCAATGTAATGTAGGCATGTATTCCGAATATAGTCATACGTGCTTATGGAAAAGAACTTGCATGACATATTTTGTCCTACCCTCCCGTGGCAGCGGGGTCCTAGCGGAAACTGAGGGATATTAAGGCCTCCTTTTAGTAGAGTACCGGACCAAAGCATTAACACATAGTGAATACATGAACTCCTCAAACTACGGTCATCACCGAGTCGTCCGATTATTGTCACTTGGGGTTGTCGGATCATAACACATAGTAGGTGACTATAGACTTGCAAGATAGGATCAAGAACTCACATATATTCATGAAAACATAATAGGTTCAGATCTGAAATCATGGCACTCGGGCCCTAGTGACAAGCATTAAGCATAGCAAAGTCATAACAACATCAATCTCGAACATAGTGGATACTAGTGATCAAACCCTAACAAAACTAACTCGATTACATGATAGATCTCATCCAACCCATCACCGTCCAGCAAGCCTACGATGGAATTACTAACGCACGGTGGTGAGCATCATGAAATTGGTGATGGAGGATGGTTGATGATGACGACGACGACGGATTCCCATCTCCGGAGCCCCGAACGGACTCCAGACCAGCCCTCCCGAGAGTTTTTAGGGCTTGGCGGCGGCTCCGTATCGTAAAACGCGATGAATCCTTCTCTCTGATTTTTGTCTCCCAGAAAGTGAATATATGGAGTTGGAGTTGAGGTCGGTGGCGCATCAGGGGGCCCATGAGGCAGGGGGCGCGCCCCCCACACTCGTGGACAAGGTGTGGGCCCCCTGATGTGGATTTTTTCTAGTACTTTTAATATTTTCCGAAAAGATGTTCCGTGGAGTTTCAGGTCATTCCGAGAACCTTTGTTTCTGCACATAATAACACCATGGAAAGTCAGCTGAAAACAGCGTCAGTCCGGGTTAGTTCCATTCAAATCATGCAAGTTAGAGTCCAAAACAAGGGCAAAAGTGTTTGGAAAAGTAGATACGACGGAGACGTATCAGTACCCAGCTCTAGCTCAGTGTATGGCGGCAACCCATCCGGCCTACAACCTCATGAAGATGCCCGGGAGCAGGGACGTCCTCACTGTAGTTGGAGATGCCAAGGAAGCTCTGGCTGCGCTCAAGCTTGCCCTCAAAACCGCAGTGGCAGCGCGACCGGCCGACGAGGACACCTCCGGAGTTAAGGAGGCCGCACCAGCCAAGAAGAAGCAGTTGTTCACTCAAGATCGGGCAGAAACCAAGGAAGTGCCGGTCGAGGAAGATGGGTCCTCTGGGGCCACCTTCACCATAGGTGCCAACCTCGACCCGGATCAAGAGAAGGCATTGATGAAGTTCTTGCGCGCAAACAAGGAAGTATTCGCCTGGGAGCCCAAACAGCTGGTAGGGGTCCCAAGAGGGGTGATCGAGCATCACTTAAGGGTGTGCCCCAATGTACGCCATGTGAAGCAGAAGGCGTGGCGACAATCCACGGAGAAGCAGTCCTTCATCGTCCAGGAAACCCGCAAGCTGGAGGCAGCAGGTGTTATCCGCAAGGTTCGCTACCCCGAGTGGTTGGCGAACCCCGTCGTTGTGCCAAAGAAAGGCAGGAAGGAGCGCATGTGTGTCGACTTCACCAACCTCAACAAAGCATGTCCCCAAGATCCGTTCCCGCTTCCACGCACCGACCAGATCGTCAACTCCACCGCCGAGTGCGACCTACTGTGCTTCCTGGATGCGTTTTCAGGCTATCACCAGATGAAGATGGCAGTAGAGGATGTGGAGAAGACGGCCTTCCTGACCCCGTGCGGGGTATACTGCTACACTTGCATGTCGTTCGGGCTGTGCAACACGGGCGCGACCTTCCAACAGCTGATGCACATCACCCTGGGTCAGCAGCTCGGGAGGAACGCTGAAGCCTACTTCGATGACATTGTGGTGAAGTCTCGGGAGGCGAGTGATAACCAACAAGTGTAGGGGATCGCAACAGCTTTCGAGGGTAGAGTATTCAACCCAAATTTATTGATTCAACACAAGGGGAGCCAAAGAATATTCTCAAGTACTAGCAACTGAGTTGTCAATTCAGCCACACCTGGATAACTTAATATCTGCAGCAAAGTGTTTAGTAGCAAAGTAATATGATAGTAGTGGTAACGGTAACAAAAGAGTAATGAAAGCAAAAGTAAGGTTTTTGGTATTTTGTAGTGATTGTAATAGTAGCAACGGGAAAGTAAATAAGCAAGAACCAGTATATGGAAAACTCGTAGGCATTGGATCGCTGATGGATAATTATGCCGGATGCGGTTCATCATGTAACAGTCGTAACATAGGGTGACATAGAACTAGCTCCAATTCATCAATATAATGTAGGCATGTATTACGAATATATTCATACGTGCTTATGGGAAAGAACTTGCATGACATCTTTTGTCCTACCCTCCCGTGGCAGCGGGGTCCTAATGGGAAGTAAGGGATATTAAGGCCTCCTTTTAATAGAGAACCAAAACAAAGCATTAGCACATAGTGAATACATGAACTCCTCAAACTATGGTCATCACTGCGAGTGGTCCCGATTATTGTCACTTGAGTTTGCGGATCATAACACATAGTAGGTGACTATAGACTTGCAAGATAGGATCAAGAACACACATACATTCATGAAAACATAATAGGTTCAGATCTGAAATCATGGCACTTTCGGGCCCTAGTGACAAGCATTAAGCATAGCAAAGTCATAGCAACATCAATCTCGAACATAGTGGATACTAGGGATCAAACCCTAACAAAACTAACTCGATTACATGATAGATCTCATCCAACCCATCAACATCCAGCAAGCCTACGATGGAATTACTCACACGCCTGGCGGTGAGCATCATGAAATTGGTGATGGAGGATGGTTGATGATGATGACGGCGAATCCCCCTCTCCGGAGCCCCGAACGGACTCCAGATCAGCCCTCCCGAGAGGTTTTAGGGCTTGGCGGCGGCTCCATATCATAAAACACGATTATTTCTTCTCCTCTATTTTTTTCTTCCCGAAAGCAAATATATAGAGTTGGAGTTGGCGTCGGAAGGTCTCCAGGGGGCCCACGAGGTAGGGGGCGCACCCTAGGGGGGCGCGCCCCCACCCTCATGGACAGGGTGTGGGCCCCCTGGTCTTCATCTTTGGCGAGGATTTTTTATTATTTTTTATAAGATGTTCCGTGGAGTTTTAGGCCATTCCGAGAACTTTTGTTTTCTGCACATAAAACAACATCATGGCAATTCTATTTGAAAACAATCAATTCCGGGTTAGTTCCATTCAAATCATGTAAATTAGAGTCCAAAACAAGCGCCAAAAGTGTTTGGAAAAGTAGATCTGGAGACGTATCAACCCAAAGCTTAAACCCTTGCTTGTCCTCAAGCAATTCAGTTGATAAACTAAAAGAGAGAAAGAAAAACTTTTACAAACTCTGTTTGCTCTTGTTGTTGTAAATATGTCAAGCCAGCATTCAAGTTTTCAGCAAAGATCATAACTAACCACATTTGCAATAATTCTCAGGTCTCATGTTTACTCATATCAATAGCATAATCAACTAGCGAGCGATAATAATAAATCTCGGATGACAACACTTTCTCAAAACAATCATAATATGATATAACAGGATGGTATCTCGCTAGCCCTTTCTGAGACCGCAAAACATAAATGCAGAGCACCTTTAAAGATCAAGGACTGACTAGACATTGTAATTCATGGTAAAAGAGATCCAATCATAGTCATACCCAATATAGATTAACAATTATGAATGTGAATGACAGCTGCACTCTCCAGCTAGTGCTTTTGATAAGAGGGTGATGACTCAACATAAAAGTAAACAGATAGGCCCTTCGCAGAGGGAAGCAGGGATTTGTAGAGGTGCCAGATCTTGGTTTTGAAATAGAGATAAATAATATTTTGAGTAGTATACTTTCATTGTCAATGTAATAACTAAGAGATGGCGATATCTTCCATGCCACACACATTATAGGCGGTTCCCAAACAGAATGGTAAAGTTTATACTCCCCCTCCACCAACAAGCATCAATCCATGGCTTGCTCTAAACAACGAGTGCCTCCAACTAACATCAGGTGCCAGGGGGAGTTTTGTTTGCAATTATTTTGATTTAGTTTGCATAAAGCATGGGACTGGGCATCTCGGTGACCAACCATTTTCTTGTGAGTGAGGAGCGGAGTCCACTCCTCTTGAGAATAACCCGCCTAACATGGAAGATAAGGGCAGCCCTAGTTGATACATGAGCTATTCGGGCATACAAAACAGAATGTTTATTTGAAGGTTTAGAGTTTGGCACATACAAATTTACTTGGAACGACAGGTAGATAACTGATAACCCACAAGTATAGGGGATCGCAACAGTTTTCGAGGGTAGAGTATTCAACCCAAATTTATTGATTCGACACAAGGGGAGCCAAAGAATATTATCAAGTATTAGCAACTGAGTTGTCAATTCAACCACACTTGGAAACTTAGTATCTGCAGCAAAGTGTTTAGTAGCAAAGTAATATGGTAGTAGTGGTAACGGTAACAAAAGTAAAGACAGCAAAAGTAATGTTTTTTGTATTTTGTAGTGATGATAACTTGTAACGGAAAAGTAAATAAGCGTAAACCAGTATATGGAAAACTCGTAGGCACCGGATCAGTGATGGATAATTATGCCGGATGTGGTTCGTCATGTAACAGTCATAACATAGGGTGACACAGAACTAGCTACAGTTCATTAATGTAATGTAGGCATGTATTCCGAATATAGTCATACGTGCTTATGGAAAAGAACTTGCATGACATCTTTTGTCCTACCCTCCGTGGCAGCGGGGTCCTATTGGAAACTAAGGGATATTAAGGCCTCCTTTTAATAGAGAACCGGAACAAAGCATTAGCACATAGTGAATACATGAACTGCTCAAAGTATGGTCATCACCGAGAAGTATCCCGATTATTGTCACTTGAGGTTGTCGGATCATAACACATAATAGGTGACTATAGACTTGCAAGATAGGATCAAGAACACACATATATTCATGAAAACATAATAGGTTCAGATCTTAAATCATGGCACTCGGGCCCTAGTGACAAGCATTAAGCATAGCAAAGTCATAGCAACATCAATCTCGAACATAGTGGATACTAGGGATCAAACCCTAACAAAACTAACTCGATTACATGATAAATCTCATCCAACCCATCACCGTCCAGCAAGCCTCACGATGCAATTACTCACGCCGCGGCGGTGAGCATCATGAAATTGGTGATGGAGGATGGTTGATGATGACGACGGCGACGAATCCCCTCTCCGGAGCCCGAGCGGACTCCAGATCAGCCCTCCCAAGAGATTAGGGCTTGGCGGATCCGTATCGTAAAACGCGATGAAACTTTCTGTCTGATTTTTTTCTCCCCGAAAGCCAATATATGGAGTTGGAGTTGGCGTTGGAGGGCCACCAGGGGGACCACGAGGTAGGGCGGCGTGCCTAGGGGGAGGGCGCGCCCCCCACCCTCGTGAGCAGGGTGTGGGCTCCCTGGTCTTCATCTTTGGCGAGGATTTTTTATTATTTTTTCTAAGGTGTTCCGTGGAGTTTCAGGTCATTCCAAGAACTTTTATTTTCTGCACATAAAACAACACCATGGCAATTCTGCTGAAAACAGCGTCACTCCGGGTTAGTTCCATTCAAATCATAATTACTCATATCAATAGCATAATCAGCTAGCGAGCCATAATAATAAAACTCGGATGACAACACTTTCTCAAAATAATCATAAAATGATATAACGAAATGGTATCTCGCTAGCCCTTTACGAGACAAAGAAACATAAATGCAGAGCACCTTTAAAGATCAAGGACTGACTAAACATTGTAATTCATAGTAAAAGAGATCCAGTCAAGTCATACGCAATATAAACCAATTATAATGAATGCAAACAACAGTGTGCTCTCCAGCGGGTGCTTTTTAATAAGAAGGGTGATGACTCAACATAAAAGTAAATGGATAGGCCCTTCGCAGAGGGAAGCATGGATTTGTAGAGGTGCCAGAGCTCAGTTTTGAAATAGAGATAAATTATATTTTGAGCGGCATACTCTCATTGTCAACATAACAACTAAAAGATGACGATATCTCCCATGCTAAATAGATTATAGGCGGTTCCCAAACAGAATGGTAAAGTTTATACTCCCTTCCTCCACAAGCATCAATCCATGGCTTGCTCGAAACAACGAGTGCCTCCAACATTCAACGGGTCCCAAGGGGAGTTTTGTTTGCAATTATTTTGATTTAGTTTGCATAAAGCATGGGACTGGGCATCCCGGATACCAGCCATTTTCTCGTGAATGAGGAGCGGAGTCCACTCCTCTTGAGAATAACCCGCCTAACACGGAAGATAAGGGCAGCTCTAGTTGACATATGAGCTATTCGAGCATGCACAACAGAATGTTTATTTGAAGGTTTAGAGTTTGGCACATACAAATTTACTTGGAGCAGCGGTAGATACCACATATAGGAAGGTATAGTGGACTCATATGGAACAACTTTGGGGTTTAAGGAGTTTGGATGCACAAGCAGTATTCCCGCTTAGTACAGTGAAGGCTAGCAAAAGGCTGGGAAGCGACCAAGCGAGAGAGCGACAACAGTCGTAAACATGCATTAAAAATAATTTACACCGAATACAAGCATGAGTAGGATATAATCCACCATGAACATAAATATCATGAAGGCTATGTTGATTTGATTCAACTACATGCGTGAACATGTGCCAAGTCGAGTCACTCAATTCATTCAAAGGAGGATACCATCCTATCATACCACATCATAATCATCTCAATAGCATGTTGGCACGCAAGGTAAACCATTATAACTCATAGCTAATCAAGCATGGCACAAGCAACTATAATCTCTAAATGTCATTGCAAATATGTTTACTTCATAATAGCTGAATCAGGGACGATGAATCATCATATTTACAAAAACAAGAGAGGTCGAGTTCATACCAGCTTTTCTCATCCCAATAAGTCCATAATATATCATCATTATTGCCTTTCACTTGCACAAACGAACGGTGTGTATAATAATAAGAGTGCACGTGCATTGGACTAAGCTGGAATCTGCAAGCATTCAACTCAAGAGAGAAGACAAGTAATATGGGCTCTAAGTTAGATAAACAATAATGCATATGAGAGCCACAAAGCATTTTCAGTATAGTCTTCTCGACCCCCAAAGAAAGGAAAATAAATAAAAACTATTTACACTGGAAAGCTCCCAACAAGTAAAAGAAGAACGGGAAATGTTTTTGGGTTTTCTTTTTAATTATTACTACTACAGCAGGAAAAATAAACTACTACTAATTTTTTGGTTTTTCTAAGGTTTATTAAACACACAAGAAGAAAGCAGGAAAAAGAAAATAAACTAGCATCGATATTACAGTGAGAGAGTATGAGCACGGACATCTAGCAATGAGTGTGTGTGAACATGAATGTAATGTCGGTGAGAAATACGTACTCCCCTAAGCTTAGGCTTTTGGCCTAAGTTGGTCTATTGACAGGGATAGCCTGGCTGATACCCGTAGGTGTAGCTGGGGTCATATTGTGACGCAGAATAGTTGGGATCATAATGTGATGAAGAGGACTCTAATTGCCACTGGCTGGCAACCGCCTCAGGATCCCAAGAATAAACAGACATTCGTGGAGGCTCATCTTGTGGCTCCGGTTAAAGGCTGGTGCAGATTCCGATAGGCTTGAACAGCCGCCCACGGAACAATGTAAGCCCACATGACAAGTTAAACAAAGAGGGAGCAGGCAAAGTAATAGTCTCAGGGTGATGTTTATCAAAGTACAATTTATATTTAAGCTCCCCTTCGTGACTCTTAACAAGAAAATCATCCGCTATCATACTCTTATAATCTAAATAAGCACGGGGCAACGATGTTTCTTCTTTCTCCTCATGCCTAATAGGTATTTCAAAATATTCAGCTAGGCGCGAAGCATAAATGCCTCCAAAGACGGGGCCCTTAAATGCAGTTCGGACTTAACCGTATAGCAACAATTCCACCCATACTAACAGAGTTATTGTGGTATAAACCATGGAACAAAATAATAATATCAGGAATACTAAGGTTCCCACAGTTCCCGCGTCCAATCAAGCAACGATTAGCTAATAAGTCAAAGTAACGTAAAACAGGAAAATGTATGCTAGTGATTCTTGCATCAGAAACCTTCCTGGTTTCTCCCACAGTGATAGTGTTAATAAAAGCTTCCACTTCATTACGGTGTGGTTCATCTAAGGTGCCCTCAAAAGTTATTTTGCAAACCTTGCAAAATTAAGCTAATATCATCTCCTTAACAACGTCATATAAATGGAACTCTACTGTTGGAGGTGATTTCTTAGGGAAAAAGTAGAAGTTCTGCACAAAAGTATTTGTGAGTAAGAGATACTGATGATGTTGGTCGCGGAGGAAGTTGGTGAGGCCGGCGTTCTCAATTAATAGATAGAAATCCTCATAAATCAGGGCACTCCTCAAGAAGTCATCGGAAGGCCATTCACATGGACGGACCTCCGCGGTGGGAGGCAAATTAAATTTGGGCTTCTGTTCTTCTTCCTTTTGTTTTTCCTTCGAGCTTCGGCTCGACGAGCCCCTCAAAAGTCTCTTCAAATAAAAGTGAACCAACTTCAATAAAATTGATAGCAACAACTCATACAAGTGCCTAGGGCCTATATCAAGCATTAGAACTACTTGGAACCATATAAATTTGACATGCAAGCTCAAGAACATGGTCACCTATGCAGCACAAATTTGCAATGAATAAAGCACTAGAACAAAAACTAATTGGACCAATGGAGGAGTCACATACCAAGGAACAATCTCCCCAAGTAGTTTTGCGAGAGGTGCCTTGAGCAAGGAGATCGAAAATCACAGCAACGGGGGTTGGAACACGAGCTTGAGTTGGGTTTTCGGGTTTGTGTGAGGCAGAGGAAGAAGATCGGTGCAGGGATAAGTGGAGGAGGGCCACCATGGGCCCACGAGGCAGGGGGCACGCCCAGGGGGTAGGGCGCGCCCTCCACCCTCGTGGCCAGGTGGCAGCTCCCAGCGGTAATTTTGCACAAGAATCCTCAAATATTCCCGAAAAAATCATATTAAATTGGCATGGCATTATGAGGACTTTTATTTTCGGATATTTTTATATTGCACGGATAAATCAGGAAACAAACAGAAAATACTATTTTACTTTATTTTTGCTAAATAACAGAGAATATAAAGAGGGTACAAAAGGTTGTGCTTCTAGTTTCATCCATCTCATGCTCATCAAAAAGAATCCACTAACAAGATTGATCAAGTCTTGTTAACAAACTCATTCCGATTAACATGGAACCGGAGAAATTCCGAATAACACTATGATACCTCAACGGGATATGGACATCCCCAATAATAAGTATATCATATTTCTTCTTCACAGTAGGGAGAGGAAATTCAAAACCTCCAAATATAATCGATGGAATTTTTCCAATAGAGTTGATGCTATAAACTTGAGGTTGTTTCCTCGGAAAGTGTACCATACCATTAACATGAAAAGTGACATTGCCTTTGTTGCAATCAATAACAGCCCCTGCAGTATTAAGGAAAGGTCTTCCAAGAATAATAGACATACTATCATCCTCGGGAATATCAAGAATAACAAAGTCCGTTAAAATAGTAACGTTTGCAACCACAACAGGCACATCCTCACAAATACCGACAATGTATAGCAGTTGATTTATCAGCCATTTGCAAAGATATTTCAGTAGGTGTCAACTTATTCAAGTCAAGTCTATGATATAAAGAGAGGCATAACACTAACACCGGCTCCAAGATCACATAAAGCAGTTTTAACATAATTTCTCTTAATGGAGCATGGTATAGTAGGTACTCCTGGATCTCCATGTTTATTTGGTATTCCACCCTTAAAAGTATAATTAGCAAGCATGGTGGAAATTTCAGCTTCCGGTATCTTTCTTTTATTTGTAACAATATCTTTCATATATTTAGCATAAGGGTTCATTTTGAGCATATCATTCAATCTCATACATAAAAGATAGGTCTAATCATTTCAAAGAAAGCGCTCAAAATCCTCATCATCCTTTTCTTGGATGGTTTGGGAGGAAAAGGCATGGATTTCCGAACCCATGGTTCTCTTTCTTTACCATGTTTCCTAGCAACGAAGTCTCTTTTATCATAACGTTGATTCTTTGATTGTGGGTTATCAAGATCAACAGCAGGTTCAACTTCTACATCATTATCATTACTAGGTTGAGCATCATCATGAACATGATCATTAACATTTCCACTAGGTTCATGTTCATTACCAGATTGTGTTTCAGCATCAGAAATAGAGATACCATTTGGATTATCAGGTGGTTCAGCAATAGGTTCACTAGAAGTTTGCACAGTTCTATCATTTTTCTTTTTCTTCCTTTTAGAAGAACTAGGTACATCAATATTTTTTCTCTGAGAATCTTGCTCGATTCTCTTAGGGTGGCCTTCAGGATACAAAGGTTTCTGAGTCATTCTACCAGTTCTAGTAGCCACTCTAACAGCATAATCATTTTTCTTACTATTCATTTCATCAAGCACTTCTTTCTAAGCTTTAAGTACTTGTTCTACTTGAGTGGTAACCATAGAAACATGTTTGCTAACAAGTTTAAGTTCACCTCTAATATTACCCATATAATCACTCAAGCGTTTAATCATAAAGGTATTCTGTTTTAATTGTCTACCAAAATAAGCATTAAAGTCATCTTGCTTAAACATAGTCATCAAACTCATCCAAGCACTGACTAGCAATTTTAGTAGGAGGGACTTCAGCTTTATCATATCTATAGAGATAATTTACCTTTACTACCTGTGTCGGGATATCGGGAGGTTCTTCAGTAAATAAGTAATTGAGATCATATACTTCTTCAACAGGCGGTAAATTAAGACCATGTATTTCTTCAATAGGAGGTAAATTCTTAACATCTTCAGCTTTAATACCTTTTCTTTCATAGATTTCTTTGCCTCTTGCATATCTTGGATCGAGAAATAGAACACCTCTCTTCTTCGGAGTTGGTTTAGGAATAGGCTAAGTAATTGGCTCTGGAGCTGACTCGGGAGTTGGCTCAGGAGGTGCCCAATTATTTTCATTTGTCAACATATTATTTAATAAAATTTCAGCTTCATATGGTGTTCTTTCCCTGAAAAGAGAACCAACACAACTATCCAGGTAATCTCTGGAAGCATCGGTTAGTCCATTATAAAATATATCAAGTATTTCAGGTTTCTTAAGAGGATGATCAGGCAAAGCATTAAGTAACTTGCAAAGCCTCCCCCAAGCTTGTGGGAGACTCTCTTCTTCAATTTGCACAAAATTATATATATATCCCTCAAAGCAGCTTGTTTCTTATGAGCAGGGAAATATTTAGTAGAGAAGTAATAAATCATATCCTGGGGACTTTGCACACAACCAGGATGAAGAGAATTAAACCATTTCTTAGCATCACCCTTTAATGAGAACGGAAATATTTTGAGTAAATAAAGGTAGCGCAATCTCTCATTATTAGTAAACAGGGCAGCTATGTCATTTAACTTGCGAAGATGTGCCACAACAGTTTCAGATTCATAGCCATTAAAAGTATCAGATTCAACCAAAGTAATTATATCTGGATCAACAGAAAAATCATAATAATCCTGATCGGGAACACAGATAGGTGAAGTAGCAAAAGCAGGTTCGGGTCTCATCATATCTCTAAAAGATTCCTTACTCCATTTAACTAGCAACCTCTTAAGTTCAAGTCTATCCTGGCAAGCAAGAATGGCTGTTGTAGATTCAGCATCGAAAAGATAGCCCTCAGGAATAGCAGGCATATTATCATCATTACTAACATCACCGTGTTTAGTTTCAATAATTTCTCTTTCGCTAGACCTAGAAATTTGTTCATCTAAAAATTCACCAAGGGGCATAGTAGTATCAAGCATAGAAGTAGTTTCATCATAAGTATCATCCATAGCAGAAGTGGCATCATCAATAACATGCGACATATCGTAGCGAATAGCGAAGCGGGTTTAGGTGTCGCTAGCTTACTCATAATGTAAGGTGAATCAAGTGCGAGCTAGATGGCAGTTCCTTACCTCCCCTCGTAGTTGAGGGATAAATTGTTGTCTTAGCGTCTTTCAAGTTCTTCATAGTGTCCAACAGATATAAATCCCAAGTGAATCAAAGAATAGAGCTATGCTCCATGCAACATGGCGCCAGAAAAAGGTCTTGATAACCCACAAGTATAGGGGATCATAGCAGTTTTCGAGGGTAGAGTATTCAACCCAAATTTATTGATTCGACACAAGGGGAGCCAAAGAATATTCTCAAGTATTAGCAGCTGAGTTGTCAATTCAACCACAACTGGAAACTTAGTATCTGCAGCAAAGTGTTTAGTAGCAAAGTAATATGATAGTGGTGGTAACGGTAACAAAAGTAAAGACAGCAAAAGTAATGTTTTTGGTATTTTGTAGTGATGATAATGTAGCAACGGAAAAGTAAATAAGCGTAAACCCGTATATGGAAAACTCAGGCACCGGATCGGTGATGGATAATTATGTCGGATGTGGTTCGTCATGTAATGATCATAACATAGGGTGACACGGAACTAGCTCCAGTTCATCAATGTAATGTAGGCATGTATTCCGAATATAGTCATACGTGCTTATGGAAAAGAACTTGCATGACATGTTTTGTCCTACCCTCCCGTGGCAGCAGGGTCCTATTGGAAACTAAGGGATATTAAGGCATCCTTTTAATAGAGAACCGGAACAAAGCATTAGCACATAGTGAATACATGAACTGCTCAAACTATGGTCATCACCGAGAAGTATCCCGATTATTGTCACTTCGGGGTTGTCGGATCGTAACACATAATAGGTGACTATAGACTTGAAAGATAGGATCAAGAACACACATATATTCATGAAAACATAATAGGTTCAGATCTGAAATCATGGCACTTTCGGGCCCTAGTGACAAGCATTAAGCATAGCAAAGTCATAGCGACATCAATCTCAGAACATAGTGGATACTAGGGATCAAACCCTAACAAAACTAACTCGATTACATGATAAATCTCATCCAACCCATCACCGTCCAGCAAGCCTACGATGCAATTACTCACGCACGGCGATGAGCATCATGAAATTGGTGATGGAGGATGGTTGATGATGACGACTGTGACGAATCCCCCTCTCCGGAGCCCCGAACGGACTCCAGATCATCCCTCCTGAGAGATATTAGGGCTTGGCAGCGGCTCCGTATCGTAAAATGCGATGAAACTTTCTCTCTGATTTTTTTCTCCCTGAAAGCCAATATATGGAGTTGGAGTTGGCGTCGGAGGGCCACCAGGGGACCCACGAGGTAGGGCGTGGTGCCCAGGGGGGAGGGCGCGCCCCCCACCCTCATGAGCAGGGTGTGGGCCCCCTGGTCTTCATCTTTGGCGAGGATTTTTTATTATTTTTTCTAAGGTGTTTTGTGGAGTTTCAGGTCATTCCGAGAACTTTTATTTTCTGCACATAAAACAACACCATGGCAATTCTGCTAAAAACAGCGTCAGTCCGGGTTTGTTCCATTCAAATCATACAAGTTAGAGTCCAAAATAAGGGCAAAAGTGTTTGGAAAAGTAGATACGACGGAGACCTATCAATACCGCATATAGGAAGGTATAGTGGACTCATATGGAATAACTTTGGGGTTTAAGGGATTGGATGCACAAGCAGTATTCCCGCTTAGTACAAGTGAAGGCTAGCAAAAGACTGGGAAGCGACCAACTAGAGACTGACAACAGTCATGAACATGCATTAAAATTAATAAACATTGGATGCAAGCATGAGTAGGATATAATCCACCATGAACATAAATATGGTGAAGGCTATGGTTATTTGTTTCAACTACATGCGCGAACATGTGCCAAGTCAAGTCACTTAAATCATTCAAAGGAGGATACCACCCCACTATACCACATCACAACCATTTCAATAGCATGTTGGCATGCAAGGTAAACCATTATAACTCATAGCTAATCAAGCATGGCACGAGCAACTATGATCTCTAATTGTCATTGCAAACATGTTTATTCATAATAAGCTGAATCAAGAATGATGAACTCATCATATTTACAAAAACAAAAGAGGTCGAGTTCATACCAGCTTTTCTCATCTCAGTCAGTCCATCATATATCATCATAATTGCCTTTCACTTGCACAACCGAACGGTGTGAATAATAATAAGAGTGCACGTGCATTGGACTAAGCTGGAATCTGCGAGCATTCAATAAACAGGAGAAGACAAGGCAAAATGGGCTCTTGGTTAAATCAACAATAATGCATATAAGGTCCACTTCAACAATTTAATTATGGTCCTCTCCTTTCGACCCCCAAAGAAAAGAAAAGAAATAAAACTATTTACACGGGAAAGCTCCCAACAAGCAAAAGAAGAACAGGAAATATTTTTGGTTTTTTATTTTTAATTATTACTACTTCAGCAAGAAAATTAAACTAACTAAAAGCTATTACTATTTTTTTGGTTTTTCTTAAGATTTATTACACAAGAAGAAAGCAGGAAAAAGAAAATAAACTAGCATGGATATTACAGTGAAAGAGTATAAGCACCGACATCTAGCAATGAGTGTGTGAACATAAATGTGATGTCGGTGAGAAATACGCACTCCCCCAAGCTTAGGCTTTTGGCCTAAGTTGGTTTATTGCCAGGGATAGCCTGGCGGATACCCGTAGGTGTAGCTGGGGTCGTACTGCGATGCAGCGGCTATCGCCTCTGAGGCTGCAGCGTGGCGTCGGGCTGCCTCCGCCTCCGCTCGTACTCATCCGCCTCCTCTCTGGTAATGGTATATCTTCCTTTTGCACGAGAATCAAAGAAGGTGAGGCAGGGGAAATGTCTGGACAACATGCCGTTTGTTAAAGATTAGTCGATACTGGAGAGGTGATTCAGTCCTCTCGACAAACTGGTGGGAAACCATAGAATCAAAATCTAAATAAGTAGGAGGTAACTCCATGTCACCTTCACGAACATCCACCTCAAGAAAATTAGCTAAGCGGGTTGCATAAATTCCTCCAAAGAAATCTCCACTATATCTATTATGATGCAACCTACGAGTTACAATGGCTCCCATATGATAAGATTGTTCTCCTAACACAGCACTCCTGAGAATGCTAAGGTCAGGGACACACATGTGACATGCTTCATCCTTAGCATTTATACACCTACCTATGAAGAGAGCAAAATAATGTATAGCAGGAAAGTGAATGCTCCCTATGGTAGCTTGTGTTATATCTCTAGATTCTCCTACGGTTATACCAGCAAGAAAGTCTCTAAATTCAGATTTACGGGGATCAACAGTACTACCCCATTGTGGTAGTTTGCAAGCAAAAGTAAAATCCTCTAAGTCCATGGTATAAGATTTATCATAAAGATCAAACATGACTGAAGGAGAATTACGCGAAGATGAAAACTGAAACCTCCTCACAAATGAGCTAGTGAGATGATGATATTGTGGGCATTTGTCTGCCTCAAAGTCCACAAGATCGGCGTTACGCAAATATGCATTAAATTCCTCTTTGATTCTCGCTCGATCCATAAAATTTTCTGAAGGCCACTCACAGGGCCTCACGGGAGCGTCCCTTGGGGGCTCCTCATCAGCATCATGCATTGCAAGCCTAGGGCCTTGCTTCCTTGAAGAACCACCTTGGAACATCCTCCTAAACATATTGTTTTCTCTGAAAAATTTCTGAAATTTTTAGTAACTTCAAACAAAAGTGAACCAAACTCAACAAAATTGATAGCAACTACTCCTACAAGTGCCTAGAGCCTATATCAAGCATTAGAACTACTTGAAACCATATAAATTTGACATGCAACCTCAAGAACATGGTCACCTATGCAGCACAAATTTGCAATGAATAAAGCACTAGAACAAAAACTAATTGGACCAATGGAGGAGTCACATACCAAGGAACAATCTCCCCAAGCAGTTTTGCGAGAGGTGCTTTGAGCAAGGAGATCGAAAATCGCAGCAAAGTGAGCTAGAACTCGTGCTTGAGCTGGTTATTCGGGTTTGTGGGAGGAAGAAGAAGAGGATGGGTGCAGGAATAAGTGGAGGAGGGCCACCGTGGGCTCACGAGGCAGGGGCGCGCCAGGGGTAGGGCGCGCCCACCCTCGTGGCGGCTGTGTGGCAGCTCCCTCAAGGTGATTTTTGCACCATAAATCCTCAAATATTCCCAAAAAAACATATTAAATTGGCATGGCATTTGGAGGACTTTTATTTTCTGGATATTTTTATATTGCACGGACAAATCAGAAAACAGACAGAAATACTATTTTTACTTTATTTCAACTAAATAATAGAAAGTATAAAGAGGGTACAGAAGGTTGTGCTTCTAGTTTCATCCATCTCATGCTCATCAAAAGGAATCCACTAACAAGGTTGATCAAGTCTTGTTAACAAACTAATTCCGATTGACATGGAACCGGAGAAATTTCGAATAACACTATGTTACCTCAACGGGGATATGCACATCCCCTATAATAAGAATATCATATTTCTTCTTGACAGTAGGAAGAGGAAATTCAAAACCTCCAAATATAGTCGATGGAATTTTTCCAATAGAGTTGATACTATGAACTTGAGGTTGTTTCCTCGGAAAGTGTACCGTATGCTCATTACCATTAACATGAAAAGTGACATTGCCTTTGTTGCAATCAATAACAGCCCCTGCAGTATTCGTAAAAGGTCTTCCAAGAATAATAGACATACTATCGTCCTCAGGAATATCAAGAATAACAAAGTCCGTTAAAATAGTAACGTTTGCAACCACAACAGGCACATCCTCACAAATACCGACAGGTATAGCAGTTGATTTATCAGCCATTTGCAAACATATTTCAGTAGGTGTCAACTTATTCAAATCAAGTCTACGATATAAAGAGAGAGCCATAACACTAACACCAGCTCCAAGATCACATAAAGCAGTTTTAACATAGTTTCTTTTAATGGAGCATGGTATAGTAGGTACTCCTGGATCTCCAAGTTTCTTTGGTATTCCACCCTTAAAATTATAATTAGCAAGCATGGTGGAAATTTCAGCTTCCGGTATCTTTCTTTTATTTGTAACAATATCTTTCATATATTTAGCATAAGGATTCATTTTGAGCATATCAGTTAATCGCATACACAAAAAGATAGGTCTAATCATTTTAGCGAAGCGCTCAAAATCATCATCATCCTTTTTCTTGGATGGTTTGGGAGGAAAAGGCATGGGTTTCTGAACCCATGGTTCTCTTTCTTTACCATGTTTCCTAGCAACAAAGTCTTTCTTATCATAACGTTGATTCTTTGATTGTGGGTTATCAAGATCAACAACAGGTTCAATTTCTACATCATTATCATTACTAGGTTGAGCATCATCATGAACATCATCATTAACATTTTCACTAGGTTCATGTTCATTACTAGATTGTGTTTCAGCATCGGACATAGAGATATCATTTGGATTCTCAGGTGGTTCAGCAATAGGTTCACTAGAAGTTTGCAAGGTCCTATCATTTTTCTTTTTCTTCCTTTTAGAAGAACTAGGTGCATCAATATTATTTCTCTGAGAATCTTGCTCAATTCTCTTAGGATGGCCTTCAGGATACAAAGGTTCCTGAGTCATTCTACCAGTTCTAGTAGCCACTCTAACAGCATAATTATTTTTCTTACTATTCATTTCATTGAGCAAATCATTTTGAGCCTTAAGTACCTGTTCTACTTGAGTGGTAACCATAGAAGCATGTTTGCTAACAAGTTTAAGTTCACTTCTAATATTAGCCATATAATCACCCAAGTGTTTAATCATATTGGAGTCGTATTTCAATTTTTACCAAAATAAGCATTAAATTTTTCTTGTTTGACAATAAAATTATCAAACTCATCAAAGCATTGTCTAGCAGACTTATAATGAGGAATATCACCTTCATCAAATCTATAGAGAGAATTTACCCTTACTACCTTTGTCGGGTTATCGGGATCAGGAGGTTCTTCAATAGGTAATGGATCAAGATTATGTGTTTCTTCAACAGGCGGTAAATTAAGACCATGTATTTCTTCAATAGGAGGTAAATACTTAACATCTTCAGCTTTAATACCTTTTTCTTTCATAGATTTCTTTGCCTCTTGCATATCTTGGGATCGAGAAATAGAACACCTCTCTTCTTGAGTTGGTTTAGGAATAGGCTCGATGGTGGCTCTGGAGCTGGCTCGGGGAGGTGCCCAATTATTTTCATTTATCAACATATTATTCAATAGAATTTCAGCTTCATCCGTGTTCTTTCCTGAAAAGAGAACCAACACAACTATCCGTAATCTCTGGAAGCATCGGTTAGTCCATTATAAAAGATATCAAGTATTTCATTTTTCTTAAGAGGATGATCAGACAAAGCATTAAGTAACTTGAGAAGCCTCCCCCAAGCTTGTGGGAGACTCTCTTCTTCAATTTGAACAAAGTTGTATATTTCCTTTAAGGTAGCTTGTTTCTTATGAGCAGGGAAATATTTAGCAGAGAAGTAATAAATCATATCCTGGGGACTACGCACACAACCAGGATCAAGAGAATTAAACCATATCTTAGCATCACCCTTTAATGAGAACGGAAATTTTTTAAGAATATAAAAGTAGCGAGATCTCTCATCATTAGTGAACAGGGTGGCTATATCATTTAATTTAGTAAGATGTGCCACAACAGTTTCAGATTCATAACCATGAAAAGGATCAGAGTCAACCAAAGTAATTATATCAGGATCACATTCGTAACAAGTTTTTGACGCCAGCAACAAGTCCAGTGGCCGGCACACTGGACAGCCTTCAAAATGAACAAGTTTTTGGCGCCGGCAACAAATCCAGCGGCCGGCACACTAGCCAGCTTTCAAAATGAACTACCATGGCCCACGGCTGAGATCTCACCTAGTTCAGGTCGTCTTGGGCGAACATCTCCTTCTGCGGGTTCGTGAACCAAGCCTTTCTCTTCGGTGACATGTTGGTCTTGTCGATGCTCATGATCGCGAGCGCCACCTCTTTTGCTTTGGTGTCGGTATTGGTGGCCTCGATCGCGAGCTTCTTTTGTATGTGGCCACCAAGATGTTGCCTGCTAAGGGCGACTCTCCGTTCATACCATCACCCGAGGAGTACATCAAATCTGTCGTACGCTGCATTGGCTACGAGCCAAGATGTGTCCCCTACTGGTGCCACTCCGACCAATGGTTCTTAGCATCTCTGACGCCGGACTCTGCTCCCAATCGGTGGCGTCTCCGGGTTGGTGTCTGTAAGGGAAATGAGATGAGAGTTCTGCTCAGAGAGAAGGAACTCAGTTGAACAACCCATAGTGTTTGTGAAAAAAAACTTTAAAGTCGGGAAGTGATCTGCTTACTTTTTGTAGGGAATGATTTGGATGGTCGTCAACGGCGGGATTTGGTTTATGTTTAGGCTTGTTCGAGAAGTTGATTATTCTAGAGTCTTCTCTTGTATGTAATTAACGTTTGTTCTCTAGTCAATGTTTCCCTGAAAAGTGTGATTTCTTTGTTGGATGATGCTGGATGAAGATTTTTCGCGATTGATTTTTTGTAAGATTACAACATACTATGTTTGATCGCGTGACATGGATCTTGGCGCAGGGTTGGTGCCACATCACACTCGTGCAACCGTTTGCTCTCTAAGCGAACCGAGTGAACATCAATGTGTCCACCCAACGACCCTCACCCACTTTCATGGCGATTCCTCTCGATTCCTTATCGGTTCCCGGACCTGCATCGAGAGGGATATGGAGAAGCATCGACAACCATAGTGTGGTTGTGGCAACATGGCGGTGTAGGGGCCGAAATGTTGACGAGATGGAGTTTGGGTCACTTGGGTTGCCATTGTCGTCACGGAAGCAGGTGCACTACACCACAACACTTAATTGGGGAAAATTAGCTGCTGGTAGAAATCCCTAAACAAGGTCAAAAAATCCGTCGGGATATTTTTTACTACCGGTACAAGTACCTAGCGGCGCGGTAAGTGCCGATAGAACTGTAGAAACGAGGGCACACAGGCTGTTAGTAATAATGGCCAACCTTTAGAACCCACTATCTGTTGGGAGAACTTAACCATGGCCCAATATCTATCACGGATTGTGTTTGGCGCGAGAATAGTATCAGGCCTAAGCGCGCACTAACGAGATGAAAACGCATGAGGTATGAAGTTTTTGACCCGAAAAAGGAACGGATGCGTCGTGCCATCAACCCGCATACCTCAATCCACTTCATCCCCAAATCAACCCATTTAGGAGATGTCATCCACCGCCCTCCACCCCTACCATTGTTGCAGCCTCCCCACGCCACTGCAGCCCCGCCGCCCCCAACCACCCACCTATTGTAGACTGCCCTCCTCCCCGACCACTGTCACCGCCTACCGCAAACATCCCACATTGATACGTCTCCAACGTATCTATAATTTTTTATTGTTCCATGCTATTATATTATATGTTTTGGATGTTTAATGGGCTTTATTATACACTTTTATATTATTTTTGGGACTAACCTATTAACCTAGAGCCCAGTGCCAGTTTATGTTTTTTCCTTGTTTTTGAGTATCGCCGAAAAGGAAAACCAAACGGAGTCCAATTGACCCGAAACTTCACGAAACTTATTTTTGGACCAGAAGAAGGCCATGGAGTAAAAGAGTTGGGCCAGAAGAGTCCCGGGCTGCCCACGAGGGTAGGGGCGCCCACCCCCCTGGGCACGCCTCCCTACCTCGTGGACAGCCCGGAGACCCCCTGACTTGTTCTCGACGCCAAAACCTCTTATATATACAGAAACCCCAAAAACATAACCTAGATCGGGAGTTCCGCCGCAAGCCTCTGTAGCCACTGAAAACCAATCTAAACCCGTTCCGGCAACCTGACGGAGGGGGAATCCCTCTCCGGTGGCCATCTTCATCATCCCGGCGCTCTCCATGACGAGGAGGGAGTAGTTCACCCTCGGGGATGAGGGTATGTACCAGTAGCTATGTGTTTGATCTCTCTCTCTCTCTCTCTCTCTCTCTCTCTCTCTCTCTCGTGTTCTTGAGGTGGTACGATCTTGATGTATCGCGAGCTTTGCTGTTATAGCTGGATCTTATGATGTTTCTCCCCCTCTACTCTCTTGTAATGGATTGAGTTTTCCCTTTTAAGTTATCTTGTTGGATTGAGTCTTTAAGGATTTGAGAACACTTGATGTATGTCTTGCATGTGCTTACGTGTGGTGACAATGGGATATCACGTGATCTACTTGATGTATGTTTTGGTGATCAACTTGTGGGTTCCGTGACCTCATGAACTTATGCATAGGAGTTGTCACATGTTTTTGTCTTGACTCTCCGGTAGAAACTTTGGGGCACTCTTTGAAGTACTTTGTGTTGGTTTGAATAGATGAATCTGAGATTGTGTGATTCATATCGTATAATCATACCCATGGATACTTGAGGTGACATTGGAGTATCTAGGTGACATTAGGGTTTTGGTTGATTTGTGTCTTAAGGTGTTATTCTAGTACGAACTCTATGATAGATCGAATGAAAAGAATAGATTCGTGTTATTTTACTACGGACTCTTGAATAGATCGATCAGAAAGGATAACTTTGAGGTGGTTTCGTACCCTACCATAATCTGTTCGTTTATTCTCCGCTATTAGTAACTTTGGAGTGAATCTTTGTTGCATGTTGAGGGATAGTTATATGATCCAATTATGTTATTATTGTTGAGAAAACTTGCTGTTGGGGAACGTAGTAATTTCAAAAATTTCCTACGCACACGCAAGATCATGGTGATGCATAGCAATGAGAGGGGAGAGTGTCGTCTATGTACCCTCGTAGACCGTAAGCGGAAGCGTTATGACAACGCGGTTGACGTAGTCGTACATCTTCACGATCGACTGATCCTCGATGCGAACGTCACGGCACCTCCGCATTCAAAGACGCTGCTCAGCTCGGTGGCGCCCCGCGAACTCACGATCCAGTAGAGCTTCGGGAAGAGCTTCAGAGGCACGACGTGGCGCAGGACGGTGTTGATGAAGCTACCGATGTGGGGCTTTGCCTAAGCACCGCTACGATACGACCGAGGTGGATTATGGTGGAGGGGGGCACCGCACACGTCTAAGAGAGATCAATGATCAACTTGTTGTGTCTTGGGGTGCCCCCCTGCCCCCGTATATAAAGGAGCTAGGGGGAGGCGGCCGGCCAGGAGGAGGGCGCGCCAAGGGGGGAGTCCTACTCCCACCGGGATTAGGACTCCTCCTTTCCTAGTAGGAGTAGGAGAAGGGGGAAAGAGGAGAGAGAGGGGAAGGAAAGGGGGCGCCCCCCCCCCTCCTTGTCCAATTCAAACTAGAGGGGGAGGGGGTGCGGCCTGCCCTGGCCGCCCCTCCTCTTCTCCACCAAGGCCCAATAGGCCCATTATACTCCCCGGGGGTTCCGGTAATCCCCCAGTACTCCGGTATATGTCTGAAACCTCCCGAAACACTTCCAGTGTCCGAACATAGTCGTCCAATATATTGATCTTTACGTCTCGACCATTTCAAGACTCCTCGTCATGTCTGTGATCATATCCGGGACTCTGAACTACCTTTGGTACATCAAAACACATAAACTCATAATACCGATCGTCACCGAACTTTAAGCGTGCGGACCCTACGGGTTCGAGAACTATGTAGACATGACCGAGACACGTCTCCGGTCAATTACCAATAAGCGTAACCTGGATGCTCATATTGGTTCCTACATATTCTACGAAGTTCTTTATCGGTCAAACCGCATAACAACATACGTTGTTCCCTTTGTCATTGGTATGTTACTTGCCCGAGATTCGATCGTCGGTATCTCAATACCTAGCTCAATCTCGTTACCGGCAAGTCTCTTTACTCGTTCTGTAATGCATCATCCCTGATATGGCCAAGTCAACAACTGACACCATTAATCTAGTAGTTGCTCATGTTGTCGATGATGCTTCCATTATAGAAGTTACATGCACGCATTCTATGGTATTGATTGAGATGCACTCAAGTGAGAAAAAGAAAAACATTATGTTGAACGTGCATGCATTACCTGGGGAGATGTGCATGAGCGTGCATGCAAGGAAATACTACTACACTAGCACGTTGGATCTATTTTCATGAGTTGAGCCAATGGAAATTAGGAGGAGGACGTGTCTACATGAGCAAGGTTTCCTGATCAACTACTATTTTCATCAAGCACGGCCGCCAAAGAAGCTGGCGTACTCATGGATGTCTCCAGGGATCAGAGACGTGCTATCTTTGAAGGGAACCGGGTGGGGTCCACCTGCAGATTGTATGAGGACGCATCATCCAACGTTTAGTAGTCGTAGTTGCTTTTATCTCTTGAGATTTATATTAAATTCAAGTCGGTTGTTATGTGTAGGCAAGTCGAATTTGTTTTTCTTTGAGTTAGGGGTGCAACCAGCGTGTTGGTCAAACCACGGCTATACTAATATAAATAGCCATGATACGGTCATGTAAGAGTTTTAGGTTATTTATGATGAATTAGACACTGTGTGTGTTCCGGCCATCGACCATTATCGAGTTTTGAGAAATCTTGTCAAAAGTCTCTACTGGCGTGTGAGTTCCTGCGACGCGATGTGTAGGGGATTACAAGCTGAGCCTATACGGTTCGTCCACGTTATTCCTTTGGATTGAGGGGTTGGTGTGTTGTTTCCGTGGGATTTGCGAACATCTTCGTAAACCCGCGACTTGTTCTTGCTGCGATGGAGATTTGTGCCGTGAAAGATCGGGCCAACAACGGATCGACCCTCGTCACGAGGTTCGTTCCACATCAATCCCGCAACTAACTCATTAGTTGCATTGCTTGTAAGGCTTATAGTGATGTGCATTACCGAGAGGGCCTAGAGATACTTCTCTGACAATCGGAGTGACAAATCCTAATCTCGATCTATGCCAACTCAACAAATACCTTCGGAGATACCTATAGAGCATATTTATAATCACCCAGTTACATTGTGACGTTTGGTAGCACATACAGTGTTCCTCCGGTATTCGGGAGTTGCATAATCTCATAGTCATAGGAACATGTATAAGTCATGAAGAAAGCAATAGCAACATACAAAACGATCAAGTTCTAAGCTAACGAAATGGGTCAAGACAATCACACCATTCTCTAATGATGTGATCCCGTTAATCAAATGACAACTCATGTCTATGGCTAGGAAACTTAATCATCTTTGATTCAACGAGCTAGTCAAGTAGAGGCATGCTAGTGACACTTAGTTTGTCTATATATTCACACATGTACTAAGTTTCCGGTTTAATACAATTCTAGCATGAATAATAAACATTTATCATGATATAAGGAAATATAAATAACAACTTTATTATTGCCTCTAGAGCATATTTCCTTCAGTCTCCCACTTGCACTAGAGTCAATAATCTAGCTCACATCGCCATGTGATTTAATACCAATAGTTCACATCACTATGTGATTAACACCCATAGTTCACATCGTCATGTAACCAACACCCAATGGGTTTACTAGAGTCAATAATCTAGTTCACATCGCTATGTGATTAACACCCAAAGAGTATTAACGTGTGATCATGTTTTGTTTGTGAGAGAAGTTTAGTCAACGCGTCTGTCACATTCAGAGCCGTATGTATCTTGCAAATATTCTATGTCTTCAATACTCTGCATGGAGCTACTCTAGCTAATCGCTCCCACTTTCAATATGTATCCAGATTGAGACTTAGAGTCATCCGGATTGGTGAAAAAACTTGCATCGACGTAACCCTTTACGACGAACCTTTTGTCACCTCCATAATCGAGAAACACATCCTTATTCCACTAAGGATAATTTTGACCGTTGTCCATTGATCTGCTCCTAGATCACTATTGTACTCCCTTGCCAAACTCAGTGTAGGGTATACAATAGATCTAGTATACAGCATGGCATACTTTATAGAACCTATGGCTGAGGCATAGGGAATAACTTTCATTCTCTTTCTATCTTCTGCCGTGGTTGGGCTTTGAGTCTTACTCAATTTCACACCTTGTAACACAGGCAAGAATTATTTCTTTGACTGTTCCATTTTGAACTACTTCAAAATCTTGTCAAGGTATGTACTCATTGAAAAAACTTATCAAGCATCTTGATCTATCTCTATAGATCTTGATGCTCAATATGTAAGCAGCTTCACCGAGGTCTTTCTTTGAAAACTCCTTTCAAATACTCCTTTATGCTTTCCAGAAAATTCTACATTATTTCCGATCAACAATATGTCATTCACATATACTTATCAGGAATGTTGTAGTGTTCCCACTCACTTTCTTGCAAATACAGGCTTCACCGCAAGTCTGTATAAAACTATATGCTTTTATCAACTCCTCAAAGCGTATATTCCAACTCCGAGATGCTTGCACCAGTCTATAGATGGATCGCTGGAGCTTGCACATTTTGTTAGCACCTTTAGGATCGGCAAAACCTTCTGGTTGCATCATATACAACTCTTCTTTAAGAAATCCATTAAGGAATGTAGTTTTGACATCCATTTGCCTGATTTCATAAAATGTGGAAATTTGCTAACATGATTCGGACAGACTCAAGCATCGCTACGAGTGAGAAAATCTCATCATAGTCAACACCTTGAACTTTGTCAAAAACCTTTTTCGACAAGTCTAGCTTTGTAGATAGTAACACTACTATCAGCCTCGTCTTCTTTTTGAATCCATTTATTTTCTATGGCTTGCCGATCATCGTGCAAGTTAACCAAAATCCTCACTTTGTTCTTATACATCGATCCCGTCTCAGATTTCATGGCCTCAAGCCATTTCGCGGAATCTGGGCTCATCATCGCTTCCTCATAGTTCGTAGGTTCGTCATGGTCAAGTAACATGACCTCCAGAACAGGATTACCGTACCACTCTGGTGCGGATCTCACTCTGGTTGACCTACGAGGTTTGGTAGTAACTTGATCTGAAGTTACATGATCATCATCATTAGCTTCCTCACTAATTGGTGTAGGAGTCACAGGAACAGATTTCTGTGATGATCTACTTTCCAATAAGGGAGCAGGTACAGTTACCTCATCAAGTTCTACTTTCCTCCCACTCACTTCTTTCGAGAGAAAACTCCTTCTCTAGAAAGGATCCATTCTTAGCAACAAATGTCTTGCGTTCGGATCTGTGATAGAAGGTGTACCCAACTGTCTCCTTTGGGTATCCTATGAAGACACATTTCTCTGATTTGGGTTTGAGCTTCTCAGGATGAAACCTTTTCACAATTTTAAGAAATGACAACTTTGGTTTCTTGCCAAACCACAGTTCATACGGTGTCATCTCCACAGATTTATATGGTGCCCTATTTAACGTGAATGTAGCAGTCTCTAATGCATAACCCCAAAACGATAGTGGTAAATCGGTAAGAGACATCATAGATTGTACCATATCTAATAAAGTACAGTTACGATGTTCGGACACATAATTACGCTGTGGTGTTCCAGGTGGCGTGAGTTGCGAAACTATTCCGCGTTGTTTTAAATGAATACCAAACTCGTAACTCAAATATTCTCCTCCACGATCAGATCGTGGAAACTTTATTTTCTTGTTACGATGATTTTCCACTTCACTCTGAAATTATATGAACTTTTCAAATGTTTCAGACTTATGTTTCATCAAATAGATATACCCATATCTGCTCAAATCATCTCTGAAGGTTAGAAAATAATGATACCTGCCGCGAGCCTCAACACTCATCGGATTGCATACATTAGTATGTATTATTTCCAATAAGTCAGTTGCTCGCTCCATTGTTCCGGATAACGGAGTCTTAGTCATCTTGCCCATAAGGCATGGTTCGCAAGCATCAAGTGATTCATAATCAAGTGATTCCAAAATCCCATCAGCATGGAGTTTCTAAATGCGCTTTACACCAATATGACCTAAACGGCAGTGCCACAATAAGTTGCACTATCTTTATTAACTTTGCATCTTTTGGCTTCAATATTAGGAATATGTGTATCACTACGATCGAGATCCAACAAACCATTTTTATTGGGTGTATGACCATAGAAGGTTTTATTCATGTTAACAGAACAACAATTATTCTCTAACTTAAATGAATAACCGTATTGCAATAAACATGATCAAATCATATTTATGCTCAACGCAAACACCAAATAACACTTATGTAGGTTCAACACTAATACCGAAAGTATAGGGAGTGCGATGATGATCATATCAATCTTGGAACTACTTCCAACACACCTCGTCACCTCGCCCTTAACTAGTTTCTGTTCATTCTGCAACTCCCGTTTCGAGTTACTACTCTTAGCAACTGAACTAGTATCAAATGCCTAGGAGTTTGCTATAAACACTAGTAAAGTACACATAAATAACATGTATATCCAATATACCTTTGTTTACTTTGCCATCCTTCTTATCCGCCAAGTATCTAGGGCAGTTCCACTTCCATTGATCATTTCCTTTGCAGTAGAAGCACTCAGTTTCAGGCATGGGTCTAGCTTTGGGCTTCTTCACAGGAGCAGCAACTTGCTTGTCGTTCCTTTTGAAGTTCCCTTCTTCCCTTTTGCCCTTTTCTTGAAACCAGTGGTCTTGTCAACTATCAACACTTGATGCTTTTCTTGATTTCTACCTTCGTCGATTTCAGCATCACGAAGAGCTTGGGAATTGTTTCCGTTATCCCTTGCATATTATAGTTTATCACGAAGTTCTAGTAACTTGGCGATAGTGACTAGAGAACTCTGTCAATCACTATCTTATCTGGAAGATTAACTCCCACTTGATTCAAGTGATTGTACTACTCAGACATTCTGAGCACATGCTCACTAGCTGAGCTATTCTCCTCCATCTTGTAGGCAAAGTACTTGTCAAAGGTCTCATACTTTTCGACATGGACATGAGTCTGAAATACTAATTTCAACTCTTGGAACATCTCATATGCTCCGTGGCATTCAAAACGTCTTTGAAGCCCTGATTCTTAGCCGTAAAGCATGGTGCACTAAACTATCAAGTAGTCATCATATCGAGCTTTGCCAAACATTCATAACGTCTGCATATGCTCCTGCAATAGGTCTGTCACCTAGCGGTGCATCAAGGACATAATTATTCTATGCAGCAATGAGGATAATCCTCAAATCACGGACCAAGTCCGCATCATTGCTACTAACATCTTTCAACATAGTTTTTCTCTAGGAACATATCAAAATAAACAGGGAGCAACATCGCGAGCTATTGATCTACAACATAGATATGCTAATACTACCAGGATTAAGTTCATGATAAATTAAAGTTCAGTTAATCATATTACTTAAGAACTCCCACTTAGATAGACATGCCTCTAATCATCTAAGTGATCATGTGATCCATATCAACTAAACCATGTCCGATCATCACGTGAGATGGAGTAGTTTTCAATGGTGAACATCACTATGTTGATCATATCTTCTATATGATTCATGCTCGACCTTTCGGTCTCCAGTGTTCCGAGGCCATATCTGCATATGCTAGGCTCGTCAAGTTTAACCCGAGTATTCTAGTGTGCAAAACTGTCTTACACCCCTTGTAGATGAACGTTGAGCTTATCACACCCAATCATCACGTGGTGTCTCGACACGACGAACTTTGGCAACGGTGCATACTCAGGGAGAACACTTTTACCTTGAAATTTAGTGAGAGATCATCTTATAATGCTACCGTCAAACAAAGTAGAATAAGATGCATAAAGGATAAAAATCACATGCAATCAATATAAGTGATATGATATGGCCATCATCATCTTGTGCCTTTGATCTCCATCTCCAAAGCACCGTCATGATCACCATCGTCACCGGCGCGACACCTTGATCTCCATCATAGCATTGTGGTCGTCTCGCCAACTATTGCTTTCTACGACTATCGCTGCCGCTTAGTGGTAAAGTAAAGCAATTACAGGGCGATTGCATTGCGTACAATAAAGCGACAACCATATGGCTCCTGCCAGTTGCCGATAACTCCGTTACAAAATATGATCATCTCATACAGTAAATATAGCATCATGCCTTGACCATATCACATCACAACATACCCTGCAAAAACAAGTTAGACGTCCTCTACTTTGTTGTTGCAAGTTTTACGTGGCTGCTATGGGCTGAGCAAGAACCATTCTTACCTACGCATCAAAACCACAACGATATTTCGTCAACTTAGCGCTGTTTTAACCTTCACAAGGACCGGGCGTAGCCACACTCGGTTCAACTAAAGTTGGAGAAACTGACACCCGCCAGCCACCTGTGTGCAAAGCACGTCTGTAGAACCAGTCTCGCGTAAGCGCACGTGTAATGTCGGTCCGGGCTGCTTCATCCAACAATACCGCCGAACCAAAGTATGACATGCTGGTAAGCAGTATGACTTGTATCGCCCACAACTAACTTGTGTTCTACTCGTGCATATAACATCTATGCATAAACCTGGCTCGGATGCCACTGTTGGGGAACGTAGTAATTTCAAAAATTTCCTACGCACACGCAAGATCATGGTGATGCATAGCAACGAGAGGGGAGAGTGTCTTCTACATACCCTTGTAGACCGTAAGCGGAAGCGTTATGACAACGTGGTTGATGTAGTCGTACATCTTCACGATCGACCGATCCTCGGTACCGAACGTACGACACCTCCGCGTTCAGCACACGTTTAGCTCGGTGACGTCCCGCAAACTCACAATCCATTAGAGCTTCGGGGAAGAGCTTCATTAGCACGACGGCGTGGTGACGGTGTTGATGAAGCTACCGATGTGGGGCTTTGCCTAAGCACCGCTACGATACGACCGAGGTGGATTATGGTGGAGGGGGCACCGCACGCGGCTAAGAGAGATCAATGATCAACTTGTTGTGTCTTGGGGTGCCCCCTACCCCCGTATATAAAGGATCTGGGGGGGAGGCGGCCGGCCAGGAGGAGGGCGCGCCAAGTGGGGAGTCCTACTCCCTCCGGGAGTAGGACTCCTCCTTTCCTAGTAGGAGTAGGAGAAGGGGGAAGGAGGAGAGAGAGGGGAAGGAAAGGGGAGCGCCCCCCCCCCCTCCTTGTCCAATTCGGACTATAGGGGAAGGGGGCGCGGCCTGCCCTAGCCGCCCCTCCTCTTCTTCACCAAGGCCCAATAGGCCCATTATACTCCCCGGGGGGTTTCGGTAATCCCCCGGTACTCCGGTATATGTCTGAAACCTCCCGAAACACTTCCGGTGTCCGAACATAGTCGTCCAATATATCGATCTTTACGTCTCGACCATTTGGAGACTCCTCGTCATGTCTGTGACCATATCCGGGACTCCGAACTACCTTCGGTACATTAAAACACATAAACTCGTAATATCGATTGTCACCGAACTTTAAGCGTGCGGACCCTACGGGTTCGAGAACTATGTAGACATGACCGAGACACGTCTCCGGTCAATAACCAATAGAGGAACCTGGATGCTCATATTGGTTCCTACATATTCTATGAAGATCTTTATCGGTCAAACCGCATAACAACATACGTTGTTCCCTTTGTCATCGGTATGTTACTTGCCCGAGATTCGATCGTCGGTATCTCAATACCTAGCTCAATCTCATTACCGGCAAGTCTCTTTACTCGTTATGTAATGCATCATCCCGCAACTAACTCATTAGTTGCATTGCTTGCAAGGCTTATAGTGATGTGCATTACCGAGAGGGCCGAGAGATACCTCTCCGACAATCGGAGTGACAAATCCTAATCTCGATCTATGCCAACTCAACAAGTACCATCGGAGACACCTGTAGAGCACCTTTACAATCACCCGATTCACGTTGTGACATTTGGTAGCACACAAAGTGTTCCTCCGGTATTCGGGAGTTGCATAATCTCATAGTCATAGGAACATGTATAAGTCATGAATAAAGCAATGGCAACATACTAAACGATCAAGTTCTAAGCTAACGGAATGGGTCAAGTCAATCACATCATTCTCTAATGATGTGATCCCGTTAATCAAATGACAACTCATGTCTATGGCTAGGAAACTTAACCATCTTTGATTCAACGAGCTAGTCAAGTAGAGGCATACTAGTGACACTTAGTTTGTCTATATATTCACACATGTACTAAGTTTCCGGTTTAATACAATTCTAGCATGAATAATAAACATTTATCATGATATAAGGAAATATAAATAACAACTTTATTATTGCCTCTAGGGCATATTTCCTTCACTTGCACTAGTGAAAGTACGAACCTTAGGCCTTGTTTCAACACATTGCAATACCGTTTACGCTCACTTTTATCATTAATTACCTTGCTGTTTTTATATTTTCAGATTACAAAAACCTATATCTACCATCCATATTGCACTTGTATCACCATATCTTCGCCGAACTAGTGCACCTATAGAATTTACCATTGTATTGGGTGTGTTGGAGACACAAGAGACTCTTTGTTATTTGGTTGCAGGGTTGTTTGAGAGAGACCATCTTCATGCTACGCCTCCCACTAATTGATAAACCTTAGGTCATCCACTTGAGGGAAATTTGCTACTGTCCTACAAACCTCTGCACTTGGAGGCCCAACAACGTCTACAAGAAGAAGGTTGTGTAGTAGACATCAAGCAGTTTCTGGCGCCGTTGCCTGGGAGGTTAGTGCTTGAAGGTATATCTTTAGATCTTGCAATCGAATCTTTTAGTTTCTTGTTTTATGACTAGTTTAGTTTATAAAAGAAAACTACAAAAAATGGAATTGAGGGTGCCTCATATGCTTCATCTTTTTAATATCTTTCATGAAAATAAGGATTCTGATAATTGTGCTAAATTGCTAAAGGAAGAATGCATTAGAATGTTCGGCGCGAAATCTTTGAATGATGAGCATGATTGCAATGTTGTTTGTATGAACTCTTTGAATATCCATAGTACTAATGATGATTGCACTAGTCATGATGAAAATGTCTCTTATAAGCATGTCAATTTTTGTGGAGTGCATAGAGTTTGCAAGTACACACAAAATAGGGAAGATAGATTTTGCAAGAGGCATAAGTATTTAGAAACTAAATGGTTGCAAGAGAGGCTAGATGCTTGTGCTGAAAATTTAAAATTTCTTTGCCATCCTTGTGAACTTTGCAATGAACGTGATCATTTAAATCCACAATGCAAGTTGTTTCATGATCGTATCGTGTCCAAAAATTGTGATGACTTGATTTCCCTTGCACATCATAATGAACTTAGTTTGCTTTTGGGTTATGAAGAAATGAAAGCATTATAACTAAGGATATGCCAGAATTTGTCCTTGATAAAGTTCTTGATTTTGATCTAGAGGAAATTTATATGTATTGTGCGGTGAATTGCATTGCAAATCCTTATATTGCCAATTATATAAAGACAAGAAAACAAATAGAAGATGAAGAGAATACTAATGAAAGGGAAGAGACTTCCCAATATCCTCCTATTATTTCTTATGATGAATCAGGTAACGAGGAGGAGCTTTCTATTAAACCAATCTCATTAATAAGGAGCTCAAAAGAGAGGGTTAAACCCACACATGATGTGAAGAAGAAAAAGAAAAGATGGAGAAGCAAAGGTAGAAAGGTATCCCTCCCAAATGATGTTGCTCCTATTACTCATTGTGATGATGATAATTCCTATACTATTGGTGCTATCCATACTATTAATGATGAGAGTGATTATGCTTATGATATGAAAAGTCCCAAGCTTGGGGATGCTATGTTTGATGAGAATCACAAGTTTGAAAATATATTTGCTGCAATTAGTGTTTGTCCCAAGCTTGGGGATACTATGTTTAATGAAGATGATATTTTTAGTCTCCCAAGTTTTGATATGCAAATTTATTATGATGATAGCATGCCTCCTACTTATGATGATTATAGTTGGTTTGGAAGAGTGTCAACTTTAGGAAGTAATGATCCCACTATTTTGGAGGGTGTTGAATCTTATTGTGAGAATTATGAAAGTGGATTTGGAGAGGTCGTGACTTTATTTAGTAATGATTCCACTATCTTGGAAGAGGTTTCAATCGATTATGATGAGAACAAAGTTGCTACTTATGATGATTATTGTGATGACACTTATGCTATAAAAAGTAGTGATGATTATATTTGTAAAACTTCTCATGATTATGATTACCCTTTTTCTAAACATTACTCTTTTAATATGGAAACAATTTATAGTATTCGAGTTTCTTATGATACTCCCATTATTCCGAATGAGAAGAATTTTGCTTTTGTGGAGAGTAGTAAATTTTCTATTCTTGTAGATCATGAAAAGAATGCTTTATGTGATGGTTATAATATTGGATTCATTCATGATGCTACTGAAAATTACTATGAGGGAGGAACATATGCTTGTAGGAATTGCAATAATATCAAGTTTCCTCTCTATGTGCTTAAAGTTTTGAAGTTATGCTTGGTTTGCCTTCCTTTGCTAGTTGATTATTGTTCCCATAAGTTGTTTGCTCACAAAATCCCTATGCATAGGAAGTGGGTTAGACTTAAATTTTCTAGTCATATTCTTCATGATGCTCTCTTTATGTTTCAATTCTTATCTTTTATGTGAGCATCATTGAAATCATCATGCCTAGCTAGGGGCGTTAAACGTAAGCGCTTGTTGGGAGGCAACCCAATTTTACTTTTGTCCTTTGCTTTTGCTCCTGTTTAGTAATAAATAATATATATATATATAGCCTCTGGTTAGATGTGGTTTTATGTTTTAATTAGTGTTTGTGCCAAGTAGAACCTTTGGGAAGACTTGGGTGAAGTCTTTATGATCATGCTGTAAAAAACAGAAACTTTAGCACTCACGAGATGTGCTTCCATTTTTTACTGGAGAGTGATTTTGGGTTGATTCTTTTTTAAGATGATTAATAGAAAAATTCCTCAGGTCCAACAATTTATTTCAGAATTTTTGGAGTTCCAGAAGTATACGTTTGATGCAGATTACTACAGACTGTTATGTTTTTGACAGATTCTGTTTTCTACGTGTTGTTTGCTTATTTTGATGAATCTGTGAGTAGTATGGGAGGCCAAGCTTCGTCGCCGGAACGCCGCCTCGACCCCCTCCTCGTCGGACCTCCTCGACCTCCGTCGAGCCCGCTGCCATTCCCCCCACGGCCCCAGAACGACTAAAAAAAACTAAATGAAAATAAAATAAATATATTAACTAATTAAATTAATTAATTAATCAATTAATTAACTTAATTAATTCTGATTAAAATAAATAATTAAGATTAATTAACCTAATGATTAATTAACCTAATTAACCACTCTTAATTAGTTAATTAATTAGTATGACAGTGGGGCCCACCCTCCTAATTAATTTTGATTAGTTTAATTAATCTGATTAATTAAAATGTGTCACTACCAGTGGGACCCACTGGTCAGGTTGACCAGTCAACCCTGTTGACTGCTGACGTTAGCATGACATCATGCTGATGTCACTAATCCATTTTTCGAATATATTTAAATAATTAATTAAATTCTAGAAATTAATAAAATCTTTAGAAAATCATAACTTTTAATCCGTAACTCGGATTAAATTATTTTCAACATGAAAGTTGCTCAGAACGACGAGACGATTCCGGATACGCAACCCGTTCATCCGCCACACCCCCCTAACCTATCGAACTCGCAACTTTCCCTCCGACTTATGCTCGAAAACGCTAAACACCGAATACTTTCCGGATGCTTCCCCTTCACCAGATCACCTCATACCGCGTTAGGGCACCCTAGCACCGTTACTTGACTTGACATGCATCGTTATGCATCTGTTTGCATTGTATTCATTGTTTCTTCCCCTCTTCTTCCGCTTAGACACCGAGACCGACGCCATTGCTACTCAAAGACGACTACGGAGTTGACGACCCCTCTCTCTTGCCAGAGCAACCAGGCAAGCCGCCCCTTGATCACCAGATATCGCCTATTCTTCTCTATACTGCTTGCATTAGAGTAGTGTAGCATGTTACTGCTTTCAGTTAATCCTATATCGCCGCATAGCTTTGTCCTTGCTACTATCATTGTTACCTTTACCGCTATCCTCTTGCTTAGTATAGGATGCTAGTGTTCCATCGGTGGCCCTACACTCTTGTCCGTCTGCCATGCTATACTCTTTGGCTGTGATCACTTGAGGTGATCACGGACATATACTATATATACTTTACACTATTACATTACTCGTGATATCGTTAGGAGATGGGGGTGAAAGGACGGTGGCTCCATCCGGTAGAGGTGGGCCTGGGTTCCCACGGCCCCATTTGTTACTTTGTGGCGGGCGACAGGCAGGTTGAGACCACCTAGGAGAGAGGTGGGCACGGCCTGGTCGGCGTTAAATGAGATACTTAACACGCTTAACGAGATCTTGGTATTTGATCCGAGTCCGCCATTTGGTCTATACGCACTAACCAACTATGCGGGAAAAGTTATGGGCACTCGGACGTCGTGGTATCACCGGCACTTCGTGACGCCAAGAATCGGCGGCGCGCTACGGATTGGATCGAACGCTGCTAGGCTAGGTCTGCCTTCCGCGTCACGCAACATGCAGTGTGTGCTAAGGCGATGGGCCCGGACCCTGGCGCTTAGGTTTAGACCGGCATGTCGACCTCTGTTATGCCTAGGTGGGGCTGCGGCGTGTTGATCTTCCGCGGCCGGGCATGACCCAGAAAGTGTGTCCGCCAAATGGGATCAAGCGTGTTGGGTTATGTGGTGCACCCTGCAGGGAAGTTAATCTATTCGAATAGCCGTGATCTTCGGTAACAGGACGACTTGGAGTTGTACCTTGACCTTATGACAACGAGAACTGGATACTTAATAAAACACACCCTTCCAAGTGCCAGATACAAGCCGGTGGTCGCTCTCTAACAGGGCATTGAGGAGGGGATCGTTGGGTAGGATTATGCTATGCGATGCTACTTGGAGGACTTCAGTATACTCTCTTCTACATGTTGCAAGGCGGAGGCTGCCAGAAGCGTAGTCTTGACGTGATTAGCTATCCCCTCTTATTCTCGGCATTCTGCAGTTCAGCACTGATATGGCCCTTTACACATATATCCATGCATATGTAGTGTAGCTCCTTGCTTGCGAGTACTTTGGATGAGTACTCATGGTTGCCTTGTTCCCCCTTTTCCCCCTTTCTTTACCCGATTGCTGCAACCAGACGATGGAGCCCAGGAGCCAGACGCCACCGTCGACGACTCCTCCTACTACACCGGAGGTGCCTACTACTTCGTGCAGCCTGCTGGCGACGACCAGGAGTAGTTAGGAGGATCCCACGCAGGAGGCATGCGCCTCTTTCGATCTATATCCCAGTTTGTGCTAGCCTTCTTAAGGCAAACTTGTTTAACTTATGTCTTTACTCAGATATTGTTGCTTCCGCTGACTCGTCTATGATCGAGCACTTGTATTCGAGCCCTCGAGGCCCCTGGCTTGTATTATGATGCTTGTATGACATTTATGTTTTAGAGTTGTGTTGTGATATCATCCCGTGAGTCCCTGATCTTGATCGTACATGTTTGCGTGTATGATTAGTGTACGATTGAATCGGGGGCGTCATAGTATGAACCATAGAGAAGTTGGAATACAGTAGATATTACACCAATATGAATTTAGAATGAGTTCATAACAGTACCTAAGTGGTGATTTATTTTCTTATACTAACGGAGCTTACGAGTTTTCTGTTGAGTTTTGTGTTGTGAAGTTTTCAAGTTTTGGGTAAAGATTCGATGGACTATGGAATAAGGAGTGGCAAGAGCCTAAGCTTGGGGATGCCCAAGGCACCCCCAAGGTAATATTCAAGTACAACCAAGAGCCTAAGCTTGGGGATGCCCCGGATGGCATCCCCTCTTTCGTCTTCGTTCATTGGTAACTTTACTTGGAGCTATATTTTTATTCACCACATGATATGTGTTTTGCTTGGAGCGTCATTTTATTTTGTTTTGTTTTACTTGCTGTTTGAATAAAATACCAAGATCTGAAATTCTTAAATGTTAGAGAGTCTTCACATAGTTACATAATTATTCAACTACTCATTGATCTTCACTTATATCTTTCGGAGTAGCTTGTTGTTTGCTCTAGTGCTTCACTTATATCCTTTTAGAGCACGGCGGTGGTTTTATTTTGAAGAAATAGATGATCTCTCATGCTTCACTTATATTATTTTGAGAGTCTTTAGAACAGCATGGTGATTTGCTTTGATTATAAAATTAGTCCTAATATGGTAGGCATCCAAGATGGATATAATAAAAACTTTCATATAAGTGCATTGAATACTAAGAGAAGTTTGATGCTTGATGATTGTTTTGAGATATGAAGATAGTGATATTAAAGTTGTGCTAGTTGAGTAGTTGTGAATTTGATAAATACTTGTGTTGAAGTTTGCAAGCCCCGTAGCATGCACGTATGGTAACCGTTGTGTAACAAATTTGAAACATGGGGTGTTCTTAGATTGTCATCCTTATGAGTGGCGGTCGGGGACGAGCGATGGTCTTTTCCTACCAATCTATCCCCCTAGGAGCATGCGCTTAGTGCTTGGTTTTTCATGACTTGTAGATTTTTGGAATAAGTATGTGAGTTCTTTATGACTAATGTTGAGTCCATGGATTATACGTACTCTCACATTTCCATCATTGCTAGCCTCTTCGGTACCGTGCATTGCCCTTTCTCACCTTGAGAGTTGGTGCAAACTTCGCCGGTACATCCAAACCCCGTAATATGATACGCTCTATCACACATAAACCTCCTTATATCTTCCTCAAAACAGCCACATACCTACCTATTATGGCATTCCATAGCCATTCCGAGATAATATTGCCATGCAACTTTCCACCGTTCTGTTTATTATGACACACTTCATCATTGTCATATTTCCTTGCATGATCATGTAGTTGACATCGTATTTGTGGCAAGGCCACCATGCATAATTTTTTATACATGTCACTCTTGTTTCATTGCCCATCCCGGTACACCGCCGGAGGCATTCATATAGAGTCATATTTTGTTCTAGTATCCATTTGTAATCATTGAGTTGTAAATAAATAGAAGTGTGATGATCATCATTAATAGAGCATTGTCCCGGAAAAAAAGGCCAAATAAAAAAAGGCCAATTAAAAAAGGCCAAATAAAAAAAGAGAAATAAAAGGGACAATGCTACTATCCTTTTTCCGCACTTGTGCTTCAAAGTAGCACCATGATCTTCATGATAAAGAGTCTCTTATTTTGTCCTTGCATATACTAGTGGGAATTTTTCATTATAGAACTTGGCTTGTATATTCCAACAATGGGCTTCCTCAAATGCTCTAGGTCTTCGTGAGCAAGCAAGTTGGATGCACACCCACTTAGTTTCTTTCGTTTAGCTTTCATACATTTATAGTTGTAGTGCATCTGTTGCATGGCAATCCCTACTCCTTGCATTGACATCAATTGATGGGCATCTCCCTAGCCCATTGATTAGCCACGTCAATGTGAGACTTTCTCTTTTTTTGTCTTCTCCACATAACCCCCATCATCATACTCTATTCCACCCATAGTGCTATATCCATGGCTCACGCTCATGTATTGCGTGAAAGTAGAAAAAAGTTTGAGATTACTAAAGTATTAAACAATTGCTTGGCTTGTCATCGGGGTTGTGCATGATGAGAGCATTCTTGTGTGACGAAAATGGAGCATGACCAAACTATATGATTTTGTAGGGATGAACTTTCTTTGGCCATGTTATTTTGAGAAGACATGATTGCTTAGTTAGTATGCTTGAAGTATTATTATTTTTATGTCAATATTAAACTTTTATCTTGAATCTTATGGATCTGAATATTCTTGCCACAATAGAGAAGATTACATTGAAAAATATGTTAGGTAGCATTCCACATCAAAAAAATTGTTTTTATCATTTACCTACTCGAGGATGAGCAGGTATTAAGCTTGGGGATGCTTGATACGTCTCCAACGTATATATAATTTTTGATTGTTTCATGCTATTATATTATCTGTTTTGGATGTTTAATGGGCTTTATTACACACTTTTATATTATTTTTGGGACTAACCTATTAACCTAGAGCCCAGTGCCAGTTTCTGTTTTTTCCTTATTTTTGAGTATCGCAGAAAAGGAAAACCAAACGGAGTCCAATTGACCTGAAACTTCACGGAACTTATTTTTGGACCAGAAGAAGGCCATGGAGTAAAAGAGTTGGGCCAAAAGAGTCCCGGGCTTCCCACGAGGGTGGGGCGCGCGCCCACCCCCCCTGGGCGGGCCTCCCTACCTCGTGGACAGCCCGGAGACCCCCTGACTTGTTCTCGATGCCAAAACCTCTTATATATACAGAAACCCCAAGAACATAACCTAGATCGGGAGTTCCGCCGCAAGCCTCTGTAGCCACCGAAAACCAATCTAGACCCGTTCCGGCAACCTGCCGGAGGGGGAATCCCTCTCCGGTGGCCCTCTTCATCATCCAAGCGCTCTCCATGAAGAGGAGGGAGTAGTTCACCCTCGGGGATGAGGGTATGTACCAGTAGCTATGTGTTTGATCTCTCTCTCTCTCTCTCTCTCGTGTTCTTGAGGTGGTACGATCTTGATGTATCGCGAGCTTTGCAATTATAGCTGGATCTTATGATGTTTCTCCCCCTCTACTCTCTTGTAATGGATTGAGTTTTCCCTTTGAAGTTATCTTGTCGGATTGAGTCTTTAAGGATTTGAGAACACTTGATGTATGTCTTGCATGTGCTTATCTGTGGTGACAATGGGATATCACGTGATCTACTTGATGTATGTTTTGGTGATCAACTTGCGGGTTCCGTGACCTCGTGAACTTATGCATAGGGGTTGGCACGTTTCGTCTTGACTCTCCTAGAAACTTTGGGGCACTCTTTGAAGTACTTTGTGTTGGTTTGAATAGATGAATCTAAGATTGTGTGATGCATATCGTATAATCATACCCATGGATACTCGAGGTGACATTGGAGTATCTAGGTGACATTAGGGTTTTGGTTGATTTGTGTCTTAAGGTGTTATTCTAGGACGAACTCTGTGATAGATCGAACGGAAAGAATAGCTTCGTGTTATTTTACTACAGACTCTTGAATAGATCGATCAGAAAGGATACCTTCAAGGTGGTTTCGTACCCTACCATAATCTCTTTGTTTGATCTCCGCTATTAGTGACTTTGGAGTGACTATTTGTTGCATGTTGAGGGATAGTTATATGATCCAATTATGTTATTGTTGTTGAGAGAACTTGCACTAGTGAAAGTATGAACCTTAGGCCTTGTTTCAACGCATTGCAATACCGTTTACGCTCACTTTTATCATTAGTTACCTTGCTGTTTTTATATTTTCAGATTATAAAAACCTATATCTACCATTCATATTGCACTTGTATCACCATCTCTTCGCCGAACTAGTGCACCTATACAATTTACCATTGTATTGGTTGTGTTGGGATAAGAGACTCTTTGTTATTTGGTTGCAGGGTTGTTTGAAGAGACCATCTTCATCCTACGCCTCCCCTGGATTGATAAACCTTAGGTCACCCACTTGAGGGAAATTTGCTACTGTCCTACAAACTTCTGCACTTGGAGGCCCAACAACGTCTACAAGAATAAGGTTGTGTAGTAGACATCACACATCAATGCTGCTGAGGTCACGGACCACGCCACCGGCTCTAATCAACCCTGTCGCAGAGCCATCCACCGGCGACCACCCTCCTGTGTCGAGAGCTTCCTCCCCCGAGCAAGTATTCGTCCCCACAAGCTTCTCTCGAGCAGCGGGCGAGAGGGGTCGCCTCCTCTAGGTCACGGATTTAAAAAATGTTCAGATATTCAAAATAAATGTTCACGATCATGAACAATATTCATGTACTCAAAAAATTTACATCAATTTGAATAAAATTTCTCAAATTCAAATATTTTCATGAATGTTCACAAAAACAAAAAATATGTTCACGAATTTCAAAAAATGTTCCCAAATTTAAAGCAATACTTCATAGGTTCAATATGTTTGTCAAAAAAAATCTTCGTGAATCTAAAAAAATGTTCCAAAGATGCGATAACTCTTCGCGAATTAAAAAAATGTTCACAAGTTTTAGAAAATTGTTCCAATTTCAAAAAATGTTCACAAGTTTTAAAAAATTGTTCCAATTTCAAAAAATGTTCACGAATTAGAATAATATTTCAAAATCAGAAAAAAGTTCAAGAATTTGGAAAATGTTTATTATTATAAAAAAATGGTCATGAACTTGAAAAATGTTCACGAGTTTGTAAAAATGTTCGCAATTTCTGAAAAATGTCCATGAGTATGAAAATCTCATAAAAATATTCATAAATTTAAAAAATATTTATGACTTTAAAAATGTTCACAAATATGAAAGATATTTATGATTTCTAATGTATGTTCGCAATTTTCAAAAAAATGTTCAAAATTTTGAATATGTGGGTAAAAATGAAAAGTTAAAAACAAAAGGGAAAGGAAAAAATTAATAAAAAAAGATAAGAAAGATAAAGGAAAATTAATAAGAAAAAACCAAGAAAAAAGGTCCAGGGAAGGTTGGGAATACGCCCTAAGATGGGCCTGCCCAAACACTGATCGAGCATGCTAGAGGGATGCATGGTAGATCGATTGCACGCAGCCTACATGACAAATAGGAGACCGCATAAAAAAAGATATAACCTGTTACAGTAACCATGACATCCCTTCTTCACATCCATATGGTTAAGTCTAAAATAGTTATAATTATTTTTCAAATTACAAATCTATTGTATATATTTACAAAAATTACATACAAACAAAATTATGGTGCAACAAAATTATTTATTTATTTATTTTTGTATATGCTACAGCAAATCCGCGCGGTAGTTGCTACAGTAATCCTGACATCCCTTCTTCATTTTACACACGCATTTCACTGTAGCTTCGTGACATCCGTTGAGGATGTTAGAGGATCCGCTTCCACGAAGGTTGGGGTATCGAACGAACAATCGCCGGTCCAGGCTAGCTCGCTTGTCCGGCGCGTGAATCATTGGCTAGGAGCACTGTGTTGTGAGTGTGTCTTCTTTCTTTTTGATTTTCATTTGGGCTCTTTTCCGAACCATGAGTATGTAGTTTGGGTTTTCACCCATGGCCCATGGCCGACGTCATTTGAGCTCTTTGATCTGCTAGGTAAACAAATACTGGGTACGAATTTAATTTCCCTAAAAAAATAAGGGAGATACTACAAAATTTAATTTGGCTGTATAACAGTAATCTTGCGAACTAGAGCTGTAGCAACTGGGACGGGGGACGCTAAGGTTCAGTGGCGCCTGTCTTCCACCTATGGACCGATTGAGCAGTCCACAACAGCGCGACCGGAATACCATATATCAATCAGAGTATGAACCAGATCGAGATGCCATGTCCCCATAAGTGTGTGCGTCACCGCCTGGCTTCCAAGAAGTCCACAAGTTTGGCTTCACGCTCCCTTCGAAGGAGGAAAACCTAATATATATGAAACGTGGTGGTTCCCTACTCATCGTCGTGGAAGTTCTATTGCAGATATACATCCACTGCCACAGGCATCGCGGAAGGATCGAGACGGTGCCGCCGCGTCGTCCATAGTCCACACTGCAGTGCAGTAAATCCACGCGACCACACTATCCTCCCGGGTCGGCGGCGTTCTCACCCCACCTCCCCCAGATAACTCTCGGCCACGACGGTACGCTTCGGTCGCATCGCGCGTGCCGATGCCGGTGCCGGGTTGTACCGAGCAGGCGCCGGCGCGCGGCAAGGAACGGGCCGCCCGGTCGCCGGTGGGGTGGGTGGGAAACTGGGCACCGTGCGTGAGTGTGATAATAACGGTTGTAGTAGTAGAGCAGAGAATCCTACGGCGCGTGGCGCGGCGTCTACGACTATCATGGACACGCGAGAGGGGGACACGGCACCGGCCCGGTCTGGCAGCCACGCCTCCACGACGTGGCGGGCCTCACTCGCCGCGTGCGGAAACTGCCGCTTTCCGCGCGGGTGCGCATCGTCACGGCCCATTCCATCCCACGACCCCGGTTCCGGTTCCGGCGACCCGGATCGGCACGGCACGGCGCGTCCCGCGCTCCGCGGAGCTCGTTCGTTCGTTGGTTCGTTCGCTGTTCCTTTCCTGGAAAGCTGGCCATCAGCTTTATGATTGTTCGTTCACCAACGCGGCACTGCTAGATTGCTACCGGTACAGTTTTTTTTTTTTTTGGTTCTTTTGTTGACGGGCGCCACTGGTGCAGACAGCTGTGCGTGTAAAATTTGCTTCCGGCTGCGCGGTGCCGTGCCATCCACTAGTTCCTGCATCTGCTGCATGCCGAGTTAACCACGGCAGGACCAGTACGTGTCGCTGCCGTGCCAGCCACTAGTTGCTGGGACGAGTTAAAAACTAGTAGAGCCGGGTGGGTGGAGATAGCAATGGACGGTCACGAGAAGAAGGCATCAAATGAAAAGAAACCCCACCAGACTTGTGGGGATGGCTGCATCTGCATCATGACATGACATAGTCCAAAAACGGACAGCGAGAAAAAGGACAGGCCATAACAAAAGGCTTAAATGCTGACGCCCCTGGTGCCTTCCGCAGCGTAGCCGTCGAAGATGCCCTTTCTGATGCTCTTGATTCTTCAAGATCACATTGATTTTTCCCAACAAATAAGCTAGACTAATCGCTGAACCAACATGCATTTTCTACAAGTTGAGACAGATGAGCTGGATGACAATTACTCAGTTTGTAATCTCTTTTTAATTTTCATTTTTCTTCTCAAAGATTGTTTACAGCCGGTATGTACACGCTGACTTCTCTCGTCTACTAGTACCTCACAGTCACAGCTCACATGCATCCATCCATCAGGACACAGGCATTTCGAGTTTAAAATCTGAATCTGAACTCGTCAATGAGTATGCTTCGCATCCACATTCCACAACGGTACATGAAGCAGCAGCAGCCACATCAAATGGGCATAAAAATTTCCAACCAACACATCAATGACAATGGCAATGGTGGCTCTCCTGCGAGGACGCACAGGGGCTCTGAGGATGTAGCGCCGGGAGGCCACAGGCTCGCCGGAGCTCACTGTACCGGCGGACATCGAATTCCCGGGCTTGCATCAGGCGCTTCTGCTTCACCGCAAAACGGCTCTGGAAGAAGCCCTCGAACGACGGCTCCCTCTTGGTCCGGAGGAAGAAGGCGTAGCCAGCCATGAAGTATGTCGACGTCACAAAGAAGCAGATGGGCTCCATGACGTCCCAGGAGAGCTCCCAGAATGTGAGCCTCATGAAGCCGGCCGTTTGGAGGGCTAGGGCAGCCAGCCCTCCCCACAGCTCTCGGCGCACCTGGAGCGTCGCCATGCGGTCGATGTCTACCTTCTGGGACTCCATGGCCTTCAGCTCCTCCCTTGCAGGGTGATTCTCAGCAATAGATGGTCCTCGCGGTATGGGTATTGCCTTCTCAATTGCTTTCACAACCTGGAATTTTGAAGAAAAAGGACAAAAACATTTCCAAATTTTACTTGGCTGCTCTTCTTTTCAAGAAACATCCATCAAAGAAAGAGCAATGCTGGAAGGACAAAAACATTTAGCTCAAACCGTACACGATTGGATTTTCAAAACAAGTGCAAAATGTTTTCATTCTATCATCCACATGGATTCAGATACCTTCCAAAAGCTACAAGACTAAATCGTGCAAAAAGATTTTCCACAACTATTTGTGACCACGGAGGGACCAAGCAAAAACAAACAATAAACCGTACCACTTATCTTTGCCTACCAGTGCTATGACCTAATCTGAACCAGACGGCATGTGATGATGTTCCCAAACTTTGTTTAGGTCGACCCAGGACATTTTTTTTGGGTGTGAGGGGAGGTCACCAAGAAGATAAGAGAAGTAGATTTGTCATTGACTTGTTAGCCCTGCATTAGTTTCCTGTTTTTCAAATTGGAAGGGATGCAGCTTATTTATTCAGCAGGAAATGACAACAGCATTTTTTAGTACTTAATATCTCATGAAAACAAATAGTGGTAACAAGATCAATTCTGTACTGTTGCAGCTAAGATGCAGGTAATAGATTGAATTGTCTAAATAAAATTGATATTTTTAAGTAAATAGCTTTCACACTAACAAACGAACGGAACCAGTGACAAGGAAATCACATGATGGGTTATTCCGGTGTCACAATTGCCAAAAAGGGATGATCTCATGCCACTACTTCTTATGCAAATTGTAGTAGTTCTACTACATCTTCCACTATATGACCAATTAAATCGTTGGGATGCATGACATGCTCAAAGGTAAATCAACCCAGCACCACCACTAATAACATATGATTGTACTGTAGATTTGAATCTTCAATTATGCAATTCAAACAGCAAATTCATACTATCAATTGCTTATCACTGCTATGTAATTGTAGATCGGACAACAGCAACTGAAATGGTGCTTCACTAATGTGTATTTTAAACTATAGAATAGTACAAAATCCGGTTAAGTACTTCAGTATGAACATCTACATGACTACCAATGAAAATGATGAAGTTGAAACCATGTGCTCCAATTCCCAAAATAGTGGAGCCACTATCATCAGCGTGGTACGAGACGCCAACCAATCTGAATATAGAAAATAATCAGGCATGTTCTTTTTTGGGTGCCAATGGCAGCTAGGTTCTCCTCATGTTTCATTCATCGGAGATTTTTTTTTTGTAATTTTAGCAAGACTGTCATTTACTCATTTAGTTTCTTCCCTCCTCAGATTTAGATCGAGGGGTAGAAATTAGATTTGTTGTTTTCCTTCTGGTTTTGAGAGAAGAAAGGAAACTCCCATCTTGGAACGGAACGGAAGGGGGGCAAGTAAAATCCCCCAAACTTTTGGTGTCACAACTGCTCTATTGTTTTAGAACACCGCCGTTTCTTTGGTTCATTTCCTGTTGGGAGAAACATGCAAAACACGCGAAAAATCTCATCAGATCTCTAGCCTTGTGAAATTCTGTACCCGGTCACCCGGATTAAAATGAACAGTAGAACAAGAGAAGAGAGCAGAACAGAGGAACCAACAGCGTGTCTTTTTTTGTCTGTAAAAGACGCTAACTGCAAGGCAAAACTAGACCAAAAAGGTTGGGACGGATCAAGCAACATTTAGACAGGTCATTGATTTGATTTGATTTGAAGCAACGAAATGGGAGGTGGGGAGGAAGAGGGGAGGGCCGTACCATTTCGGGCCTGAGGAAGACGGTCCTGCCGAGCACGATGACGGATCCGGACTCGTCGAGCGCGCGCGCGACGGAGGGCCCGTCGTCCGCGCCCGCGGCGTCGCAGCAGAGGCGCAGGAACTCGGCGTAGAGAATGGTGCCCTCGCGGGACGCCCGCACCCGCGCGCGCCGTCTCCATCTGCGTGGCGCGCAGCACCTTCCGCGCCTCCTCCACCGTGAGGCTGCCCACCACCGCGGCGGCCTCCCTCTGAGGCTGGGGTTGGGGCCGGGCCGGGGCGGGCGGCACGAGGCCGTCGAGGTTGATGCGCGGGAAGGAGACGCCGAGGTGGTCGCGGATCCGGTCGGCCAGGGGCATGAATCCCACGTCCGGGGGCACCGCGGGGCGGAAGGCGGGGCGCTCCTGCATGAAGCGGCGGGGCATCCCGTAGGCCTGCTGCGGCGCCGCCGCGAAGCGCTGCGCGACGGCTCTCCTCAGCGCGGCCGCCATTGCTATCTCGGTGCTGCTGGCTCCTGACCCGACGAGCGGGCGGGGGGAGAAGAGGAGGGAAGGGGAGTGGAATCGAGCGGAAGGTAGGGTTAATCGGGTCGGGGACGCGGACGGGGCGGTTGATTTGCGGTGGAAGGAATGGTGGGGCGTGGGCGGCTATTTATACCCCCGCCGCTTGCGTCCGGGCTGTTCGAGTTCGAGCCAGGCTGCGGCCCGCCCACGCCAACGGTGCGCCCGAAGCGACCCGCCCCGAGTTCCGTCGCGTGTAATCTTTGGCAGTGGAGTTTTCACAGGCTAGCAGCAGCTTTGATTTTCTTTAAAATGTATCCATTTTAACTACGTAGAGTAGTACTCCCTCCGTTCCGAATTACTTGTCGTACATATAAATATATCTAGATGTATTTTAATTTTAGATACATTCATTTCAGTGACGAGTAATTTGGAACGGAAGGAGTACTATTTTGCTGTCATTTAACTTCACGCGTTGGTCATCGTCCTCTCTTAGTTTTTCTTTCTTTCGGTTCATCACTTCTGTCTCCCCGGCGGCATTTGGAAAATGACACCTTCGAGCCTTCGACACATCATCTCCGAATGTTTTTTTCGTTGTACACAAAGGAAAATGATTTTATTTACAAGATGATGTAGTATTAGACTCTTCATTTCATTGGTCGATCGATACACGTAGCGGACCAACGAGTAGTACGTTTGAAGAGCAGTCCGCAACGGTAGCAGCCACCACAGGCGGCTATGAGTATACCAAAAACTACCAGACTCTTTTTTCTTCAATGTCGTCAACCACTTGGGTCTCAAACTAAACTCTATCGAGCAGTTTATACCTTTTTTTGAACCGTGACCATAGATCAATAGTTCTACTGTATTTTCATTAAATCAAAAAATATATACAAAAGTCATTAAATCGAGCAGTTCACTATAGCTAGCACAAAGTAGTTACTACGAGTAGTATCATTTTGCTCGAAATAGCGTTTCCTAGCTACGTGTCTCCCACACGTTCATCGTGTGGTGCATATTTTCTTCTTCTTCTCCTGTAACAGAATGTGGCGCGTTCCACAACGGCCTGCCAGCAAGCAAACGTGTATGGGGTGCTGGTTTGGCACCGAACAGTTCTTTTGGAATGTCGTTACGGCGTTCCTATTTTCGTAGCCCCAGCATTTGCACGTTTTGGCGCTTGTTTGGCATGAGCAGCGTGTATTTTTACTAATATAATATCAGCTCGCTGAATATCGAGGCGAGTGAGGTCATTGGCTTTGTTTTTAACAAATCATTGGCAGTTTGGATGGAATACACACACACATATGGTGTACTCTCATGTGCAAAAAAAAAGGTGTGCTCCAACGTGTTGCACGAGTCGGATACAGGTTTTTGTTTTTTGTTTTTTGGGTGATTATATTTCAATCAAATACCAAAGCATTGTTCTAAAAGAAAAACAAGGCATTGAGCAAAGGGTACATCTATATAGAAATTGAAAAATTTACATACATGGGTCCTATAGAAGTTGTGCGTCATAGATCATGCCTTCAGACTCTGCTCGGATAAGCATGGATCAGATCGCCAAATCGATATGGAGTGTAAGGAGAATAATTGCAATAAAGTTTTGCTTCTTTTACGACACAAAAGATAGTCGTAGCCACACAGCTAGTGCTACATATTAAAGAGAAAATGAAAAGGTCCTAGGAGCACCTCATTTCCATTTGATCCCTTTTCTTGGAGACTATTTTTCCCCCATGAATTAGTATCGACTCATACAAACATAAAAATTACAGTTACCCCAATAATCATGATATATAATTTATGTTATGTTTGAGGTGCTTTGTATGTACGGTAAACTTTTATATTGGAGTTGTCTTTTTGCCAAAAAAAAAAGAAGACAGTTACTCCTTCATTTTTATTTTTATTTTTATTTTTGCATATAAGTTTTGTTTGAGTCAAACTTTGTAATATTTAACCAACTTACACAAGTAATACTACCATTTATAATACGAAATCAATATCGTTAGATGGATCATGAAATCAATATCATTGAAATAAAAAGTTGTGCTTATTTATTTAATTATTGAGAAAATCTTGCTTTTTTATTTGATCCCACCAATTTTTCTGAAGATGATTTTCTTTGATCCTAACGTGGAAACACGCATCTTTAAATCTCCAGCTGCGACGAGTATACTTCAAACAAACCAGTAAACTGACAATGTCCATGGGCAAAAACTAAAAAAAAAAAGACAATGTCCATCCAACATATACTCAAATTCTACTGGGAAGTTTCATGGCTTCCCCTGACTTGCGTTAGGGCATCTCGGAACCGCAAATCTGCTCTGGTCTGTATACGGACAGGGAACCAGTTCACCGACACTGATTCGGGAGCCGATCATTCAACGTTGTCCGTATGCATTTCAAGCCGGTTTCAAGTAATCGGACAAAATTCGTGTAAACACAACAGAGTTCATCGTTGTTCGGATAGAAAATAGAACAAATCATCCATTCATAGCATGCAAACTAGTCTAATGCAACAATAGTTCAAACACAATAAGATTAACGGATTCTGTCGTCCCACACATACTGTCCCTTCAGCTTCGTCCAAGAGTGCATGTGCATAAATGGTCGTCCCTCCATTTTGTGGTACATCACGACAACGCGCCAGGCTACACAATGTGTAGAACAACACTGAATTAATGAATGAATCAATCACAATTTGATCAAGAAGAAGCAAAACTTACGATCTCCTTATTTGCCGCACACAATGGTCACCTTGCCTCCAACATATCAATCGAGTCACAAAACTTGGTGACGTAGGTTTGGATGGCGTATCATCGATACGATAACAATCTCATATTGCGATCATGGGTGATGTGCATGTCGTAGGGCGCAATATGCTTCTGCGCGTGAAACGATTAATGCACTTGCTGCTAGAAGGTATCCCCTCCGCTCTTGCCTATGAAACCTGCGGATAAGTCCAACCACACATTGCACAACAACTCATCCTCCATGATAGAGTATCCCGTCATCCTTCGTACTCTATGAAAACGCCATGACATTCGAAAATAAGTTCAATGGCATTTGACCACCTACCGGGCGTGGTGATCGCCATGGACGACGTCGAAGGGGGGCGGAGTGTACCTGCCTACGGAAGTGTCATGGGTGGTCGCCGCCGCCGTAAAATGCGAGTGAGTGTGTCTGTGCTGGTTGCGGAGGTCCGGTAATGCCTGTGTGCCTGCCGGATAGGTACATCGGCGGTGTCGAAGGAGGAGGGTGTGGGTGCAAAATGTGGGGGGCAGAGCCAGATTAAAAGAAAATGGGACCGAGAGGGGGGTTTTGGTGGCTCGGGGTGTAGAAGTCATATATGTCTGTTGTCCAGACTTCAGGAAAGCCCTCCAACTTTGACTCCAATTTGCAAGGGAAAATGCGCTCGGATCGGTCGGCGGACTGATACAGACTTACGTTGAACGACACAACATATTTGAACAACAATGTCCGAACATATATAGATAGTTTGAGGGTCGATGTTGGAGATGCCCTTGCCATGCAGTTTGCTTAGAAACCTGTGAATCAATTCGATTCTTTTGTGCTCGCATCGATTCGAGACATACCATATATTCACCGGCGTACGTGAGATATATCGATTTGTGGAGAACATTTACGGGCAGTGGCTGGCACGCGCGGCGCCAGGACACCCCCTGTCTCTCTTTTTTGGATGAAGAATGATAGGCATCTTTCTTCTATGCATGGGAGTAACAGGCCATGATGCACTCTGGGAGTTCGTCAATCTCCTTGCGAGATTAGATGCGGCCGCGGCTAGTGACGGTGTTATCTCCTGCCGCAGAATCATGTTCCAAATACCAACAACGAATATCAAGAAGAACAAAGCTACATAATTGAAGCTTGGATATCGCCGCAAAAAAAAACTTGGATATGTTGGCCAGGATTTACAACCTCCGTTCTTTTTCTTTTAGGAATGGTCAGGAACACTGTTTTTTTCTTATAGGAAGGATGGCGAAAGGACGCAATTTACAGAGGGGCGAGCGTTTTTAGGAAACGTCGCAGAAACCGCAAAAAGACCAACCTAGAAACTAGTTTAGCCAATGCCCGCGATTGGCAGGCTGCCAGCAAACGCCATATCATGCTGATTGATTGCGTCTAGGGCAAGTGCCGCCACCTCGTGGTGCATAAGCCGTTGTCCAGTGAACACACGTCTATTCCGCTCTTTCCAGATCGACCATAGCGTGTAGATGATTCTCCCACTGTGCCTCTTGCGCACCTGTTTGGACTGTGAATTCAGTGTCTTGTCCCATCAGTCAGACACATTTACTGGCTCCGGTAGGAAGCCCGAGATTGGAACGCTTTTATTTGTCCATGTGTTCACCTGGTTTCAGATCGCGACCGTGAAGAGACAGTCCTTGCAGAGGTGGGGTCGTGAGGCCATCCCCTCACAGCCAGCATATCCGCAGTGAGGATTCTTCCATGTAGAGCTAGCCAGGAAAAGAACTTGCATTTGGGCTCAGCGTTTGCGAACCAGACCTTGGTCATGTCGAAATGTGAGTAAGAGCCAAATAATTGTGCGCCGTAGGCAGAGGCAGCAGAGTATGCCCCAGTGATGATTAAGTTCTAGTGAATGTTGTCCTCCTGGGCAGGAAGGAGGGTGATCTGACTGATCTGATTTGAGAGAGACACAAATTCTCCTAGTTGCTGAATGGTCTATAGTCTGACCACTGCCCTGATCCAGTTCTCGTTCATTAGCTGACGTAGCACACAAGCACGCAAGCACAAGCCGGTGGTCAAATTTTAGTTGGATATGCCAACTATTTTGCATTTACTCTATATGCATTGCCTATGCAACGGCGGAGCTATGTGGTGGGGGGGGGGCTGTGCGCCCCTCGAATTTGTCTTTTTCGCCATGAGCTTGTTGAATGTCCAAACTTCACTGGAGCATCTTGCACGCCAATTTTTTTTTGAATTTTTTTCTATTTTTCATGATTTTTCTTGTCCATCCCTGGGCTCATATGAGCCCTGCTACAGATTAGCCGCATCCCTTCTTTTTAAGGAACGTTCGATTAAACTCGGGTAAATTTTTAAGGAACATCTGATTAAACTCGGGCAAACGTATGTGGCAGTGTGACACTCACCGTTGCTTCTATTACAGACTAGAAATATTCAACATTTCTTCTTGGATTGATGTATGGTGCAAACGGGTGAGCTGTACATTCAACATCACCTTGGACCATGTAATGTTGCACATATTTTTGAGAAATAGGTAGCCGTACATTTAACATTACCCTTGCATTTTTCGCCAGAAAAAACATCACCCCACCATGTAATACTTCAGATATTTTTGAAAAATGGCTAAGTCGAATTGATAAATCATTTTGCCCTTTTAGTTTGGTTGTGCGGCATGGTTTTTCTTTTGTCATCTAGCTATGCAGAAATGGTGCCATCTTTGACAAAAAGAAACTTCATTCTCCGCGCTTGGGATCTGCCACCGTATTTCCCATGTGCCAGAGAGACAAGCAAGGATCAAATTCAAGCAATGGTGAACTGGCAAGCCACTAAGAACTCGTATACTTGAAGTGTAGAAGCGCCTCCCTGAGGGCAGTGGCGGAGCTTGACCAAGTTCTTGGGGGGGGGGGGGCAAACACACAAAACTTCATAATCTAGACTCTCTCTCTCTTTCTAAATTATTTAAGCATGCATGTGCCAATCTTGGGGGGGGGGGGGCACGACAGCCCCAACAACACGCTAAGCTCTGCCGCTGCCTGAGGGTGTTTGGTGACCAGTACATCTTGAAGGAAATATGCCCTAGAGGCAATAATAAAGTTGTTATTTTATATTTCCTTATTCATGATAAATGTTTATTATTCATGCTAGAATTATATTGATCGAAAACCCTAATACATATGTGAATACATCGAGAAACACTGTGTCCCTAGTAAGCTTCTACTTGACTAGCTCGTTGATCAAAGATGGTTAAGGTTTCCTAACCATGGACATGAGTTGTTATTTGATAACGGGACCACATTATTAGAAGAATGATGTGATGGAGATGACCCATCTGTTAGCTTAGCATATTGATCGTTCAATTTTATTGCTATTGCTTTCTTCATGTCAAATACATATTCCTTCGACTATGAGATTATGCAACTCCCGGATACCGGAGGAATACCTTGTGTGCTATCAAACGTCACAACGTAACTGGGTGATTATAAAGATGCTCTACATGTATCTCCAAAGGTGTTGGATTGGCATAGATCGAGATTAGAATTTGTCACTCCGAGTATCGGAGAGGTATCTCTGGGCCCTCTCGGTAATACACATCATAAGAAGCCTTGCAAGCAAAGTGACTAACGAGTTAGTTGCAGGATGATGTATCACAGAACGAGTAAAGAGACTTGCCAGTAACGAGATTGAACTAGGTATGAAGATATCGACAATCGAATCTCGGGCAAGTAACATACCGGTGACAAAGGGAATAACGTATGTTGTCATTAGGATTCGATCGATAAAGATCTTCGTAGAATATGTAGGAGCCAATATGAGCATCCAGGTTCCGCTGTTGGTTATTGATCGGAGAGGTGTCTCGATCATGTCTACATAGTTCTCGAACCCGCAGGGTCCGCACGCTTAACGTTCGATGACGATTTAGTATTATATGAATTATGTAATCTGGTGACTGAATGTTGTTCGGAGTCCTGGATGAGATCACGGACATGACGAGGAGTCTCTAAATGGTCGAGAGGTAAATATTGATATATAGGATGATAGTATTCGGACACCGGAAGTGTTCCGGAATGTATCGGGTAGTTATCAGAGTATCGAGGGGGGGGGGGGGTTACCGAAACCCCCGGGGGGGAGATATGGGCCATATGGATCATAGTAGGGGAGCACACCAGCCCACGAGGGGTGGCGCCCCCCCCCCACACACACACAAGGAAGGAGGCCGAGTGGGAGAAGGGAAAGAGGGGATTCGGCCCCCCTTTCCTTCTCTCCTTCCGGTTTCCTTTCCCTCCTCCAGCAAATATGGAAGGGGGGAGGCAGAATTGGGCTCCCCTCCCCCTCCCACCTATATATACATGGGAAGAGGATGCCTAGAACACATAACAACAATCGTTAGCCGTGTGCGGCGCCCCCCTCCACAGTTTATGGCTCCGGTCATATCACCATCCCCGTCACCACGCCGTCATGCTGACGGAACTCATCTACTTCCCTGACACCTTGCGGGATCAAGAGGGCGAGGGACGTCATCGCGCTGAACGTGTGCAGAACTCGGAGGTGTCGTACCTTCGGTACTTGATCGGTTGGAGCTAGAAGAAGTTCGACTACATCAACAACGTTGTCAAACGCTTCCGCTTTTGGTCTACGAGGGTACGTAGACACACTCTTCCCCTCTCGTTGCTATGCATCTACTAGATAGATCTTGCGTGAGCGTAGGAAAGTTTTTGAAATTGCATGCTACGTTTCCCAACAGTGGCATCCGAGCCTGGTCTATGCGTAGATGATATGCACGAGTAGAACACAAAGAGTTGTGGGCAGTGATAGTCATACTGCTTACCACCAACGTTTGTTTTGATTCGGCAGTATTGTTGGATGAAGCGGCCCGGACCAACCTTACATGACCACGTTCATGAGACCGGTTCCACCGACAGACATGCAACTAGTTTTGCATAAAGGTGGCTGGCGGGTGTTTGTTTGTCCTACTTTAGTTGAATCGAATTTGACTGCGGCCGGTCCTTGTTGAAGGTTAAAACAGCAAACTTGACGAAACACCGTTGTGGTTTTGATGCGTAGGTAAGAAATGTTCTTGCTAGAAGCCCGTAGAGGCCAATTAAAACTTGCAACAACAAAGTAGAGGACGTCTAATTTGTTTTTGCAAGGCATGTTGTGATGTCATATGGTCAAGACATGATGTGATATGGGTTATTGTATGAGATGATCATGTTTTGTAAAAGTTATCGGCAACCGGCAGGAGCCTTATGGTTGTCTCTTTATTGTATGAAATGCAAGCACCATGTAATTGCTTTACTTTATCACTATGCGTTAGCGATAGTTGTGAAGCAATAGTTGGCGAGACGACCATGACACTATGATGGAGATCAAGGTGTCGAGCCGGTGACGATGGAAATCATGACGATGCTTTGAAGATGGAGATCAAAAGCACAAGATGATGATGGCCATATCATGTCACATATTTTGATTGCATGTGATGTTTATCTTTTATGCATCTTATTTTTCTTAGTACGGCGGTAACATTATAAGATGACCCCTTAACTAAATTTCAAGGTATAATTGTTCTCCCTGAGTATGCACCGTTGAGACAGATCGTCGTGTTGGGCCACCACGTGATGATAGGGTGTGATAGACTCTATGTTCACATACAATGGTTGCAAGACAGTTTTGCACATGCGGAATACTCAGATTAAACTTGACGAGCCTAGCATGTACAGACATGGCCTCAGAACACTGTAGACCGAAAGGTCGAACGTGAATCATATAGTAGATATGATCGACATAGAGATGTTCACCATTGATGACTACTCCATCTCACGTGATGATCGGACATGGTTTAGTTGATTTGGATCACATATCATTTAGATGACTTGAGGGATGTCTATCTAAGTGGGAGTTCTTAAGTAATATGATTAACTGAACTCAATTTATCATGAACTTAGTCTTGATAGTTTTTGCAAATCTATGTTGTAGATCAATGGCCTGTGCTACCGTTCCCTTGAATTTTAATGCGTTCCTAGAGAAAGCTAAGTTGAAAGATGATGGTAGCAACTACAGGGACTGGGTCTGTAATTTGAGGATTATGCTCATTGTTGCATAGAAGAATCACGTCCTTGATGCACCGCTAGGTGAAAGGCCTGCTGCAGGAGCAGAAGCTGACGTTATGAACGTCTGGAAAGCTCGATCTGAAGACTACTCGTTAGTTCAGTGTGCCATGCTTTACGGCTTAGAATCGGGACTTCAAAGATGTTTTGAACATCATCGATCATACGAGATGTTACAGGAGTTGAAGTTAATATTTCAAGAAAATGCTCGAGTTGAGAGATATGAAGTCTCCAACAAGTTCTATAGCTGCAAGATGGAGGAGAACAGTTCTGTCAGTGAGCACATACTCAAAATATCTGGGTACCAGAATCACTTGACTCAGCTGAGAGTTAATCTTCCAGATGATTGTGTCATTCAGAGAGTTATCGAATCACTTCCACCAAGCTACAAATGCTTCATGATGAACTACAATATGAAAGGGATGGAGAAGACTATTCCCGAGCTCTTCGCAATGCTAAAGTTTGCGGAGGTAGAAATCAAGAAGGAGCATCAAGTGTTCATGGTTAACAAGACCACTAGTTTCAAGAAAAAGGGCAAGGGAAAGAAGGGGAAGTTAAGGAAGAATGGCAAGCAAGTTGTCACTCCCGGGAAGAAACACAAAGCTGGACCAAAGCTTGAAACTGAGTGCTTCTACTGCAAAGGGACTGGTCACTGGAAGCGGAACTGCCCCAAGTATTTGGCGAATAAGAAGGATGGCAAAGTGAGCAAAGGTATATTTGATATACATGTTATTGATGTGTACCTTAATAATGCTCGTAGTAGCGCCTGGGTATTTGATACTGGTTCGGTTGCTCATATATGTAACTCGAAACAGGGGCTACGGATTAAACGAAGATTGGCTAAGGACGAGGTGACGATGTGCGCCAGGAATGGTTCCAAGGTCGATGTGATCGCCGTCGGCATGCTACCTCTACATCTACCTTCGGGGTTAGTTTTAGACCTGAATAATTGTTATTTGGTGCCAACGTTGAGCATGAACATTATATCTAGATCTTGTTTAGTGCGAGACGGTTATTCATTTAAATCAGAGAATAATGGTTGTTCTATTTATATGAGTAATATCTTTCATGGTCATGCACCCTTCAAGAGTGGTATTTTTTATTGAATCTCGATAGTGGTGATACACATATTCATAATATTGATGCCAACAGATGCAAAGTTGATAATGATAGTGCAACATATTTGTGGCACTGCCGTTTAGGTCATATTGGTGTAAAGCGCATGAAGTGCAGATGGACTTTTGGAATCACTTGATTATGAATCATTTGATACTTGCGAACCATACCTCATGGGCAAGATGACTAAAACTCCGTTCTTCGGAACAATGGAGCGAGCCAATGACTTACTGGAAATAATACATACCGATGTATGTGGTCCGATGAGTGTTGAGTCTCGCGACGGGTATCGTTATTTTCTGACCCTCACAGATGATTTGAGCAGATATGGGTATATCTACTTAATGAAACACAAGTCTGAAACATTTGAAAAGTTCAAAGAATTTTAGAGTGAAGTGGAGAATCATCGTAACAAGAAAATAAAGTTTCTACGAGATGATCATCGAGGCGAATATTTGAGTTACGAGTTTGGCCTTCATTTAAAACAATGTGGAATAGTTTCACAACTCACGCCACCTGGAACACCACAGCGTAATGGTGTGTCCAAACGTCGTAACCGCACTTTATTAGATATGATGCGATTTATGATGTCCCTTACCGATTTACCACTATCATTTGGGGTTATGCATTAGAGACAGCTGCATTCACGTTAAATAAGGCACCGTCTAAATCTGTTGAGGCGACACCGTATGAACTGTGGTTTGGCAACAAACCTAAGTTGTCATTTCTTAAAGTTTGGGGTTGTGACAATTATGTCAAAAGGCTTCAGCCTGATAAGCTCGAACCCAAATCAGAGAAATGTGTCTTCATAGGATACCCTAGAGAAACAATTGGGTACACCTTCTACCACAGATCCAAAGGCAAGATCTTTCATGCCAAGAATGGAACATTTCTAGAGAAGGAGTTTCTCTTGAAATAAGTGAGTGTGAGGAAAGTAGAACTTGATGAGGTAATTGTACCTTCTCTCGAATAGGAAAGTAGCTCATCAAAGAAAACCATTCCAGTGATGCCTACACCAACTAGAGAGGAAGCTAATGATGATGATCATGAAACTTCAGATCAAGTTACTACTGAGCCTCGTAGTTCAACCAAAGCACGATCCACACCAGAGTGGTACGACAATCCTGTTATGGAAGTCATGTTACTAGACCATGGTGAACCTACGAACTGTAAGAAGCTATGATGAGCCCAGTTTCCGATAAATGGCTTGAGGCCATGAAATCTGAGATAGGATCCATGTATGAGAACAAAGTGTTGACTTTGGTGGATTTGCCCGATGATCGGCGAGCCATAAAGAATAAATGGATCTTCAAGAAGAAGACTGCCGCTGATGGTAATGTTACTCTCTACAAAGCTCGACTTGTCGCGAAAGGTTTTCGACAAGTTCAAGGAGTTGACTATGATGAGACTTTTCACCCGTAGTGATGCTTAAGTCTGTCCGAATCATGTTAGCAATTGCCGCATTTTATGATTATGAAATCTGGCAAATGGACGTCAAAACTGCATTCCTTAATGGATTTCTCAAAGAAGAGTTGTATATGATGCAATCAGAAGGTTTTGTCGATCCTAAAGATGCTAACAAAGTGTGCAAGCTCCAGCGATCCATCTATGGACTGGTGCAAGCATCTCAGAGTTGGAACATACGCTTTGATGAGGTGATCAAAGCATATGGTTTTATACAGACTTTCGGAGACGCCTGTATTTTCAAGAAACAGAGTGGGAGCTCTATAGCATTTATAATATTATATGTGGATGACATATTATTGATTGTAAATGATGTAGAATTTTTGGATAGCATAAAGGATACCTGAATAAAAGTTTTTCAATGAAAGACCTCGGTGAAGCTGCTTATATATTGGGCATCAAGATCTATAGAGATAGATCAAGACGCTTAATAGGACTTTCCCAAAGCACATACCTCGATAAAGTTTTGAAGAAGTTCAAAATGGATCAGTCAAAGAAAGGGTTCTTGCATGTGTTACAAGGTGTGAAGTTGAGTCAGAATCAATGCCTGACCACTGCAGAAGATAGAGAGAAAATGAAAGTCATTCCCTACCTCAGCCATAGGTTCTATCATGTATGCTATGTTGTGTACCAGACCTGATGTGTGCCTTGCTATAAGTCTGGCAGGGAGGTACCAAAGTAATTTAGGAGTGGATCTCTGGACAACGGTCAAGAACATCCTGAAGTACCTGGAAAGGACTAAGGATATGTTTCTCGTTTATGGAGGTGTCAAAGAGCTCATCGTAAATGGTTACGTCGATGCTAGCTTTGACACTGATCCGGATGACTCTAAGTCACAAACCAGATACGTATTTATATTGAATGGTGGAGCTGTCAGTTGGTGCAGTTCCAAGCAGAGCATCGTGGTGGGATCTACGTGTGAAGCGGAGTACATAGCTGCTTCGGAAGCATCAAATGAAGGAGTTTGGATGAAAGAGTTCATATTCGATCTAGGTGTAATACCTAGTGCATCGGGTCCAAAGAGGATCTTTTGTGACAATACTGGAGCAATTGCCTTGGCGAAGGAATCCAGATTTCAGCTTCAACTCCATCAGTGATCAAGTCAAGGAGGGAGACATGGAAATTTGCAAAATACATACGGATCTGAATGTAGCAGACTCATTGACTAAGCCTCTTCCACGAGCAAAACATGATCAACACCATGACTCCATGGGTATTAGAATCATTACAATGTAATCTAGATTATTGACTCTAGTGCAAGTGGGAGACTCAAGGAAATATGCGGCAATAATAAAGTTGTTATTTTATATTTCCTTATTCATGATAAATGTTTATTATTCATGCTAGAGTTGTATTGATTGTAAACCTTAATACATGTGTGAATACATAGACAAACATTGTGTCCCTAGTAAGCCTCTACTTGACTAGCTCGTTGAACAAAGATGGTCAAGGTTTCCTAACCATGGACATGAGTTGTCATTTGATAACGAGATCACATCATTAGGAGGATGATTTGATGGACATGACCCATCCGTTAGCTTAGCATATTGATCGTTCAGTTTTATTGCTATTGATTTCTTCATGTCAAATACATATTCCTTCGACTATGAGATTATGCAACTCCCAGTTACCAGAGAAATACCTTGTGTGTTACCACACATCACAAATGTAACTGGGTGATTATAAATATGCTCTATAGGTATCTCCGAAGGTGTTTGTTGGGTTGGCATAGATCGAGATTAGGATTTGTCACTCCGAGTATCAGAGAGGTATCTCTGGGCCCTCTCGGTAATACACATCATAAGAAGCCTTGCAAGCAAAGTGACTAATGAGTTAGTTGTGGGATGATATATTACGGAACGAGTAAAGAGACTTGCCGGTAACGATATTGAACTAGGTATGAAGACACCGACGATCATATCTCGGGCAAGTAACATACTGACGACAAAGGGAATAACGTATGTTGTCATTACGGTTCGATCGATAAATATCTTCATAGAATATGTAGGAGCCAATATGAGCATCCAGGTTCCACTATTGGTTATTGACCGAAGAGGTGTTCGGTCATGTCTACATTGTTCTCGAACCCGTAGGGTCCGCACGCTTAATGTTTGATGACGAATTAGTATTATATGAATTATGTGATTTGGTGACCGAATGTTGTTCGAAGTCCCAGATGAGATCACGGACAAGACGAGGAATCTCGAAATGGTCGAGTGGTAAATATTGATATATAGGATGATAGTATTCGGACACGGAAGTGTTCCGAAATGTATCGGGCAGTTAGCAGAGTACCAGGGGGGTTACCGGAGCTCCCGGGGGAAAGATATGGGCCATATGGGCCATAGGAGGGGAGCACACCAGCCCACAAGGGGTGCCCCCCCCCCCCCAAGGAAGGAGGCCGAGTGGGAGAAGGGAAAGAGGGGATTCGTCCCTTCCCCTTTCCTTCTCTCCTTCCTCTTCCCTTTCCCCCTTCGACAAATATGGAAAGGGGGAGGCCGAATTGGGGAGGACTCCAAGTAGGATCCCTCCTACTTGGGGCACACCCTTGATGCTCTCCTCCCCCTCCCACCTATATATACGTGGGGAGAGGGCGCCTAGAACACACAACAACAATCGTTAGCCGTGTGCGGCGCCCCCCTCCATAGTTTACGCCTCCGGTCATATCTTCGTAGTGCTTAGGCGAAGCCCTGCGCGGATCACTTCACCATCACCATCACCACATCGTTGTGCTGACGGAACTCATCTACTTCCTCGACACCTTGCTGTATCAAGAGGGCAAGGGACGTCATCACGCTGAACGTGTGCAGAACTCGGAGGTGCCGTACGTTTGGTACTTGATCGGTCGGAGCTATAAGAAGTTCGACTACATCAACCACGTTGTCAAACGCTTCCGCTTTTGGTCCACGAGGGTATGTAGACACACTCTCCCCCTCTCATTGCTATGCATCTCCTAGATAGATCTTGCGTGAGCATAGGATTTTTTTTGAAATTGCATGCTACGTTTCCCAACACATTTGTCACCAGCTTCAGAGTTAGTTCACACATGGCTTGATAGGGTACTCTGGCTAGACGAGAAGATCAGATGGAAAATAAAGAGAGGGTTTACCCAGGTTCAGGCTCTCACGAAGGAGGTAAAACCCTACTTCATGCTCGATTGTATTGATTGTGTATAGGGGTTACAAAGATGATCGAGGCATTGAGTTCCAGCTCTAGGGTTCTTGTGTATGCATCAACTAGCCTAACCCCTGCTTACAAGGATATCGAGGCCTAGGGTTACATGATCCTAGTTAATTAGGGAGAGTCCTCCTGGACGCCAGCTTCCTTGTCGTACACTTGAAGTCTTCCAAGTCCTTCTCCTGATAGGGTCCAAGGGCCGGTATGATATCTCAGGGCAAAAACTGACCCATAGGCCGCCGGGTCAGCCTACTTGATACGTCTCCATCGTATCTACTTTTCCAAACACTCTTGCCCTTGTTTTGGACTCTAACTTGTGTGATTTGAATGGAGCTAACCCGGACTGACGCTGTTTTCAGCAGAATTGCCATGGTGTTGTTTTTGCGCAGAAAATAAAAGTTCTCGGAACGACCTGAAACTCCCCGGAATGTCTTAGGATAATTAATAAAAAATCCTCGCCAAAGAAGAAGACAAGGGGGGCCCACATCCTGTCCACGAGGGTGGGGGGCGCGCTCCCTCCCCCTGGGTGCGCCCCCCTACCTCGTGGGCCCCCTGGTGACCCTCCGACGCCTACTCCAACTCCATATATTGGCTTTCAGGGAGAGAAAAATCAGAGAGAAGAAATCATCGCGTTTTACGATATGGAGCCGCCGCCAAGCCCTAATCTCTCTCGGGAGGGCTGATCTGGAGTCCTTAGGGCTCAGGAGAGGGGATTCGTCGTCGTCGTCATCATCAACCATCCTCCATCACCAATTTCATGATGCTCACCGCCGTGCGTGAGTAATTCCATTGTATGCTTGCTGGACGGTGATGGGTTGGATGAGATTTATCATGTAATTGAGTTAGTTTTGTTAGGGTTTGATCCCTAGTATCCACTATGTTATGAGATTGATGTTGCTATGACTTTGCTATGCTTAATGCTTGTCACTAGGGCCCGAGTGCCATGATTTCAGATCTGAACCTATTATGTTTTCATGAATATATGTGAGTTCTTGATCCTATCTTGCAAGTCTATAGTCACCTACTATGTGTTATGATCCGGCAACCCCGAAGTGACAATAATCGGAACCACTCCCGGTGACGACCATAGTTTGAGGAGTTCATGTATTCACTATGTGCTAATGCTTTGTTCCGGTTCTCTATTAAAAGGAGGCCTTAATATCCCTTAGTTTCCAATAAGACCCCGCTGCCACGGGAGGGTAGGACAAAAGATGTCATGCAAGTTCTTTTCCATAAGCACGCATGACTATATTTGGAATACATGCCTACATTACATTGATGAACTGGAGCTAGTTCTGTGTCACCCTATGTTATGATCATACATGATGAACCACATCCGGCATAATTATCCATCATTGATCCGGTGCCTACGAGTTTTCCATATACTGGTTCTCGCTTATTTAGTTTTCCGTTGCTACTATTACAATCACTACAAAATACCAAAAACATTACTTTTGTTGTCTTTACTTTTGTTACCATTATCACCACTATCATATTACTTTGCTACTAAACACCTTGCTTCAGATACTAAGTTTCCAGGTGTGGTTGAATTGACAACTCAGCTGCTAATACTTAAGAATATTCTTTGGCTCCTCTTGTGTCGAATCAACAAATTTGGGTTGAATACTCTACCCTCGAAAACTGTTGCGATCCCCTATACTTGTGGGTTATCACTACTCAGACCGGCTTCTGATATGATGAGGCACCCCTAGGTCGTAACACCATCACCGCTCGTGTCGGAGCACTCACAACACTTGCCTCTCTGTTCTGGAGAAATCCGACCTTTTGGAAGAAGACACCAAGCTCATCAGCCAAGCCAAATGGGTTGTGTGAGCACTAGCATAGGAGGCTCATCACTTCAACGTCATCCTCTGATTCCACACCAAAGCCGGGACTCAGGGACCACACCTGCACCAAAACAATTAAGGCTCTGCGGATAGTAAGGATGGCATAAATGTAACTATTATGGGCACAACCTATGTGAAAGATGCAAGTGTCAAGTGACCAAAGTAAAAGCACAAGTGATATAGCTTGGGTATAGAAACAACTTAGTCATGCAAAGATGAATATGTATCCCGATGTTCACTTGCTAATAGTTTAGTTAGTCATAGCTATGGAGGTGCGAGATCACAAAGGTTTCTCAACGCCACCAAGGCTGGGAGGTGATTTGTGGCACACAAGTGTGGGAGCACTCACCCATGTCTCATGCTTTTTTGTTGGACTTTCAAATTGGAATCTATTATATCTTTTGAACCGAAAGTTCAATTTACATTTTGTTTGCATATTCAGGTTCCTTGTGACAAGGGATTTGAAATAAGACTACTTCTGAATATTTTTCCATTAAGTTTTTTAAGCTCCATTAAGTTTCACCTGCTAAAACTTGGTACAGATGAATGATAAAATCACTAAGTTTTATAAGCTGGAACTTAAAAGCATTGCGGAGAATTGCGAGGAATCAAACGAGTGTGTTGATTGTGATGAGGCAATCATGCGGTTGGGCTCGGCAAGGTAAATGTGTGCCCTCGTACCTGCGTGCTCTTGCGAATTTGCGCACCAAGGCTCAACTTCTTACCCTTGAGCCTTCACCACAAAGGTGAAGCTCAATCACTTGTGGTAGAAATTGTGGCGACCTTCAAGCATTCACAAACTTCATGGAAATCCACAACCGTGGATCTTCACTGGTGACTCCTACCGCCTAGGAGTCTACAACCTCTAAGAATAACATAATCGAATGGGAGAACCTGCAACTTGCTAAAATCGCGGAAGTGATTGGTCGAAAGAGAGAGGGCTTGGATCTTGGCTAGGGTTTTCTCCTCTTTCAAACCAAAACTTTCAAGGAATTGAAGGATTAGGGTTTTTGAGAGAGAGATTGTGTGTGTGTGTGGGTGGGGGGGGGGGGAGGTTCTTCTCAAATCTTAAAATGGGTGGCTAAATGGCATGGTCTTGGTAGTCGACTCTTCTTCATGTCCGAGAGATCATAGTTTGTTTGCTTCTAGGAAGTCGAAACTATGAAGACATCATTTGGGTGGTGACCGATGACAATAATAGGTGGGGAGGAGGAGAGGGTGTTCCATCCACGATGATTCTCCTTGACGCAAGTATTGCATTCTTCTCCTTTGTGCCACACAATCAAAATCGGAGTTGCCTCACTGTAGATGTATATGATTGATTGTTTGGCATGGTTTCGTGTGTGGTTTCATTCTGTCGGTAGGTGTCCGTAGTGAAATCTGAGTCATTGGTTGAAGGTTGAGCTATGACAATGAGACTTGCATACAACCTCAGCTATAGCATTCTTCATGGCGAAGTGTGTGGTGTGCCCATTGTGTGTCAAGTCAGCTCGCGTTGTTTTGTGGGTCGTCATGTTTCGTGACTACTCTAGATATTTACCTCGATTTTAACCCTTTTTTCACTAATTAAGTGAGCATCATTCTTGTCAGGCATATAGACGGCATTTTTTTCTTGGGAATCTTTCTTGCAAAAGTTGTATTGTTTCATTATGGAATTATGTCGCCTTACAAATTCATACTACATTATTTCTTTGTTATTCGTATCTGTTATGTCATTGTTTATTATTTATTTCTGAAAATTATTCGTTCGCTAAAAAGACATAATTCCTGAATTCCATACTACGTTAGAAATGCACTAATTGTTATGCGCATCATGATGATGCAAATGCAAGAGTGTTCCGCGAACTAATATGTGGTTGGATGGTTAAGAGGACACTCGTATCCCAAGCCCATCAGAGTTCAAGTCTTAGACTTGATACCGGTGCTCGCATTTTTCTCAGCCCTTTTGGCGATGAGTGTTTAGTAGATAGAAGGCGTTCACGTCGACTACGAATGCGTCTCTGGCAACTTCATCAATTTTAATATAATGTTGCGGTTTAGTTTCTCCAAGATGCTCAAAGGGGTAAGACTTGCGTTCGTGTGATCATAAGGGTGAGTGTATACGCGTGTGTATGAGCGTCTGCTTTTGTACTGAGTTAAATAAATAAATATGACAGGGTGTTTTTTTCAAAGAAAAAACTACTTGGCGCGAGTGCATGTCTCGGTCCACCGCACCGCACCGCTTCTCAACCGATAGCTTCCACGAGAAGAGACCGATCGATGGGTGTGCGACCACACCATGTCAACTCGTAGAACGGGCAGGCCGGCTCCTTTATTTTCGAGAAAACTTCCGATCGGGCAGGCCGGCTCCGGATAGAAGCTTCACCGCCCAGGGCAGCGACGGCCGCCCGTGCCGACGCGCACAGGTGGCGCGTCTCTCCGCTTTTCTGGCGGTGGGCTGCTTGATCTCGGACGCGCACGCACGCACGCGCCGGCACCACCGCGGACATGGTTCGTGCCCGCAGCTACTCTTGTTTTTTTTTTTTTTGAAGGTAGCTACTCTTGGTTTGAACGGCGCGAGAGCTGAGAATTCGCATCCAGTTTTGCAAGCCAGTCGCAGTCGCACCGCGTACGCGTGACCTGGTCGGTCGAACGAACTCGACTACGCAGGAGCACGCACACCGTCGTGCCGGTCGCATCGCCACGCCCTCCGGGCGGGCACATCCGTGTCGTCCCTACCCGCACCGCACGCAGCGCCAGACCGTAGGCCCGGCGGACGGCGGGTTGGATTGGGTTGGCAAGCCTCTCCCAGTAGCACCTGCACCAGGCCGCGCCCCGCTCGCTCGCGGTCACCGACGCGCACCGCCTCCTGCTTTCAGGTGGACCGCTACCTCGCTCACCCACACGCACGCACACCACGGCCTCGCGCGCCGCGCGCGCACGCTTGAGACTTTGAGAGAGAGAGAGAGAGAGAGAGAGAGAGAGACGTGCGCGAGTTCGGACGGCCGCGGCCGCTTTGGTTCGCGCGGCGAGAGCTGGAAACGTCGGGTTTCGCGTGCCAAATCGGTGCCTTTGGGTTGCTTTTCTTCCGCGCTGGAGCGGAGCGTGACGGGTCTCGCTTCAGCTTGGCCGTTGTGCTCACCCGTTAATTACCCGCAAACATCGGAGGGCGGAGGCATCGCCTAGCTTTGACAGAGAGAGAGAGAGAAGCAAACAGTGAAACGGCCGGGATCAATGGCGTGAAGAACCTGTCATGTGCACAGCCGGGTAGCTTGGCGTCGTAATTACGTGCGTTTGGTGCATTGCGATCGCGTACGCTCGGCTACCAAGTTTCATCACGGAAGAAATCGCCTAGGCGCACGTGTGACATCGAAGTTGACCACACGGGCTCACGGGCGCGCAGGCACGCGTCGCCTCGCCCACCGCACAACTTGTCAACCCCCATAGACCCGGCTGGCAGGGCTTCGGTCACGACTCACGAGCTCCCGATGGCAGCGCGCTGGAAAGCAAGCAGCGAACCGACGGCAGCGGTCACCGGCGTCACAGGTGTCGGGCGCCCAGCGTCTCCGGCTTTCTGGTGAGCCGAGCGCTCTATCGTCCGTTCATCACGCGAACTTGCCGCGGTCGCCGTCCGTGCGGACTGCGGCGACGCTCGCCGCGGGCGCGTGACGAAAATGAAAGGCAGACGGAGTGGATCATCAGAGGCGTCGTGCTCGCCCATTTATTGCCCGGAGATATTGGAGGGTCGATCAGACGTTGGCTCGCTAGTTATAATCACGAGGAGTAAAATGGAATTAATTAAGGTCTCAGATAGATTTACACTTCGGTCGTACGTTGAGTATTTTTTTTCTTTTTGCGGGACAGGTTGGATATGCATGCACCCAGACGCAGAGTTTGGCGTCGTAATCACGTACACTGGCTTTGATGCACTGAACTCGCGGACGTCCGGCTAAACCAAGTTTTGCGTCACACGTTACTCCACAGTTTCTTGTTCAACCTAGAATCGTTTTCCTCACGTACCTCAACGTGCCCACCAGCTGCGCAAAACAAATGTTGCCAAGAGGGAATAACAGACACGATGGCGCAATTTTGATGGGTGATGATGCTAGTCATAGGAGAATGCACTGGTTCGCTTGATGAAAAATGTGTTTAAAAAAAAAGGCAGAATGGGGTTCTGTAACATTCATTGCTTCAATCTAGCTCTGTTGGTGAAGCAAGCATGGTGTTTGTTGGATGACCATGATTCACTATGTGCAACAATACTTCGAGCCAAGTATTATCCTGACGGTGATTTGTTGCATGCATCTTTGAAGAAGAAATCCTTGTACACTTGGCAAAGTATTATGGAGGGGGTGAAGACTCTAAAGCTCGGGTACATATGGTGAATTGGAGATGGACACAAAGTAAACATTTGGTCGGATGCTTGGATTTCTCAATCACCCTCTAGACCACCGATCACCCCAAGAGGCAACAACCTGCTGTCCAAGGTTTCAGACTTGATTAATCTTATGACAGGCCATTGGGACATGATGGTGGTGGAGCAAACTTTTTGGCCGGTTGACGCTCATCGGATACTAAATATCCCACTACCATCTTTTAACATGCCTGATTTTGTCGCTTGGCACCCTTCGAAACAAGACATCTTTACTGTCAAGTCAGCCTATCCGGAGGTGTGGCGGAGCCACTATGATTTGTAAGGTCCAAGGAGAAACTCCCCTACAGCAGTTGCACCAAATCCAATTTGGGAATTTATTTGGAAATTGCCCTGCCCTGCAAAGGTGAGAATTTTCCTATGGAGAACACTACAAGGCACCCTGCCCTGCCGTGTCAACCTCGCGGATAGGCATCTAAAATTTACCACAAAATGTTTGGCATGGGAAAATGCGGAAAGTGTGAAGCATATGTTGTTCCAATGCAACAAAGCAAAAGAAGTATGGAGGAAGTTGGGTTTGGATAGCATCATTCAGAGAGGATGTATGGTCAATCGAGCGGGTGAAGCGGTCTTGGAACATCTCCTATCTCTTCCCATGGACGAGACCATAATCATTGGTCAGAGGAATGGCAACTTGATCACAGCTATCACCTGCTGGTTTCTGTGGTGGGAGAGAAGGAAGTTGGTGCATGGCGAGCAGACTCAAAAACTATCCCAGATTGTTATGTCAGTCCGAGCCCTTGCTGAGAACTTTATTGCTGTTGCGGCCAAGTCTGCTAAGGAGAAAAGGAACCCATGGACAAGACCGCCGCCGGGCTATATCAAACTAAATGTTGATGCCTCATTTGACCCGAACTTACTCCAAGGTAATGTTGGAGCTATTTTGCGCGATAGTGCATGTGAATTCATAGCAGCAAGCAATAATGTTGTTGATGTTTGCATGGATGCGTTCATGGCCGAGGCTCTTGCCCTTCGGTTTGGTTTGAACTTGGCCATGTCTGCGGGTTGCAACAAGTTGATAATAAATTCGGACAATAGTGATCTAATTTCCGCGACGCAAGATGGAGGTAACTCTTTAGGAACATCGACAACTATTCTGGATGACTGCTATCATATGGCAAGGGATTTCTCTCATGTACGGTTTGAACACTGCCACATGGAAGCTAACTCTGTTGCAGATGAACTAGCTAGACGTTGCACCCCCCTAAACTCTTGGTTTGATGAGGCACATGAGGCCATCATTCCTTTGCCTGTAAGTGATACTGTTTTGATTACCAGTTAATAAAGGGGTGTTGAGGTTTTCAAACAAAATGTGGCCAAATTCCTCTCTGGCAAATTATTTCAAAAGGGTTTCCGAAATAAACTTCCACAGGAGAAAACGGATAGCATATGTGTTGTACGCGTGCGAAACCTTCCCTAGTTTGCCCGTTCCCCGATGTGCGCATTCGAAGCAGCTCTAGAAGTGTTTGGTTGTGAGCAATGATTTTACCTGCATTGTATCTGTGTCTTAGTTTTTATCAAAAGCTTCATTAACAACAAACTCAACAAGAACTCGTGAGATAGGTTAGTGTAAACCAATGCAAAACCTTATCATCTTATACTGTAACAAATCACTAAAATTATTATTCAACATTGCATACTAAATGCCTCTGCATATTTAATACTCCTATCCTTAAGAATCATTAAATAAGTAAACATATGCAAACAATGCAAACATAACAGCAATCTGCCAAAACAGTACCGTCTGTAAAGAATGTGAGATTCATCATACTTCCCTAACTCCAAAAATTATGAACTAAAATTCGCACTGTAATAAATTTATCAGAGCTCGGTATTCAAAAAGATTCAACATTATACCATTCTCTGACTTTTCTAGAGAATTTTTGCAACAGCGGTAAACTTTTTGTTTTCAAACAGCAACATGCATACTTACAAAATAAGCATGGCAAAGGCTATCCTTGACTTTTTATTGAAACTAAAGGTGCAAAACACTATTATAACTAACAGCAAACAAAACAAAACAAAATGACATGACGCTCCAAGCAAAACACATATCATGTGGTGAATAAAAATATAGCTCCAAGTAAAATTACCGATGAACGAAGACAAAAGAGGGGATGCCTTTCGGGGCATCCCCAAGCTTAGGCTCTTGGTTGTCCTTGAATATTACCTTGGGGTGCCTTGGGCATCCCCAAGCTTAGGCTCTTGCCACTCCTTGTTCCATAGTCCATCGAATCTTTACCCAAAACTTGAAAACTTCAACCACACAAAACTTAATAGAAAACTCGTGAGCTCCGTTAGCGAAAGAAAACAAAACACTACTTCAAGGTACTGTAATGAACTCATTCTTTATTTGTATTGGTGTTAAACCTACTGTATTGCAACTTCTCTATGGATTTATAAACTATTTCACTAGCCATAGATTCATCAAAATAAGCAAACAACACAATGAAAACAGAATCTGTCAAAAACAGAACAGTCTGTAGTAATCTGTAACTAACGCAAACTTCTGGAACCCAAAAAATTCTACCAAAATTAGACAACCTGGAAAATTTGTTTATTGATCAGCAGCAATTGGAATCACTATTTTATCACGTTCTGGTGATTTTTAACAATTCAGGCACTGAGTGCAAAGATTCTGGAAATTACAGCAAGATCAAATAACTATTATCCAAAAAGATCCAATAGGTTTAACTTGGCACAAACACTAATTAAAACATAAAACCACATCTACACAGAAACTAGATGGATTATTTATTCCTAAACAGAACCAAGAAGCAAGAAACTAAAATAAAAGTGGGTTGCCTCCCAACAAGCGCTATCGTTTAACGCCCCTAGCTAGGCATGATGATTTCAATGATGCTCACATAAAAGATAAGAATTAAAACATAAAGAGAGCATCATGAAGAATATGACTAGCATATTTAAGTCTAACCCACTTCCTATGCATAGGGATTTTGTGAGCAAACAACTTATGGTAACAATAATCAACTTGCATAGGAAGGTAAAACAAGCATAACTTCAAAACTTTAAGCATATAGAGAGGAAACTTGATATTATTGCAATTCCTACAAGCATATGTTCCTCCCTCATAATAATTTTCAGTAGCATTATGAATGAATTCAACAATATAACCTGCAGCTAAAACATTCTTTTCATGATCTACTAGCATAGAAATTTTACTACTCTCCACATAAGCAAAATTCTTCTCGTGAATAGTAGTGGGAGCAAACTCAACAAAATAACTATCATATGATTGAGAATTAAGATCAAGATGACAAGTTTCATGGTTATCATTATTCTTTAAAGCATACGTGTCATCACAATAATCATCATAGATAGGAGACATGCTTTCATCATAGTAAATTTGCTCATCAAAGCTTGGGGGACAAAAAATATTATCTTCATCAAACATAGCTTCCCCAAGCTTGTGCCTTTGCATATCATTAGCATCATGGATATTCAAGGAATTCATACTAACAACATTCAATCATGCTCATCATATAAATATTTTATGCCAAGAATTCTATGTAATTCTTCTTCTAGTACTTGAGCATAATTTTCCTTCCCATCATTCTCAGGAAAGATATTAAAAAGATGAAGCGTATGAGACAAAATCAATTCTATTTTTTTTGTAATTTTCTTTTATAAACTAGACTAGTGCTAAAACAAGAAACAAAAAGATAGCCTCACCGGCAACGGCGTCAGAAAAGAGCTTGATGTCTACTACACAACCTTCTTCTTGTAGACGTTGTTGGGCCTGCAAGTGCACAGGTTTGTAGGACAGTAGCAAATTTCCCTCAAATGGATGACTTAAGGTTTATCAATCCGCGAGAGGCGTAGGAGGAAGATGGTCTATCTCAAACAACCCTCCAACCAAATAACAAAAAGTCTCTTGTGTCCCCAACACACCCAATACAATAGCAAATTGTATAGGTGCACTAGTTCGGCGAAGAGATGGTGATACAAGTGCAAAATGGACGGTAGATATAGGTTTTTGTAATCTGAAAATATAAAAACAGCAAGGTAACTAATGATAAACGTGAGCGTAAACGGTATTGCAATGATAGAAAACAAGGCCTAGGGTTCATACTTTCACTAGTGCAAGTTCTCTCAACAATGATAACATAGATAGATCATATAACAATCCCACAACATGCAACAAAGAATCACTCCGAAGACACTAATATGAAGGAAATATGCCCTAGAGGCAATAATAAAGTTATTATTTATTTCCTTATATCATGATAAATGTTTATTATTCATGCTAGAATTGTATTAACCGGAAACATAATACATGTGTGAATACGTAGACAAACAGAGTGTCACTAGTATGCCTCTACTTGACTAGCTCGTTAATCAAAGATGGTTATGTTTCCTAACCATAGACATGAGTTGTCATTTGATTAACGGGATCACATCATTAGGAGAATGATCTGATTGACATGACCCATTCCGTTAGCCTAGCACTTGATCGCTTAGTATGTTGCTATTGCTTTCTTCATGACTTATACATGTTCCTATAACTATGAGATTATGCAACTCCTGCCACGGAGGAACACTTTGGGTACTACCAAACGTCACAACGTAATCGGGTGATTATAAAGGAGTACTACAGGTGTCTCCAAAGGTACTTGTTGGGTTGGCGTATTTCGAGATTAGGTTTTGTCACTCCGATTGTCGGAGAGGTATCTCTGGGCCTTCTCGGTAATACACATCACATAAGCCTTGCAAGCATTGCAACTAATGAGTTAGTTGTGAGATGATGTATTACGGAACGAGTAAAGAGACTTGCCGGTAACGAGATTGAACTAGGTATTGGATACCGACGATCGAATCTCGGGCAAGTAACATACCGATGACAAAGGGAACAACGTATGTGAAGGAAATATGCCCTAGAGGCAATAATAAAGTTATTATTTATTTCCTTATTTCATGATAAATGTTTATTATTCATGCTAGAATTGTATTAACCGGAAACATAATACATGTGTGAATACATAGACAAACAGAGTGTCACTAGTATGCCTCTACTTGACTAGCTCGTTAATCAAAGATGGTTATGTTTCCTAACCATAGACATGAGTTGTCATTTGATTAACGAGATCACATCATTAGGAGAATGATCTGATTGACATGACCCATTCCGTTAGCCTAGCACTTGATCGCTTAGTGTGTTGCTATTGCTTTCTTCATAACTTATACATGTTCCTGTAACTATGAGATTATGCAACTCCGTTTACCGGAGGAACACTTTGGGTGCTACCAAACGTCACAACGTAATGGGTGATTATAAAGGAGTACTACAGGTGTCTCCAAAGGTACATGTTGGGTTGGCGTATTTCGAGATTAGGTTTTGTCACTCCGATTGTCTGAGAGGTATCTCTAGGCCTTCTCGGTAATGCACATCATTATAAGCCTTGCAAGCAATGTGACCAATGAGTTGGTTACTGGATGATGCATTACGAGCGAGTAAAGAGACTTGCGGTGACGAGATTGAACTAGGTATTGGATACCGACGATCGAATCTCGGGCAAGTAACATACCGATGACAAAGGGAACAACGTATGTTGTTATGCGGTTTGACCGATAAAGATCTTCGTAGAATATGTAGGAGCCAATATGGGCATCCAGGTCCCGCTATTGGTTATTGACCAAGAATAGTTCTAGGTCATGTCTACATAGTTCTCGAACCCGTAGGGTCCGCACGCTTAAGGTTTCGATGGCGATGTTATATTATGAGTTTATGAGTTTTGATGTACCGAAGGAGTTCGGAGTCCCGGATGAGATCGGGGACATGACGAGGAGTCTCAAAATGGTCGAGACGTAAAGATCGATATATTGGACGACTATATTCGGAGTTCGGAAAGGTTCCGAATGATTCGGGTATTTTTCAGAGTACCGGGGAGTTACGGGAATTCGCCGGGGAGAAGTATTGGGCCTTATTGGGCCCTGCGAAAGAGAGAGGGCTGCCTAGGGCAGGCCGCGCCCCAAGGCCTAGTCCGAATTGGACTAGGGAGGGGCCGCACCCTTCTTCTCCTCCTTCCTTCTCTCCTACTCCTACTAGGAAAGGAGGAGTCCTACTCCGGTGGGAGTAGGACTCCCTTGCGCGCCTCCTAGGCCGGCCACCTCCTCCCTTGTTCCTTTATATACGGGCGGGGGGCACCCCATGACACAAGTTGATCTACGGATCGTTCCTTAGCGTGTCTCGGTGCCCCCTCCACCATATTCCACTTGGTCATATCGTCATGAGCTTAGACGAAGCCCTGCGCCGGTGAAGTCATATCGTCAGCGGAGCTTAGGCGAAGCCTGCGCCGGTGGAGCATCATCATCGCCACCACGCCGTCGTCTTGACGGAACTCATCCCGACACTTTGCTTTGGATCGGAGTCCGGGATCGTCATCGAGCTGAACGATGTGCAGAACTCGGAGGTGCCGTGCGTTCGGTGCTTGGATCGGTCGGATCGTGAAGACGACGACTACATCAACCGCGTTGTTATAACGCTTCCGCTTTCGGTCTACGAGGGTACGTGGACGGACACTCTCCCCTCTCGTTGCTATGCCATCACCATGGTCTTGCGTGTTCGTAGGAAATTTTTTGAAATTACTACGTTCCCCAACAGTGGCATCCGAGCCTGGTTTTATGCGTTGATGTCATATGCACGAGTAGAACACAAGTGAGTTGTGGACGATACAAGTCATACTGCCTACCAAAGATGTCATACTTTGGTTCAGCGGTATTGTTGGGCGAGACGATCCGGACCAACCTTACGCGTACTCTTACGCGAGACCGGTTCCTCGACGTGCTTTGCACATAGATGGCTTGCGGAAGACCTGTCTCTCCAACTTTAGTTGAACCGAGTGGCTACGCCCGGTCCTTGAGAAGGTTAAACGGAGTCTATTTGACAAACTATCGTTGTGGTTTTGATGCGTAGGTAAGAACGGTTCTTGCTCAGCCCGTAGCAGCCACGTAAAACTTGCAACAACAAAGTAGAAGACGTCTAACTTGTTTTTGCAGGGCATGTTGTGATGTGATATGGTCAAGACATGATGCTAAATTTTATTGTATGAGATGATCATGTTTTGTAACCGAGTTATCGGCAATCGGTGAGCCATATGGTTGTCGCTTTATTGTATGCAATGCAATCGCGATGTAATGCTTTACTTTATTGCTAAGCGGTAGTGATAGTCGTGGAAGCATAAGATTGGCGAGGCGACAACGATGCTAAGATGGAGATCAAGGTGTCGCTACCGGTGGCGATGGTGATCATGACGGTGCTTGGCGATGGAGATCACAAGCACAAGATGATGATGACCATATCATATCACTTATATTGATTGCATGTGATGTTTATACTTTATGCATCTTATCTTGCTTTGTTTGACGGTAGCATTATAAGATGATCTCTCACTAAAAATTATCAAGAAGTGTTCTCCATGAGTATGCACAGTTGCCAAAGTTCGTAGTACCCGGACACCACGTGATGATCGGGTGTGATAAGTTCTCGTCCATCTACAACGGGTGCAAAACAGTTGCACACGCGGAATACTCGAGTTAAACTTGGACGAGCCTAGCATATAACAGATATGGCCTCTAACATGGAGACCGAAAGGTCGAGCGTGAATCATATAGTAGATATGATCAACATAGTGATGTTCACCATTGAAACTACTCCGTCTCACGTGATGATCGGACATGGTTTAGTTAATATGGATCACGTGATCACTTAGATGACTGGAGAGATGTCTGTCTAAGTGGGAGTTTTTAATATGATTAATTAAACTTAAATTTATCATGAACTTAGTCCTGGTAGTATTTTGCAAATTATGTTGTAGATCAATAGCTCGCGTTGTTGCTTCCCTATGTTTTTATATGTGTTCCTAGAGAAAATTGTATTGAAAAATGTTAGTAGCAATGATGCGGATTGGATCCGTGATCCGAGGTTTATCCTCATTGCTGCACGTAAGAATTATGTCCTTGAAGCACCGCTGGGTGATGAGACCTATTGCGAGGAGCGTATGCACGTTATGAACGTTTGGCTAGCTCAATATGATGACTACTTGATAGTTTAGTGCACCATGCTTAACGGCTTAGAATCGGGACTTCAAAGACGTTTTGAGCGTCATGGACCATATGAGATGTTCCAGGAATTGAAGTTAATATTTCAAGCAAATACCGAGTTGAGAGATATGAAGTCTCTAACAAGTTCTATAGCTAAAAGATGGAGGAGAATCGCTCAACTAGTGAGCATGTGCTCAGATTGTCCGGTACTTCGCTTGAATCAAGTGGGAGTTAATCTTCCGGATAAGATAGTGATTGACAGAATTCTCTAGTCACCATCACTAAGTTACTAGAACTTCGTGATGAACTATAGTATGCAAGGGATGACGAAAACGATTCCCGAGCTCTTCGTGATGTTGAAATCGACGAAGGTAGAAATCAAGAAAGAGCATCAAGTGTTGATGATTGACAAGACCACTAGTTTCAAGAGAAGGGCAAAGGGAAAGAAAGGGAACTTCAAGTAGAAAGACAAGTAAGTTGTCACTCCTGCGAAGAAGCCCAAAGCTGGACCAAAGCACGAAACTAAGTGCTTACACCGCAAAGGAAATGGTCACTGGAAGCGGAAATGCCCTGAATATTTGGTGGATAATAAGGATGGCAAAGTGAACAAAAGTATATTTGATATACAGGTTATTGATGTGTGCCTTACTAGTGTTTATAGTAGCCCCTGAGTATTTGATACTCGTTCGGTTGCTAAGATTAGTAACTCGAAACAGGAGTTGCAGAATGAACAGAAACTAGTTGAAGGGGAAGTGACGATGAGTGTTGGAAGTAGTTCCGAGATTGATATGATCATCATCGCACACTCCCTATACTTTCGGGATTAGTGTTAAACCTAAATAAATGTTATTTGGTGTTTGCGTTGAGCATGAATATGATTTGATCATATTTATTGCAAAACGGTTATTCATTTAAAGTCAAAGAATAATTGTTGTTCTGTTTACATGAATAAAACCTTAAATGGTCATACACCCAATGAAAATAGTTTTCAAAACGGTCATTCATTTAAAGTCAAAGAATAATCGTTGTTCTGTTTAAATGAATAAAACCTTCGATGGTTATGCACCCAATGAAAATAGTTTGTTGGATCTCGATCGTAGTGATACACATATTCATAATTTTGATGCCAAAAGATGCAAAGTTAATAAAGATAGTGCAACTTATTTGTGGCACTGCCGTTTAGGTCATATTGGTGTAAAACACATGAAGAAACTCCATGCTGATGGACTTTTCGGAATCACTTGATTATGAATCACTTGATGCTTGCGAACCATGCCTTATGGGCAAGATGACTAAAGACTCTGTTCTCCGGAAACAATGGAGCGAGCAAATGACTTATTGGAAATAATACATACTGATGTATGCGGTCCGATGAGTGTTAAAGCTCACGGCAAGTATCATTATTTTCTGACCTTCACAAGATGATTTGAGCAGATATGAGTATATCTACTTAATGAAGCACAAGTCCAAACATTTGAAAAGTTCAAATAATTTCAGAGTGAAGTGGAGAATCATCGTAATAAGAAAATAAAGTTTCTACGATCTGATCGTGGAGGAGAATATTTGAGTTACGAGTTTGGCCTTCATATAAAACAATGTGGAATAGTTTCACAGCTCACGCCACATGGAACACCATAACGTAATGGTATGTCCGAACGTCATAACCGTACTTTATTTTGATATGGTGCGATCTATGATGTATCTTACCGATTTACCACTATCGCTTTGGGGTTATGCATTAGAGACAATGCATTCACGTTTAATAGGGCACCATCTAAATCCGTTGAGATGACACCGTATGAACTATGGTTTAGCAGTAAAACCTAAGCTGTCGTTTCTTAAAGTTTGGAGTTGTGATGCTTATGTGAAAAAGTTTTCACCTGATAAGCTCGAACCCAAATCGGAGAAGTGCGTCTTCATAGAATACCCAAAGGTAACTATTGGGTACACCTTCTATCACAGATCCGAAAGCAAGATATTTGTTGCTAAGATGGATCCTTTCTAGAGAAGAAGTTTCTCTCGAAAGAAGTGAGTGGGAGGAAAGTAGAACTTGATGAGGTAATTGTACCTTCTCCCTTATTGGAAAGTAGTTCATCACGTAAATCAGTTCCGTGATTCCTACACCAATTAGTAAGGAAGTTAATGATGATGATCATGAAACTTGAGATCAAGTTGCTACCAAACCTCGTAGGTCTTCCAGAGTAAGATCAGCACCAGAGTGGTACGGTAATCATGTTCGGAAGTCATGTTACTAGACCATGATGAACCTCACGAACTATGAGGAAGCGATGATGAGCCCAGATTCCGCGAAATGGCTTGAGGCCATGAAATCTGAGATGGGATCCATGTATGAGAACAAAGTATGGACTTTGATGGAGTTGCCGATGATCGGCAAGCCATAATATATAAATGGATCTTCAAGAGGAAGACAGATGATGATAGTAGTGTTACTATCTACAAAGTTCGACTTGTCGCAAAAAGGTTTTCGACAAGTTCAAGGTGTTGACTACAAATGAGATTTTCTCAAGCTGTAGCGATTCTTAAGTGCTGTCGAATCATGTTAGCAATTGCCACATTTTATGAAATCTGGCAAATGGATGGCAAAACTACATTCTTTAATGGATTTATTAAAGAAGAGTTGTATATGATGCAACCAGAAGTTTTTGTCAATCCTAAAGGAGCTAACAAAATGTGCAAGCTCCAAATGATCCATCAATGGACTGGTGCAAGCATCTCGGAGTTGGAATATACGCTTTGATGAGTTGATCAAAGCATATGGTTTTATCTGCACTTTTGGAGAAGCCTGCATTTACAAGAAAGTGAGTGGGAGCACTACATTTCGACAAGTATATGTGAATGACATATTGTTGATCGGAAATAATGTAGAATTATTCTGCAAAGCATAAAGGAGTGTTTGAAAGGAGTATTTTCAAAGAAAGACCTCGGTGAAGCTGCTTACATATTGAGCATCAAGATCTATAGAGATAGATCAAGACGCTTGATAAGTTTTTCAATGAATACATACCTTGTCAATATTTTGAAGAAATTCAAAATGGAACAGTCAAAGAAAAGTTCTTGCCTGTGTTGCAAAGGTGTGAAATTGAGTGAGACTCAAATCCCGACCACGGCGAGAAAATAGAAAAGAGAATGAAAGTCATTCCCTATGCCTCGACCATAGGTTCTATAAAGTATGCTATGCTATGTACCAGACCTATTGTATACCTTGCTCTGAATTTGGCAAGGGAATACAATAGTGATCTAGGAGTAGATCACTGGACATTGGTCAAGAACATCCTTAGTGGAGACTAAGGAAATATTTCTCGATTATGGAGGTGATAAAAGAGCCCGTCGTAAAGAGTAACATCGATGCAAGCTTTTTACACTGATCCAGATGACTCTAAGTCTCAATCTGGATACATATTGAAAGTGGGAGCAATTAGCTAGAGTAGCTCCGTGCAGAGCATTGTAGACATAGAATATCTGCAAAAATAGATACGGCTCTGAATGTGACAGACCCGTTGACTAAGCTTCTCTCACGAGCAAAACATGATCATACCTTAGTACTCTTTGGGTGTTAATCACATAGCGATGTGAACTAGATTATTGACTCTAGTAAACCTTTTGGGTGTTGGTCACATGACGATGTGAAATATGGGTATTAATCACATACAGATGTGAATATTAGTGTTGAATCACATGATGATGTGAACTAGATTATTGACTCTAGTGCAAGTGGGAGACTGAAGGAAATATGCCCTAGAGGCAATAATAAAGTTATTATTTATTTCCTTATTTCATGATAAATGTTTATTATTCATGCTAGAATTGTATTAACCGGAAACATAATACATGTGTGAATACATAGACAAACAGAGTGTCACTAGTATGCCTCTACTTGACTAGCTCGTTAATCAAAGATGGTTATGTTTCCTAACCATAGACATGAGTTGTCATTTGATTAACGGGATCACATCATTAGGAGAATGATCTGATTGACATGACCCATTCCGTTAGCCTAGCACTTGATCGTTTAGTGTGTTGCTATTGCTTTCTTCATAACTTATACATGTTCCTGTAACTATGAGATTATGCAACTCCCGTTTACCGGAGGAACACTTTGGTGCTACCAAACGTCACAACGTAATCGGGTGATTATAAAGGAGTACTACAGGTGTCTCCAAAGGTACATGTTGGGTTGGCGTATTTTCGAGATTAGGTTTTGTCACTCCGATTGTCGGAGAGGTATCTTCAGGCCCTCTCGGTAATGCACATCATTATAAGCCTTGCAAGCAATGTGACCAATGAGTTGGTTCTTTGGATGATGCATTACAGATCGAGTAAAGAGACTTGCCGGTGACGAGATTGAACTAGGTATTGGATACCGACGATCGAATCTCGGGCAAGTAACATACCGATGACAAAGGGAACAACGTATGTTGTTATGCGGTTTGACCGATAAAGATCTTCGTAGAATATGTAGGAGCCAATATGGGCATCCAGGTCCCGCTATTGGTTATTGACCAAGAATAGTTCTAGGTCATGTCTACATAGTTCTCGAACCCGTAGGGTCCGCACGCTTAAGGTTTCTGTGGATGCTTATATTATGAGTTTATGAGTTTTGATGTACCGAAGGAGTTCGGAGTCCCGGATGAGATCGGGGACATGACGAGGAGTCTCGAAATGGTCGAGACGTAAAGATCGATATATTGGACGACTATATTCGGAGTTCGGAAAGGTTCCGAATGATTCGGGTATTTTTCAGAGTACCGGAGAGTTACGGGAATTCGCCGGGGAGAAGTATTGGGCCTTATTGGGCCCTGCGGGAAAGAGAGAGGGGCTGCCTAGGGCAGGCCGCGCCCCCAAGGCCTAGTCCGAATTGGACTAGGGGGAGGGGCCGCACCTTCTTCTCCTCCCTTCCTTCTCTCCTACTCCTACTAGGAAAGGAGGAGTCCTACTCCCGGTGGGAGTAGGACTCCCCTTGGTGCGCCCTCCTAGGCCGGCCACCTCCTCCCTTGTTCCTTTATATACGGGGCAGGGGCACCCCATGACACAAGTTGATCTACGGATCGTTCCTTAGCCGTGTGCGGTGCCCCTCCACCATATTCCACTTGGTCATATCGTCATGAGCTTAGACGAAGCCTGCGCCCGGTGAAGTCATATCGTCGTGGAGCTTAGGCGAAGCCTCGCGCCGTGGAGCATCATCATCGCTACCACGCCGTCGTCCGACGGAACTCATCCCCGACACTTTCTGCTGGATCGGAGTCCGGGATCGTCATCGAGCTGAACGTGTGCGTAACTGGGAGGTGCCGTACGTTCGGTGCTTGGATCGGTCGGATCGTGAAGACGTCCGACTACATCAACCGCGTTGTTATAACGCTTCCGCTTTCGGTCTACGAGGGTACGTGGACGGACACTCTCCCCTCTCGTTGCTATGCCATCACCATGGTCTTGCGTGTTCGTAGGAAATTTTTTGAAATTACTACGTTCCCCATCAGTATGTTGTTATGCGGTCTGACCGATAAAGATCTTCGAAGAATATGTAGGAACCAATATGGGCATCCAGGTCCCGCTATTGGTTATTGACCGGAGATGTGTCTCGGCCATGTCTACATTGTTCTCGAACCGTAGGGTCCGCACGCTTAAAGTTTCGATGACAGTTATATTATGAGTTTGTGTATTTTGATGTACCGAAGGTTGTTCGGAGTCCCGGATATGATCACGGACATGACGAGGAGTCTCGAAATGGTCGAGACATAAAGATTAATATATTGGACGGATATATTTGGACACCGGAAAGGTTCCGGAGAAGTTTGGAGCTCCGGAGGTTACCGGAAACCCCCGGGAGGTATATGGGCCTTATTGGGCCCATGTAGGAGGAAGGGAGAAGGAACAAGGGAAGGGGGCGCGCCCCCCCCAAGCCCAATCCGACGTGGGGAGGGGGGCCGCCCCTTCCTTTCTCCTTCCCCCTCTTCCTATTTGTACTACTAGTACTATTTCCTAAATACTAGTACTCCTTCCTTCCCCCTCCAAATAAGATAAGGAAAAGAGAGGGAAACCTACTTGGAGTAGGTTTCCCCCTCCCTTGGTGCGCCCCCCCCTTGGGCCGGCCACCTCCTCTCTCCCTCCTTTATATACGGGGGAGGGGGGCACCCTAGAACACACAAGTTGATCCTTGAGATCGTTCCTTAGCCGGGCGGTGCCCCCTCCACCATATTCCACCTCGGTCATATCGTGGCGGTGCTTAGGTGAAGCCTGCGTCGGTGAAACATCAAGATCGTCCACCACGCCGTCAGGCCGACGGAACTCCTTCTCTCCGAGCTCACTGGATCGGAGCCCGTGGAGCGCCATCGAGCTGAACGTGTGCCAAGAACTCGGAGGCGCCGAGTAACGGCGCTGGGATCGGCTGGATCGTGAGGAGAACGTCGACTACTTCCTCTACGTCATCATCGACTCGGAGGTGCCGGAGTAACGGCGCTGGGATCGGCAGGATCGCGAGGAGAACGTCTGACTACTTCCTCTATGTTGTGATCGCTTCGCTTACGGTCTCACGAGGGCACGTAGACAACACTCTCCCCTCTCGTTGCTATGCCATCACCATGGTCCCGTGTGTGCGTAGGAATTTTTTGAAATTACTGCGTTCCCCAACAAAGGGCATCCGAGCCTGGTTTTATGCGTTGATGTCATATGCACGAGTAGAACACAAGTGAGTTGTGGGCGATACAAGTCATACTACCTACCAGCATGTCATACTTTGGTTCAGCGGTATTGTGAGATGAAGCGGCCCGGACCGACATTACGCCAGACGCTTACGCGAGACTGGTTTCACCGTTACGAGCATTCGTGCTTAAAGGTGGCTGGCGGGTGTCTGTCTCTCTCACTTTAGTTGAACCAAGTGTGGCTACGCCCGGTCCTTGAGAAGGTTAAAACTGAGTCTATTTGACGAAGTATCGTTGTGGTTTTGATGCGTAGGTAAGAACGGTTCTTGCTCAGCCCGTAGCAGCCACGTAAAACTTGCAACAACAAAGTAGAGGACGTCTAACTTGTTTTTGCAGGGCATGTTGTGATGTGATATGGTCAAGACGTGATGCTATATTTTATTGTATGAGATGATCATGTTTTGTAACCGAGTTATCGGCAATCGGCGAGAGCCATATGGTTGTCGCTTATTGTATGAAATGCAACGCGCTGTAATTGCTTTACTTTATCACTAAGCGGTAGCGATAGTCGTAGAAGCAATAGATGGGCGTAACGACAACGATGCTACGATGGAGATCAAGGTGTCGCGCGGTGGCGATGGTGATCATGACGGTGCTTCGGAGATGGAGATCACAAGCACAAGATGATGATGGCCATATCATATCACTTATATTGATTGCATGTGATGTTTATCCTTTATGCATCTTATTTTGCTTTGATTGACGGTAGCATTTTAAGATGATCTCTCACTAAAATTATCAAGTAGTGTTCTCCTGAGTATGCACTGCTTGCCAAAGTTAAATGCGTCGAGACACCACGTGATGATCGGGTGTGATAAGCTCTCGTCCATCTACAACGGGTGCAAGCCAGTTTTGCACACGCAGAATACTCAAGGTTATACTTGACGAGCCTAGCATATGCGAGATATGGCCTCGGAACACGGAGACCGAAAGGTCGAAAGCGTGAATCATATAGTAGATATGATCAACATAAGATGTTCACCATTGAAAACTACTCCATCTCACGTGATGATCGGTTATGGTTTAGTTGATTTGGATCACGTGATCACTTAGATGACTAGAGAGATGTCTGCCTAAGTGGGAGTTCTTAAGTAATATGATTAATTGAACTTAAATTTATCATGAACTTAGTACCGATAGTATCTTGCTTGTCTATGTCTGCTTGTAGATAGATGGCTCGTCTTTGTTGTTCCGTTGAATTTTAATGCGTTCCTTGAGAAAGCAAAATTGAAAGATGATGGTAGCAATTACACGGGCTGGGTCCAGAATCGAGGATTATCCTCATTGCTGCATGTAAGAGTTACGCCCTGGATGCACCGCTTAGGTGCCAGTTGCCCGCTGGCCGATGTAACCGACGTTAAGAACGTCTGCAGAAAGCAAAGTCGATGACTACTCTATAGTTCGATGTGCCATGCTTTACGGCTTAGAACCGGGTCTTCAACGACGTTTTGAAAGTCGTGGAGCATATGAGATGTTCCAAGAGTTGAAGTTGATATTTCAACAGAATGCCCGGATTGAGAGATATGAAGTCTCCAATAAGTTCTATAGCTGCAAGATGGAGGAGAATGGAGTCTGTCGGTGAGCACATACTCGTAATGTCCGGGTATTACAATCACTTGACTCAACCGGGAGTTGATCTTCCGGATGATTGTGTCATTGATGTAATTCTTCAATCAACGCCACCAAGCTACAAAGGCTTCGTGATGAACTATAATATGCAAGGGTTAGTAAAAACTATGCTCGAGCTCTTACAATCTTTGAAAAGCTGCGGAGGTAGAAATCAAGAAGGAGCATCAAGTGTTGATGGTCAATAAGACCACTAGTTTCAAGAAAAAGGCAAAGGGAAGAAGAAGGGGAACTTCAAGAAGAACAGCAAACAAGTTGCTTTGCTCAAGTGAAGAAACCCAAGTCTGGACCTAAACCTGAAATCGAGTGCTTCTCTGCAAGCATCATCACTTTGGAAGCGGAACTGCCCCAAGTATTTGGCGGATAAGAAGGATGGCAAGGTGAACAAAGGTATATGTGATATACATGTTATTGATGTGTACCTTACTAGAGCTCGCAGTAGCACACTGGTATTTGATACTGGTTACATTGCTAATATTTGCAACTCGAAACAGGGGACTACAGATTGCTTAACACCGGCAAAGGACGAGGTGACGATGCGCGTGGGAAATGGTTCCAAAGTCGATGTGATCGCGGTCGGCACGCTACCTCTACATCTACCTTCGGGATTAGTTTTAGACCTAAATAATTGTTATTTGGTGCCGCCAAGTTAAGCATGAACATTATATCTGGATCTTGTTTGATGCGAGACGGTTATTCATTTAAATCACGTAATAAAGGTTGTTCTATTTATATGAATAATATCTTTTATGGTCATGCACCCTTAAAGAGTGGTCTATTTTTAATGAATCTCGATAGTAGTGATACACATATTCATAATGTTGAAACCAAAAGATGCAGAGTTGATAATGATAGTGCGACTTATTTGTGGCATTGCCGTTTAGGTCATATCGGTATAAAGCGCATGAAGAAACTCCATCTTGATGGACTTTTGGAGTCACTTGATTATGAATCACTTGGCACTTCGTAACCGTGCCTCATGGGCAAGATGACTAAAACCCCGTTCTCCGGTACTATGGAGAGAGCAACAGATTTGTTGGAAATCATACATACGTATGTATGTGGTCCAATGAATGTTGAGGCTCGTATGATATCGTTATTTTCTCACCTTCACAGATGATTTAAGCGGATATGGGTATATCTTCTTAATGAAACATAAGTCTGAAACATTTGAAAAGTTCAAAGAATTTCAGAGTGAAGTTGAAAATCATCGTAATAAGAAAATAAAGTTTCTACGATCTGATCGTGGAGGCGAATATTTGAGTTACGAGTTTGGTCTACATTTGAAACAATGCGGAATAGTTTCGCAACTCACGCCACCCGGAACACCACAGCGCAATGGTGTGTCCGAACGTCATAATCGCACTTTACTAGATATGGTGCGATCTATGATATCTCTTACAGATTTACCGCTATCATTTTGGGGTTATGCTCTTGAGACGGTGACATTCACGCTGAATAGAACACCGTCAAAATCCGTTGAGACGACACCTTATGAACTGTGGTTTAGCAAGAAACCAAAGTTGTCGTTTCTTAAAGTTTGGGATGCGATGCTTATGTGAAAAAGCTTCAACCTGATAAGCTCGAACCTAAATCGGAGAAATGTGTCTTCATAGGATACCCAAAGGAGACAGTTGGGTACACCTTCTATCACAGATCCGAAGGCAAGACATTTGTTGCTAAGAATGGATCCTTTCTAGAGAAGGAGTTTCTCTCGAAAGAAGTGAGTGGGAGGAAAGTAGAACTTGATGAGGTAATCTGTACCTTCTCCCTTATTTGAAAGTAGTTTATCACAGAAACCAGTTTACTGCGACATCTACACCAAATAGTGAGGAAGTTGATGATGTTGATCATGAAACTTCAGATCAAGTTACTACGTAACCTCGTAGATCAACCAGAATAAAATCCGCACTGCAGTGGTACGGCAATCCTGTTCTTGAAGTCATGCTACTAGATCATGATGAACCTACGAACTATGAAGAAGCGATGGTGAGCCCAGATTCCGCAAAATGGCTTGAGGCCATGAAATCCGAGATGGGATCCATGTATGAAAACAAAGTGTGGACTTTGGTTGACTTGCCCGAGGGTCGGCAAGCAATAGAAAACAAGTGGATCTTCAAGAAGAAGACTGACGCTGACGGTAATATTGCTGTCTATAAAGCTCGACTTGTCGCAAAGGGTTTTCGACAAATTCAAGGGGTTGACTACGATGAGACCTTCTCACCCATAGCGATGCTTAAGTCTGTCCGAATCATGTTAGCAATTGCCGCATTTTATGATTATGAAATTTGGCAAATGGATGTAAAGATCGCATTCCTGAATGGGTTTCTGGAAGAAGAGTTGTATATGATGCAACCGTAAGGTTTTATCAATCCAAAGGAGCTAACGAAGTGTGCAAGCTCCAATGATCCATTTATGGACTGGTGCAAGCATCTCGGAGTTGGAATAAACGCTTTGATAGTGTGATCAAAGCATTTGGGTTTATCTGCACTTATGGAGAAGCCTCATATTTACAAGAAAGTGAGTGGGAGCTCAGAGCATTTCTGATATTATATGTAGATGACATATTACTGATCGGAAATGATATAGAATTTCTGGATAGCATAAAGGGATACTTGAACAAGAGTTTTTCGATGAAAGACCTTGGTAAAGCTGCTTACATATTGGGCATCAAGATCTATAGAGATAGATCAAGACGCTTAATTGGACTTTCACAAAGCACATACCTTGATAAAGTTTTGAAGAAGTTCAAAATGGATCGTGCAAAGAAAGGTTTTTACCAGACATAAGGTGTGAAATTGAGTCGACTCAATGCCCGACCACAGCAGAAGATAGAAAGAAAATGAAAGATGTTCCTATGCTTCAGCCATAGGCTCTATCATGTATGCAATGTCTGTGTACCAGACTGACGGCGTATGCTTAGCTGTAAGCTTGGCAGGAAGGTACCAAAGTAATCCAGGAATGGATCATCGACAGCGGTCAAGAACATCCTGAAATACCTGAAAAGGACTAAGGATATGTTTCTCGTATATGGGGGTGACAAAGAGCTAGTCGTAAATGGTTACGTCGATGCAAGCTTTGACACTGATCCGGACGATTCTAAATCGCAAACCGGATACGTGTTTTTGTTAAACGGTGGAGCTGCTGGGTTGGTGCAGTTCTAAACAAAGCGTCGTGGCGGGATCTACATGTGAAGCGGAGTACATAGCTGCTTCGGAAGCAGCAAATGAAGGAGTCTGGATGAAAGAGTTCATTTCCGATCTAGGTGTTATACCTAGTGCATCGGGACCAATGAAGATCTTCTGTGACAATCTTGGTGCAATTGCCTTGGCAAAGGAATCCAGATTTCACAAGAGGACCAAGCATATCAAGAGACGCTTCAATTCCATTCGGGACCAAGTCCAAGTGGGAGACATAGAGATTTGCAAAGTACATACGGATCTGAACATTGCGCACCCGTTGACTAAGCCTCTTCCACGAGCAAAACATGATCAGCACCAAGACTCCATCGGTGTTAGAATCATTACCTTGAGTGAACTAGATTATTGACTCTAGTGCAAGTGGGAGACTCAAGGAAATATGCCCTAGAGGCAATAATAAAGTTATTATTTATTTCCTTATATCATGATAAATGTTTATTATTCATGCTAGAATTGTATTAACCGGAAACATAATACATGTGTGAATACGTAGACAAACAGAGTGTCACTAGTATGCCTCTACTTGACTAGCTCGTTAATCAAAGATGGTTATGTTTCCTAACCATAGACATGAGTTGTCATTTGATTAACGGATCACATCATTAGGAGAATGATCTGATTGACATGACCCATTCCGTTAGCCTAGCACTTGATCGCTTAGTATGTTGCTATTGCTTTCTTCATGACTTATACATGTTCCTATAACTATGAGATTATGCAACTCCCGTTTACCGGAGGAACACTTTGGGTACTACCAAACGTCACAACGTAATCGGGTGATTATAAAGGAGTACTACAAGTGTCTCCAAAGGTACTTGTTGGGTTGGCGTATTTCGAGATTAGGTTTTGTCACTCCGATTGCTCTGGAGAGGTATCTCTGGGCCTTCTCGGTAATACACATCACATAAGCCTTGCAAGCATTGAAACTAATGAGTTAGTTGTGAGATGATGTATTACTTAACGAGTAAAGAGACTTGCGGTAACGAGATTGAACTAGGTATTGGATACCGACGATCGAATCTCGGGCAAGTAACATACCGATGACAAAGGGAACAACGATGTTGTTATGCGGTCCGACCGATAAAGATCTTCGAAGAATATGTAGGAACCAATATGGGCATCCAGGTCCCGCTATTGGTTATTGACCGAGATGTGTCTCGGCCATGTCTACATTGTTCTCGAACCGTAGGGTCCGCACGCTTAAAGTTTCGGCGATGCTTATATTATGAGTTTGTGTATTTTGATGTACCGAAGGTTGTTCGAGTCCCGGATATGATCACGGACATGACGAGGAGTCTCGAAATGGTCGAGACATAAAGATTAATATATTGGACGGATATATTTGGACACCGGAAAGGTTCCGGAGAAGTTTGGAGCTCCGGAGGTTACCGAACCCCGGGTGGTATATGGGCCTTATTGGGCCCATGTAGGAGGAAGGGAGAAGGAACAAGGGAAGGGGGCGCGCCCCCCCAAGCCCAATCCGAATTGGGGAGGGGGGCCGGCCCCCCCTTTCCTTTCTCCTTCCCCCTCTTCCTATTTGCACTACTAGTACTATTTCCTAAATACTAGTACTCCTTCCTTCCCTCCAAATAAGATAAGGAAGAGAGGAAACCTACTTGGAGTAGGTTTCCCCCTCCTGGTCGCCCCTTGGGCGGCCACCTCCTCTCTCCCTCCTTTATATACGGGGAGGGGCACCCTAGAACACACAAGTTGATCCTTGAGATCGCTCCTTAGCCGTGTCTGGTGCCCCCTCCACCATATTCCACCTCGGTCATATCGTGGCGGTGCTTAGGTGAAGCCCTGCGTCGGTGAAACATCAAGATCGTCACCACGCCGTCGTCTTGTGGAACTCCTTCTCTCCGGAGCTCTGCTGGATCGGAGCCCGTGGAGCGCCATCGAGCTGAGCGTGTGCCAAGAACTCGGGGCGCCGAGTAACGGCTGGGATCGGCTGGATCGTGAGGAGAACGTCGACTACTTCCTCTACGTCATCATCGACTCGGAGGTGCCGGAGTAATGCGCTGGGATCGGCAGGATCGCGAGGAGAACGTCGACTACTTCCTCTACGTTGTGATCGCTTCCGCCACGGTCTCTGATGCGTGAGACAACACTCTCCCCTCTCGTTGCTATGCCATCACCATGGTCCTGTGTGTGCGTAGGAAATTTTTTGAAATTACTGCGTTCCCCAACATAATAGCGGAGAACAAACGTAGAGATTATGGTCGGGTATGAAACCACCACAAAGTTATTCTTTCGGATCAATCTATAAAAGAGTTTGTACTAGAATAACACGTTAAGACACAAATCAACCAAAACCCTAATGTCCCCTAGATACTCCATTGTCACCTCAAGTATCCGTGGGCATGATTATACGATATGCATCACACAATCTCATATTTATCCAACCAACATAAAAGTACTTCAAAGAGTGCCCCAAATTTTCTACCGGAGAATCAAGAACGTGTGCCAACCCCTATGCATAGGTTTCCAATGTCACGAAACCCGCAAGTTGATCACCAAGACATACATCAAGTGTTCTCATAAAAGACTCAATCCGATAAGATAACTTCAAAAGGGGAAATTCAATTCATCACAAGAGAGTAGAGGGGGAGAAACATCATAAGATCCAACTACAATAGCAAAGCTCGGGATACATCAAGATCGTGCCATAGAGGAACGCGAGAGAGAACACGAGAGACAGAGATCAAACACATAGCTACTGGAACACACCCTCAGCCCCGAGGGTGAACTACTCCCTCCTCGTCATGGATAGCGCCGGATGATGAAGATGGTCATCGGAGATGGATCCCCCCTCCGTGAAGTCTGGGAAAGGGGTCCCGATTGGTTTTTCGTGGCTCTGGAGGCTTGCGGCGGCGGAACTCCCGATCTATCTTCTGTTCTGGAAGTTTTAGGCTACGACAGTATATATGGGTGAAAGGAGTACGTCGGTGGAGCTACGGGGGCCCCACGAGGCAGGGGATGGGCGCACCCCCCACCCTCGTGAGCACCTCCCGTATCTTCTGACGTGGGGTCCAAGTCCATCAGGTGGGTTTCCTTCCAAAAATAACTTGTCCGATTGATTTCGTTCCGCTTTGACTCCGTCGATATTCCTTTTCCTCGAAACACGAAATAGGCATAAAACAGCAAATCTGGGCTGGGCCTCCAGTTAATAGGTTAGTCCCAAAAATAATATAAAAGTGGATAATAAAGCCCAATATTGCCTAAAATAGTAGATAAAGTAGCATGAAGCAATCAAAAATTATAGATACGTTGGAGACGTATCACTCCTTTGTATTAAATGCTTGCAGATTCCAGCTTAGTCCAATGCACGTGCACTATTATTATTATCCACACCGTTCGGTCGTGCGAATGAAAGGCAATAATGACGATATATGATGGACTGATTGAGATGAGAGAAGCTGGTATGAACTCGACATATCTTGTTTTTGTAAATATGATTAGTCCACCGTTCCTGATTCAGCCTATTATGGATGAAACATGTTTGCAATGACGGTTGGAGATTATAGTTTCTCATGCCCTGCTTAATCAGCTAGGAGTTTATAATGGTTTACCCTGCGTGTCAACAAGCTATTAAGATGGTTATGATGTGGTATGATAGGGTGGTATCCTCCTTTGAATGATTCGAGTGGCTTGACGTGCACGCATGTAGTTGAAACAAAATGAACATAGCCTCTACGATATTTATGTTCATGGTAATTTATATCCTACTCATGCTTGCACTCATTGTTGATTAACGTTAATGCATGTTCATGACTGTTGTCGCTCTCTAGTTGGTCGCTTCCCAGTCTCTTTCTAGCCTCCACTTGTACTAAGCGGGAATACTGCTTGTGCATCCAGTTCCATAAACCCCAAAGTTATGCCATATGAGTCCACCATACCTTCCTATATGTGGTATTTACCTGCCGTTCCAAGTAAATTTGTATGTGCCAAACTCTAAACCTTAAAATAAAATTCTGTTTTGTATGCTCGAATAGCTCATGTATCAACTAGGGTTGTCTATATCTTCCATGCTAGGTGGGTTATTCTCACGATGAGTGGACTCCGCTCATCACTCACGAGAAAATGGCGATGCAACCGGACGCCTTGATCCATGATCAAATCAAATCAAAATAAAGGCAAACGAAACTCCCCCAGGACTGTTGTTAGTTGGACGACACCCGTTGTTTCGGACAAGCCATGGATTGATGTTTGTTGGTGGTGGGGGAGTATAAACTTTACCATTATGTTTGGGAACCGCCTATAATGTGTGTAGCATGGAATATATCGAGATCTCTCGGTTGTTATGTTGACAATGAAAGTATGTCGCTCAAAATATTATTTATCTCTGTTTCAAAACTCAAGCTCTCGCACCTCTACAAATCCCTACTTCCCTCTGCGAGCCTATCTATTTACTTTTATGTTGAGTCATCATCTTCTTATTAAAAAGCACCAGTTGAAGAGCACCGCTGTCGTTTGCATGCATTGCTATTAATTTACATTGAGTATGACTGTGACTGGATCTCTTTTACCATGAATTACAATGTCTAGTTAGTCCTTGATCTTCAGGGGTGCTCTGCATTTATGTTTTGCGGTCTCAGAAAGGCTAGCGAGATACCATCTTGTTATATCATATTATGATTGTTTTGAGAAAGTGTTGACATTCAAGATCTATTATTATTGCTTGCTAGTTGATTATGCCATTGATATGAGTAAACATGAGACCTAAATGTTATTGTGAATATGGTTAGTTCATAATCTTTGCGGAAAACTTGAATGCTGGCTTTACATATTTGCAACAACAAGATCAAACAGAGTTTGTAAAGGTTTTTCGTTATCACTTTCAGTTTGTCAACTGAATTGCTTGAGGACAAGCAAAAGTTTAAGCTTAGGGGAGTTGATACGTCTCCTACGTATCCACTTCTCCAAACACTTTTGCCCTTGTATGGACTCTAACTTGCATGATTTGAATGGAACTTACCCGGACTGACGCTGTTTTCAGCGAAACTGCAATGGTGTTATTTTTGTGCAGAAATAAAGTTCACGGAATGACCTGAAAATCCACGGAGCAACCTTTTGGGATTAATAAAAAATATTGGCGAAAGAATCAACATCAGGGGGCCAACACCCTGTCCACGAAGATGCAGGGCGCCCCCCTTAGGGCGCGCCCCCTGCCTCATGGCCCCCCTGAGGCTCCACCGACCTCAACCCCAACTCCATATATTCACTTTAAGGGAGAAAAAAATCGGAGAGAAGGATTCATCGTGTTTTACGATATAGAACCGCCGCCAAGCCATGTTCTTCCTCGGGAGGGCTGATCTCGAGTCTGTTCGGGGCTCCGTGTTGGGGAACAAGTAATTTCAAAAAAAATCCTACGCACACGCAAGATCATGGTGATGCATAGCAACAAGCGGGGAGAGTGAGTCCACGTACCCTCGTAGACCAAAGCGGAAGCGTTATGACAACGCGGTTGATGTAGTCGTACGTCTTCACGATCCGACCGATCCAAGTACCGAACGTACGACACCTCCGAGTTCTGCACACGTTCAGCTCGATGACGTCCCACGAACTCCAATCCAGCAGAGTGTCGAAGGAGAGTTTTGTCAGCACGACAGCGTGATAACGGTGATGATGATGCTACCGACGCAGGGCTTCGCCTAAGCACCGCTACGATATGATCGAGGTGGATTATGGTGGAGGGGGGCACCGCACACGGCTAAAAGATCAATGATGAACTTGTGCGTCTTCGGGTGCCCCCCTTCCCCCGTATATAAAGGAGCTAGGGGGGAGGTGGTCGGCCAAGGAGGAGGGCGCGCCAAGGGTGGAGTCCTACTCCCAGCGGGAGTAGGACTCATCCTTTCCTAGTAGGAGTAGGAGAGAAGAAAGGGGAAGAGAGAAGGGAAGGAAGGAGGGGGCCTAGCCCCTACCCCTTTGGACTAGGCCTTGGGGGGCGCGTGGCCTGCCCTAGGCAGCCCCTCTCTCTTTCCCGTATGGCCCAATAAGGCCCAATACTTCTCCTTGGCGAATTCCCGTAACTCTCCGGTACTCCGATAAATAGCCTAATCACTCGGAACCTTTTCGATGCTCAAATATAGTCGTCCAATATATCGATCTTTACGTCTCGACCATTTCAAGACTCCTCGTCATGTCCCCAATCTCATCCGGGACTCCGAACTAACTTCGATCACCAAATCACATAACTCATAATACAAATCGTCACCGAACTTTAAGCGTGCGGACCCTACGGGTTCGAGAACTATGTAGACATGACCGAGACACGTCTCCGGTCAATAACCAATAACGGAACCTGGATGCTCATATTGGTTCCCACATATTCTAGGAAGATATTTACCAGTCAAACCGCATAACAACATGCGTTGTTCCTTTTGTCATCGATATGTTACTTGCCCGAGATTCGATCGTCGGTATCTCAATACCTAGTTCAATCTCGTTGCCGGCAAGTCTCTTTACTCGTTATGTAATGCATCATCCCGCAACTAACTCATTAGTCACATTGCTTGCAAGGCTTATAGTGATGTGCATTCTCTAGAGGGCCCAGAGATACCTCTCCAACAATCGGAGTGACAAATCCTAATCTCGAAATACGCCAACTCAACAAGTACCTTCGGAGACAGCTGTAGAGCACCTTTATAATCACCCAGTTACGTTGTGACGTTTGGTAGCACACAAAGTGTTCCTCCGGTATTTGGGAGTTGCATAATCTCATAGTCATAGGAACATGTATAAGTCATGAAGAAAGCAATAGCAACATACTAAACGATCAAGTGCTAAGCTAACGGAATTGGTCAAGTCAATCACATCATTCTCTAATGATGTGATCCCGTTAATCAAATGACAACTCATGTCTACGGCTAGGAGACTTAACCATCTTTGATTCAACGAGCTAGTCAAATAGAGGCATACTAGTGACACTCTGTTTGTCTATGTATTCACACATGTACTAAGTTTCCGGTTAATACAATTCTAGCATGAATAATAAACATTTATCATAAAATAAGGAAATAAATAATAACTTTATTATTGCCTCTAGGGCATATTTGTTCAGTCTCCCACTTGCACTAGTGTCAATAATCTAGTTCACATCGCCATGTGATTTAACACCAATAGTTTACATCTGTATGTGATTAACACCCATAGTTCACATCGCCATGTGACCAACACCCAAAGGGTTTAGTAGATTCTATAATCTAGTTCACATTGCTATGTTATTAACACCCAAATAGTACTAAGCCGTGATCATGCTTTGCTTATGAGAGAAGTTTAGTCAACGGGCCTGTCACTTTCATAGTCGTATGTATTTTGCAAATATTCTATGTCTACAATGCTCTGCATAGAGCTACTCTAGCTAGTTGCTCCCACTTTCAATATGTATCCACATTGAGACTTAGAGTCATCTGGATCGGTGTAAAAGTTTGCATCGACGTAACCCTTTACGATGAACTCTTTATCACCCCTATCATCGAGAAACATTTCCTTAGTCCTCACTAAGGATAATTTTGACCGTTGTCCGGTGATCTACTCCTAGATCACTATTGTACCCTCTTGCCAAACTCCTGGTGAGGTACACAATAGGTCTGGTATATAGCATAGCGTAATTTATAGAACCTATGACTGAGGCATAGAGAATGACTTTTTCATTCTCTTTCTATTCTCTGCCGTGGTCGGGTTTTGAGTCTTACTCAACTTCACACCTTGCAACACAGGCAATAACTCCTTTTTGACTGTTCCATTTTGAACTACTTCAAAATCCTATCGAGGTATGTACTCATTGAAAAATCTTATCAAGTGTCTTGATCTATCTCTATAGATCTTGATGCTCAATGTGTAAGCAGCTTCACCGAGGTCTTTCTTTGAGAAACTCCTTTGAAACACTCCTTTATGCTTTCCAGAAAATTCTACATTATTTCCGATCAACAATATGTCATTCACATATACTTATCAAAAAGGTTGTAGTGCTCCCACTCACTTTCTTATAAATACAGGCATTTCCAAAAGTCTATATAAAACCATATGCTTCGATCAACTCATCAAAGTGTATATTTCAACTCCGAGATGCTTTCACCAGTCCATTCATGGATCGCTGGAGCTTGCACATTTTGTTAGCACCTTTAGGATTGACAAAACCTTCTGGTTTTATCATATACAACACTTCTTTTAAGAAATATCCATTTAAGGAATGCAGTTTTGACATCCATTTGCCAGATTTCATAAAATGTGGCAATTGCTAACATGATTCGGACAGACTTAAGCATCGTTACGAGTGAGAAAATCTCATCATATTCAACACTTTCAACTTGTCGAAAACCTTTCGCAACAAATCGAGCTTTGTAGATAGTAACACTACTATCAGTGTCCGTCTTCCTCTTGAAGATCCATTTATTTAACTTGGCTTGCTGAACATCGAGCAAGTCAACCAAAGTCCATACTTTGTTCTCATACATGGATCCTATCTCAGATTTTATGGCCTCAAGCCATTTCACAGAATCTGGGCTCATCATCGCTTCCTCATAGTTCGTAGGTTCATCATGGTCTAGTAACATGACTTCCAGAACAGGATTAGTGTACCACTCTAGTGCAGATCTTACTCTGGAAGACCTACGAGGTTTCGGTAGCAACTTGATCTGAAGTTTCATGATCATCATCATTAACTTCCTCACTAATTGGTGTAGGAATCACTGGAACTGATTTCTATGATGAACTACTTTCCAATAAGGGAGAAGGTACAATTACCTCATCAAGTTCTACTTTCCTCCCACTCACTTCTTTCGAGAGAAACTTCTTCTCTAGGAAGGATCCATTCTTAGCAACGGATATCTTGCCTTCGAATATGTGATAGAAGGTGTACCCAACAGTTTCCTTTGGGTATCCTACGCAGACGCACTTCTCCGATTTGGGTTCGAGCTTATCAGGTTGAAAATTTTCACATAAGCATCGTATCCCCAAACTTTTAATAAACGACAACTTTGGTTTCTTGCCAAACCACAGTTCAATCTCAACGGATTTTGATGGTGCCCTATTTAAAGTGAATGCAACTGTCTCTAATGCATAACCCCAAAACGATAGTGGTAAACCGATAAGAGACATCATAGATCGCGCAATATCAAATAAAGTGCGGTTACGACATTCGGACACACCATAACGCTGTGGTGTTCCACGTGGTGTGAACTGTGAAACTATTCCACATTGTTTTACATGAAGGCCAAACTCGTAACTCAAATATTCTCCTCCACGATCAGATTGTAGAAACTTTATTTTCTTATTATGATGATTCTCCACTTCACTCTGAAATTCTTTGAACTTTTCAAATGTTTCAGACTTGTGTTTCATTAAGTAGATATACTCATATCTGCTCAAATCATCTTGTGAAGGTCAGAAAATAATGATACCTGCCACGAGCATCAACACTCATTGGATCGCATACATCGGTATGTATTATTTCCAATAAGTCACTAGCTCGGTCAATTGTTCCGGAGAACGGATTTTTAGTCATCTTGCCCAAAAGGCACGGTTCGCAAACATCAAATGATTCATAATCAAGTGATTCCAAAAGTCCATCTTTATGGAGTTTCTTCATGAGGTTTACACCGATATGACCCAAATGGCAATGCCACAAATAAGTTGCACTATCATTATCAACTTTTCATCTTTTGGCATCAATATTATGAATATGTGTATTACCACGATCGAGATCCAACAAACTATTTTCATTGCGTGTATGACCATCAAAGGTTTTATTCATATAAACAGAACAACAATAATTCTCTGATTTTTAAATGAATAACCGTAATCATATTCATGCTCAACGCCAATGCCAAATAACATTTATTTAGGTTCTACACTAATCTCGAAAGTATAGGGAGTGTACGATGATGATCATATCAATCTTGGAACCACTTCCAACACACATCGTCACTTCACCCTCAACTAGTTTCATTTATTCAGAACTCCTGTTTTGAGTTACTAATCTTAGCAACCGAACAAGTATCAAATACTCAGGGCTACTATAAACACTAGTAAGGTACACATCAATAACCTGTATACCAAATATACCCTTGTTCACTTTGCCATCCTTCTTATCCACCAAATATTCAGGGCATTTCCGCTTCCAGTGACCATTTCCTTTGCAGTAGAAGCACTCAGTTTTAGGTTTTGGTCCATCTTTGGGCTTCTTCATGGGAGTGAAAACTTGCTTGCCATTATACTTGAAGTTCCCTTTCCTTTCCTTTGCCTTTTTCTTGAAACTAGTGGTCTTGTCAATCATCAACACTTGATGCTCTTTCTTGATTTCTACCTTCGTCGATTTCAGCATCATGAAGAGCTCGGGATTCGTTTTATTCATACCTTGCATACTATAGTTCATCACGAAGTTCTAGTAACTTAGTGAGGGTGACTAGAGAACTTTGTCAATCACTGTCTTATGTGGAAGATTAACTCCCACTTGATTCAAACGATTGTAGTACCCAGACAATCTGAGCACATGCTCACTGCTTGAGCTATTCTCCTCCATCTTTTAGCTATAGAACTTGTTGGAGACTTCATATCTCTCAACTCGGGTATTTAATTGAAATATTAACTTCAATTCCCGGAACATCTTATATGGTCCATGACGTTCAAAACATCTTTGAAGTCCCGATTCTAAGCCGTAAAGCATGGTGAACTGAACTATCAAGTAGTCATCATTTTGAGCTAGCCAAATGTTCATAACGTCTGCATCTGCTCCTGCAATAGGTCTGTCACCTAGCAGTGCATCAAGGACATAATTCTTATGTGCAGCAATGAGGATAAACCTTAGATCACGGACACAGTCCGCATCATTGCTACTATCATCTTTCAACTTAGTTTTCTCTAGGAACACATATAAAAACATAGGGAAGCAACAACGCGAGCTATTGATATACAACATTATTTGTAAAAATACTATCAAGACTAAGTTCATGATAAATTAAAGTTCAATTAATCATATTACTTAAGAACTCTCACTTAGATAGACATCTCTCTAATCATCTAAGTGATCACGTGATCCAAATCAACTAAACCATGTCTGATCATCACGTGGGATGGAGTAGTTTTCAATGGTGAACATCACTATGTTGATCATATCTACTATATGATTCACGCTCGACCTTTCGGTCTCAGTGTTCCGAGGCCACATCTGCATATGCTAGGCTCGTCAAGTTTAACCCGAGTATTCTGTGCAAAACTGGCTTGCACCCGTTGTAGATGAACGTTGAGCTTATCACACCGATCATCACGTGGTGTCTCGGCACGACGAACTTTCACAACGGTGCATACTCAAGGAGAACACTTTTACCTTGAAATTTAGCGAGAGATCATCTTAGAATGCTACCGTCAAACAAAGCAGAATAAGATGCATTAAGGATAAACATCACATGCAATCAATATAAGTGATATGATATGGCCATCATCATCTTGCGCTCCATCTCCGAAGCACCATCATGATCACGATCGTCACCGGTGCGACACCTTGATCTCCATCGTAGCATCGTTGTTGTCTCGCCAACTATTGCTTCTACGACTATCGCTACCGCTTAGTGATAAAGTAAAGCAATTACAGGGCGATTGCATTGCATACAATAAAGTGACAACCATATGGCTCCTGCCAGTTGCCGATAACTCGGTTAAAAAACAGGATCATCTCATACAATAAAATTTAGCATCATGTCTTGACCATATCGCATCACAACATGCCCTGCAAAAACAAGTTAGACGTCCTCTGCTTTGTTGTTGCAAGTTTTACGTGGCTGCTATGGGCTGAGCAAGAACCGTTCTTACCTACGCATCAAAACCACAACGATATTTCGTCAAGTTAGTGATGTTTTAACCTTCACAAGGACCGGGCGTAGCCACACTCGGTTCAACTAAAGTTGGAGAAACTGACACCTGCCAGCCACCTATGTGCAAAGCACGTCGGTAGAACCAGTCTCGCGTAAGCGTATGCGTAATGTCGGTCCGGGCCGCTTCATCCAACAATACCGCCGAACCAAAGTATGACATGCTGCTAAGCAGTATGACTTGTATCGCCCACAACTCACTTGTGTTCTACTCGTGCATATAACATCTACGCATAAACCTGGCATGGATGCCACAGTTGGGGAACGTAGTAATTTCAAAAAACTTCCTACGCACACGCAAGATCATGGTGATGAATAGCAACGAGCGGGGAGAGTGAGTCCACGTACGCTCGTAGACCGAAATTGGAAGCGTTATGACAACGCGGTTGATGTAGTCGTACGTCTTCACGATCCGACCGATCCAAGTACCGAATGTACGACACCTTCGAGTTCTGCACACATTCAGCTCGATTACGTCCCACGAAATTCGATCCAGCAGAGTGTCGAAGGAGAGTTTCGTCAGCACAACAGCGTGATGACGGTGATGATGACGCTATCGACGCAGGGCTTCGCCTAAGCACCGCCATGATATGATCGAGGTGGATTATGGTGGAGGCAGGCACCGCACACAGCTAAAAGATCAATGATCAACTTGTGTGTCTTGGGGTGCCCCCTGCCCCTGTATATAAAGGAGCTAGGGGGAGGCGGCCGGCCAAGGAGGAGGGCGCGCCAAGGGTGGAGTCCTACTCCCACCGGGAGTAGGACTCATCCTTTCCTAGTAGGAGTAGGAGAGAAGGGAAGGAAGGAGGGGGCGCAGCCCCTCCCCCTAGTCCAATTCGGACTAGGCCTTGGGGGGGGGGGGCTGCCCTAGGCAGCCCTCTCTCTTCTCGGTATGGCCCAAGAAGGCCCAATACTTCTCCCGATTTAATTCATGTAACTCTCCAAGATCTGATAAATACCCGAATCACTCGGAACCATTCCGATGTCCGAATGTAGTCGTCCAATATATCGATCTTTACGTCTCGACCATTTCGAGACTCCTCGTCATGTCCCCGATCTCATCCGAGACTCCGAACAAACTTTGGTCATCAAATCACATAACTCACAATACAAATCGTCACCGAACATTAAGCGCGCGGACCCTATGGGTTCGAGAACTATGTAGACATGACCGAGACACGTCTCCGGTCAATAACTAATAGAGGAACCTGGATGCTCATATTGGTTCCCACATATTCTACGAAGATCTTTATCAGTCAAACCGCATAACAACATACGTTGTTCCCTTTGTCATCGGTGTGTTACTTGCCCGAGATTCGATCATCGGTATCTCAATACCTAGTTCAATCTCGTTACCGGCAAGTCTCTTTACTCGTTATGTAATGCTTCATCCCGCAACTAACTCATTAGTCACATTGCTTGCAAGGCTTATAGTGATGTGCATTACCGAGAGGGCCCAGAGATACCTCTCCGACAATCAGAGTGACAAATCCTAATCTCAAAATACGCCAACTCAACAAGTACCTTCGGAGACACCTGTAGAGCACCTTTATAATCACCCGATTACGTTGTGACGCTTTGGTAGCACACAAAGTGTTCCTCCGGTATTCGGGAGTTGCATAATCTCATAGTCATAGGAACATGTATAAGTCATGAAGAAAGCAATAGCAACATACTAAACGATCAAGTGCTAAGCTAATAGAATGGGTCAAGGCAATCACATCATTCTCTAATGATTTGATCCCGTTAATCAAACGACAACTCATGTCTATGGCTAGGAAACTTAACCCTCTTTGATTCAACGAGCTAGTCAAGTAGAGGCATACTAGTGACACTCTGTTTGTCTATGTATTCACACATGTACTAAGTTTCCGGTTAATACAATTCTAGCATGAATAATAAACATTTATCATAAAATAAGGAAATAAATAATAACTTTATTATTGCCTCTAGGGCATATTTCCTTCACTCCGAAGAGGGGAATCCGTCGCCATCGTCATCATCAACCATCCTCCATCACCAATTTCATGATACTCACCGCCGTGCGTGAGTAATCCCATCGTACGCTTGTTGGACGGTGATGGGTTGGATGAGATTTACCATGTAATCGAGTTAGTTTTGTTAGGGTTTGATCCCTGGTATCCATTCTGTTCTAACATAGATGTTTCTGTGACTTTGCTATGCTTCATGCTTGTCACTAGGGCCCGAGTGCCATGATTTCAGATCTGAACCTATTATGTTTTCATGAATATATGTGAGTTCTTGATCCTATCTTGCAAGTCATTAGTCACCTACTATGTGTTATGATCCGGCAAACCCGAAGTGACAATAATCGGGACCACTCCCGGTGATGACCGTAGTTTGAGGAGTTCATGTATTCACTAAGTGTTAATGCTTTGGTCCGGTACTTTATTAAAAGGAGGCCTTAATATCCCTTAGTTTCCAATAGGACCCCACTGCCACGGGAGAGTAGGACAAAAGATGCCATGCAAGTTCTTTTCCATAAGCATGTATGACTATATTCGGAATACATGCCTACATTACATTGATGAACTTGAGCTAGTTCTGTGTCACCCTATGTTATAACTGTTGCTTGACGAATCGCATCCGACATAATTATCCATCACCGATCCATTGCCTACGAGCTTTTCACATATTGATCTTTGCTTAGTTACTTCTCCATTGCCACTGTTACGATTACTACGAAATCACATCGTTACTTTTGCCAATCACATAAAGAATCTCCATACTACTTTGCTACTAAATACTTTGCTGCAGATATTAAGTCTTTCAGGTGTGTTTGAATTGACAACTCAGCTGTTAATACTTGATAATATTCTTTGGCTCCCCTTGTGTCGAATCAATAAATTTGGGTTGAATACTCTACCCTCGAAAACTATTGCGATCCCCTATACTTGTGGGTTATCAACCTACTTGACTCATGTTCCAGAAGTCCCTTCTTGGAAATTGATGACAAAGGGAGAGAGAGAGAGCACATCAAAGCTTATCACATAAGATAGAATGCACTCCTAAAGCTTCTCCTGATGCTTCTTACCCTTAAGAGGAAGTTATCTCATGTCTTCAAGAGGGGAAAGACATGATAGTATGTGTTATGATTTTATCTTGCTTTGGTTTTCTTGTTTGCTCTGATTTTCTATTACCCTATCTACTCCCATTATCCCATGTCAGATTAGGGGGAGAAAGACACCTAAGGGAAGAAAATCTTTGGAATTCATTGCATATCTTTATTCTTGGGGACATGTTAATAACCAAATAGAGTACCTAGTACTCACTCTCTACATGTCATCTCAGTCTTGGTATTCTTGTGTTCTTTAGTTCTTGCTCTGTCTAGTAGATGGTATTATGTTATCTAACCTTGTTTACCCAGGTACATCTTCTTCAAAGCTAGCTCAAGACCACAAGGTAAGTATATGCATCACACTCATGTGCATGAAGATCTCCTGCTGTGGTACATATTTTTTGCAAGCGAGATTCATAAACATCAAGGTACATTTCCAGTATCTATATCTTTTGCTCTGATGCATATATCCAAGACACATGTAACCCATTGCTTTCTCTGACATGTTATGCATTCTCATAACCTTGTGATCCATCATCAGATGATTTCATACATGTAGGGGGAGCTAATGCATGTTGCATGTCTTTCCAAAGTTTTACTTGCTATTTCCTTATATCTTTATCTAAAGCTTTGATGTATGTTGTCATCAATTACCAAAAAGGGGGAGATTGAAAGCACAAGTGCTCCTTGGGTGATTTTGGTAATTAATGTCAACATATCTTTTGTTGGACTAATATTTCCACTGAGTATATTTCAGATGAGTTCAACATTGGAGTGGCATGGACATGGACAAGAGGATGTGGAACCCCTTCTTGATGCTAAGGGCAAATATTGGCAAAATCTCAAGACTCTACATTTTCATTTTAGTGATCCAAGATTACATCAAGTTCATAGGAAAGCCAATACTATTAAAAGGGGATGAGGTGTTGCTTAATGGCTTGCTTGCTCAAAGTTCTTAGTGATATGCTCAAAAACCCTCAACCACTTTCTCATATCCACATATGTCCTAAACCCAAAAGTCAAACTCGGCCCCACCGATTTGATCTATCTAGCACCACCGAGTTTCATCTAATTCAGCCATAGCCAAACCCTAATCACTTCGATCTCACCGATAGGGATCTCGGTCTCACCAAGATGGGCTTGCAAATTCTCTGTGATGTATTGCAACTTTTTTGGTCTAAACGTGTTTGTTAAGTCGGTCCCACCGAGTTTGCTTGACCAATACTTAGTTTGCTTATTACCAAAATCGGTTTCACCGAGTTTGAGTAATCGATCAAACCGAGTTGAGGTTTTACCCGAACCCTTGCACATCGGTCTCACCGAGTTAACTTTGTCGGTCCCACCAAAAACTCTAATGTTCACATTTTGACCCGAATCGGTCTGACTTAGTTTTACCATTCGGTACCACCGAGTTTGGGAATCTGTGTGTAACGACTAGATTTTGTGTGGAGGCTATATACCCCTCCACCCACTCTTCATTCGTGGAGAGAGACATCAGAACGTGCCTACACTTCCAGCATTCATTTTCTGAGAGAGAACCACCTACTCATGTGTTGAGACCAAGATATTCCAATCCAACCGCAAGAATCTTGATCTCTAGCCTTCCTCAAGTTGCTTTCCACCAAAATCATCTTTTCACCATAGCCAAATCTGTGAGAGAGAGTTGAGTGTTGGGGAGACTATTATTTAAAGCACAAGAGCAAGGAGTTCACCATCAACACCATCTATTACCTTTTGGAGAGTGGTGTCTCCTAGATTGGTTAGGTGTCACTTGGGATCCTCCGTCAAGATTGTGGAGTTGAACCAAGGAGTTTGTAAGGGCAAGGAGATCGCCTACTTTCCCCACTACCCACGTTCATGTGGGTCCCCCCATGTAGGTGGGCCCCACTCTAGAACCTTCTAGAACCTTCGCGGTACAATACCGAAAAAACTCGAACTTTTTCCGAAACCCCGATAACAACTTTCCATATATGAATCTTTACCTCCAAACTATTCCGGAGCTCCTCGTGATGTCCCGAATTCCATCTGGGACTCCAAACAACCTTGGGAATTTCCATTATTAATATCTCAATACTACCCTAGCGCTACCGAACATTAAGCGTGCGACCCTACGGGTTCGAGAATCATGTAGACATGACTGAGAATCCTCTCCGGTCAATAACCAATAGCGGGACCTGGATGACCATATTGATTCCTCATATTCAACGAAGATTGTTATCGGTTGAACCAGGATGTCAAGGATTTAGTCAATCCCATATGCAATTCCCTTTGTCCGGCGATATGTTACTTGCCCGAGATCCGATCGTCGCTATCTCCATATCTAGTTCAATCTCATTACCGGCAAGTCTCTTTACTCGTTCCGTAATACAAGATCCCGTGACTAGACTCATTAGTCACATGAAGCTTCTTATGATGTTGTATTACCGAGAGGGGCCAGAGATATCTCTCCTTCACAGGGAGCGACAAATCCCAGTCTCGATCCATGCAACCCAAAGACACCTTATGAGATACCTGTAGAGAACCTTTATGATCAGCCAGTTATGAAATGAAGTTTGATAGCACACAAGGCATTCCTCCGTGTCGGGGAAACGACACCTATGGGATCACGAGGATCCCTTCTACGGTTGGCGGGGAGAGAGCTGCGAAAAGAGCAGGTCTAATGATCAGCGCGAGGGATTTTTACCCAGGTTCGGGCCGCAATGGTGCGTAAAACCCTAGTCCTCCTTGAGTGTATATTCTGCGTTCTTGAGTTCTTGAACTAGCTGCTATGCATGCCCAGTCCAAAAAATCTGAATCCTCTCCAAGTACGCCTCGGGCCTCCTTTTATATGTCAAAGGGGTCGCCACAGTGGCACACAGGAGGTGGAAAGTATCTACAATGTTCAAAATTATCGCTGACATCATAGGACAAATGCATTAAATGCGCTGCTTACGTGCCCTCCAACTTTATCGGGGACGGTAACAAAAGCTGTCTCGTTCGTCGCTGCCTCTCCTTGCCTTGACACACGTCCCGGCTGACGAGGCATGCAATGCTAGGCTGGCTAGCTAGTTGTTGTGCTGGCGCGGTGGTAGAGCCTCCATGAAGATATGCATGCCGCCACACAGGCGTATGCTTAGTTGGCAAGCTGGTCGTCGCGCTGGAACGGCCGTGAGGTGGCGAAAAAGCCTTGTCGAGTGCGGGCATGGTTGTGGCCCCGCAGTTGTCCCCAGCAAGAGTCTTGTCGGGGGCCTCGCAATCGTCCCTGGCAAGGGCCTTGCCGGGGTCTTTTGTCTTCTGGTTCTTCACGTAGACCTGCTATCCGTCAGTCTTCACAAAGATCTGCATGCCACTATGCACGCGCCCCCAAGCTTTGGCCTCGACGTTGTTGATGATGTCAGAGCTCTCAGCCTCAAGGGTGATGGCCTTGTTGGTGCTTCGCAAGCTGCCCCGGCAAGGGCCTTGCCGGGGCTACGCAAGCCGCCACAGCAAGGATGTTGCCGGGGGAGGTCCATCTCGTCCTCTGCTCTTAGTTCACTGTCTTGAACCTTGTCTTGGTAATCTTGTATTCTGTCCTCTACTGGCCCGCCAAGCCTTGCTGCAGGTGTGCCTACGACTGCCCGTGCACAAGTAAGGGGTACAGAAAGGCCCATACTTTTGTACACCGAGAGGAGCCCCGGGCCTGGGCCACACATAAGCGCGAAGCATTGTTGGGCCAGGCCCAGAACTGTGCGGGCACGTGTGGCAGAGATTAACCGCTATAAACTTCTCGGCAGTTGCGCTACCCCACGATCCGCATTGAGTGCGAGATGTGGGGGTCGTGCGTGGAACGGCCGCGGCACGCCTGCATCACCTCACAATGAATAGTAAAGAGGCGGCCCGCGCCTTCCTCATAAAAAGAGGAATCCGCAGGGGCGCTTCTCATTTACCCTTCCCGTCTTTCCCAATCTAGGAACCGTCGTTCCCCTCTTCTTCCTCGAGCGCAAACCAGAGTTCTCGCCCCTGCTCGCCGACTCGCGCTTCCATTGCTTCTTGATCCCTCGCCCCTTCTCAGCCGCCATGGCGCCCAAGGCAAGCAAGGGCAAGGGAGCGGCCAAGGCCGTCGAGGGGAAGGAGGTGCCGGAGAGCGAGCTGGTGAAGCTGCAAAAGAAGCACACCCTCTTCGTCTCGACGATCGATGCACTCACCCTCAGGAAAAATTCAAGTGCCTATGGGGGAGATAGACGTCGGGGCATCCCGCCACGCACATCATCCCTGCTCCCTTTGCCAAGCCCGGTCCAGATAAATACCTTTTTTTCGTCAATTACTTCTCCTGCGGGCTCTGCCCCCCTTTCTCAGATTTTTAAATGACATCATGCACACCTACGGCTTCCACCTTCTGGATTTTACGCCGAATGTCATGGCGTGCATGGCCTTCTTCGCCCACCCTTGCGAGGGCTTCGTCGGGGTACACCCCAACACGGCGCTCTTTCGCCACTACTTCGTCCCTCGCAACCAGTCAGGGGGTGCCATCTGTGGCTGTGTCACTTGGATCCCAAGGGCTTTAGCAAGGGCACGTACCCGGAGGGTTCCCAGAAGGACAAGTGGGACGAATAGCGGGGCCGGTGGTGCTGGATTGAGGAGAAGGATCCGCAGGAGTTCTGCCAGGTCCGTTAGAGGCCGCCGGTCCGTGGCAATGACTAGGGCAAGCTCGACGCCAACGACGACAAGCTCACGGTTGCCACCACCAGGATTCATCGCCTCACCTCAGTCGGGCTTACGCTCGAGATGATTGGGGCCGATTTCATTCGCCGCTATATTGCTCCTCTGCACAATAATGGGAGGCCGTCCTGGGACTTCAAGAATGCGGCAGACATCATGAGGCTTCGCCCCGGCCTAAATTATATCTTTATGATGATGCAGCATGCGTCCCTCTGCCAAAGGCTTTTTCAGCTCAAGGTTGATGAGACTGGCAAGGCTGAGAAGTCCGGCAAGGCCGCCAAGACCGGCAAGGTTGACAATCCGTTCAGGTTGCCAGCGGGGGTGGTCCCGTTGAGAAACAACTCTTGCCTGACCGCCATCATTGCCATGATGACGGTGTTCAATGTGCACGGTCTCGACTTGACCTGGGCTGAGCCAAAAGCGGAGCTGGTGCAGAAATTCTTCGACAACCTGTCGGAGACGTACGTCCGTGTCGAGCCACAGCTCATCCGCCCCACAACTGAAGAAGAGGTGGCGTACATTGCTACCGGGCGGAGGAGGCAGCACTTGCCGAGGAGGCCGACAGCCTTGGCACCATTGAGGACGAGGCCGAAGAGGAGAAGAAGTTTGCTGAGTGGACAGGTTCTGCCGGGGAGCCCAGCGGCGCCGGTGCCAGGGTTCCCCTTGCAGAGGAGGCGGCTGAAGAGTCGGCCGAGGAGGGATCCGATGCGAACGAGCCTTTAGCCCCAAAGAAGAAGCGTTTCCTATGGCGGGCCGGCTCCGGCGAGCCAGTCCAGCCCGGCAAGGCCATGCAGCGGCAAGAGGCCCAGGCACAACCCATGCGTCAAACGAGGAGCGCGGTCGCGGAAGCGGCGAAGGAAGCTGCGGCGGCGAAGAAAGCTGCGGCCGCTGCCTCCTCCTCGACCAAGGGCGCTGCTGCCTCCTCCTCGACCAAGCGGCCCAGGACTCCATCTCCTCCTCCTCCTCCCTTTGCGGACACCGTCCCGGTGGCTGATTTTGACCACGGGTCCTTTAGGCCGAAGAGGAAAAGGAGGCCAGACGAGGAAGATGAGTAAGCACCTTGCCTCCCCATCCATTTCCTGATCCTTTATCTAGATCATCTTATCTTGTCTTCATAGTGATATGGAGACGCTGGCTCAGAGGGTGGCAAAGAGAGCCAAAGCTTCAACGGGCGACGAGCCCCCGGCAAGCACTTCATGTGCGCCGGGGATGATCGTGATCAGCCCGGATACCAGCCCTCAATGCAGCCCCCGCTCCAACCCCCAGCGTGAGTCTGTAACTCATTTCCCGCTTGCAGGCGTTGGAGTGTGTATTTTCAGTGTTGATCTTGCCTGGTTTGCAGGAGGAGAGCGGCAACAGGAGGAGCCGCTGAGGACTACCCCCGAGACGCCGCCCCTGTCAACCACGCCTCCCAGAGGGGTGTCCCCTGCATGGGCACCCTCCGCCGAGCCCACGTGCATGGAGGAAGAGGTGGTGAGCACAGGCGCTGGTCGCTCCGTCCCGACAACGTGCATTGCCGGGGAGGGAACCACTTCTCCTCAGCTCGTCATAGGTAGGCCACTTTCCTCCCGTCCCTAACTATCTTGGCCATGCGATTTTATTTCTTTTCTTCTGAAGTTTGATTTTGGCTCTGCCTCACTCTCCTTTTCGGTTTTCAGACCCTCTCTCGACGGACTAGACGGACGTCGACGTTGTCATCGAGGGGACCGCCAAGAATGCCCAAGCTGAGGCCACCAAAATTGCTGCCGAGGAGGCCGCCAAGGCTGCTGCCGAGGAGGCCGCCAAGGCTGCTGCCGGGGAGGCCGCCAAGGCCGTTGCCGAGGAGGCCACCAAGGACCCTGCCGGGGAGGAGGTGGTCGATGACCAACCCTCTCCCTCTATAGCCCCCGCCCCGAGCAAGTACTTGAAGGTGGGCGACGATCTGTTCGTCAACATCCCAGGGACGGCAAGCACCAGAGCGCCAGCCGAAAGGGAGGTGTTCGACGGTGAGGTCCTCTCTGCTGCCGGGCTCCAAGTTGTCGACGAACCGAGCACCAGTAGCGGTGGTTCCAAAGAAGATCAGCTCCTCCAGGCCATGAGCGCCAATTTCCAGAAGCTCCAGGTGCTCTACCGTGCCCACAAGGATAAGGTGGACTCCAGGATGGCGGCTATGGACAAGGCAGAAGCAGACTTCCAGGAGCGCGTTGCTCAGATGCAACTCTGGTTCACCGAGGCCCAGTAGAATCTGAAGGCCACCCAGGACCAGTTGGGCGAGCGCCAGCGAGAGCTCCTTGTGAAGCAGGCTGACATTGAGAAGGCCCAAGAGGTGGCGAAGGCACTGGATACCAAGGATGAAGCTGATCAAAGGCAGTGCCAAGTTCTGCTGGACGCCCAGGAAGAAGACCTGGTTGCCCATGAAGGGGCGCTTGCCGCCAAGCTTCATGCCAAAGACAAAGAGGTCGAAAAGCATGTTGCGCAGCGGACCTAGGGGCTGAAGTAGGAGCATAAAGATGCACTTGATGCTCTGGCCCAAGACCATGCTGGCAAGCTAAAGGAGGCCATTGATGGTGCTGAGGCCGTAGAGGCCGCCAAGAACAAGCTGGCCGGCAAGGTGAAGAAGCTGGAGCTGGAGGAGCTGAAGAAGGAGATCATGACACTGAAGGACAACAGGGACAAGACTGTCCACACCTTGGTAGATCTGCAGGTCACCATCTCCGACAAGACCAAGCTGCTCTCCGAGGCCAACAACTCCATTGCTGATATGAAGCTGAAGCTGGACACCTTGAAGGGGACACTCGTGGAGACCAAGGCCTCTGAAAAGACCCTGATGAAGGACCTCGCGGATGAGAGACAGCTGCTGCAGAATGCCGCCGCCACCCACAATGACCTTGTGTCCCTTCTCCATTGTTACTATTGATCCTCAGACGCACAGCTTGTGCCCCCCTACCCGAGATCTACCGGTTTTGACACCGACAGACGACACGAAGTTCTAGACCATCCGCCTCATCGATGTCGTGGAGTGGCTCACCACGCAGTTGTCCGTCATGGGCATGCCAAACTTCAGGTTCTCCCACGAGGTGAATGTAAGCGATAGTGCCAGGCTGACCATGTTCTTCGAGGGCGTCCTCGATGCTCTGGTGCTCCTCCACTCCAATCAGGCAACTTATCTGGCCGATGAGGCCCGGAAGCTTTATCGGGGCGCCCTGACCAAGGTGCTCACCAAGGTGGCGTACTGGAACCCCCAACGTCGACTTCGCCAACGCGCTCGAGAGCTTGCCGGAGGATGCGGACCTCCAGGCGCTCGAAGAGCGTATCGAGCCCATCATCAGCTGCATTGGCGGGGTCAAGAGGCTAGAGGGCCAGCGCTGGGATTAACTGCTCCATTTCTTATCGCCGTTGCGAGTTCGTACCCAAGACAATTTTATCTTAAGTTAGAACCGCGGCAACCACTGATGTAATATAACTTTGTTGTGCTTTGAACTGAATGCATGTTATTTTCCTGTTTTGGTTTCTCTTTGTATGTACTACACTCTACGCTTAGTTGGATAGGCTTGCCGGCACGTAAACCCTTGCTATGGGCGCTTTGAGGAACGGATCCTTAGCAGCCTGCTGGGGGTGTCGCTGTCGGGCAAGCCACCTTGCCGTTCTTGGTGCAACCACTTGAGCTATTGAGCAGACTCGAAACAGAACGAGGCCGCTGCCAAAAGTGGCAGGGTTCCTTTGCGTGCAGGTTTTTCATACAAAAACCAAAACCATTCAAGGGAAATAATCTTAGAAAAAGGAAATCACTCGAGGTTTAACGTGACTTAGCTTTTTGTCGCTCCGCAGATTGTCATTGCGGGTGTAGACAACACCGCTCGCTTGGCTGCTGGTACCAGAATGACGTAGATGGTCTTGATCTCCTCCGCCACCGGGGTCTACTCCATCGCCTGTCCGCGCTGGCACGGGCGGACCGGCTCCAGACGAACCGATCGTCGTGATTGTCTTCTTCTTCGGAGCCATGATGCTGAAGAAACTGACGCACCAACTATTAGACCAGATTTTCACAACTTCTGCCCCTACCTGGCGCGCCAAAGATGTCGGGGAAACAACACCTATGTGATCACGAGGATCCCTGGTTGGCGGGGAGAGAGCTACGCAAAGAGCAGGTCTAGTGATCAGCGCGAGGGATTTTTACCCAGGTTCGGGCCACAATGGTGCGTAAAACCCTAGTGCTGCTTGAGTGTATATTTTGCGTTCTTGAGTTCTTGAACTAGCTGCTATGCATGCCCAGTCCAAAAAGTCTGAATCCTCTCCCAGTACACCTCGGGCCTCCTTTTATATGTCAAAGCGGTCGTCACAGCGGCACACAGGAGGTGGAAAGTATCTACAGTGTTCAAATTTATTGCTGACATCGTAGGACAAACGCATTTAATGCGCTGCTTACGTGCACTCCAACTTTATCGGGGATGGTAACAGAAGTTGTCCCGTCCATTGCCGCCTCTCCTTGCCTTGATACACGCCCAGGATGATGAGGCATGCAATGCTAGGCTGGCTGGCTAACTGCTATGCTGGCGTGGTGGTAGAGCCTCCACAAAGATCTGCATCTCGCCACGTAGGCGCCTGCTTAGCTCGCAAGCTGGTCGTCGCACTGGAACGACCGTGAGGTGGCGAAAAAGCCTTGTCGGGTAAGGGCCTGAATGCGGCCCCGTGATTATCCCCGGAAAGAGTCTTGTCGGGGGCCTCGCAGTCGTCCCCGGCACGCGCCTTGCCGAGGGTCGTTTGTCTTCTGGTTCTTCACGTAGACCTGCAGTCCATCAGTCTTCACAAAGATCTGCATGCCACTATGCACGTGCCCACAAGCCTTGGCCTCGACGTTGTTGATGATGTCAGAGCTCTCAGCCTCAAGGGTGATGGCCTTGCTGGTGCTTCTCAAGCTGCCCTGGCAAGGGCCTTGCCGAGGCTACGCAAGCCGCCCTGGCAAGGATGTTGCCGAGGGAGGTCAAGCTCGTCCTCTGCTCTCAGTTCACTATCTCGAACATTGTCTTGCTAATCTTGTATTATGTCCTCTACCGCCCTTCCAAGCCTTGCCGCAGGTGTGGCTACGACTGCCCGTGCACAAGTAAGGGGTACAGAAAGGCCCATACTTTTGTACACCGACACTCTGGTAGCCGGGAGTGGCATGATCTCATGGCCGAAGGAACATATACTTGGCATCAAAAAAGCTATAGCAAATAACCTAACGAGTTGATGCTAAGCTTACGGTTGTGTGTATCCATCACATCATTCACCTAATGATGTGATCCCTTTATCAAATTACAACTCATGTCCAGGGTTAGTAAAGCTTAACCATCTTTGATCAACGAGCTACTCTAGTAGAGGCTTACTAAGGACACGGTGTAGTTTATGTATTCACACATGTATTTAAGTTTCTGATCAATACAATTCTAGCGTGAATAATAAACATTTATCTCGAACGGGAAATATGATAATAACCAATTTATTAATGCCTCTACGGCATATTTCCAACAACAACTACTCTTGCGACATAATGACTCCCAAATGCTTAGCCCTCGTGGTCTCATTAGTTATCTTACATAGGGTGCACAACTCACTCACAATTTGTCCAAGCTCTCTTCTCAAGTTGGTCATCAGCACATATCCTATTTTGAATAGCAATTCAGGCGAAGAACTTAACCTGGGGGGGGGGGGACTTCCCAATGGTCTTCTTCATAGTGTAAGCTTTGCACCTTGTAGGTGGAAGTCATCGAATACTCACGTTCGCCGACCATCTCCAAGTGATGTCATCTTAGATCTCCTCATGCAGCTCCATATGGCTCATTAATTTGTTGGCCTCATGGATTTGCTAGATGATCAAGACTTCCTAGTTGATCAAGACCTCCTAGATGATCAAGATCTCCTAGTTGGATAAGAATCCTCATGGATTTCAAGGCCTCCATCTCCGTTTGAGATTTGGGGAAGAATATCTCTCAAGACCTCCATATCTCCTAGAGATTGGGAAGAACTACCATCGTTACTTAACTTTTCTTTGTTGTTCTTTGATCTAAGATGCATCTCTTGTATTGACTTAGGATTTGAGGAGTATTTGGTGTTGATCTTGTCCTATTTGAGTATTTTCCTTTTGTTTCCCATTTGTTTACCTTTGTTCCTTGTGTTACTTCTCAAATCCACCTCCGGTTCATAAAGATCAGACCACCCTTGTGGCCTTTCCCCATATCACTATTTTAGTTGAAAAAATAAAACGAACTAATGCACGCATTTCCCACTACTAATTACTCATCTAATGTGGCCAAGATTAGAAAAACAAACAGGGAAAATTATGCATCTATAAATTGAAACAGGGCATCCAAACATTGAACATAAAACTAAATGATTCTAATTCAGTCACCTAGTTTGAGAAATGGTTTGACCTTTTGATATACCTTGCTAGATATGGATATTACTCCCTCCGTTTTATTTAGTCCGCGTAATAGCTTTGGTCAAAGTCAAGTTTTGTAAACTTTGACAAAGTTTATAAACAAAAATATTGACATATACAATAACAAATTAGTAGTATTAGATTTGTTTTGAATGTACTATCACATCATATAGGTTTGTTATGGTAAATGTTTATATTGTTTTCTATAAACTTGGTAAAACTTTACGAAGTTTGACTTTAGTCAACTCCAATATGCAAAGTAAATAAAAATGGAGGGAGTACTTCTAGGTGTCAGCTAATGTTTACCAATTCACAATGGTGCATAGAAAGTATAATGAAAGTGTTGATCATGTGAAACACATTAGTTCATATTATTTGCTTGAAACAGAGCCCCTGCATGTTCTTACATGTTACATGTTTTGCAAAACTATTATACGATCTACGAGAGGATGCTCAATATAGTAAACTTGACTCACCAAGATTGTGTATATGACAGTCATCACACCTCAACCTACCCCCATCGCTTGCCCAATAAAAGGAATGAGGAAAAAATTAATGTAAGAATTAATACTCAATTTTTTGCAATCTTAATACATACTCAAATTTAAGCATTTTAAACTTAAATTATTCAACCTTTTGTAATGTGAAAGTACTAATCCAACATAATAAAATTTAGTAACCCAAAATCTAAGAGTCAAGATTCCTATGGTGGTCGACGTTCCCATAGTGGCACAACAGTGGAGAGGTCCCTGCTAGGAACAAGAAAACAATGAAGGTGGATGTGGTGCGGGATAAAGAAAGAAAAGGACTATATTATATATAGTTCAAAAATTCATGGTGTAAGTTGGTTGTGTGCTTAAAAAACACGGGTTGTGTGCTATTTGATCTCATCGAGGAGGAGGTGGCATGTCTCTTTGGAGGACACATGTCCTAGAGAGAGTTTTGACCAGATGAAGTTTAGCTAAGGTGGAGTAGTGCCCAAACTTTTCCTGTGTCCCTCCTTATAATTTTTATAGGCCCACACTATATTTCAGCTGGAAACATGTGCCTCTTCTCCCCGGGAAGTACTTGGTGCACTAGGGCTGGTGGTGCACCAGGTTTCTATTGATACTTTTAAATTTAGAAAAATGTGAATCGTGTCGCAAAAATTCCATCATAAATTAGAAATATGAACCGGCAAACAAAAATGGTAAATTTGTTGTGAATAGCAACGATGTGCTAAATTTAAAGCCCAAATTACATTTGACACTATTTAGTGTCATACTTGTCTATTTTCTCCTCCATCATGTTCTGAATGTGAATTTGAAAGTTGATGACATGTTAGAATCAAATATTATCTGTGTCACATATATTAAGATGTTAACTAGGAAAAGGTCCACCAGGTGTGAGAAGCCCCGACATCCCCCCCACCACCACACACACAGGGAAACTTCATTAACTAAACAAACCCAACACAACATATTACACGCGTGAAAGTGAAACAATCATACGGTTTGATTCATCCCTTTAACTATGTGGCTTCTAGGAATAGATCCATGTTGACATGCTTGTTCAACTTTTCTGGTTGACTCATGTACAAGTCCACTCTGTCTAAATATCCTACCCCCTTTGTTTTTCTATACTAATTTTGTTTTAAGTCAATTTGTGTAAACTTTAACCAAATTTTTATTAAAAACATCAACATGTACGCTACTCAGTTTTGCCACTAAACATTTTCACTACTAAAAAATGCCACTGTTCCGTTAGACACAACCTCAAAAAGACCATTTTTCACCGTTACCGTTTGGTCAATACACGTTGACTGAAGTTAGATGACGAAACTACCCCTATCCCATTTGTAAGAGGCGCATGAGAAAAAGAGAACAAAATATGGGAGGATGGGGGTTCGAACCCAAGACCACGGGGTACACAAGCGCGTGAGCTAACCAACTGAACCATGGATACTCTTTGTTTTGCCAGGAGATACAGTCCATACCGATGTCTGAACCTAACTAAACAGAACCTTATCTAATCCTTGACCCGATCTGTTCGTGGCAGTTTCCCCAGCCGGAACCAATATCCCTAATCACCGCCGCCGCCTGCCAAACTCCTCACCTCGCACCGCCGGTCGCCGGGCTGCCCGCCCAGCTCCGGCGTGCCCCCACTCGCCGCAGCTGCGGAGCCTCCCGCCGAGTGCTGCCACCCATCGCAGCTTCGCCTCTTCCTCCCGCCCGGCACCGCCACTGGAGGCAGGCAGCTCCGGCGCTTCTCCCGGCTGACTCCGCAGCTCCTCCCGAGTCTTGAAGTGCAGTTGTTACATGGCAATGGCGACGGACAACAGGACCGAATCGGAGGGTTGCATCGGCCACAGGACGCCCCAAAATGACATAGGCTCTGAAATTCCTGCATTGTGAGTATACTAATTCTCAGTGTGCGTGTGTAGTTGAATATAACTTGTAGAGGTCGAAATTTGTACATAGAATTTGTAGTAGATGACTTTGCCTTACTGATAATCACGTACAATTTGGTACTTGTGTTCCTGATGGTCAGGATGGATGCGGATACTGCTTGTATGCTGACAGTTAGGATGGAAACAAGCCGTGAGAGTAGCGATGGTCTCAAGCGATACGTTGGCGGCTTTGATTTTCCTCTATTCGTAGAACCTAGTATCACCCACAAAACATTGCTGCGCAAGCTGTGTGATAGCTATCCATGGGGGTGGTGTGATTACGTTGAGTTGAAGTATTATGACAGGGAGCGTAATAAATGGGTTGTCGTTGTATGTGATGATGATGCAGCTTTGATGTTTGGAAAACATCAAGATTCAGAGAAAATATCTATGCAAATTGAGGTTCTTCAAAAATCCCAAACTCCTAGCACACCTAGCCGTTATCCACCTACACAACCTTGTTACAATGAGAGTCAACATACAGGGAGTCGGGTAGTTGATGTTCATACAGTCAACATACATGGAGTCACGCAGTCTACTAGTGTTGATGATGCTAATAGAGACATAACCGACGATGCTATACCCGATGATGTTGTTCTCTCGGATAATGATGATGAGCGGCAGTATCCAGACTTAGTCAAGAAGTCTACCAAAGAAGATGATTCGGCAGATATGGAAGAGGAAGATAATCCTCCAGCATATGAATCCATTGACACTGAAGAAGAAGAAGAGAATAGAGACATGGGTTTAGTTGATGAAGAGGAAGAGGAGGAGGAGGACAGACCCATTGTAGTATATAACAAGGAGAATCCATTATTTGCAGAAGGGTCGGTATTCCCTTCTTTGTTGGACTGCAAGAATGCACTTTCTACTTTTGCAATTAAACGTGAATTTGACTATACAGTCGAAAAGAGTGATTCTAAGAGGCTTAGAGCAAGTTGTGCATATAAGAGGTGTAAGTGGAGAATTCATGGCTCTTATATGAGGAATAGCACGATATTTCAGGTATAACTTGCTAACATCTAATTGATTTGTTTATTGTACCCTTTATTTTGTGGAACTAGTAACTATTGAAATGTGGCAAGTTTAACATACTAGCAACATACTAACTGATTTTGTTGTTTCCCTACAGATCAAGGTGTGTCCTTTCTCTCATACATGCCCAACTAAGCTGAGAAGTGAGAAGTTCAAGCCGGCAAAGAGCAGGTGGGTTGCTGATGTTGTGCTGGATTGGGTGAGAAAGAACCCAGATATTGGCCCTACTGCTCTTCAAGAGAAGATCCATGAGAAGTACCACTTCACGGTGCCATACATGCGTGTATCTCGTGGTAAGGACAAAGCAATGGATATGATTAGTGGAAAATGGGAAGATAGCTTCCATCGTCTCTATAGTTTCAAGGCCGAGGTGGAGAAGTGTTCTCCTGGTAGTGTAGTGGAAATAGACAAAGAGACTGTACAGTACACGATCAAAGGAAAAGTGAGAGAGAAGGAATGCTTTAGGAGGGTGTTTGTTTCATTCAAGGCATGTTGGCAAGGCTTTTTAAATGGATGTCGACCATACTTGGCCGTAGACTTAACTGCACTAAATGGGAGATTCAAAGGGCAACTAGTTTCTGCTTGTGCCATTGATGGCCGTAATTGGCTTTACCCAGTTGCATATGGGGTGCTAGAGACAGAATCATCTGAAAGTTGGGCTTGGTTTCTTCAAAATCTGTGTGGGCTTATTGGGCATCCTGAAGGACTAGTCATACACTGACGCTTGCAAAGGTTTAGAGACAGCGATGAGAACAAGTGTGGCCTGGAGTGGAGCATAGGGAGTGTATGAGGCATCTTGCTGCAAATTTTCGAAAAAAATTCAAGGGCAAGGTCTATGATGATAATCTTTGGGTTGCAAGCTTAACTTTCAGCTCCAGAAAGCACAATTGGCATATGAAACAGATCCTTGCTAAGAAGAGTGTCCAAAAATATATGGCTGAACACCACACAAAGATATGGTATAGAAGCAAGTTCAATGACATCTGCAAGGTTGACTCCGTCAATAACAACCTTGCGTAGTCATTTAATAGCAAAGTCAGGAAAGTTAAGGCTCTTCTTATTGTTGACATGTTGGACAAGATTAGGCAGATGATAATGGAGAAGTTTGATCTGCGGATGAGGATAGCATTAGAAAAATGGCTTGGCCATCTCATAATACCAAGTGTGATAAAGACACTGCATGCCAAATCCAAAGGTAAATATCTTGTATTCTTTCAATTGATTAATTTCATAACAACTAAATTCAATTATTAATTTTTTGTGTTCTTTTCAGGGCTGAAGATGATGGTAATTAGACGCAGTGATGTTGAGGCAGAAATTACTGCACTGGACAAAGAGAATAGGGAATGGAGGTACCCTGTTGACATCGCAAAGGAAACATGTAGCTGTAGGCAATGGCAGGTCAAGGGTTTGCCATGTATCCATGCCATGTACTTTATTACTTCACTACGAGGTCCGGTATCATAAATTGAACCATATGTACATGAGTTCTACTCCGTTGCAAAATTTAAGGCTGCGTATGCGGACAACATACCTGCAATGGCAGGCAAGCAACAATGGGACATTGTTGACCCTGGCTTCAAACTACATGCTCCAGTGTTGAGGAGGCCAAAAGGCCGACCAAGGAAAACTAGAATTAGATCTAGTGCTGAAGGTGCTGGCGTGGGCGCTAGGAAAAGGAAGTGCAAGCGATGCGGAGGCTTCGGGCACATTGCCAGATTGTGCACAAATCCAGTTGACCCAGCATTTGGAGAAGTTGAGGCTGGCCTCCAAGCTAGGGAAGCCCCTTTTGTGGCAGGAGAAGGTGACCCTGCACTATCAATGGTTGCAATCCCTGAACTATCAATGGTTGCAAGTTCTGCTAGGTAACATGAAAAGAACATGTGCTTTTCTATATGTATTTTCAACATCCATTTTCATTCTTTTTTGCAACATGACTAACTTCTGTACAGCTCAAAGAAAAGTGTGAAGAAAACAAGTGTGAAGAAAACAGGTGTGAAGAAAACAAGTGTGAAGAAAACAGAGAAGAACACTAGGAAAAGGAAGGACATGCAAAATGAAGTTTGTGCCACAATCGAAGGACGTGCAGGTGGATTTGTTTCGTCTCCCATGCATATTCAAGTTGCAAATGCGGAACCATCAGACGGTCCTGCTAAAAACAGAAGAAGCAAAAAGAAGCTACATATGTGAAGTTTGTGTGATCGTGACCTTATGCTTGTGAACCTGGACATCCTTCTTTACAACCTTATGCATGTTTGAGAATTTGTACCTTTATATTTCGACCAGCAAGTGGATGTTATTGAACCTTATTTATGTTTGTGAACTTGATTTGTGTGTGCTGAAAAACAAACAAGTTGATATTTTGAACCTTATTTATGTCTGTGAACCACTTTGTGTTTGTGTCGTTTTCAGAAAAATGGGCAGCCACCATGCTGAAATTTTCAGAGAAATTTACAATACCATATGATCCTGCTATCATATGTGTTGTTTCTCTCCATTAGTGTGTGATCGTCAAAAAAAATTAGGCGTGACCGTTTGCATCATTTGTTTATGTTACCAGTACCAGACATTCTTCCAACCGGCCAGCCGCTCATGCAGATGTGTTGTCCATACTAACTTTCAAACCCAAGTCCAATTAGCTGGCAACAAGAAAATGTATGAGACGTTGTTGTGTTGGAATATTATTCCATATCAGACATCGGTATATAAGGACTGTATGTCCTCACACAACAAAAAGTATGCATGGTTTAGTTGGTTAGGTCGCGTGCTTGTGTGCCCCGTGGTCTTTGGTTCGAACCCCCATCCTCCTATATTTTGTTCTCTTTTTTTCATGCGCCTCTTACAGATGGGATAGGGCTAGTTTCGTCATCTAACTTCAGTCAACGTGTATTGACCAAATGGTAACGGTGAAAAATGGTTTTTTTGAGGTTGTGTCTAACGGAACAGTGCATTTTTGAGTAGTGAAAATATTTAGTGGCAAAACTGAGTAGCGTCATACAGAACGATGGCAAAACTGATAAAAACCCTAACAAATAAACAACATATAAAATATATTTTTATGATGTATCTAATGATACTGATTTGGTATTGTCAATATTGATATTTTTTTTATAAACTTGGTCAAACTTTAGAAACTTTGACTTAAGACAAACTTAATATATGAACGGGATAAGTATATTTTTCGCCTCTCAACTATATCAAAAGTATAGAAATGGTTTCTCAATTTTAAAACCAGCAAAAGTTAGTCCCTCAAATTTTCATATCGAATAACTTTAGTCCCTGATACCGCTTCGGATGGTTTTACAATGGTTTTCACTGGTTTGGATGGTTTCGTTGATGAACTGGAGGTTGCCGGTCACGGGACGACGCTGAAAACCATGTTCGCCAGCACCGGCCGGTCTGCTACTACTCCGGCCAAGATCTCTTTGAGCACGCCGAGCAGCCATGCCCAGCTGGCTGTAGCCGTCGTACAACCATTACCATCCCAAGTGTACCTCCATCGTCCGCGCTTGCTGGTCGAGCTCACTCTGGCATCTGCCGAGTTACCATTTGTCGTGCCCACTGCGCATCATATTGGTGCTACTTCCCGTGCGCATCGCTAGCACACTAACACTGCCAACCATAGGCCCGCTCACCATGGGCGTCACCACGTCATGCGGGTGCTTGTTCCCGCCGCAGCCGGTTCACTCGCTGAGCTGACCGTGGAGCTGCATGGCCCCCTTCGCCACTTATGTTGTTGCCTCGCTAGCGCACAAGCAGAGCAGCAGCACAGCCCGTTCGTCCGTGCTGCGTGTTCTGGCCATGGCAGTTCTGGTGGCGCTGGAGCTCCTGCCACGCGAGCTCAGCGGCACGACGGCCGGTGCGTGTTCTAAGAACCTGCAGCCCGCACTGTGGCGAGCTATGGAACCTCCACAAGGCCACTCCTTGAGCGCCGCAACTTCGCACATGACGAGGCTGTTCATTTGATGCCACAGACTAGGAACCCGCTCCGTCGCTCGCATCGTGCTGCCCGGACGACCGTCGAACGCGATATTTACTCTGCCGCCACCATTGCCATCATGCGTGTTGTACTGCTGCTGCAGCCCCAGCGTCAGTGAGGACACGCCACATGCGTCGCCGCCGAAGCCCTCCATCCGCGCCGGGGTGGTGGTCCATGATGCCGATGCTCTCCATCCGTGCCGGGGTGCTGAAGACGTTGACAATGCAGGCGAGGAAGCTGGCGTCGTGCACATGCAGCTGCGACAGTGTCAGCTTCCTGTGATCCTATCATCGGCCCGGTGCGCTCGCCTTCGTCTACAACAGCAGTGCAGCCACCTTGGCATAGCAGCCAGCCGCCGGTCGTCATTGGAGACAAGATGTAGATCATGCATGTGATTATTTGATGAAATGCATGTGTTACGGGCACATAAGGTAGTAGCAAGGAGACCACGACTCTCATGGCCAAAACGCAGGGTGACGCATCACGACATGTTGTTCGCAGGTATAGTACACCCATGGTGCTGGCACTTTCGCCATGGACGAGATCAAGGGTGGCAGCCCATACGGAGCCGGCACCTTCGTTTAGATGAAAAGTAGATGAGGTGGGGCCCACATTTGTCAGCTCGAGTCAAAAACACTCCACATCAGCAGGAAACCACTTGAAGCGGCAACAGGCACTAAACTTATCTGATTTTAAAAGTTGGGGGACTAATTTTTGCTGGTTTTGAAATTGAGGGATTATTTCTATATTCTCGAAAAAGTTAAAGGACGAAAAATATACTTTCCCTATATGAAATAAAAAGAAACGGAACGATGATCCATCCTTAGAACATCTCTAAAAATCTCCTGCATGCGTTAAAAATATCATTTTGAAGGAGTTGAGCCAAATAAACCCTGCAACATATGTAAACACGTTTTTTATGGAATCACGTAAATCCCCCACTTCCCCCACATGTACAGGAATATGATCCTTCCCGTAAAATTTGGGTGAGTTGCAACCGCCTGAAGTTTCACGGCGCGCCGCCCTATGCTGCCGCCCCGCACCTCCGCGCTCCCTCGCCGCCGTGCGTCACGTGGCGATGGTGACTGCCACCGTCGCACATGTCACTGACTTGCAGCCCTAGACTATTAGGTAGGCTTGTTTAATGGGAGATATAAGGAAAAAGGGAAAGATGTTTATGAAAACTAAGAAAAGATGTCACCTGACAACTTTCCCAAAAATATACAATTATACAAACATGTCGTAAAAACCATTTTCACGGGGAGGTTTTTACATGAGCTATGGGAGATGCTCTTATGCGCATCGTATGTTGTTTGATGGGAAGATTTCCCGTAAGATACGTACCACCATTGTTGCAATTATTTTTCTTCAGTGGAATATTCCTTGTCACATGGATATGCTACAATGCTACTACTGGAATAGCAAGGCACCCAACAAGGGGCTCTTTCGACGAACCAACGCTTATGTTAGTAAAACTTTCTGGACTGCTAAAATCCATCCACAAATTACAACAGACAATCTTTTTCTGCCGTGCATATATATACATATACTCCCTCCGTCCCAAAATTCTTGTCTTAGATTTGTCTAAATACGGATGTATCAAGTCATGTTTTTAAGACAGACATTCGATTCTGCATAAACGTAAAGATGTTAATTTTGACGAGTGAAAGAATTTATTTCCATCAACAGAAGACCGTACGTTGGAGATCCCGTTTAGCACATCCTCTCGTGGTGCAACGAGACAAGAAGAGGGCATATCTGCATACGCACATGGCACCGACGAGAACTCCAAGCCTGGAGTGTGGAGTCCCTGTAGATTGGCATGTCTTCTTGGTTGCTGCCTTCGTGTGCCATCTCCTTCACCCAGGCACAGTGGTTTGGGAGAATTAAAAACTTGATTTGGATTGGAAAACTGAGATCACACATGGAGATTAGATTCCCGTGGGAAACAAGTACTAGCGTCATGGAAAATATTCAAATTACACAATCAAAATCTGTCCATGAGACCATGACTGGCTAATAGGGTTGGAAATCCTCACGTCAGCTTGAAGATTAATTAGAGCACCAGGCAGGTGGGCACCAGCTGCAAACTACTGACAAGCTGACCAGCGATTTGGCATGGCACGGGAATTGGCCGAGTTTGGACACGTTCATTTTCCACTTGACGACTCGTAAGCAAGTCGTTTCCCGACAAGTTATGAGAGCATGTAAATACACTCTCTCACGGTGATGGCGAATTGGGCGAAGAGCGGTGCCGTGCGGCGGTCGCCGTCACGTTTGGAAGTGAAGGCGAGTCACAAGGAGAGAAAAAAAAAATCAAACTACACGCCCTAGGTCGAATTTCGTGTTTTGACCATTTTTGATAGAAACTCAGAATCTGACCCCGGTTTAAAAAAAAATTCGGGATTTGACCCGTTTTCTTACCGCCAGGGTATCTGGCGTTAGAGTTATACAGCCTATCGCCAGGGCCCCTGGCGGTAGGGTACTAACCCACGTCAGCACGGGGAAACGGCCGCCGTCCTCCTCCGTCGCACCCTACCGCCAAGGCACCTGGCGGTAGCCTGTCTAACCCTACCGCCAGGACCCCTGGCGGTAGGGTCCGGGCAGTTATTTCGCCCGAGACCCCGCGCCCCTGCCCATCTCCCCACCCCTCCCCCTCCCCCGGTCGGCAGTTTCCTTATTTCTCCCCCAAGTCGCCCCTCTCTCCCTCTCTCATCTCCTCCATTCTCACCTCAGATTTTCACCGATTCTTTACCGTTTTGGCGGATCGAGATGGCCCCAAATAGAGAAACGTAAGCTCCTCCGATCCCTCGAATTCGTTTTTGCAAACTTGCTTCCGATTCAACGCATTATTTGCTTGAAATCCCTCATATTTTTGAACTTAGATTGATTTTTTTTTACCTAAGATTGTTTTAGCTTGATTGTAGTTCTAGTTCTTAGTTCTTTAGTAAGTAGTGGTATTGAATATGAACTCTAATCAATAGTTCATATGTTAGTGTGAAGATAAACCCTAGTTCATAATTTTTTTTTGTTAAAAAAATTATGATGTGATGCATGTGGGAGGACTTGATTGTAGTTTGATGATGCATGTTGATATGATGATATGAAGATGTTGGAGGATTTTTTTTGTTTTAAAAAATGATGATATGGTGCATGTTGGAGGATTTTTAAAAAAAAAATATATGATGATATGATGCATGTTGGAGGATTTTTTTATATGATGCATGTTGATATGATTTGATTCATCATGTGTAGTAGATGTTGTTGGAGGATTTTTTTTTGATATGATGCATGGTGATATGATTTTGATATGATGCATGTTTATGTATGCTTATGCTTATGATGTTTTTGTTTATGAAATTTTATTAAGGCGGTCACCTCTTGCGGACAACATCGGCCCACGATACTCCATGCTGGGCTGGGCATTCGACAAGGGTCATCGTGCCCGTTTCATAGAGAACGGAGAGGTGAGTGATATGAATGAAATATTGCTCAAAGTTTTTAGACTGATGAAAATAATTTCCTAACTTTTGGCGCTCACTTTTTGACAGATGATGCAGCCACTGCGCATGAGGGGTCACGGGGTTCATGGGTCGTTCTTCAAGAGAGCCCGACTATTGGGTTTCGTGTTGCAGTTCAAGCGTCAGCCGCCGACCCTTGCCCGCGCAGCTCTGACAGCTTTGATTGACCGGTGGTGACCGGAGACCCATTCTTTCCATCTCCCATGCAGGGGAGATGATGGTGACCCTCGAGGATTGGTCGACGATTACTTCCATGCCGATCGAGGGTCATGCATTGACCGGGCGAGTGGAGAGGACCAACTGGTAGGAGAGGGTTACCACCCTCATCGACGGCTGCCTCGAGGCTAAGGGTAACCGTACATCCGATGTGTCGTTGCCCTGGCTCTCGGAGCACCGGAAGACATACCCCGAAGACGCTGATGAGACGACTGTGGAGTGGTACGCGAGGGCCTACCCGTGGTATCTTCTCACGGAGATCGTGTTTCCAGACGCATCCGGGAACTCTGCCAACTGGTCGTATCTGTTCTTCCTAGCCGACTGGGATGCAGGGTACAGTTGGGGGACCACATCTCTCGCCTACCTATACCGTTCGATAAGAGAGTTTCTAATTGCCTACCTACGAAAGTATGTCCATGACATTTTGTTATATCTGGCCCTCATTTGATTTTTTGCAGCTTGACGACGCAACGCAGAAGACGGGAGACAAGTCCAATATGGGTGGCTTTGTCTGGGCCTTCTCCATTTGGATGTGGGAGCGGCTGCCGGTGGTGTGACGCCCGGGTAATCAAGCTACAGTAACCCTCTAGAAATGGTGCCACGTCACCACGATTACTGCTGCTGATCTGTCGTTAGAACAAAACCGGCCCAAAAATTCAAATTCAAAATTAATGATAACAATAAAAGTTTTCAAAAATTAAAACAAAAATGTTCGGTGGTTGCCAAATATTACAAGGGTAATTATGGTGCAGCAAACACATTTTTATAAAATGGCTAAATGGTTTAAAATGAAATTAAACAGAAAAGAGAATAAATAAAAAGAAAACAGAAAACTAAAACTAGATTAAAAAAAAGAAAAGAGAGAAGGCCCCCACTGGGTTTCGGCCCAGCAGGCCGGCCCTTTTCGGCCGCAGGCCCAACCGGCCTCCCCCCACTTCTCCTTATCCCCCCCCCCACGAACCCAAACCTAACCACACCCCCCCACTCGCTCCCCCCACTCCCATCGACTGGATCTGGATCGGGAGGAGATCCCGATCCCCTCGCCTCTCCCCAGCGCGTCGCCCGCTGGATCGCCGGCCGCCGGACCCCTCATGGCCTGCTTCCTCCCACGTCGCCGTCGTCCCCGTGGTCCTTCCCGAACCTCCCCGCGCCCATTGCCCCGTCCCTGCGCTACCCCGTGAGCACCCCCGCGCCCCTCCTCTCTTCCCCCGTTTCGCTCGCCGACGACGGCGCCGTCACGCTGCCAGACGCTCCCGCCTCTCAGACTGGTCGTGCCCAGCGCGCCCGACCCGTCCTCATGCCTGCCCATTCTTCCCCCACCTGCTCCGTGCCGCCTCCGATGCCCACCTCCCGCTCGACCTGCAGCCTGCCGCCGTGCCGTTCGCCCCCACCGCGCCACTCGCCACTCCGGCCTCCCACCTGTCTGCCTCGGCGGCCCCATGGTCTCGGCAGCCTCGCCTCGTCCCGCCATCTCCTCCTCCTGTGGTCAAGCACCGCCTACCACAAGCGCCAATGGTCAAGACGGCGCCACCTCGCCTCCGCCTCAGTGGTTCTCGGCCGTGCCCGTCTGGCCGACGGTGCCTGGCGTCCTCGTCGCCTGGGCAGGCTTCCGCGCCCACTGCTGGACCAAACCCGCTAAGCCCTAGGGCCTAGGACAAACGGGGCCCACGCCCCTGGAACGCTTAAAAAAATGAATGAAAAAGAAAAGAAAAATAATAATAAAATATAATACTAAATAAAAATAAAAATTAATTAATTAACTTAATTAATTCTGATTAAGTTAACCAATTAAGATTAATTAATCTAATGATTAATTAACCTAATTAGTTAATTAGCTAATTAACTAGTATGACAGTGGGGCCCACCCCCTAATTAATTTTGATTAGTTTAATTAATATGTTTAATTAAAATGTGTCACTGACCAGTGGGACCCATCGTCAGTTTACTACCAACCACATTGATCGCTGATGTCAGCATGACATCATGCTGATGTCATTAATCTATTTTTCAATTTAATTTAAATAATTAATTAAATTCCAGAAATTAATAAAATCTTCAGAAAATCATAATTTTTAATCCGTAACTCGGATTAAATTATTTTTAACACGAAAGTTGCTCAGAACGACGAGGCGATTCCGGATACGCAGCCCGTTCATCCGCCACACACCCCTAACATATCAAACTCGCAACTTTCCCTCCGCTCCTTTGTCAAAACGCGGAACCCCGGGATACTTTCGGATGTTTCTTCACCGCAGATATCATCACATACCGCGTTAGGGCACGCCTAGCATCACGCTTTGCTTTGTCATGCATCGTCATGCATCTGTTTGCTTAAATATTCATTGTTTCTTCCCCTCTTCCGCTGAGACACCGAGACCGACGCCGCTGCCGCCCGGTTCGACTACGGAGTAGACGACCCTCTCTCTTGCCAGAGAAACCAGTATAGCCCCCCCCCTTGATCACCAGATATCGCCTATTCTACTCTATACCGCTTGCATAGAGTAGTGTAGCATGTTATCGCTTTCTGTTATACCTATCCCGATGCATAGCCCGTCCTTGCTACTACTGTTGTTACCTTTACCGCAATCCTACATGCTTAGTATAGGATGCTAGTATTCCATCTGTGGCCCTACATTCTTGTCCGTCTGGTGCTATACTATCGGGCCGTGATCACTCGGAAGGTGATCACGGTATATACTATATACTTTATACATGATACATGTGGTGACTAAAGTCGGTCGGCTCGAGGAGTACTGCGAGTGATTCACTTGATTGGGGCTGAAAGGACCTTTGTCCCGACGGCCCTCTGGATGGATCTTTGTGGCGGAGCGACAGGCGAGTTGAGACCGCCTAGGAGAGAGGTGGGCCTGGCCTCGTTCGGCGTTCATGGATACTTAACACGCTTTTACGAGTTCTTGGTATTTGATCTGAGTCCGCCATTTGGTCTATACGCACTAACCAACTACGTGGGAAAGATATGGGCACTCGACGTCGTGGTATCACCGAAGCCTTCTTGGCGTCGGCCCGATCGAAAGCAGCCGCTTTATTGGACCGCGTGAACGTGACTTCCTTTGTAATGGAGGTTGCTAGGCCTACTTCGCCAGGCGGCGTTATAGCGTGTAGGTGTGCTAAGGCGATGGGCCCGGACCCACTGGCGCTTAGGTTTAGACCGCGTCTTGGCCGCTCTGTTGGCCTAGGTCGGGCTGCGGCGTGTTGATCTTCCATGACGGGCATGACCCGTAAAAGTGTGTCCGGCCAAATGGGATCAAGCGTGTTGGGTTATGTGGTGCACCCTGCAGGGAAGTTAATCTATTCGAATAGCCGTGATCTTCGATAGCAGACGACTTGGAGTTGTACCTTGACCTTATGACAACTAGAACCGGATACTTAATAAAACACACCCTTTCAAGTGCCAGATACAACCCGGTGGTCGCTCTCTAACAGGTCTACGAGGAGAGGATCGCCGGGTAGGATTATGCTATGCGATGCTACTTGAAGGACTTCAGTCTACTCTTTTCTACATGTCTTTGCAAGACGGAGGTCGCCAGGCGTAGTCTTGACGTGATTAGCTATCCCCCTCTTATTCTCGCATTACGTAGTTCAGTCCACCGATATGGCCCTTTACACATATATCCATGCATATGTAGTGTAGCTCCTTGCTTGCGAGTACTGAGGATCAGTACTCACGGTTGCCGTGTTCCCCTTTCTTTACCCGATTGCTGCGACGGACGATGGAGCCCAGAGCCGATGCCACCGTCGATGGCGACTCCTACTACACGAGGCGCCTACTACTACGTGCAGCCCGCATGACGGCGACCGTGAGTAGTTAGCAGGATCCTGTGCAGGAGGCCTGCGCCTCTTTCGATCTGTATCCCGGTTGTGCTAGCCTTCTTAAGGCAAACATGTTTAACTTATGTCTATACTCAGATATTGTTGCTTCACGACTCGTCTATGATCGAGCACTTGTATTCGAGCCCTCGAGGCCCCTGGCTTGTATTATGATGCTTGTATGACTTATTTTATTTTTAGAGTTGTGTTGTGATATCTTCCCTCGAGTCCCTGATCTTGATCGTACACGTTTGCATGTATGATTAGTGTACGATTGAATCGGGGCGTCACAAGTTGGTATCAGGGCCGACTGCCTGTAGGAATCCCCCTTCCAAACTCCTTGGCCGAAGTTGAGTCTAGACCTTGCAAAACTTTTACTAACATGGGTGTGCGGCCCATGGGCCCACGTCGCCATCGGGTGGTACTAGGATCTTTTACTCCTTGACCTTTACTCCGGGACTCTGATCTCTCTTCTATTCGGGTTAAATGAATTTTACTAAATCTAACATTAGGATCTCGTTATCACTTTCACCCGGAGAGCCTCTTATTACTAATGATCGTCTGCTGCACGTGAAGACCCTGAAGATACTCTCCGCTATTAACCCGAGAACTTGTGTTCATCGCGTTTGCAATTCCCTTCCACCGTCAACCCTTATGGATAACTACTTGCAGTTGTTATTCTTACATTCATCCCCAGTTGGTCTTGTTATTACAACATACCCCGAAATTCTCTCTAATGTTCCGAGAATACTTTGTGCCTATTGCCCTGCAGTTCTTTGCTACATGAATACCCGTACAGATAATTTATCGCCCTTATCGAGTATCCGTTCATCCCCAGTTGTTCATGTGTTTCGCAATGGTCTTCGAAATACTATTCGATCCTCCAAAAATCATTAGTAGCGTATTTCTCTACAATACTTGTCTGCTTGCATTATGGATGCTTTCCCTATGTCTGAAAATATTGGTTAGTATCCTTAGGCACCGTCATTTTGATCCTATTGATTCAACATGTGTGCGAATGCACGCAATCATCAGTTGATCCTTTTAAATTATCTTTCCGGCTCATACATCATTTTAAACATGAGCTGGATCTCGACCAATCAAATTGCCATCGATTGTACCCCTAAGGCTATTCAACTTATCCGTCCGTAATTGGAGCATTGCTTCTGATCCCTTGTCTTGGAATTCATAATTCCTTTGCAAATGAGCTTTGAAGTAGTCAGTTGTTTCTATCATCTGATCTCCTTGCATGATTTCTTCTTCTGGTTTAGTACCGATGCTCACATCAGATCCCTTGTGGACCATCGGTTCCTTTGTTGAATTTTATCCGACAGTGTCCTTCATATTGAGTAACCTTGTGAGCCTTTCCATGGGTATATAATGCCTTTGGTAAATTGTATCATCTGCTTTTAAACAATGCTCTACTTTCGAGCTTGTATTGTTTACTCCGAAGTTTGTGGTATATGTTCCTAAGATGCCCTGATGGGTTGAACCTATGCCTTCCTGAATCTGTATGAAGTCGAAAGTTTTCACGAATCGTACTCTTCTGGTATTCTGCCAGATAAAATTTCAACACTACAACTTCATTTAACGCGAGAAGTGAATGAAAGGTTGTGCATTGGAGAAGTGGGAGTCGACCTTGAACTTTGTGTTCATGCCCATGGACACGATGTACATCTTCTCATCGAAGCTTCTTTTAAAATTAATTATTCCCTTGGTATAAGTTCATCTTATATCCGAGATCCGCCGCTTTTGCAATCGTGGTTCCGACCATGTTCTCCTTTAAATACCATTTCTCGTGCAAGTTTAAGCATTTGTCTTCGCAGAGCAATGCCCCGATCCAACTTCTACTTTGATCTCGTCATCGAGTATTACCCCTCGGTATCTCGAGATTATCATGGAACTGCATAACTTCTTATGACTTCTTCATCAAGTACTACATTCCCACTGATTCCAATTTTTTCACGGGCTCTGAGTTATTAAACACTCAAAGACACCAATAACTGAACCGAGTCCGCACTACGGTTCAACAACTCTTAGTAATCTTCTTTAAGTACGAGTTTGTACCCGATCACTCCATTCCTAGCATGTTTGGCTATATCATTGTCGTGATGATTTTAACTGTGCTACCCGGTCCTTATTCTCGGAGCACCACTTTCGATGATGAGCTAAGCTTACGTCGATCTTCCTCGTCATATCAAGTTCGCCTTGTAACAACAAGCTTAATTTCAAGTTTGTGTCGTATTTGTGGTTCCAATAACCTTTCGCTTCATCATTCCTTTGACTTGTTGTCATCGCCGATCGATTACATCTTCATGAAATCTCTCGACAATTGTGTCGTGATCATCATCAACATTCTGAGCTCTTATAGTATATCAATCGAATCCGTGATGAGAAATACCATCCTTGCCCCTCGATGATTTGTGTTATCATCGACAACATTATTGCCTTCCCTCCAACACAAACTTGGTCGTGTCCCGTGTTATACCTTGAATTCCTTGCTATCCAGCACTTGTTCTTCTTTACCTTGGAGTATTACCATCTTTTATGTCAAGAATGCCATGAGGATTGCTCCACCTCTTAAGAATTCTTAGTATAATGATACTTGTCACCATCTACATTCATCTCTTGGTCCCCGTGTTGTTTCTAACCGGAAAACCGACATTTGAACTATGATGTGCAAATTCAAAACTTCTAGCAACCCTATTGCTTTGAAGTTATTGGTCGATATTTCATTCTTAGACCGTTGGTTATCGAATCGCCATTCTAACATTGACCATCCTACCTAAGCCCATATTTCGGGTGCATCTTTCAACCAATATTTAATTGTGTATATTTTCCTCGAGCATACCTCATTATATCACTTGATCTGACAAATGTTCTGTCCTTGTTCTCATAATTGTGGCAATCCATCTTTTTGGAAATCTCAATGAATGGTCGCTGAGTTCATCAGCCACCTCCTCATCCTCTCCTTGGTTTAATGATGAACTTTTGTTTTGGAACTTGCTTCTATAGTTGATTTCCCGAGAATCTTACATGGTCATCTCGTCAATTTGTGTTGCATCTTTTCTTATCAGGTATCACGAGTCTGAGTTATCCTGACACCGATCAGATCTGAACCTTGGTCAGATATGATGGTTGGAACATATTTTCAGGAGTTATAACATTGGTCTCTATATGCACCGGTAAGGTGATGTCATGCCTAGCACGCTTGACGAGAGGACCAATTGTTATAGTTTCCTTTTAACAAGGTTAATCATTTTTCCGTGAGGAAATTGAATGCCTTGTTTAATAAGTTTATCCTAATGGATCCTTTGTGTATCCAAAGTCTGAACTTTGCTTGAAGACCATGCAATGCTATCTCGAAGCATGTTTGTGGTACTCCGATTTTCAACAAGGACATTTGAAGCCAATGCTAAATGTTTCCTTCTAAATTATCCAAACACCTCTGTATGGGTAATGTCATGAAATTTCTCTCCCCTACCTAAAGAGTTTTCTACATTATATCCTGTCATGGATATCATGCTCTGCTTGCCCTTGGGAAGGATATACCCTTGAAATATGTGTTTAAACACATTTTCCTTTCCATTGTTCTGTTTAATCTGATAATCTTATTTTCCTTTCCATTGGTTGATTTAACCTTTCTTGAGGTCTATATGATCTAAGCAGTAATATTCTCCTGCTTATGTAAACACCTCGGTGTACAACTTTGTCAGTAAGACCCTGTTATTATTGTTGATGACATTCTGGTATCCACCGATGGACGAGAACTTTGCCTATTGGTCCGCCTCGTCCAACGAGCAGGAAAATGGTTCTCTTCGTCCCTCGCCCTTGGTACGGATGTTGTTGCCAACATAAATGGCAGGCTACCCTCTGACATACCTTACTATCGTGACTGTGCAAGATGTCACCACCCTTCCTACTTTCAACCATATGGTGGGCCCATAACCCACAGGTCCACTGGATCGAAACCTGACTTTTCCTTACAACCCGGATTCTAATGTGTCCTGCGCACCTGGCTTCGTATGTGATTCACGAGCTAAAATATATACCATTATTCATCTTGGAATCAACCAGCATGTTATTCTCGTTGTTCAAACCCCCATTCCAGCTTCTGTCTAGTCAACGAATGATCGCCTACCAGTTTGAAACTTTGGTACCATCGTATATTGCACTCAGAGAATTCACTGAAATACAACTCGTGGGGTACCTTGTGTATTTCCTATTGAGCTCACCGTCAGATGCCCAGCTTTGTGGAGATGCGTTCTTCCGGAGTTTTTTCCCCTTGGTCGCGTTCGTAGGACGATGGAGATCTCGGAGAAAGGATGACGAGTTGATCATGGTGATTTGAAGCAGAGAAATGAAGACATCAACGAAAGGGATCAACCTCTTCGAAAGGACAACCAAGACCGAGAAGACTCGTTAGGTTTCTCGCTACCAGCACCTCCCCCCCCCCTACTCCCCTGCTTAAATCTCGGGACGAGATTTCTTGTAGTGGAGGAGAATTGTGACGCCCGGGTAATCAAGCTACAATAACCCTCTAGAAATGGTGCCACGTCACCACGATTACTGCTGCTAATCTGTCGTTAGAACAAAACCGGCCCAAAAATTCAAATTCAAAATTAATGATAACAATAAAAGTTTTCAAAAATTAAAACGAAAATGTTCGGTGGTTGCCAAATATTACAAGGGTAATTATGATGCAGCAAACACATTTTTAAAAATGGCTAAATGGTTTAAAATGAAATTCAACAGAAAAGAGAATAAATAAAAAGAAAACAGAAAACTAAAACTAGATTAAAAAAAAAGAGAGAAGGCCCCCACTGGGTTTCGGCCCAGCAGGCCGGCCTTTTCGGCCGCAGGCCCAACCGGCCTCCCCCCACTTCTCCTTATCCCCCCCACGAACCCAAACCTAACCACCCCCCCCCCCACTCCCATCGCCTGGATCAGGGTCGGGAGGAGATCCCGATCCTCGCCCTCTCTCCCAGCCTGCGTCGCCGCTGGACCGCACCGGCGCCGGACCCCTCGCCGCTTGCTTCCTCCCACGCCGCCGTCGTCCCGTCGGTCCTCCCCGAACCTCCCCGCGCCCATTGCCCCGTCCCTACGCTACCCCGTGAGCACACCCGCGCCCCTCCTCTCTTCCCCCGTTTCGCTCGCCGACGACCCGTCACGCGCCCTTGCCAAGGCCTCCCGCCTCAGACTGGTCGTGCCCAGGCGCGCCGACCCGCCCTCATGCCTCCCTCTTCCCCACCTCTCGCTCCGCGCCGCCTCCGATGCCCACCTCCGCTCGACCCTGCGGCCGCCGTCGTTGCCCCCCCCATCGCGCCACTGCCACTCCGGCCTCCCTCCCACCGCGTCTGCTCGGCGCCCCATGGCCTCGGCGCGCCTCGTCCCGCCATCTCCTCCTCCCGTGGTCGTGCCACGCGCCGCCACAAGGCCAATGGCCGCACTGGCGCCACCTCGCCTCCACTCCGCCCAGGTTCTGGCTGGCCAAGGCGAGCCCTGGCCGACGGTGCCTGGCCTCGTCCCTCATGGGCGAAGGCCTTCGCTTCGGGTGCGCCCGCACCTGCTGGACCAAACCCGCTAAGCCCTAGGGCCTATGACAAACAGGGCCCACGCCCTGGAACGCTTAAAAAATGAATGAAAAAGAAAAGAAAAATAACAAAAATATAATACTAAATAAAAATAATAATTAATTAATTAACTAACTAACTAATTAATTAACTTAATTAATTCTAATTAAGTTAATCAATTAAGATTAATTAACCTATTGATTAATTAACTATTGTTAATTAGCTAATTAACTAGTATGACAGTGGGGCCCACCCCCTAATTAATTTTGATTAGTTTAATTAATATGTTTAATTAAAATGTGTCACTGACCAGTGGGACCCACTGGTCAGGTTTACCAGTCAACCCTGTTGACTGCTGATGTCAGCATGACATCATGCTGATGTCATTAATCTATTTTTCGAATTAATTTAAATAATGAATTAAATTCCAAAAATTAATAAAATCTTTAGAAAATCATAACTTTTAATCCGTAACTCGGATTAAATTATTTTCAACATGAAAGTTGCTCAGAACGACGAGACGATTCCGGATACGCAGCCCGTTCATCCGCCACACACCCCTAACATATCAAACTCGCAACTTTCCCCCTCCGGCTCCTTTGTCCGAAAACGCGAAACCCCGGGTATACTTTCCCGGATGTTTCCCCCCTTCACCGGTATCATCACATACCGCGTTAGGGCACGCCTAGCATCACGCTTTGCTTTGTCATGCATCTGTTTGGGGAACGTAGTAATTTCAAAATTTTCCTACGCACACACAGGACCATGGTGATGGCATAGCAACGAGAGGGGAGAGTGTCTGTCCACGTACCCTCGTAGACCGAAAGCGGAAGCGTTATAACAACGCGGTTGATGTAGTCGTGCGTCTTCACGATCCGACCGATCCAAGTACCGAACGTCACGGCACCTCCGTGTTAAGACACGTTCACTCGATGACGATCCCGGGCTCCGATCCAAAGAAAGCGTCGGGGATGAGTTCCACAAGACCTGACGGCGTGGTGGCGATGATGATGCTCCACCAACGCGAGGCTTCGCCTAAGCTCCATGACGATATGACTTCTCCGGTAGCGAGGCTTCGCTAAGCTCATGACGATATGACGAAGTGGAATATGGTGGAAGGGCACCGCACACGGCTAAGGAACGATCCGTAGATCAACTTGTGTGTCATGGGGTGCCCCCACCTTGCGTATATAAAGGAGCAAAGGGGTTGCGGCCCGCCCAAGAGGGGCGCGCCTGGAGGAGTCCTACTCCCACCGGGAGTAGGACTCCCCCCCCTTTCCTAGTTGGAATAGGATTGGGGAGGGGGAAGAAAGAAGGGGGGCGCCGCCCCCCCTTTCCTTGTCCTATTCGGACTAGAGGGGGAGGGCGCGGCCTGCCCGCCGGCCTTCCTCTTCTCCCTATGGCCCATCAAGGCCCATTGACCCCCGGGGTTCAGTAACCCCGGTGTTCGGTAACTTCTGTTTTCATCCGGAACCTTTCCAAGTCCAAACATAGGCTTCCAATATATCAATCTTTATGTCTCGACCATTTCGAGACTCCTCGTCATGTCCGTGATCACATCCGGACTCGAACAACCTTGGTACATCAAAACTTATGAACTCATAATGAAGCGCCATCGAAGCGTTAAGCGTGCGGACCCTACGGGTTCGAGAACTATGTAGACATGACCTAGAACCATTCTCGGTCAATAACCAATAAGCGGAACCTGGATGCCCATATTGGTTCCTACATATTCTATTTAAGATCTTTATCGGTCGAACCGCATAACAACATACGTTGTTCCCTTTGTCATCGGTATGTTACTTACCCGAGATTTGATCGTCGGTATCCAATGCCTAGTTCAATCTCATTCTTTGGTAAGTCTCTTTACTCGTTCGTAATACATCATCTCACAACTAACTCATTAGTTGTAATGCTTGCAAGGCTTATGTGATGTGTATTACCGAGAAGGCCTAGAGATACCTCTCCGAGCAATCGGAGTGACAAAACCTAATCTCAAAATCGCCAACCCAACAAGTACCTTTGGAGACACACTGTAGTACTCCTTTATGATCACCCACATTACGTTGTGACGTTTGGTAGTACCCAAAGTGTTCCTCCGATGTGGGAGTTGCATAATCTCATAGTTACAGGAACATGTATAAGTCATGAAGAAAGCAATAGCAATATACTAAGCGATCAAGTGCTAAGCTAACGGAATGGGTCATGTCAATCACATCATTCTTCTAATGAGGTGATCCCATTAATCAAATGACAACACATGTCTATGGTTAGGAAACACAACCATCTTTGATTAATGAGCTAGTCTAGTAGAGGCTTACTAGTGACTATCTGTTTGTCTATGTATTCACACATGCATTATGTTTCCGGTTAATACAATTCTAGCATGAATAATAAACATTTATCATGATATAAGGAAATAAATAATAACTTTATTATTGCCTCTAGGGCATATTTCCTTGATCTCCCACTTGCACTAGAGTCAATAATCTAGATTACACAGTAATGATTCTAACACCCATGGAGTCTTGGTGCTGATCATGTTTTGCTCGTGGAAGAGGCTTAGTCAGCGGGTCTGCAACATTCGAGATCCGTATGTATTTTGCAAATCTCTATGTCTCCCACTTGGACTTGGTCCCGAATGGAGTTGAAGCGTCTTTTGATATGCTTGGTCCTCTTGTGAAATCTGGATTCCTTTGCCAAGGCAATTGCACCAATATTGTCACGGAAGATCTTCATTGGTCCCGATGCACTAGGTATGACACCTAGATCGGAAATGAACTCTTTCATCCAGACTCCTTCATTTGCTGCTTCAAGCAGCTATGTACTCCGCTTCACATGTAGATCCCGCCACGGCGCTTTGTTTAGAACTGCACCAACCGACAGCTCCACCGTTTAACAAAAACACGTATCCGGTTTGCGATTTAGAATCGTCCGGATCGATGTCAAAACTTGCATCGGCGTAACCATTTACGACTAGCTCTTTGTCACCTCCATATACGAGAAACATATACTTAGTCCTTTTCGGTATTTCAGGATGTTCTTGACCGCTGTCCAGTTGATCCACTCTGGATTACTTTGGTACCTTCCTGCCAAGCTTACAACTAAGCATACGTCAGTCTGGTACACAGCATTGCATACATGATAGAGCCTATGGTGAAGCATAGGAACATCTTTCATTTTCTCTCTATCTTCTGCTGTGGTCGGGCATTGAGTGCGACTCAATCTTACACCTTATGTAATACAGGTAAAAACCTTTCTTTGCACGATCCATTTTGAACTTCTTCAAAACTTTATCAAGGTATGTGCTTTGTGAAAGTCCAATTAAGCGTCTTGATCTATCTCTATAGATCTTGATGCCTAATATATAAGCAACTTCACCGAGGTCTTTCATGGAAAAACTTTTATTCAAGTATCCTTTTATGCTATCCAGAAATTCTATATCATTTCCAATCAATAATATGTCGTCCACATATAATATCGTAAATGCTACTGAGCTCCCACTCACTTTCTTGTAAATCTGAGGCTTCTCCAAAAGTCTCATATAAAACCATATGCTTTGATCACACTATCAAAGCGTTTATTCTAACTCCGAGAGGCTTGCACCGGACCATAAATTGATCATTGGAGCTTGCACACTTTGTTAGCACCTTTTGGATCAACAAAACCTTACAGTTGCATCATATACAACTCTTCTTCTAGAAATCCATTCAAGAATGCAGTTTTACATCCATTTGCCAAATTTCATAATCATAAAATGCGGCAATTGCTAACATGATTCGGACAGACTTAAGCATCGCTACGGGAGAGAAAGTCTCATCATAGTCAACCCCTTGAACTTGTCGAAAACCTTTTGCAACAAGTCGAGCTTTGTAGACAGTTATATTACCATCAGCGTCAGTCTTCTTCTTAAAGATCCATTTATTCTCAATGGCTTGCCGATCATCGGGCAAGTCAACCAAAGTCCATACTTTGTTCTCATACATGGATCCCATCTCAGATTTCATGGCTTCCAGCCATTTCGCGGAATCTGGGCTCACCATCGCTTCTTCATAGTTTGTAGGTTCGCCATGGTCAAGTAACATGACTTCCGAATAGGATTGCCGTACCACTGCAGTGCGTATTTTATTCTCTGCTTGACCTCTGAGTTCAAGAGCAACTTGATCTGAAGTTTCATGATCAACATCATTAGTTTCCTCACCAATTGGTGTAGTCGTCAGGAACCGTTTCTTGTGATGAACTACTTTCAATAAGGGAGCGGAATCTGATTATCTCATCAAGTTCTACTTTCCTCCCACTCATTTCTTTCGAGAGAAACTCCTTCTCTAGAAAGGATCCGAATTTAGCAACGAAAATCTTGCCTTCAGATCTGTGATAGAAGGTGTACCCAACAGTCTCCTTTGGGTATCCTATGAAGACACATTTCTCCGATTTGGGTTCGAGCTTATCCGGTTGAAGTTTCTTTACATAAGCATCGCAGCCCCAAACTTTAAGAAAGCGACAACTTTGGTTTCTTGCCAAACCACAGTTCATACGGTGTCGTCTCAGCAGTTTAGATGGTGCCCTATTTAACGTGAACGGCCGTCTCTAAAGCATATCCCCAAAATGATAGCGGTAAATCAGTAAGAGACATCATAGATCGCACCATATCAAGTAAAATACGATTCTGACGTTCGGACACACCATTTCTCTGTGGTGTTCGGGTGGCGTGAGTTCGAAACTATTCCACATTGTTTCAAATGTAAACCAAACTTCGTAACTCAAATATTCTCCTCCACGATCAGATCGTAGAAACTTTATTTTCTTGTTACGATGATTTTCCACTTCACTCTGAAATTCTTTGAACTTTTCAAATGTTTCAGATTTGTGTTTCATTAAGTAGATATACCCATATCTGATCAAATCATCTGTGAAGGTGAGAAAATAACGATACCCGCCGCGAGCCTCAACATTCATTGGACCACAAACATCAGTATGTATGATTTCCAACAAATCAGTTGCTCACTCCATAGTTCCGGAGAACGGCGTTTTAGTCATCTTGCCCATGAGGCATGGTTCGCAAGTACCAAATGATTCATAATCAAGTGATTCCGAAGCCCATCGGTATGGAGTTTCTTCATGCGTTTATCTTGATATGACCCAAGCGGCGATTACCACAAATAAGTTGCATTATCATTATCAACTCTGCATCTTTTGGTTTCAACATTATGAATATGTGTATTACTACTATCGAGATTCAATAAAATAGACCACTCTTCAAGGGTGCATGACCATAAAAGATATTATTCATATAAATAGAACAACCATTATTCTCTGTCTTAAATGAATAACCGTCTCGCATCAAACAAGATCCAGATATAATGTTCATGCTCAATGCCGGCACCAAATAACAATTATTTAGGTCTAAAACTAATCCCGATGTTAGATGTAGAGGTATCGTGCCGACAGCGATCACATCGACTTTGGAACCATTTCCCACGCGCATCGTCACCTCGTCCTTAGCCAATCTTCGCAATCCGTAGTTCCTGTTTGAGTTGCAAATATTAGCAATGTAACCGATATCAAATACCAGTACTCTGCGGTATTAGTAAGGTACACATCAATAACTTGTATATCACATATACCTTTGATCACCTTGCCATCCTTCTTATCCGCCAAATACTTGGGGCAGTTCCGCTTCCAGTGTCCAGTTTGCTTGCAGTAAAAACACTCAGTTTCAGGCTTAGGTCGAAACTTGGGTTTCTTCTCTTGAGCAGCAACTTTCTTGCTGTTCTTTTTGAAGTTCCCCTTCTTATTTCCTTTGCCCTTTTTCTTGAAACTAGTGGTCTTGTTGACCATCAACACTTGATGCTCTTTCTTGATTTCTACCTCCGCGGCTTTTAGCATTGCGAAGAGCTCGGGAATTGTTTTGGTCATCCCTTGCATATTATAGTTCATCACGAAGCTCTTGTAGCTTGGTGGCGATGATTGGAGAATTACATCAATGACACTATCATCCGGAAGAATAACTCCCACTTGAATCAAGTGATTATTATACCCGGACATTTTGAGTATATGTTCCTTTGTGAACTATTCTCCTCCATCTTGCAGCTATAGAACTTATTGGAGACTTCATATCTCTCAATCCGGGTATTTGCTTGAAATATTAACTTCAACTCCTGGAACATCTCATATGCTCCATGACGTTCAAAAGCGTCGTTGAAGACCAGTTCTAAGCCGTAAAGCATGGCACACCGAACTATCGAGTAGTCATCGACTTTGCTATGCCGAGCGTTCACAACTTCTCGGCGTTGCTCCTGCAACGAGCCTGGCACCCAGCCGGTGCTTCGGGGCGTAATTCTTACGTGCAGCAATGAGGATAATCCTCAAATTACGGACCCAGTCCGTGTAATTACTACCATCATCTTTCAACTTTGCTTTCTCAAGGAACATTAAAATTCAACGGAACAACGGACGAGCCATCTATCTACAAGTAAACATAGACAAGCAAAATACTATCGGTACTAAGTTCATGATCAATTTAAGTTTAATTAATCATATTAAAAACTCCCACTTAGACAGACATCTCTCTAGTCATCTAAGTGATTACGTGATCCAAATTAACTAAACCATGTCCGATCATCACGTGAGATGGAGTAGTTTCAATGGTGAACATCACTATGTTGATCATATCTACTATATGATTCACGTTCGACCTTTCGGTCTCCGTGTTCCGAGGCCATATCTGTTATATGCTAGGCTCGTCAAGTTTAACCTGAGTATTCTGCGGTGCGCAACTGTTTTGCACCCGTTGTATTTGAGCGTAGAGCCTATCACACCCGATCATCACGTGGTGTCTCGGCCACGTAAGAACTTTCATAGCGGTGCATACTCGGGAGAACACTTCTTGATAATTTTAGTGAGAGATCATCTTATAATGCTACCGTCAATCAAAGCAAGATAAGATGCATAAAGGATAAACATCACATGCAATCAATATAAGTGATATGATATGGTCATCATCATCTTGTGCTTGTGATCTCCATCGCCAAGCACCGTCATGATCACCATCGTCACCGGTAGCGACACCTTGGTCTCCATCGTAGCATCTTTGTCGTTTAGCCAACTATTGCTTCTACGACTATCGCTACCGCTTAGTGAAAAAAGTAAAGCAATTACATGGCGTTTGCATTTCATACAATAAAGCGACAACCATATGGCTCCTGCCGATTGCCGATAACTTCGGTTACAAAACATGATCATCTCATACAATAAAATATAGCATCACGTCTTGACCACATCACATCACAACATGCCCTGCAAAAACAAGTTAGACGTCATCTACTTTGTTGTTGCAAGTTTTACGTGGCTGCTACGGGCTGAGCAAGAACCGTTCTTACCTACGCATCAAAACCACAACGATAGTTTGTCAAGTTGGTGCTGTTTTAACCTTCGCCAAGGACCGGGCGTAGCCACACCTTTCAGTTCAACTAAAGTGAGAGAGGCAGGCACCCGGTCACCTTTAAGCAACGAGTGCTCGGAGCGGTGAAACCAGTCTCGCGTAAAGCGTCTGGCGTAATGTCGGTCCGGGCCGCTTCATCTCACAATACCGTTGAACCAAAGTATGACATGCTGGTAAGCGGTATGACTTATATCGCCCACAACTCACTTGTGTTCTACTCGTGCATATGACATCAACGCATAAAACCAGGCTCGGATGCCCTTTGTTGGGGAACATAGTAATTTCAAAATTTTCCCTCGCACACGGGACCATGGTGATGGCATAGCAACGAGAGGGAGAGTGTCTGTCACGTACCCTCGTGAGACCGAAAGCGGAAGCGTTATAACAACTGCGGTTGATGTAGTCAATGCGTCTACGATCCGACCGATCCAAGTACCGAGCGTCACGGCACCTCCGTGTTCAGCACTGCGTTATTTCGATGGCGATCCCGGGCTCCGATCCGAAAGCGTCGGGGATGAGTTCCGTCAAGACGACGGCGTGGTGGCGATGATGATGCTCCACCGACGCAGTGGCTTCGCCTAAGCTCATGACGATATGACTTCTCCGGCGCAGGGCTTCGCCTAAGCTCCGCGACGATATGACTGAAGTGGAATATGGTGGAAGGGGGCACCGCACACGGCTAAGGAACGATCCGTAGATCAACTTGTGTGTCATGGGGTGCCCCCCTGCCCCCGTATATAAAGGAGCAAAGGGGGGGTGCGGCCAGCCCAAGGGGGGCGCGCCTGGAGGAGTCCTACTCCCACCGAGTAGGACTCCCCCTTCCTAGTTGGAATAGGATTGGGGAGGAAGAGAGAAGAGGCGCCGCCCCCTTTCCTTGTCCTATTCGGACTAGAGGGAGGGGGCGCGGCCTGCCCCCTGGCCGGCCCTTCCTCTTCTCCCTATGGCCCATCAAGGCCCATTGACCCCCGAAATTCCGTAACCCGGTGTTCCAGTAACTTCTGTTTTTCATCCGGAACCTTTCCAAGTCCAAACATAGGCTTCCAATATATCAATCTTTATGTCTCGACCATTTGAGACTCCTCGTCATGTCCGTGATCACATCCGGGACTCGAACAACCTTCGGTACATCAAAACTTATAAACTCATAATGAAGCGCCATCGAAGCGTTAAGCGTGCGGACCCTACGGGTTCGAGAACTATGTAGACATGACCTAGAACCATTCTCGGTCAATAACCAATAAGCGGAACCGGGATGCCCATATTGGTTCCTACATATTCTCTGAAGATCTTTATCGGTCAAACCGCATAACAACATCGTTGTTCCCTTTGTCAACGGTATGTTACTTACCCGAGATTTGATCGTCGGTATCCAATACCTAGTTCAATCTAGATTCTTTGGTAAGTCTCTTTACTCGTTCCGTAATACATCATCTCACAACTAACTCATTAGTTGTAATGCTTGCAAGGCTTATGTGATGTGTATTACCGAGAAGGCCAGAGATACCTCTCAGGCAATCGGAGTGACAAAACCTAATCTCGAAATCGCCAACCCAACAAGTACCTTTGGAGACACACTGTAGTACTCCTTTATGATCACCCTATTACGTTGTGGCGTTTGGTAGTACCAAAGTGTTCCTCCGGTAAGCAGGAGTTGCATAATCTCATAGTTACAGAACATGTATAAGTCATGAAGAAAGCAATAGCAATATACTAAGCGATCAAGTGCTAAGCTAACGGAATGGGTCATGTCAATCACATCATTCTTCTAATGAGGTGATCCCATTAATCAAATGACAACACATGTCTATGGTTAGGAAACACAACCATCTTTGATTAATGAGCTAGTCTAGTAGAGGCTTACTAGTGACTATCTGTTTGTCTATGTATTCACACATGTATTATGTTTCCGGTTAATACAATTCTAGCATGAATAATAAACATTTATCATGATATAAGTAAATAAATAATAACTTTATTATTGCCTCTAGGGCATATTTCCTTGACATAAATCATGCATCACATTTGCTTAAATATTCATTGTTTCTTCCCCTCTTCTTCCGCTAGACACCGAGACCGGCAGCTGCTGCTTGCCGGTTCGACTCTGAGTTGTGACCCCTCTCTCTTGCGAGCAACCAGGCAAGCCCCCTTGATCACCGGATATCGCCTATTCTACTCTATCTGCTTGCATTAGAGTAGTGTAGCATGTTCTTTCTACATTATACCTATCTGATGCATAGCTTTGTCCTTGCTACTCATTTGTTACCTTTACCTGCAATCCTACATGCTTAGTATAGGATGCTAGTATTCCATCTGTGGCCCTACATTCTTGTCCGTCTGCTGTGCTATACTATCGGGCCGTGATCACTCGGGAGGTGATCACGGGTATATACTATATACTTTATACATGATACATGTGGTGACTAAAGTCGGGTCGGCTCGAGGAGTACCCGCGAGTGATTCATGGATTAGCTGAAAGGACCTTTGTCCCGACGGCCCTCTGGATGGATCTTTGTGGCGGAGGCGGCAGGCAGGTTGAGACCGCCTAGGATGTAGGTGGGCCTGGCCTGCTCGCGTTCACGGATACTTAACACGCTTAACGAGTTCTTGGTATTTGATCTGAGTCTGGCCATTTGGTCTATACGCACTAACCAACTACGTGGGAAAGATATGGGCACTCGGCGTCGTGGTATTAGCCGAAGCCTTCTTGACGTCAGCGACTGAGTTGCACGCGCCAGATTGGACCGTGTAACGTGACTTCCTTTGTAATGGAGGTTGCTAGGCCTGCTTCCGGCCGCGTTCGCAACATGCAGGTGTGCTAAGGGCGATGGGCCCAGACCCCTGGGCGCTTAGGTTTAGACCGGCGTGCTGACCGCTCTGTTGGCCTAGGTCGGGCTGCGACATGTTGATCTTCCGCGGCCGGGCATGACCCAGAAAAGTGTGTCCGGCCAAATGGGATCAAGCGTGTTGGGTTATGTGGTGCACCCCTGCAGGGAAGTTAATCTATTCGAATAGCCGTGATCTTGATAGCAGGATGACTTGGAGTTGTACCTTGACCTTATGACAACTAGAACCGAATACTTAATAAAACACACCCTTCCAAGTGCCAGATACAACCCGGTGGTCGCTCTCTAACAGGGCTACGAGGAGAGGATCACCGGGTAGGATTATGCTATGCGATGCTACTTGGAGGACTTCAATCTACTCTTTTCTACATGCTGCAAGACGGAGGCTGCCAGAAGCGTAGTTTTTGACAGGATTAGCTATCCCCCTCTTATTCTGGCATTCTGCAGTTCAGTCCATGATATGGCCCTTTACACATATATCCATGCATATGTAGTGTAGCTCCTTGCTTGCGAGTACTTTGGATGAGTACTCACGGTTGCCTTGTTCCCCCTTTTCCCCTTTCTTTACCCGATTGCTGCGACGAACGATGGAGCCCAGGAGCCGACGCCACCATCGGCGGCGACTCCTACTACACCGGGCGCCTACTACTACGTGCAGCCGCAGACGGCGACCGAGAGTAGTTCGGAGGATCGAGGAGGCCTGCGCCTCTTTCGATCATATCCCGATTTGTGCTAGCCTTCTTAAGGCAAACTTGTTTAACTTATATACGTACTCAGATATTGTTGCTTCCGGCACTTGTCTAGGATCGAGCACTTGTATTCGAGCCCTCGAGGCCCCTGGCTTGTATTATGATGCTTGTATGACTTATTTTATTTTAGAGTTGTGTTGTGATATCTTCCCGTGAGTCCCTGATCTTGATCGTACACGTTTGCGTGTATGATTAGTGTATGATTGAATCGGGGCGTCACAGGTGGGGCGTCCTAAGAAGCTGCCAAGACGCCCATGGGGTGCCTATAGCGAAGTTGGCGACGAGGCTCGACACCCCACCGTAGCTTACGAGTGGGACGTTGTCAAACTCTACACGGGCCTAAAGAAGACTTCGTACAAGACCTACACCAGTGAGTTGGACGCTTTGACGCATTGGCAGGTATATGAACTCGCTAAACACATTTCTCTTTGATTCCACTTTTGACCGAGAGTGGGAACTTACCAACGTATATGTAATAGGTAAACTGGTGATCGTATCATGACCGAGCGTGGGACTTTGATCTGAACGTGATGTGCGATGAGGACCGCGGTCTCTGGCGGTGTATCATGCCCATGATCTGTGTGTACGTCGTTGAGTGGCACTTGCCACACCGCGTGGCCACGCAGTTTGGGGTGTATCAGCATACCCCACTGGGCCAGCCCACCGATACTGGCGGCCACGCGCTCCACTTGTGAGTGCCCGCGCTTGTTCTTCGTGCCCATGAATTCATTGCGTTCGACTTTATTATGATGTTTCTTGTTGCTAATGCCTTGCGGGATGAGCCGGCAGAAGAATCAGTCGATCACAAACTGGGGAGAGGAGCATAAAAATCATGTGACGGAGTGGTACCGATGGAGGTACCGAAAAGACGGGGAGAGGAAAGTGACTGACTGGGATGCTTACCTTGAGCGACCATGAAGTGGTACGATGATGGCCAGAAGCACCATCTTCGTCTCAGGCCTCGGTTGACGGCGGAAGACATCGCGGAGCTGGAGAGGGATGACCCAGAGGAAGAGGCCTACCAAACCGGCATCAAAGACTTGCACAGTGGATTTAGGGAGTTTGCACCCCTCATCAGCAGAGTGGTAAGTTTGATTTGAACCGACGGTTGTATTTAAATTATTGTATTCGTCACTGTGACTGACTTATGTCGCTGCAGTCTGGTGAGCTGAACAGATGCATCTTTGAAGCCTCAGATGCACTAGGTGATGCCCCCGAGAGCGTACAATCTGAGAACAAAATGAGGGGGGCGATGAAGGTACAATTTCAGCCTCCTCAAAATAGATGCATCTTGTTCACTTGCAATCATAAACCTGATACTTATTATGCCCTTGTTTCATTGTGAGTGCGAAGTTAAATGAAGCATTATACCATGGTGGTAGGCCTATTTGGGTGTGCTGGAGCTGGGTCGGTTGAAGTTTATCAGCCTGTAGCCACAAAGGGTCACATCGCCCCATCGAGTCTTGGTCCCCCGTTGTTTAGGTTGGTTGAGGAGGAGGAGGAGGAGGAGGAGGCCACACATGAAGAAAGGGAGGAGGAGGAGGAGTACGATGAAGATTATGGACCTCCAACAGCTCAATCATCTTAAGCACCTCAACTGCCACCGAAGAGAAATCCGAAGAAGAAGGATTTGCTGAGTCCGGACTCTTTCCAGAGACCGGTTACTCGACGGACCAAGAAGAAGACTGAAGAGCTTCGTTCAAAGAGTAACAAGGACCATACCTCCAAGAGGGGAAGGAGCAACTGATTCTGCTCTTGGCTCTTGTAGTTGGGTTGTCTATGTGTTTGCTATTTGGTTGAACTTGTCTAGTGGTTGTGAAACTATGTGAAACTCCGTTTACTAATTAGTTGAAGTTCGTTTGAAATGTTCTATGCACTTAAAGTTTCGTTAATGTGTATGGGATGTCCAAGTTTAATTGTTTAAGATCTTTGATATTACTGTCATATTTTTTGAACTTGCTGTGATATTGTTTTTGAAAAGAAGCAAGCAAATGAACTTGAAAAATTAAAACACAGGACCCTACCGCCAACCGCCCTGGCAGTAGGATCACACAGCCTACCGCCAACCGCCTTGGCGGTAGGGTGAACCTACCGCCAGGGCCTTTTCATATTTCGTTACATAAGGTTTGCACTGCAAAACCCAGCCACACCCTACCGCCAGGGCCTCTGGCGGTAGGGTTAGACAGCCTACCGCCAGGGGATCTGGCGGTAGGGTACTTAGAGCATCTCTAGCCGCGCCCTCAGAACGGCCTCCCCAAGCGTTTTTATTTCGCCGGCGCCGAAAAAACGGCCCAGCCGCGCCCCCAGGAGCCCGATTTTCGCCGGCTTGGGCCGAAATCAGCGCCGGCGGACCCAGGCCGAACCCGATGCGCCAGGTGGCGCTCGGGGGCGCCGGGGAGAGCGATTTGGCGAGAAGCAGCCGCGGGCCTGCCGAGTCAGCGAGACTGCTGCTTCGTCGACCCCATCGCCTCGGTTCCCGCGGGAATCAATGCGAAGGCTGCTGGGCTGCCGCGCCGGCCTCCATTGATGCCGTGCAGTGAAGACGCCGGTGACGCGCGTCCGCTCGCATGCGCCACGCGTCCACCCGCATGCCGCCCACTGCCACCCCAGCTTCGGGTATAAAAGGCGCCCCTCCCCGACGGTGAGCACCACACCCTCCCCCCTCTCCCTCCCGTGAAAGCCTTCTTCCCGCCGACGAGCTCTCGCCCCAGTGCCTTCCACCGCCGACGAGCGAAATGGCGAAGATACCAGTGTGGCCTTGCCGGGCGGAACAGCTTCGGCCGCCGACACCTCAGAGCCAGGCGCGCTTATCAGACGAGACCGAGTACCCGGCGCCGCCCGACATGCGTGTGCCGGGGGCGTGGAGGCTGAGCGCCGGCGGCGTCCCGGTGCCACCCGTCCCTGAAGGAGCCGCACGGCGGGCGGAGATCGCCCGCATCCGCTCGTCACTGACGGAGGAGCAGCGAAACGAGCCGAGGTACGCGCCCGACAACAAAACACTGTGGATGCTGTACTTTCAGGCCCGCTGCGAGGAGCAGATCGCCTCCACCAACGGCGTCATCCCTCGCGGCCGCCTGAACCCCGAAGGACGGCGCGAGTGGTGGGGCGTCCCCGGCCGCACACTCTACGCCGTTCTCGACCACATCGAGACCGGCAATGTTCAATTTGAGTACCGGCGCGCCCCTCCTTCTCTTGCCGCCGCGGTAGTTCCTGGATACCGCGGCGAATGGAGCCGGGGTCGTCCTCCTCGTCGGGCTCTGGCTCGCCGGCCATCCGCCCCGTCAAGCCCGAGCCGGAGGAGACACCGCTCGGGCGTCGCGCGCGGAGCAGCGCCCTCGTCATCAACGAGCCATCGACTGCGACGGCACCGGCGAAGCGCTCCCTTCGCCTTGTCCAGCTGAAGCCCGAGCCGGACATGCCCCCCGTGAAGTCAGAGCATGCTGGCATGGTTGCACTCGACGATGAGTCCGCCCTCAAATGGGCGAGGGAGGACTACGTCCACGAGCAGGTGCGCCAACAGCGTCGGGCTTACCTGGAGACCCAGGCCCGCAGCCGCGCCGAGGCCCGTCGCCGCACCAAGGAGGGTCGCGTTATCGTCATCGACAGCGACGACGAGGTCGAGGCCGGACCGTCGTGCGCTATTGCGGACCCGGGCGAGGGGTGCAGCAGGGACACCGCGGGCAAGGCGCACGACGACGGCGGCGACTACACCCGCTTCTACAGGCTTCTCGACATGTAGAAGGTGGCGGTGGCGACGGTGGCGGCACTAGCTAGCCGTTTTAAGTTCGTTTTTCAGTTGGTTCACACATGTTTTACGCTTTCTGTACAAATTTAGACGAAAAATGGTAGAGTTCATGGACAAGTCGCCCAGTTTGAAAGAAAAACTAGACGAACTTCGCCGAACCCGCGGCGACCGTGGGCGTGTGACTGTGAACGAACCGAACCCTGTGGCACGAACTAAGCGGCACGCCCCGGCTATTTTCGGCCTGAACCGAATGGCTGGAGATTCTCTTATCCACGTCAGCTCGGGCAAACGGCCGCCGTCCCCCTCCGTCGCACCCTACCGCCAGGGATCCTGGCGGTAGGTTGTCTAACCATACCGCCAGATCCCCTGGCGGTAGCAAAAGGGTCAAATCCTGAATTTTTTTTCCAACCGGGATCAGATCTTGAATTTGTATCTAAAAAGGGTCAAAACACGAAATTTAGCTCCGAGCAACGTGTGAGAAGGGTGAGCTCCATCGACGCGCATGCATCTAGAAAGCTCCATGGAAGTGATGCCGATGTTTTGACGAGTGCACGAACCAAGCTCGTACGTAAAGTATAACTCTCTCTCTATTTAGCATTACACAGTGACTTCTGTTTTTGTACTGATTGATGAAGTACTCTGCTTACTTGCTTAGAACTCAGTGATTTCCCTGTTGATGAACTAGTACCGATCTGATGTGGTTTACTTATGGGCATGGCATGCATGCATGGACGCAAGGTGAAATTCCGTATATATAAACTCCATTCCACGATGCACGATATGATCCTCCAGGAAGTTCGTGCTTCACGTGCGCTGTGCGTGTAGCAGCAACACAGCAACAGGTAGGAGTAGAGCACCATCCAACCATTCCCATTCCCCACGTATGCTCAGGGCGAAGGGGCGAGAGGCTTCCGTGCGTCGTGACGTCGCCCACCAAACTTTTGTCAAGGGAAAGATGAGGGGAGAGAGCCGCGTGGAACTCTGATGTCACGGCACGCCGCTTTCTCGCTAAACCAAAATCTTGCACGACGTACTAGTTCTTAGGACGTCAGGAATCTTTGGACCCTGCTATGCTAGCTGCCAAAGATTTCTCTTGTTAGATGTGTATAGTCCCCTTTTCGGTATATACCCATTGTATAAGGGGCTTTCTGCACTTTGGCACACATGTATATGTAATGGCCTTTGGCCCTCAGGAAATGCAGTTGCTCATTCTTCAACATGGTATCAGAGCCAAGTGTAGCGAGAGAAATCATCAATAAACAACACATAGTAGCGATGACCACCTTTCGAATCAAAGGGAGCAAGACCCCAAACATCAGAATGAATTAAGTCAAAAGGACGCTGAGATACAGACTCACTAGTAGGATAAGGTAGCTGAGTCTGTTTGTCAAGTCTGCAACCATTACAATGCAAGAAGACATCTCCAGATACAGACCCCAAGAGGCCCTGACGAACTAAAGAAGACAAGCGAGATCCACAGATGTGACCAAGGCGATGATGCCACTGCTGGAAGGACGCAGACAAAGAGGCAGCAAGAGCGTGGGAGCTGGCAGGAGTGGTGGCAGCGGAAGAAACACGAAGCCAGTCAACCTCCCAAAGGCCCTCTGACTCGTGGCGCCGGGGGCCAGCACCAACCAAAGCCTTGGTGCGTCGATCCTGAATGGAGCAAGAGTCGGTATCAAGGATGACACGACAACCGGAATCAGTAAGTTGAGCAGCGGAAAACAGATTCATGGTAAGACGAGGAACATGCGAGACACTAGGAACAGAAAAGGAGGGAGTGGAAAGAATGCCACGACTAGCAACAGGAAGAGGTGTGCCATCAGTGGTAAGAACATTAACAGGCGATTCAAGAGGTTGGAGAGAAGACAACACAGAAGGATCAGAAGACATGTGGAAGGAGGCTCCAGAATCCAAAACCCACGAAGATGTACCTGACTGTGTAGATGTCTGCGACGGTGGAGAAGTGGCTGCAGTCACAGCAGTTGAAATGAACCAATCGACGAAGAGCTCTGAGGAAGCCAGGAGGCGTTTGAGCCTCACAATGTCCTGGTCGATGAGTGACGGAGTCGAGGAAGATCCAGGAGTCCCATCGACGAGGAGCGCCCGCTGGTCTCGCTTCTTCTCACGGCAATCGGACTGGGTGACCGGGCGAGAGCGTGTAGCCACGAAGGTGTCACGCAGCGCGACCGGCCCCTCTCAGATAAGCAGGCGACTCACCCCCCTGAAGGCATGGGGAGGAGCGGTGGAGGCGTTGAGCCGAAAGGTGACGACCACAGAGCCCGGCGGCCCGACAGACGGGACCACCCGGCAAACCCGGCCGAGCTAAAGGCGGGTCTCCTTAGCATGAAGCTCGGCAAGCACCTCCGAGATTGGAACACGACCACGAGCAAGCAAGTGAGCACGTCAGGCTCAAACTTCAGAGCGGAGGCGAGATAAGAACTTCGTGAACCCAGCTGAAACTCCAAATCGGACCGTGTAGTCTCGACAAAGAACGGCAAGTTCCACAAACGATCGTCCAAGAGAGTCCGGTGACGCCGGATGGCGAAACCTTTGGGAAAGAACTCATCAACAGAGGAATCACCTTGCTGGAGTGCATGCTCCTGACACACCACAGAGAGGTATAGAGCATCACCAGAGGGCTGATAACCCTGACAGAGATAAGACCACATCGCGGCAACTGTGCCAAGCCCCATGAACTCCGAGGCGAACTGAGGGAGGACACTGGCAGTGAGAACAGCAGCAACCCGAGCATCATCATTGCACCATCGAGTGTAAGCAGACAGATCATCCCGGTAGACAGAGGGAGAGTCAGAGTATGCAGATACCTGCTGATCATAAGCATCAACTGCAGCATCATCAAGAGTCTTGGCTGCATCCCGAGCAGCCTGCGAAGCATCATCAGCTAGAACCGGCGGTACCGGCGGCACAGGAGCCACCGGAGCGACAGGGCAGGGCGGACAGGGTACTTCGCCAGAGAGAACGCCCCATAGCAGAAGGCCGCGCATATGGATGTGCATGAAACCCACAAACTCAACATAGTTGGTGCCATCAAAGACCACAGAGCATCGAGGAACAACCACATAGCCCGAAGATGACATACTGAGATATCCTCTCTCTTTTTTTGGTCAACAGCTGCTAGAGGCCCGATCTGGATCGGACAGAACTGCTCACGAGGCAAGAGACCGAGCGGGGGAATCGACCAGGCAAAGCCCTATCTGGATCGGGAGCGAGCAGAGGTCAGCAGCGCCCGAGGTCGGCAGCGCCCGCAGCCGGTCGGAGCGACGACCGGAGCAGAGGAGTCGGGGCCGGCCTGCGCTCGAGGGAACCAGGCGAGGGGAGGCCTCGCGCACTCGAGGGCCGCTCGAGGGAGGGCCGCTCGAGGGAGGAGCACTCGAAGGCCGCTCGAGGGAGGAGCGAGTGGAGCCGGCCGAGAGAAGATCGGCAGCTGGAGCAGCGGATCCGGGCGGGGATGGAGCGGGAGCGGCCTGGACGAGAGGGAGCCGGTGGCGTTGACCTCGTGGAGTCGGAGCCCAGCCGCGACAGCTCGGGGAAGCACGAGGACGAGCACGGCTAGCGGCAAGCGAGAGGCAAGCGGGACCAGCCGAGCGGGCCGGGACGATCGAGACGAGAAAAAAATCAGGAACAGAGGGTGCACGGAGTTGCAGCGTGCGGGAGGGAGGCTAACCTAACCTCTGATACCATGTTGGAGAATGAGCAACTGCATTTCCTGAGGGCCAAAGGTAGCCCAGGTAGCATCAGAGTAGGCCTGGAGCTGAAGAGAGCTGGAGCGGGGAAAGAAAAGGCGCTGAGAGATTGTGCCACGAAGATATCGTAGAACACGGAGGAGATGACTATAGTGGACAGAGGTGGGGGCTGAGACAAAGCTGACTCGGGATATGGACAGGATAGGAGATGTCGGGAACGCGTGGCGGACAAGATAGACAAGACTGCCAACAAGATGGCGATAGCGAGTGGGATTAGGAAGAGGGTCACCATCGGTGGCACGAAGTGAACGTTGAGCTCCATGGGAGTCACAACCGTGCGCTCATCACCAAGAGCGGTATGAGTAAGAAGATCCTGAATATATTTTTCTTGGGAGATATAGAAGCCATCAGAGGTCGAGGAGATCTCAATACCAAGAAAGTAGGGAAGTGGACCAAGATCAGTCATAAGAAACTGATCGTGAAGGCGAGCCTTAACAAAGGCAATGTACTCGAGTCGTCACCGGTGATGATCATGTCATCCACATAGAGAAGGAGAAGAGTCCGACCACGAGGAGACGTGTGAACAAACAACGCAGGATCATGATCATCGGGCAAGAAGCCAGCCGCAGTCACCACAGGCAAAGCGCTCAAACCGGTAGCGAGGGCCTGTTTGAGACCATAGAGGCGGCGAAGTCTCTGAGACCATACCGGCGGGGAGCATAGTACCCTGGTGGTGGTTGCATGTAAACCTCCTCACGCAACTCGCCATTGAGAAAAGCGTTCTGAACATCAAGTTGAGAGATAGACCACTGACGAACAGAAGCCACAACAAGAAGAGTGCAGACAGTGGTCATGTGAGCAACAGGAGCGAATGTCTCGTCATAGTCGCGTCCCTGCTCCTGCTGAAAACCACGGGCCACAAGACGAGCTTTGTAGCGCTCAAGAGAACCATCGGAGCGGGTATTAATCTTGTAGACCCACTTGCGGTGATGGGACGAACACCGGAAGGAGGAACCAGCTCCCATGTGCCCGAGCGCTCAAGGGCAGCAAGTTCTTCACCATCATGCAAGCTGCCATTCGAGTTGAGTCATGGCGATCTGATAGGAAGTGGGCTCGATGATGACAGAGAGACCATATCGGCAGGAGAGTAGCGATCGGTGGGGCGAGGCCGAGCCGGAGGTTGTGAACCGGGGAGGCGTGAGGAGAGGTGCACCCGAGAGGTGGAAAGGCGTCGGAGGAGACATCCTCGGGGCGAGGCGGCAGTATAGTGGAGAGGAAACGGTGAGAGAGGACGACAGACTGGAGACAATGGTGGAGAGGTGGAGGAGGAGGGTGGAGAAGATGGTGTCGGTGGTGAAGGGGAAGGAATGAGAGATGCCGGAGGAAGAGATGACGCAGGAGGCACATAGCAGGGAGTATCGGAAAGGAGAAGAAAAGAGAGATCGTCCACAGAGTAACTCGAGGAAGAAGGACGTGGGTAGTAGGAACGAGACTCGTCAAAAGTCACATCGCGCGAGATGCGCAAGCGACGCCCCACAGGATCCCAACATCGATAGCCCTTATGCTCATCACTGTAACCAAGGAAAACACACTCAACCGACTGAGCAGTCAGTTTGGTGCGTTCGCGAGGGGCAAGAAGAACATAGCACACGCAACCAAACATACGGAGAGCGGAGTAGTCAGGAGAGCGACCAGTGAGACACTCCAGAGGAATACCACCCTGCAAGGCAGTCGATGGCTGAATGTTGATGAGATAGGTGGATGCAGAAACAGCCTCAACCCAAAAATGAGGTGGAAAGGAAGCAGCAATCATCATCGCATGAGCCGTCTCAAGTAAGTGACGATGCTTACGTTCGGCAACACCATTCTGAGCATGAGCTCACCAAGCACATCGGTGTGGATGCCCACTTTGTGAGTGCTGCTGTGCAGGATCAGACTCTCGCTCTTCACTATGTGCCCTCTGAGTTACAGTTGGCGGACTTCTTCACCAAGGCACAGACTCGGCTTGACGGCTTTTCCTCTCCAAACTCAGTGTTGTTGATCCACCATGAGTTTGAGGGGATGTGTTAGATGTGTATAGTCCCCTTTTCGGTATATACCCATTGTATAAGGGGCTTTCTGCACTTTGGCACACATGTATATGTAATGGCCTTTGGCCCTCAGGAAATGCAGTTGCTCATTCTCCAACATCTCTAACCTAACGCGATTGTCTTCCTAATCTTTCTGATCCGAATACAGGATATATGTCGTGTGACTATGTGTTGTGTAGAGAATGATGCATCGTTAATTGATTGATCATGCACTAGGCACACACACACACACACACACACATATATATATATATATATATATATATATATATATATATATATATATATATATATATATAGGTACAAGGAGTGCGACCGGTATCTTGTCTCCTGAGATACACGTATATACAGAGGGAGACAGATACTACAAGATCTTGCATACAGGACCTGCACTCCTACGTACATGTACACATGTTCACCACCCCCCCAGCCAGAAGCATCGCCGGTGACGCAAAGACTGGACCGAAAGTCCTCGAAAGTCGAGGTGGGTGGTCCCTTCGTCATCACATCGCTGAAGCTGGCGATCGGTGGGCACATGTAGAACACGAACACGACCAAGTGCGGCGTGCTCCCGGACGAAGTGGATGTCGAGCTCGATGTGCTTCGTCCGTCGGTGATGGGCGGGGTTGGCAGCGAGGTACACCGCGGAGATGTTATCGCGATGAGCGGCGTCGCCTTGGTGACCTCACATAGCAACTCCTGAAGTAGCTGTCGTAGCCATGAACACTCTGCGATGGCGTTGGCCACGGCCCGATACTCGGCCTCGGCGCTCGATCGTGATACCGTGGGTTGTCGTTTAGACAACCACGAATCAGAGAGGGTCCGAGGTAGATACAGTAGCCGGAAGTGGAGCGTCGAGTGTCGGGACACCCAGCCCAGTCGGCGTCGGAGTAAGCGACAAGGCTGGTGTCCGGTGAGGCCGCCAGGGTGAGACCCATGGCTGTGGTGCCACGTATGTACCGAAGTATACGTTTCACCAGAGCCCAATGGGTGTCACGGGGAGCGTGCATGTGGAGGCACACCTGCTGGACAGCATACTGAATGTCCGGATACGTCAGTGTGAGGTACTGAAGTGCACCGACGATGGAGTGGTAGAAGGGAGCGTCGGACGCCGGAGAGCCCTCGACGGCGGACACCTTAGCCTTCGTATCGACAGGCGTGAAAGCAGGCTTGCTAAGCATGCCCGCTCGCTCCAGAAGCTCGTAGGCGTACTTCTGCTGGTGCAGGAAGAAGCCAGTAACCCGGCGCATGACCTCGATGTCGAGGAAGTAGTGGAGAGCCCCCAAGCCCTTGAGGGCGAACTCGGTGCCGAGGCGGCCGTGATCTGGCGAAGAAGCCGCGAGGACGTTGATCGGGATGATGTCGTCGGCGTCTGAGGAGGAGAATGCAGTGGTGGCGGGGCCACAGTGGTAGACAAACACGGAGGCATCGGACCGTGTGGACCGGAACCCCTGCTGCTGGAGGAAGGCCGTGATCCGCTGGTACCAGGCCCGAGGCGCCTGCTTCAACCCGTATAGAGAACAGGAGAGCAAGCACACGTGGTCCGGATAGGCGGTGTCGACGAAACCAGTCGGCTGTTGACAGAACACCTGCTTGTCAAGATGGCCATGCAAGAAAGCATTAGACACATCGAGTTGGTGGACAGACCAAGCACGAGAAACAACAAGCTGGAGAACAACGCGAATCGTGCCCGGTTTGACAACCGGGGCGAAGGTGTCGGTGAAGTCCACGCCGGCGCGCTGGCGAAAGCCGCGCACCACCCAACGCGCCTTGTAGCGCTCGAGAGAACCGTCGGGGCGAGTCTTGTAGCGGAAGACCCACTTGCCAGTGATGACATTGGCACGTGGTGGCCGCGGGACAAGCTGCCACGTGCAGTTCTTGTGCGAGCGTCAAACTCCTCACGCATCACAGCTAGCTAGTTCGGATCCCGAAGGGCTGCGCGAGCGGAGGTGGGAAGCGGGGTTGGTGTTGAGGTAGAAGTCGCGCACGCATACTCGTCCGACGGGTAGCGCGTGCTGGGACACAACGTCCCAGTCCGAGCCCAAGTGACCACACCGGTGAGGTGCGGGGCCAGTGGTGGCGGGGCCACGGCCGAAGTCGCGGCGAAGCGAGCCAGCAGGGAGCCAGCCAGGGCCAGCCGAGGGGGCCATGGCAATGGGGGCATGACGAGGGCAGCAGCGGCCAAGAGGTCGCTAACGTCGGGGGCATGGCGAGGCAAGCGCCGAGGGGGCCGCCGGCCTTGAGGGCCGCTGGCGGGCGGACCGAAGCGCGGTTGGGTGGTCCGCCAGAGGTGATGGCAGGGACGAACCGCGCCATAGAAGACTCCGAAGGTGACGGTACCTGCTGAAACGGGAACACGAGCTCATCAAAGTACACATGCCGCGAAGTGAAAACATGGTGGGAGACTGAATCATAGCACCGATAACCTTTGGTGTTGGGAGGATAGCCAAGAAAGATGCAAGGAAGGGACCGGGGCGCGAGTTTATGAGGAGCAGTGGACGCGGTGCTTGGATAACAGAGACACCTGAAAATGCGAAGACCATCATAAGATGGAACCGCACCAAAGAGGAGCTGGTGAGGGGTGTAGTTCCAGCGGGAACAACAGGGGCGAATGTTAATGAGTAGGTTTGGCCGATCATGGCCCGTCGGCGAGAACCGAGGAAGGCACGTAGGAGTGGAAGAGCAACGTGCGGACACAGTCATTCAAGATCTGAAGAAGGACGCGCTCGGCGCGACTATTCTGCTGAGACGTGTAGCGGCAGGTGAGGCGAAAGATGGTGCCGTGAGACGCAAGTAAATTGCGGACGGCGACGTTGTCAAACTCCTTGCCGTTGTCAGTTTGTAAGGCGAGAATAGGACGACTGAACTATGTGGTGACATATGAATAAAAAGCGGTGAGTGTGGCAAGAGCGTCGTAATTGCGACGGAGAGGGAAGGTCCACACATAATGAGTAAAGTCATTCAATATCACGAGATAGTATAAATAGCCCGTGTTGCTAGCAACCGGGGACGTCCAAACATCACTATGCAATAACTGGAACGGAAAGGTGGAAATGTTTGTAGACTCGCTAAAGGGAAGACGAACGTGCTTGCCAAGACGGCAAGCCTCACAAGTGTGATCGTCAACCTTATTACATGAGAAGGAAAAACTCTGAAGAATCTGGCGCATAACGGTGGAGTTGGGATGACCAAGACGGGCATGCCAAAGATTGACACTGGCGGCGAAGGCGGCGGGGCGACGGGTGGTGGTGGCGCCGGAGGGATGCACTGGGTAAAGCTCGGCCGGGCTATCACATCGGTGGAGCACCATCCGTGTACGGGCGTCCTTCACAGAAAAGCCGATATCGTCAAATTCAACAGTTATAGGATTCTCACGAGCAAGGCGACGAACGGAAACGAGATTAGTAACTAAGTTAGGAGACACAAGAACATTAGACATATGCACAGGAGTGGAAGTAGAAGGAAAAGACATATGACCAACGTGAGTAATAGGTAGGGAGGAACCATTACCAACGGTGATACGGGTGGGAGTATGAACGGGAGTGGCAGACGTGAGGTTACCAGGATGAGCAGTCATGTGAGCAGTGGCGCCCGAGTCCATGTACAAGTCACCACCGCCGCCGTAGGAGCTCGGTGACGGGGCAGTGTGCAGTGCGACGAGCAAGGCCGAGTCCCACGACGACGGCACCTGAGGAGGGTAGAACCCTCCGTAGGCCGGCGCGGGAGCGGCCCCGAAGGCCGGAGCAGCGGCGCCATAGGCGGGCGCAGCCCCATAAGCCGGCGCGGCGGCGGCGCCATAGGCCGGCGCGGACCCGTGGCGGGCGTGGCGGCGGCACCATAGCCTGTAAGGAGCGGCGTTCTTGTGCGCGAAGAGGGCCTGGTGACTTGTCGGGCGGGGCCCAAGGATGCCCGTAGCCGGAGCCCGAGGCACCGGCATGGAGTACGCGTGGACGACGCATGTCCACGGGTTGGTGCCGTACGTCCATGGGGGAGTCACCTGCTGCTGCTGCTGACGAGCCCCCTCCCCGGCGCTGTTGCTTGCGGCGCCCGCCCATGGCGGTTGCATGGCCTTCGCCACCCTGGGGCAGCGGAGGGGCGGAGACGCGGGCGGAGGGGGTACCCGGCGCAGGCGGCGGTTCTTTGGTCGCGAGTGGGGCGGTCGGTGGAGGGGAGCCGCGTGAGGTGCCGGTGGCGAGGGCGTGGTGCTGCACGCGCTTCTTGACCCCCTTCATCCGGCGCTCCTCCAACCTCAAGTACGCCACAAACTTGGGGAAGGAGGGCTCCGGCATCAAGGTGAGGTTGGAGGCGGCGTTGCCGAAGTCCTCGTTGAGGCCGGCGGTGAGCGTGCTGAGGAGGAGGTCGTCGTCCACCTTGGCTCCAATGTCACGGAGCTCGTCCGCCAACGTCTTCAGGCGGCGGGAGTAGTCATCAATGGACTGTTCATCTTGGTGACAGTCAAAAAATTCCTGTTGCAAAAAAACGCGGCGCTGAAGTTTGTTGTCGGTGAAGAGGTTGTTCAGCTTGACCCACATGGCGCGGGCGTCGTCGCCGGCGCTCATGACCGTGTGGAACAAGTCCTTGGAGATGGCGGTGAAGAACCACCGGATGATCGTGGCGTCGATCACGGTCCACTCGGCGTCGTCCATCATGGCGCGGGAGTCCACGGTGCCATCCACGTGGTCCACGAGATTGTTCTCGCGAAAGAGCAGCGTGAAGTACGTCTTCCACGCCGGCACGTGGAGTTGGAGGCGTCGAGGATGACGGGGACGTGTGCGTGGACGTTGATGTCGCGGATCTCGGCGGGGTCGACGGTGAAGGGGTTGGAGTAGGTGAAGGCGTTGGACGACATGGCGGCGGGGTCGTGGGGAGGGAGGCCTTGGTGAAGAGAATGGAATAAGCCTTGGTGAAGAAGGAATGGCGGCCAGGGGAGGAAAGGTGGCGCGGCGAGGCGGTGCAACGTGGGGAGGCGCCTTGTGGTGGAGGAGAGGTGAGGCGGCTTGGCGGCGGGAGATCGCGGCGGCTGGCCCGAGGCGCGGCTAGGGTTAGCGGTGGAAGATCGACTTGCATCGATACCATGTAGAAAATGATTTGATGCATCGGTGAATTGATTGATCGTGCACTGTGCACATATATATAGAGTCTGAAGTGCGCGACCAGATCTTGTCTCTTAAAATACACGTCATACGGAGAAGACAGATACTACAGTCGCGACATGCGACCTGCACCTACGTACATGTACACATGTTCAACATGTTGAATTGATGGCTGCATGGAGTTGATGCTTGTGCTTCATTTCACAAGAAAAAAAAACGTACTACAACACGTAGCACCGTCAGTTCTCCACCCACACGCGCACCTCCAGACTCGCCCTTTGGAAGCGGCAAAAGAAGAGAGAACCGAACCGATCGATGAGAGTGGACAAAATACGGGGGGTCGGGGGCGGTCAGGCGGCCATGTTTTGCACCGTCTCATACATAATTCAGGGGACAGATTGGCACGGAGGCGCGCGCTACGTGCCAAGCTTCTCTCCGGCGCCGGCAAGAGAGGAGCGATCGACGGACGGCAAAGCAGCTTGTCCGTGGCAGGTTCTTCCCGGACAGACGTACGTATCAACATGGATGTAGAAGTGACCAGATTGTTGTGCTGCATAAGCAAGTGAGAAGAGTGTACCACACCGGAGAAAGTTAGTACACGAATATGCTATATATATATGTACACAAGCAAATCGTACGACAAGGGGCCAAAATGATATGTGTGTGATACGCGGAAGAAAAAGAAAAGAGTGGGTTAACCACACCCACACCCAAAGCAGAACAGAATTTCGGCATGCAATCATATCACATGCTGCTCGTGGACGGAAGGGAGATGGGTGATTAATCGCTGACTGGACTGGCCCCCACAACAAATCAACAAACGGAAGCTTTCTCTTTCCCCTTAAACTGAAGGCGACACAAATCTTCACATGCCTTCTGTCTCCTAAGAAACCGCAGAGAACAAAAAAAAAGAAGGGAAATATGTCCATGTTGCTTGGAGAAATAAAAAATTTCCTTTGGCCGGCGTACGTACGTGTTCCCATCAAGACGGCGGCAAACTCGGAAAAAGAATTACACAAGTTCTCCAGATCCTGACGAGGCGCTCCTGCATAAGATAATTTCGATTAAAAATGTCAAATTTCTTAAACACATATGCATGAAAGTAAGAAGCTGAAGGCAATTCTAGTTATAAAACATTATTGGCTCACCCTACATTAAGTGCTGCAGATCACGTGAATCGAACTGGGTTTTCAAATGTGAAATGTACAGCAAACCTCATTCTTCAGTTCCATGACAAATAATGCCCCAATCTAGTTTTAAAAAAAAGACAAATAATGCCCCAACTACCAGCCATACTGAAATACTTCACCAAGATCCATTTGTGCAGCAACTTTCGTTGTTGTTTCCAGTCTTTGCTGGTCTTCCAGAAGTGATCTGAACCATTATTCCACCCGGCTCGTTTGATGCCAGGCCTAGCTATCGCTAGTGGCCAGCTCCACAAAAATTCAGGCCATTTGAGGGACAACTTGCCGCCACCTAGATCCAGCATTCTCACAACCATCCCTCCCATATTGTTTGTAGGCATCATATGAGCACACAAAAAAGAATTAAACTATATTTTTCTCAAATGAAGAACAAAAGCTAAATGTGCAATGTACTTCAGTAAGATGCCTTTCATGCGATGGGCATACATCTCTTCAGAGTCCATATCTCTGGTTTATTGTCTTTCATGAAAAAAAAATCTCTGGTTTATTACACAAGGTATTATCAGGCTATCAGCTCCCCATAGTGACTTTGGATGCCATGAAAACAGAAAAAAAGAAAAGAAAAAGAGAAGCAGTTAGGTCGCAAGTGGAAGAATTTGATGTGGTAGATGGAGCCAAGGAGATTGGCTTAAAAGACTGATTTGTGAACAGTTGCATTACATCATATCTTATCTGATCCTAACAGAAGTACAAACCTGTGCAAATTTCAAATGAACATACTCAATATATTTGACATCCCCACTGCCCTGTGACGCCGTCATATAGAAGATTAAAGAATTATAGTGTCTTAGATAAGCACTAAGCAGTGGAAGGAAGTCAAACTAATAATTGGATGGGTTAGCAGCTACCTGCCATGGAAAATAAACAACCAACGAAATTGCTTAGTGATAGGAAGCTGCGGATATCTACTGGCATATTCCAGCGATGATTTTATCTGTTTCTTCATCAGCCTCAAAACCATCTTTTTTCATGCGATCAAGTAAATCTGACACTGGTTGTCCTGCATGAACATATGTCTCTAGTAAAATGTGGTAAACATCCCTTGTCAAAGGTACTAAATTCCGTAGCAGGCTTGCCATCTCCTCGGCTGCTTCAACATTCTTTTGCTCCATGAAATGTTCCAGGCTCATTAGCACATTTGTTAGGTCAGGTTCCCATCGAGAAGACGCACAAGCAAGAGCTTTCCTTGTCATATCCACCGCCTTCGACACCTGGCCATCCTGGAAAAATCCACTAGCCAACCTATACCAAGTACCACGGTGAGGTGTCCTCCCTTTGGCGATGGCTTCATCCAGGAAAGCTTCTGCCTTCTCCATAAGACCTTTGGCGCAGTAAGCATTTAGCAGTAAGTTTGTTAACTGGATATCATGGTGAACATACCTACTTTCCCACTCTCTAAAGGCTTTCTCAGCACCATCAATGTCATTCATCTTAAGCAGCCCACTTATCCTGCACATGTACATCGAGTTGCATACCGGCACTTTGGACTTGTAGACATTCCAAACCCGGTCCGCCTCACTACTCATTCCCAAATCAGCAAACATGGAAAGCAAGAACCCATATGCAACCCTCTCATCCTTCCGACCTATCTGCTTTTCTGATTCCTGGATAGCTCGCAAGGCCTTTCCTTGCTGCCCGGCTTCCATGAAAGCCCTGGCTACAATGGCATGTGGGTGCCAATTCACGATCTTCGGGTCGACCTTCTTGACAATTTCCTCAATGCCACAAAATTTCCAGCAGCTGCGAGCACCGTCAACAGAATGTTGATACTGAATACATCAGGCTTGATGCTGCTCTCTTCCATGGCCCTGTACATGGCGTGCACCCTCTCAACCTGCCCAGTCTCTTAGTAAAGCTTCATCATCACATTGTAAGGATATGAACTCATCATTCCCAAGTCATGCATCTCCGCGAAGAGCTTTTCGGCCTCGTCGACGGACTTTGCCTCCGCATAGCATTTCAGGAGGGATCCGTAGCAATGAGAGTTCTTCACCTGGATCGACAAGCCCTTCCAGTAGTTCACGGCACTCTCGAGGCCTTTCACCTTGCTGATCAGCTCCAGCCGGTACGCGACGTCGCCAGGCGACAGGTACATGTACCGCCGGTCGGTCTCCACATTGACAGCTGCAAGAGCACAAAGGATCAGCGAGTGGGGTGCGCGCACAGGGAGTATTCGCTTCGGGGTTGGGTGATTGCGACCTCGAGCGCGTGGGAGAAGCGGCGGAGGCGGACGAGCTGCTTGACGATGGACATGAGGCTGTTCTTCTCGACGGCCCGGCCCTCCGTGACCGCCCATTGCTCCAGCACGGGAGTCAGCGGGAGGCGCGGGTTCCATACGGCAGTGACACGGCGGTAGAGTGAATCGGCCAGCGGGCGCCACGGTGGATGGGGCGAGGCTGCGGCGGTCTCGGCGGCCGTGGACAGGCGTCGGAGCAGGCAGCCGCGAGGAGGGAGGAGGCGGTGCATGGTGGCGCGGCCGCTCCGGCGGTTCGATGCCGGCAGAGGAGGGTGAGGGTTTGGGAATGAGGAATGGGCTCAGATGGGCCTTTGTGCTGAAAGGGCCTGAGAGCACAGCCGGACTTGGCAAATCTGGCCTCAAACGCTCGCGGACGCGTCCGGGCGGGACCTTATATTTCATTTCGTGCATTCTTATATCTAAATCCAAACTCTTAAATTCAAGCAAATAAATGCAGTCGATCATGCAACACAATGTCACATGTAAATAGCAATTGTTGGTATCGAGTATACATAGTGTTTACATAAAATTTATTTGAAGTGTCAAACTCAAGCATTGCCTCCTTGGCTACTGATTTCGAAGATTCTGATGCATCTGCAGAAAGTTCATAAGCTGAGCCACATCTTAATCTTCCGGGATTTCAACTTGTTCTCCGGGTGCTTCGAGATCATCGGTTTGGGATACACCATCACTCTCATCCTCGACAATCATATTGTGCAGAATAACACAACATGTCAGCAGCTGCCACAAAGTTTTCGATTCCCACATCATTGCAGCGCTCCACACAATTCCTCAACGAGCTTGAAGCACACCAAATGCCCTTCCTAGCCGCTTCCTGCATTGTTGCAAAGTGGCTCTGTTTATTGCCACGCGGCTCGGATATGGTCTTCACAAACGCCTCCCACTGAGGATAAATTACCATCGGCAAGATAGTACCACACGTTGTAGTCTCGTCCGTTGACGGTGTAGTTGCACGGCGATGATTCGCCATTGCAAAGCCTCCTGAACACCAAAGATCGTTGAACCACGTTGATGTCGTTTGTGAGAACCGGGCATTCCAAAGAAAGCATGCCAAATCCATAAGTCGTGTGATGCCACCACTTCTATTATGATGGTGACCTCTCTGATGTGACCTTGATACATTCCCCGCAGACATTTGGGGCAGTTTTTCCATTGCCAACGCATGCAATCAATTGATCCGAGCATTCCTGGAAACCTCCTCCAATAGCCAACAACTTCTCCATGTCTTGCGCATTTGGTTCTCTGAGATACTCCAGTCCAAACACCTCAACCACAACATGAGCAAAATTTACAGTAGTCCGAGGCACGCGCTCTCCCCCATCCTGACCATTTCACCAACGACGTCTGTAGCAGTACCAAGTGCAAGCATCCTCAGAGCAGCCGTGCACTTCTGCTTGGCCGAGAAAGAGAGTTGGCCGCAATAATCCCTTCTCAGCTTGAAGTAGTTGTCGTGTGCCTCTACTACCTCCACAACGCGCAAAAACAATGGTTTCCGCATGCGAAAACGATGACGAAACCATGGATCATCCGGGAAAGCAGGTGTGGGAGCAAAGTAGTCATTGAAGGAAATATGCCCTAGAGGCAATAATAAATTTATTATTTTATTTTCTTATATCATGATAAATGTTTATTATTCATGCTATAATTGTATTAACCGGAAACTTGATACATGTGTGAATACATAGACAAAACAAAGTGTCCTAGTATGCCTCTACTAGACTAGCTCGTTAAATTAAAGATGGTTAAGTTTCCTGACCATAGACATGTGTTGTCATTTGATGAACGGGATCACATCATTAGAGAATGATGTGATGGACAAGACCCATCCGTTAGCTTGGCATAATGATCGTTTAGTTTTATTGCTATTGCTTTTTTCATGACTTATACATGTTCCTCAGACTATGAGATTATGCAACTCCCGAATGCTGGAGGAATGATACGTCAATTTTGCATCATGCTTTTATATCAATATTTATTGCATTATGGGCTGTTATTACACATTATGTCACAATACTTATGGCTATTCTCTCTTATTTTACAAGGTTTATCATGAAGAGGGAGAATGCCGGCAGCTGGGATTCCGAATGGAAAATGAGCAAATATTGGAAACCTATTCTGCACAGCTCCAAAAGTCCCGCAACTCCACGAAAGTCATTTTTGGATTTAATAAGAATTATTAGGCAAAGAAAGTACCGGAGGGGGCCCACACCCTGGCCAGGAGGGTGGGGGGTGCCCCCCTGCTAGGCGCGTCCCCTGTCTCCTGGGCCCCCTGGTGGCCCTCCGGTGCCCATCTTCTGCTATATGAAGTCTCTTGTCCTGAAAAAAAATCATAAGCAAGCTCACGAGAAGAAACTCCGCCGCCGAGGCGGAACCAATCTAGGGCTCCGACGGAGCTGTTCTGCCGGGGAAACTTCCCTCCGGGAGGGGGAAATCATCACCATAATCATCACCAACGATCCTCTCATCGGGAGGGAGTCAATCTCCATCAACATCTCCTCTCAAACCCTAGTTCATCTCTTGTATCCAATCTTGTATCCAAAACCACAAGTTGGTACCTATGGGTTGCTAGTAGTGTTGATTACTCCTTGTAGTTGATGCTAGTTGGTTTATTCAGTGGAAGATCATATGTTCAGATCCTTAATGCATATTAATACCCCTTTGATTATGAACATGAATATGCTTTGTGAGTAGTTACGTTTGTTCCTGAGGACATGGGTGAAGTCTTGGTATTAGTAGTCATGTGAATTTGGTATTCGTTCGATATTTTGATGAGATGTATGTTGTCTTTCCTCTAGTGGTCTTATGTGAACGTCGACTACATGACACTTCGCCATTATTTGGGCCTAGAGGAAGGCATTGGGAAGTAATAAGTAGATGATGGGTTGCTAGAGTGACAGAAGCTTAAACCCTAGTTTATGCGTTGCTTCGTAAGGGGCTGATTTGGATCCATTAGTTTCATGCTATGGTTAGGTTTACCTTAATACTTCTTTTGTAGTTGCGGATGCTTGCAATAGGGGTTAATCATAAGTGGGGTGCTTGTCCAAGTAAGAGCAGTACCCAATCACCGGTCCACCCACATATCAAACTATCAAAGTACCGAACGCGAATCATATGAGCGTGATGAAACTAACAGCGATAATTCCCATGTGTCCTTGGGAGCGCTTTTCTCATTATAAGAAATTGTCCAGGCTTGTCCTTTGCTACAAAAAGTATTGGGCCACCTTGCTGCACTTTGTTTACTTTCGTTGCTTGTTACTCGTTACAAATTATCTTATCACAAAACTATCTGTTACCTACAATTTCGATTATGCAGAGAATACCTTCTTGAAAACCGCTTGTCATTTCATACGCTCCTCGTTGGGTTCGACACTCTTACTTATCGAAAGGACTACGATAGACCCCCTATACTTGTGGGTCATCAAGACTCTTTTCTGGCGCCGTTGCCGGGGAGTGAAGCGCCTTTGGTGAGTGGAACTTGGTAAGGAAACATTTATATAGTGTGCTAAAATTTTCTGTCACTTGTTACTATGGAAACTAATCCTTTGAGGGGCTTGTTCGGGGTATCTTCGCCCCGACCAATAGAAACAAGAGTTGCTCCTCAACCCATCTGAACCTCTGAAAATGTTTACTTTGAAATTCCTTGGTATGATAGAGAAACTGCTAGCTAATCCCTTTGCAGGAGATGGAACATTGCATCCCGATTTACACCTTATCTTTGTGGATGAAGTTTGTGGATTATTTAAGCTTGCAGGTATTCCCGATGATGTTGTTAAGACGAAGGTTTTCCCTTTATCTTTGAAGGGAGACGCATTGACATGGTATAGGCTATGTGATGATACGGGATCTTGGAACTATAAACGATTGAAGTTATAATTTCACCAGAAGTTCTATCCTATGCATCTTGTTCACCGTGATCGTAATTACATATATAATTTCTGGCCTCGCGAAGGAGAAAGCATCGCTCAAGCTTGGGGGAGTCTTAAGTCAATGTTATATTCATGCCCCAATCATGAGCTCTCAAAAGAAATGATTATTCAAAAAATTTATGCTCGGCTTTCTCTCAATGATCGCGCCATGCTCGATACTTCCTGTGCTGGTTCTTATATGCCGAAGACTACTAAATTCAAGTGGGATTTATTGGAAAGAATTAAACGCAATTCTGAAGATTGGGGTTCCGACGATGGTAAGAAGTCAGGTATAACACCTAAGTTTGATTGTGTCAAATCTTTTATGAATACCGATGCTTTTCGTGGATTTAGCGCTAAATATGGACTTGACTCTGAGATAGTAGCTTCTTTCTGTGAATCTTTTGCTGCTCACGTTGATCTCCCTAAGGAGAAGTGGTTTAAATATAATCCTCCCATTGAAGTAAAAGTAGTTGCACCTATTACAGTTGAAGAAAAGACTATCACTTATAATGATCCTATTGTTCCTAATGCTTATGTTGAAAAACCACCTTTTCCTGTTAGAATGAAGGATCATGCTAAAGCTTCAACTGTTGTTCGTAAGAGTAATACTAGAACTTATACACCTCCTGAGCAAATTAAAGTTGAACCTAATATTTCTATGGTTAAAGATCTCTTGGATGATAATATAGATGGACATGTTATTTATTTCTGTGGTGAAACTGCTAATATTGCTAAACCAGATGCTAAGATACATAGACCTGTTGTAGGCATGCCTATTATTTCTGTTAAAATAGGAGATCATTGTTATCATGGCTTATGTGATATGGGTGCTAGTGCTAGTGCAATACCTATTTCCTTATACTAAGAAATTATGCATGATATTTGATGTCTACTACACAACCTTCTTCTTGTAGACGTTGTTGGGCCTGCAAGTGCACAGGTTTGTAGGAGAGTAGCAAATTTCCCTCAAGTGGATGACCTAGGTTTATCAATCCGTAGGAGGCATAGGATGAAGATGTTCTCTCTCAAACAACCCTGCAACCAAATAACAAAGAGTCTCTTGTGTCCCCAACACACCAATAAAATGGTAAATTGTATAGGTGCACTAGTTCGGCGAAGAGGCGGTGATACAAGTGCAATATGGAAGGTAGATATAAGTATCTGTAATCTGAAATAATAAAAACAGCAATGTAACAAGTGGTAAAAGTGAGCGTAAACGGTATTGCAATGGTAGGAAACAAGGCCTAAGGTTCATACTTTCACTTGTGCAAATTCTCTCAACAATAATAACATAGATAGATCATATAAAAATCCCTCAACGTGCAACAAAGAGTCACTCCAAAGCCACTAATAGAGGAGAACGAACAAAGAGATTATGGTAGGGTACGAAACCACCTCAAAGTTATCCTTTCTGTTCTATCTATTCAAGAGTTCGTAGTAAAATAACATGAAGCTATTCTTTCCGCTCAATCTATTATAGAGTTCATACTAGAATAACACCTTAAGACACAAATCAACCAAAACCCTAATGTCACCTAGATACTCCATTGTCACCTCAAGTATCCGTGGGCATGATTATACGATATGCATCACACAATCTCAGATTCATCTATTCAACCAACACAAAGTACTTCAAAGAGTGTCCCAAAGTTTCTATCGGAGAGTCAAGACGAAAACGTGTGCCAACCCCTATGCATAGGTTCATGGGTGGAACCCGCAAGTTGGTCACTAAAACATACATCAAGTGGCACATGATATCCCATTGTCACCACAGATAAGCACGACAAGACATACATCAAGTGTTCTCAAATCATTAAAGACTCAATCCGATAAGATAACTTCAAAGGGAAAACTCAATTCATCACAAGAGAGTAGAGGGGGAGAAACATCATAAGATCCAACTATAATAGCAAAGGTCGGGATACATCAAGATCGTGCCATAGAGGGAACACGAGAGAGAAACAGAGAGAGAGAGAGAGAGAGAGAGAGAGAGAGAGAGAGAGAGAGAGAGATCAAACACATAGCTACTGGTACATACCCTCAGCCCCGAGGGCGAACTACTCCCTCCTCGTCATGGATAGCGTCGGGATGATGAAGATGGCCACCAGTGATGGGATCCCCCTCCGGCAGGTCTTGAACGGGCTCCCAGAGGTTTTGGTGGCTCTGAGAGGCTTGCGGCGGCGGAACTCCCGATCTATCTTGATATTCAATGTTTTTAGGGTACGTAGGCTTATATAGGCGAAAGAAGTCGGTCGGGGGAGCCTCGAGGGGCCCACGAGAGGGTAGGGCGCGCCGAGGGGGTGGGCGCGCCCCCCTGTCTCGTGGCCTCCTCGATGATCCCCTGGCATGCACTCCAAGTTCCTGGGATTGGTTCTGTTCCAAAAATAACTTTTCCGAAGGTTTCATTTCGTTTGGACTCCGTTTGATATTCCTTTTCTTCGAAATACTGAAACAGGCAATAAAACAGCAATATGGGTTGGGCCTCCAGTTAATAGGTTAGTCCCAAAAGTAATATAAAAGTATACAATAAAGTCCATAATCATTCAAAACAGATAATAAAATAGCATGAATGCTTCATAAATTATAGATACGTTGGAGACGTATCAGCATCCCCAAGCTTAATTCCTGCTCGTCCTCGAGTAGGTAAATGATAAAAGAAAGAATTTATGAAGTGTGAATGCTAGCAGGTGCACAAGTTTGATCAATGATAATTTCAATCACCTTTTGTAGCATGATTATATGTCATAACAGTAGTTCATCTCATAAAACTTTTCATGATCAAGTAACAAGCTATTCACATGTTAAAGCATAGACCATAAACTTTCTTGAAAACTAGCAAACTTCATTCTTAGTCATCAAACAATTGCAATTCATCTTATTTTCAGGAAGGGTCTATGTTAGAGCTTTGGTTTAGCAAACTCCACATACTCAACTATCATATAGTCTTCTACAATTGCTAACACTCACGCAATACTTGTGGTTATGGAGTTTTAATCACACAGAGAAAGATAGGGGATTATAATGTTGCCTCCAAACGTATTCACCTTTGGGTGATGTCAACAATAATAGTTCATGCTAACTTACATTCAATTGGATATATATATCAGGATCACCCTAACACAAAGTGCTTGCCAAAGGATAAAATGAAAAAGGGAAAGGTGAAGATCACCTTGACTCTTGCATAAAGTAAAAGACGTAAAGTAAAAGATAGGCCCTTCGCAGAGGGAAGCAGAGTTTGTCATGCGCTTTTAGGGTTGGATACACAAAATCTTAGTGCGAAAGAACGTCACTTTATATTGCCCCTTGTATATGGACCTTTATTATGCGATGCAATGGCTTTTATTGCTTCCATAACAAGATCGTACATAAAGCTTATTTTCTCCGCACTATTAAGTCATGCATATTTAGAGAGCAATTTTATTGCTTGCACCGATGACAACTTACTTGAAGGATCTTACTCAATCCATAGGTAGGTATGGTGGACTCTCATGGCAAAAACTGGGTTTAAGGATATTTGGAAGCACAAGTAGTATCTCTACTTGGTGCAAGGAATTTTAGCTAGCATGAGGGGAAAGGCAAGCTCAACATGTTTGAATGATCCATGACAATATACTTTAACTGAGATGTGAGAAAAAATAACCCATTACGTTGTCTTCCTTGTCCAACATCAACTCTTTAGCATGTCATACTTAATGAGTGCTCACAATTACAAAAGATGTCTATGATAATATATTTATATGTGAAATCTCTCTTCCTTCAATATTCTTTCATGAATTGTTCAAATGACTAATACAATACTTGCTAACCGTTAATAAATTTACAACCTCTACTTCTTAGATTTGAAGTCATTACCCCCCATGGGATAAGCAAATGAGACATATATAATTTCAGATTTATGACATTCAACTCATTCAACCATTTACTCAGAGGATATAACTGAAGCACACGAGTAAATGACAAACTACTCCAAAAAGATATAAGTGAAGATCAATGAGTAGCTAAATAATTATGTAACTATGTGAAGACTCTCTCTCATTAAAGGATTTCAGATCTTGGTATTGTATTCAAACAGCAAGCAAAGCAAAATAAAATGACATTGCAAGGATAGCACAACTCATGTGAAGAAGCAAAAACTTAGGTTCAACTGATACTAACCGATAGTTGTTGAAGAAGAAAGGTGGGATGCCTACCGGGGCATCCCCAAGCTTAGATGCTTGAGAATTCTTGAAATATTATCTTGGGTTGCCTTCGGCATCCCCAAGCTTGAGCTTTTGTGTCTCCTTAATTCCTTTCATATCACGGTTTCCTAAATCTCAAAAACTTCATCCACACAAAACTCAACAAGAACTCGTGAGATAAGTTAGTATAAACCAATGCAAAACCATATCATCCTCTACTGTAGCAAATCATTAGAATTATTATTCAACATTGCATACTAAATGTCTCTGCATATTTAATACTCCTATCCTAAAATAGTATCATTAAACAAGCAAACATATGCAAACAATGCAAACATAACAGCAATCTGCCAAAACAGTATAGTCTGTAAAGAATGCGAGATTCATCATACTTACCTAACTCCAAAAATTATAACAAAAATACTGTGCTGTAGAATATTTATCAGAGCTCATTATGCAAAAAGATTCAACATTATATCACTATCTGACTTTTCTAGGGAATTTTTGCAACAGCAGTAAACTTTCTGTTTTCAAACAGCAACATATATACTAGCAAAATAAGCATGGTAAAGGCTATCTTGACATTTTTATTGAAAATAAAGATGCAAAACATTATTATAAATAACAGCAAGCAAATAATAACAAAAGAAAATGATGCTCCAAGCAAAACACATATCATGAGGTAAATAAAAATATAGCTCCAAGTAAAGTTACCGATGAATGAAGACGAAAGAGGGGATGCCTTCCGGGGCATCCCCAAGCTTAGGCTCTTGGTTGTCCTTTAATATTACCTTGGGGTGCCTTGGGAATCCCCAAGCTTAGGCTCTTACCACTCATTATTCCATAGTCCATCGAATCTTTACCCAAAACTTGAAAACTTCAACCACACGAAACTCAAAACAAAACTCGTAAGCTCCGTTAGCAAAAAGAAAACAAACCACCACTTTAACATACTGTAATGAATTAATTGTAAATTCAAATTTGTGTAATATCTAATGTATTCCAAGTTCTCTATGGTTCATACCCTTACATACTAGCCATAGATTCATCAAAATAAGCAAACAACACAATGAAAACAGAATCTGTCAAAAACAGAACAGTCTGTAGTAATCTGTATTAAACGTATACTTCTGGAACCCCAAAAATTATGAAATAAATTGGTGGACCTGAGGAATTTGTCTATTAATCATCTGAAAAAAGAATCAACCCAAAAGCACTCTCCAGTAAATAATGGCAGCTAATCTCGTGAGCGCTAAAGTTTCTGTTTTTTACAGCAGGATCATATAGACTTCACCCAAGTCTTCCCAAAGGCTCTACTTGGCACTTTATTGAAACAAAAGCTGTAAAACATGATTACCACAGTATCATAATCATGTGGACACACAAAAACAGTAAGGGTAAATATTGGGTTGTCTCCCAAGAAGCGCTTTTCTTTAATGCCTTTTTAGCTAGGTATGATGATGACAAAGATGCTCGCATAAAAGATAAGAATTGAAACATAAAGAGAACATCATGAAGAATATGACTAGCACATTTAAGTCTAACCCACTTCCTATGCATAGGGATTTTGTGAGCAAACAACTTATGGGAACAATAATCAACTAGCATAGGATGGCAAAACAAGCATAACTTCAAGATTTTCAACACATAGAGAGGAAACTTGACATTATTGCAATTCCTACAAGCATATGTTCCTCTCTCATAATAATTTTCAGTAGCATCATGAATGAATTCAACAATATAACCAGCACCTAAAATATTATTTTCATGATCTACAAGCATAGAAAATTTACTACTCTCCACATAAGCAAAATTCTTCTCATTCGGAATGGTGGGAGCAAACTCAACAAAATAACTATCATGTGAAGCATAATCCAATTGAAAACTAAAATCATGATGACAAGTTTCATGGTTATTTTTATTCTTTATAGCATACAAGTCATCACAATAATCATCATAAATAGCAATTTTTTTCTCATAATCAATTGGAACCTCTTCCGAAATAGTGGAATCATCACTAAATAAAGTTGACACTCTTCCAAATCCACTTTCATATTCATCACAATAAGATTCAATATCCTCCAAATTAGTGGGATCAAGACTACCTAAAGTTGACACTCTTCCAAACCCACTTTCATCAATATAATCATCATAAATAGGAGGCATGTTTTCATCATAATAAATTTGCTCATCAAAACTTTGGGAAACCAAACATATCATATTCAGCAAACATAGCATCCCCAAGCTTGTGGCTTTGCATATCATTAGCATCATGGGTATTCAAAGGATTCATACTAATAACATTGCAATCATGCTCATCATTCAAAGATTTAGTGACAAACATTTTATAGATTTCTTCTTCTAGCACTTGAGCACAATTTTCCTTACCATCATTATCACGAAAGATATTAAAAAGATGAAGCGTATGAGACAAACTCAATTCCATTTTTTTGTAGTTTTCTTTTATAGACTAAACTAGGGATAAAAGAAGAAACAAAAAGATTCGATTGCAAGATCTAAAAATATACCTTCAAGCACTCACCTCCCAAAGAACGCGCCCTTAAAAGAGCTTGATGTCTACTACATAACCTTCTTCTTGTAGACGTTGTTGGGCCTGCAAGTGCACGGGTTTGTAGGACAAGAGCAAATTTCCTCAAGTGGATGAAATAAGGTTTATCAATCCGTAGGAGGCGTAGGATGAAGATGGTCTGTCTCAAACAACCCTGCAACCAAATAACAAAGAGTCTCTTGTGTCCCCAACACACCCAATACAATGGTAAATTGTATAGGTGCACTAGTTCGGCGAAGAGATGGTGATACAAGTGCAATATGGATGGTAGATATAAGTATTTGTAATCTGAAATAATAAAAACAGCAAGGTAACAAGTGGTAAAAGTGAACATAAACAGTATTGCAATGGTAGGAAACAAGGCCTAAGGTGTTGGGGAACGTTGCAGAAAATTAAAATTTTTCCTACGGTTTCACCAAGATCCATCTATGAGTTCATCTAAGCAACGAGTCATGGGAGAGAGATTGCATCTACATACCACTTGTAGATCGCGTGCGGAAGCGTTCACTAGAACGTGGATGATGGAGTCATACTTGCGTGATCCAAATCACCGATGGCCGAGTGCCGAACGGACGGCACCTCCGCGTTCAACACACGTACGGAGCGGATGACGTCTCCTCCTTCTTGATCCAGCAAGGGGGAAGGAGAGGTTGAAGAAGATGGCTCCAGCATCAGCACGACGGCGTGGTGGTGGAGGAGCAGCAAGATTCGGAGGGGCTTCGCCAAGCTCGTGGACGGAGGAGGAAGAGGTGTAGCAGGGAGGGAGGCGCCAGAACTTGTGGTGCGGCTTCCACCTCCCCTCGCTATATAGGCCCCCAGGGGGGGCGCCGGCCCTTGGAGATCCAATCTCCCAAGGGGGGCGGTGGCCAAGGGGGTGGAGTGCCCCCCAAGGCAAGTGCCCCCCAAGGCAAGTGCCCCCCCCCCCACCCTAGGGCTTCAACCCTAGGCGCAGGGGGTGGGCCAAGGGGGGCGCACCAGCCCACTATGGGCTGGTTCCTCCCCACTTCAGCCCATGGGGCCCCTCCGGATGGGTGGCCCCACCCGGTGGACCCCCGGGACCCTTCCGGTGGTACCGGTAAAATACCGGGTGACCCCGAAACTTTCCCGATGGCCGAAACAACACTTCCTATATATAATTCTTTACCTCCGAGCCATTCCGGAACTCCTCGTGACGTCCGGGATCTCATCCGGGACTCCGAACAACATTCGGTTTACTGCATACTCATATTCATACAACCCTAGCGTCACCGAACCTTAAGTGTGTAGACCCTACGGGTTCGGAGGCACGTGAACATGACCGAGGCGGCTCTCGGGCAATAACCAACAAGGATCTGGATACCCATGTTGGCTCCTACATACTCCTCGATGATCTCATCGGATGAACCACGATGTCGAGGATTCAATTAATCCCGTATTCAATTCCCTTTGTCAATCGGTATTTTACTTGCCCGAGATTCGATCGTTGGTATCCCAATACCTCGTTCAATCTCGTTACCGGCAAGTCACTTTACTCGTACCGTAATGCATGATCCCGTGACCAGACACTTGGTCACTTTGAGCTCATTATGATGATGCACTACCGAGTGGGCCCGGTGATACCTCTCCGTAACACGGAGTGACAAATCCGATCTCGATCCGTGTCAACCCAATGCACACTTTCAGAGATACCTGTAGTGTACCTTTATAGTCACCCGATTACGTTGTGACGTTTGGTACACCCAATGCACTCCCTACGGTATCCGGAGTTACACGATCTCATGGTCTAAGGAAGAGATACTTGACATTGAAAAGCTCTAGCAAAAGCGAACTACACGATCTTGTGCTATGCTTAGGATTGGGTCTTGTCCATCACATCATTCTCCTAATGATGTGATCCCGTTATCAATGACATCCAATGTCCATAGTCGTGAAACCATGACTATCTATTGATCAACGAGCTAGTCAACTAGAGGCTCACTAGGGACATATTGTGGTCTATGTATTCACACGTGTATTACGATTTCCGGATAATACAATTATAGCATGAATAAAAGACAATTATCATGAACAAGGAAATATAATAATAATCCTTTTATTATTGCCTCTAGGGCATATTTCCAACAGTCTCCCACTTGCACTAGACTCAATAATCTAGTTACATTGTGATGAATCGAACACCCATAGAGTTCCGGTGTTGATCATGTTTTGCCCGCGGAAGAGGTTTAGTCAATGGATCTGCGACATTCAGATCCGTATGCACTTTGCAAATTTCTATGTCTCCATCTTGAACATTTTACGGATGGAGTTGAAGCGACGCTTGATGTGCTCGGTCTTCTTGTGAAACCTGGGCTCCTTGGCAAGTGCAATAGCTCCAGTGTTGTCACAGAAGAGTTTGATTGGCCCCGACGCATTGGGTATGACTCCTAGGTCGGTGATGAACTCCTTCACCCAAATTGCTTCATGCGCTGGCTCCGAGGCTGCCATGTACTCCGCTTCACATGTAGATCCTGCCACGACGCTACGCTTGCATTTGCACCATCTTGCTCCACCATTCAACATATACACGTATCCGGTTTGTGACTTAGAGTCATCCGGATCGTGTCGAAGCTAAGCGTCGACGTAACCCTTCTGACGAGCTCTTCGTCACCTCCATAAACGAGAAACATGTCCTTTGTCCTTTTCGGTGCACTTCAGGATATTCTTGACCGTTGTCCGGTGTTCCTTGCCGGGATTACTTTGGTACCTTCCTACCAAACTTACGGCAAGGTTTACATCAGTGCGGTACACAAAGATGGCATACATAATAGATCCTATGGCCGATGCATAGGGATGACGCTCATATCTTCTTTATCTTTTGCCATGGTCGGGCATTGAGCCGAGCTCAATCTCACACCTTGCAAAGACAGGCAAGAACCCTTTCTTGGACTGATCCATTTTGAACTTCTTCAAAATGTTATCAAGGTATGTGCTTTGTGAAAGACCTATGAGGCGTCTCGATCTATCTCTATAGATCTTGATGCCTAATATATAAGCAGCTTCTCCAAGGTCCTTCATTGAAAAACTTTTATTCAAGTAGGCCTTAATCTTTGTCCAAGAGTTCTATATCATTTCCCATCAAAAGTATGTCATCTACATATAATATGAGAAATGCTACAGAGCTCCCACTCACTTTCTTATGTAAACGCAGGCTTCTCCATAAGTCCGCATAAACCCAAACGCTTTGATCATCTCATCAAAGCGAATGTTCCAACTCCGAGATGCTTGCACCAGCCCATAAATGGATCATTTGGAGCTTGCATACCTTGTTAGCATTCTTAGGGTCGACAAAACCTTCCGGCCAAGCGTCATATACAACTCTTCCTTAAGATAACCGTTAAGGAACGCTGTTTTGACGTCCATCTCGCCATATCTCATAATCATAGTATGCGGCAATTGCTAACATGATTCGGACGGACTTAAGCTTCGCTACGGAGAGAAAGTCTCATCGTAGTCAATCCCTTGAACTTGCTGATAACCCTTAGCGACAAGTCGAGCTTTATAGATGGTGACATTACCATCCGCGTCCGTCTTCTTCTTAAAGATCCATTTGTTTTCTATCGCTCGCCGATCATCGTGCAAGTCGGTCAAAGTCCATACTTTGTTTTCATACATGGATCCTATCTCGGATTGCATGGCTTCAAGCCATTTGTTGGAATCCGGGCCCGCCATCGCTTCTTCATAGTTCGAAGGTTCACCGTTGTCTAACAACATGATTTCCGGTGACAGGGTTGCCATACCACTCTGGTGTGGAACGTGTCCTTGTGGACTCTGAGTTCAAGAGCAACTTGATCCGAAGTACCTTGACCATCATCATTAATTTCCTCTCCAATTGGTGTAGGCACCACAGGAACATTTTCTGAGCTGCACTACTTTCCGGTTCAAGAGGTAGTACTTCATCGAGTTCTACTTTCCTCCCACTTACTCCTTTCGAGAGAAACTCTTTTTCGTAAAGGATCCATTCTTGGCAACAAAGATCTTGCCTTCAGATCTAAGGTAGAAGGTATACCCAATGGTTTCCTTAGGGTATCCTATGAAGACGCATTTTTCCGACTTGGGTTCGAGCTTTTTCAGGTTGAAGTTTCTTGACATAAGCATCGCATCCCCAAACTTTTAGAAGCAGCGACTTAGGTTTCTTTCCAAACCATAATTCATACGGTGTCGTCTCAACGGATTTAGACGGTGCCCTATTTAAAGTGAATGTAGCTGTCTCTAGTGCGTATCCCCAAAATGATAGCGGTAAATCGGTAAGAGACATCATAGATCGCACCATATCCAATAGAGTGCGATTACGACGTTCGGACACACCGTTACCCTGAGGTGTTCCAGGCGGCGTGAGTTGTGAAACGATTCCACATTTCCTTAAGTGTGTACCAAATTCGTGACTTAAATATTCTCCTCCACGATCTGATCGTAAGAACTTTATTTTTCGGTCACGTTGATTCTCTACCTCATTCTGAAATTCCTTGAACTTTTCAAAGGTCTCGGACTTGTGTTTCATCAAGTAGACATACCCATATCTACTTAAGTCGTCTGTGAGAGTGAGAACATAACGATATCCTCCGCGATCCTCAACGCTCATTGGACCGCACACATCGGTATGTATGATTTCCAATAAGTTGGTTGCTCGCTCCATTGTTACGGAGAACGGAGTCTTGGTCATTTTGCCCAGGAGGCGTGGGTCGCTTGTGTCAAATGATTCATAATCGAGAGACTCTAAAAGTCCATCGAATGGAGCTTCTTCATGCGCTTGACACCAATGTGACCAAAGGCGGTAGTGCCACAAGTATGTGGGACTATCGTTATCAACTTTACATCTTTTGGTATTCACACTATGAATATGTGTAATATTACGCTCGAGATTCATTAAGAATAAACCATTGACCATCGGAGCATGACCATAAAACATATCTCTCATATAAATAGAACAACCATTATTCTCAGATTTAAATGAGTAGCCATCTCGCATTAAATGAGATCCTGATACAATGTTCATGCTCAAACTTGGCACTAAATAACAATTATTGAGGTTCAAAACTAATCCCGTAGGTAAATGTAGAGGTAGAGTGCCGACGGCGATCATATCGACCTTGGAACCATTCCCGACGCGCATTGTCACCTCGTCCTTCGCCAGTCTCCGTTTATTCCGCAGCTCCTGCTGTGAGTTACAAATATGAGCAATGGCACCGGTATCAAATACCTGTGAGTTACTACGAGTACTGGTAAGGTACACATCAATTACATGTATATCAAATATACCTTTAGTGTTGCCGCCTTCTTGTCCGCTAGGTATTTGGGGCAGTTCCGCTTCGGTGGCCCTTCCCTTTGCAATAAAAGCACTCTGTCTCGTGCTTGGGTCCATTCTTTGACTTCTTCCGGCAACTTGCTTATGGGCGCGGCAACATCTTTTGCCGTCCTTCTTGAAGTTCTTCTTACCCTTGCCCTTTTGAACTTAGTGGTTTTATTGACCATCAACACTTGATGTTCTTTCTTGATTTCAACCTCTGCGACTTCAGCATTGAGAATACTTCAGAATGGTCTTCACCATCCCCTGCATATTGTAGTTCATCACAAAGCTCTTGTAGCTTGGTGGGAGCGATCAAGGATTCTGTCAATGACCGCCTCGTCCAGGAGGTTAATGTCCAAATGACAAAGGTTGAGCATCCCAGACATTTTGAGTATGTGCTCACCGACGGAATTGTTTTCCTCCATCTTACAACTATAGAACTTGTCGGAGACTTCATATCTCTCGACCCGGGCATGAGCTTGGAAAACCATTTTCAGCTCCTCGAACATCTCATATGCTCCGTGTTGCTCAAAACGCTTTTGGAGCCCCGGTTCTAAGCTATAAAGCATGCCGCACTGAACGAGGGAGTAATCATCAGCACGAGACTACCAAGCATTCATAATGTCTTGGTTCTCAGGGATGGGTGCCTCACCTAGCGGTGCTTCTAGGACATATTGTTTCTTGGCTGCTATGAGGATGATCCTCGTGTTAGGACCCAGTCCGAATAGTTGCTGCCATCATCTTTCAGCTTGGTTTTCTCTAGGAACGCGTTGAAGTTCATGTTGACATGAGCGTTGGCCATTTGATCTACAAGACATTTTGCAAAGATTTTAGACTAATGTTCATGATAATTAAGTTCATCTAATCAAATTATTTAATGAACTCCCACTCAGATTTGACATCCCTCTAGTCATCTAAGTGTTACATGATCCGAGTCGACTAGGCCGTGTCCGACCATCACGTGAGACGGACTAGTCATCGTCGGTGAACATCTCCATGTTGATCGCATCTTCCATACGACTCATGTTCGACCTTTCGGTCTCTTGTGTTCCGAGGCCATGTCTGTACATGCTAGGCTCGTCAAGTTAACTCTAAGTGTTTATGCATGTGTAAAACTGTATTACACCCGTTGTATGTGAACGTAAGGATCTATCACACCCGATCATCACGTGGTGCTTCAAAACGCATTTAACTTTAGCAACGGTGCACGCTTAGGGGAACACTTTCTTGAAATTATCATAAGGGATCATCTTATTTACTACCGTCGTTCTAAGTAGACAATATTCACAAATCATAATAAACATCACATGCAATTATATAAAGTAGTGACATTATATGGCCAATATCATATAGCTCCTTTGATCTTCATCTTCGGGGCTCCATGATCATCTTGTCACCGGCATGACACCATGATCTCCATCATCGTGTCTCCATGAAGTTGCTCGCCAACTATTACTTCTACCACTATGGCTAACACGTTTAGCAATAGAGTAAAGTAATTTACATGGCGTTGAATCAATGACTCGCAGGTCATACAATAATTAAGACAACTCCTATGGCTCCTGCCGGTTGTCATACTCCTCGACATGCAAGTCGTGATTCCTATTACAAGAACATGATCTCATACATCACAATATATCATTCATCATTCATCACTTCTTCCGCCATATCACATCACATGACAATTGCTGCAAAAACAAGTTAGACGTCCTCTAATTGTTGTTGCATCTTTTACGTGGCTGCAATTGGGTTCTAGCAAGAACGCTTTTCTTACCTACGAATAACCACAACGTGATTTTTTGTCAACTTCTATTTACCCTTCATAAGGACCCTTTTCATCTAATCCGCTCCAACTAAAGTAGGAGAGACAGACACCCGCTAGCCACCTTATGCAACTAGTGCATGTCGATTAATTGGAACACATCTCACGTAAGCGTGCGTGTAAGGTCGGTCCGGGCCGCTTCATCCCACAATACCGCTGAAGCAAGAAAAGACTAGTAGCGGCAAGCAAGTTGACAAGATCTACGCCCACAACAAAATTGTGTTCTACTCGTGCAATAGAGAACTACGCATAGACCTAGCTCATGATGCCACTGTTGGGGAACGTTGTAGAAAATTAAAATTTTTCCTACGGTTTCACCAAGATCCATCTATGAGTTCATCTAGCAACGAGTCATGGGAGAGAGATTGCATCTACATACCACTTGTAGATCGCGTGTGGAAGCGTTCACTAGAACGTGGATGATGGAGTCGCATCGCCGTGATCCAAATCACCGATGACCGAGTGCCAAGCAGGACGGCACCTCCGCGTTCAACACACGTCTGGAGGCGGATGACGTCTCCTCCTTCTTGATCCAGCAAGGGGAAGGAGAGGTTGAAGAAGATGGCTCCAACCGCAGCACGACGGCGTGGTGGTGGTGGAGCAAAGCGACACTCAGGCTTCGCCAAGCTCGTGACGGAGGAGGAAGAGGTGTAGCAGGGAGGAAGGCACTGTAACTTCAGGTGCGGCTGCCTCCCCTCCCTTTATATAGGCCCCTGTGGGGTGCCGCCCTTGGAGATCCAATCTCCCAAGGGGGCGGCCAAGGGGTGGAGTGCCCCCAAGGTAAGTGGGCGCCCCCGCTAGGGTTTCAACCCTAGGCGCAGGGGTGAGCCAAAGGCGCACCAGCCCACTATGGGCTGGTTCCTCCCCACTTCAGCCCATGGGGCCCTCCGGATGGGTGGCCCCACCGGTGGACCCGGGACCCTTCCGGTGGTCCCGGTAAAAATCTGGGTGACCCGAAACTTTCCCGATGGCGAAACAACACTTCCTATATATAATTCTTTACCTCCGGACCATTCCTAACTCCTCGTGACGTCTGGGATCTCATCCAGACTCAACAACATTCGTTTACTGCATACTCATATTCATACAACCCTAGCGTCACCGAACCTTAAGTGTGTAGACCCTACGGGTTCGGGAGACACGTAGACATGACCGAGACGGCTCTCGGGCAATAACCAACAGCGGGATCTGGATACCCATGTTGGCTCCTACATACTCCTCGATGATCTCATCGGATGAACCACGATGTCGAGGATTCAATTAATCTCGTATTCAATTCCCTTTGTCAATCGGTATTTTACTTGCCCGAGATTCGATCGTCGGTATCCCAATACCTCGTTCAATCTCGTTACCGGCAAGTCACTTTACTCATACCGTAATGCATGATCCCGTGACCAGACACTTGGTCATTTTGAGCTCATTATGATGATGCATTACCGAGTGGGCCCGGTGATACCTCTCCGTAACACGGAGTGACAAATCCAGTCTCGATCCGTGTCAACCCAATGCACACTTTCAGAGATACCGTAGTGTACCTTTATAGTCACCCAGCTTACGTTGTGACGTATGGTACACCCAAAGCACTCCTACGGTATCCGGAGTTACACGATCTCATGGTCTAAGGAAGAGATACTTGACATTGGAAAAGCTCTAGCAAAACAAACTACACGATCTTGTGCTATGCTTAGGATTGGGTCTTGTCCATCACATCATTCTCCTAATGATGTGATCCCGTTATCAATGACATCCAATGTCCATAGTCGTGAAACCATGACTATCTATTGATCAACGAGCTAGTCAACTAGAGGCTCACTAGGGACATATTGTGGTCTATGTATTCACACGTGTATTACGATTTCCGGATAATAAAATTATAGCATGAATAAAAGACAATTATCATGAACAAGGAAATATAATAATAATCCTTTTATTATTGCCTCTAGGGCATATTCCAACAGTCTCCCACTTGCACTAGACTCAATAATCTAGTTACATTGTGATGAATCGAACACCCATAGAGTTACGGTGTTGATCATGTTTTGCCATGAAGAGAAAGTTTAGTCAACGGATCTGCGACATTCAGATCCGTATGCACTTTGCAAATTTCTATGTCTCCATCTTGAACATTTTTACGGATGGAGTTGAAGCGACGCTTGATGTGCTCGGTCTTCTTGTGAAACCAGGCTCCTTGGCAAGTGCAATAGCTCCAGTGTTGTCACAGAAGAGTTTGATTGGCCCCGACGCATTGGGTATGACTCCTAGGTCGGTGATGAACTCCTTCACCCAAATTGCTTCATGCGCTGCCTCCGAGGCTGCCATGTACTCCGCTTCACATGTAGATCCCGCCACGACGCTCTGCTTGCGGTACCGCACTTATCGCTCCACCATTCAACATATACACGTATCCGGTTTGTGACTTAGAGTCATCCAGATCTATGTCGAAGCTAGCGTCAACGTAATCCAGATCTGTGACTTAGAGGCTTACTAGGGACATATTGTGGTCTATGTATTCACACGTGTATTACGATTTCTGGATAATACAATTATAGCATGAATAAAAGACAATTATCATGAACAAGGAAATATAATAATAATCTTTTTATTATTGCCTCTAGGGTATATTTCCAACATAAGGTTCATACTTTCACTTGTGCAAATTCTCTCAACAATAATAACATAGATAGATCATATAACAATCCCTCGACATGCAACAAAGAGTCAGTCCAAAGCCACTAATAGAGGAGAACGAACGAAGAGATTATGGTAGGGTACGAAACCACCTCAAAGTTATCCTTTCTGTTCTATCTATTCAAGAGTTCGTAGTAAAATAACATGAAGCTATTCTTTACGCTCAATCTATCATAGAGTTCATACTAGAATAACACCTTCAGAGACAAATCAACAAAACCCCTAATGTCATCCAGATACTCCATTGTCACCTCAAGTATCCGTGGGCATGATTATACGATATGCATCACACAATCTCAGATTCATCTATTCAACCAACACAAAGTACTTCAAAGAGTGCCCCAAAGTTTCTATCGGAGAGTCAAGACGAAACGCAGCCAACGCCTATGCATAGGTTCATGGCTTAAACCCGCAAGTTGGTCACCAAAACATACATCAAGTGGCACATGATATCCCATTGTCACCACGTATAAGCACGACAAGGCATACATCAAGTGTTCTCAAATCATCAAAGACTCAATCCGATAAGATAACTTCAAAGGGAAAACTCAATTCATCACAAGAGAGTAGAGGGGGAGAAACATCATAAGATCCAACTATAATAGCAAAGCTCGGGATACATCAAGATCGTGCCATAGAGGGAACATGAGAGAGAGAGATCAAACACATAGCTACTAGTACATACCCTCAGCCCCGAGGGTGAACTACTCCCTCCTCGTCATGGATAGCGCCGGGATGATGAAGATGGCCACCGGTGATGGGATCCCCCTCAGCGTGGTGCCGGAACGGGCTCCTGAGAGGTTTTTGGTGGCTACAGAGGCTTGCGGTGGCGGAACTCCCGATCTATCTTGATATTCGATGTTTTTAGGGTACGTAGGCTTATATAGGCGAAAGAAGTTGGTCGGGGGAGCCTTGAGGGGCCCACGAGAGGGTAGGGCGCGCCAGGTGGCGCGCCCCCATCTTGTGGCCTCCTCGATGATCCCCGGCTTGCACTCCAAGTTCACAGGATTGGTTACATTCCAAAATAACTTTTCCGAAGGTTTCATTTCATTTGGACTTCGTTTGATATTCCTTTTCTTCGAAATACTGAAACATGCAATAAAACAACAATATGGGTTGGGCCTCCGGTTAATAGGTTAGTCCCAAAAGTAATATAAAAGTGTATAATAAAGCCCATAATCATTCAAAACAGATAATAAAATAGCATGAATGCTTCATAAATTATAGATACGTTGGAGACGTATCAATATTGCACCCTCTGAGTTAGAAGATATTGATGTTACAATTAAGCTTGCTAATAGAGATACTATTTCACCATTTGGGATTGTTAGAGGTGTTGAAGTCTTGTGTGGGAAAGTCAAATACCTTGTTGATTTCCTTGTTCTGGGTTCCCCACAAGATGACTTTTGTCCCATTATATTTGGTAGACCCTTCTTGAATACTGTTAATGCTAGGATCGATTGCGAAAAGGATGTTGTCACAATTGGCTTGGATGATATGACTCATGAGTTTAATTTTTCTAAGTTTCGTAGACAACCCCATGATAAAGAATTACCTAGTAAGGATGAAATAACTGGTCTTGCTTCTATTGTCGTACCTCCTACTGATCCGTTAGAACAATATTTGCTAGACCATGAAAATTATATGTTTATGAATGAAAGAAGGGAAATAGATGAAGTATTCCTTCAACAGGGTCCTATTTTGAAACACAATTTGCCTGTTGAAATCCTAGGGGATCCTCCTCCACCCAAGGGTGATCTCGTGTTTGAGCTAAAACCATTACGTGATAATCTTAAATATGCTTATCTTGATGAAAAGAAGATATATCCTGTTATTATAAGTGCTAACCTTTCAGAGAAGGAAGAGGAAAGATTATTGAAAACTCTGAAGAAGCATTGTGCTGCTATTGGATATACTCTAGATGATCTTAAGGGCATTAGTCCCACTCTATGCCAACACAAAATTAAAGTGGAGAAAGATGTCAAACCAGTTAGAGATCCTCAACGACGCTTAAATCCTAAGATGAAAGAAGTGGTAAGAAATGAGATACTAAAGCTCCTTGAGGCAGGTATAATTTATCCCGTTTCTAATAGTGAATGGGTAAGCCCTGTCCATTGTGTCCCCAAAAAGGGAGGTATTACTGTTGTTCCTAATGATAAAGATGAATTGATTCCGCAAAGAATTATTATACGTTATGGGATGGTAATTGATTTCCGTAAGTTAAATAAAGCTACTAAGAAAGATCATTACCCTTTACCTTTTATTGATCAAATGCTAGAAAGACTGTCCAAACATACACATTTCTACTTTCTAGATGGTTATTCTGGTTTCTCTCAAATACCTGTGTCAGCGAAAGATCAATCAAAAACTACTTTTACTTGCCCTTTCGATACTTTTGCTTATAGACGTATGCCTTTTGGTTTATGTAATGCACCTGCTACCTTTCAAAGATGCATGATGTCTATATTGTCTGACTTTTGTGAAAAGATTTGTGAGGTATTCATGGATGACTTCTCCGTCTATGGATCCTCTTTTGATGATTGCTTGAGCAACCTTGATCGAGTTTTGCAGAGATGTGAAGACACTAGTCTCATCCTGAATTGGGAAAAGTGTCACTTTATGGTTAATGAAGGCATTGTCTTGGGGCATAAAATTTCTAAAAGAGGTATTGAAGTTGATAAAGCTAAAGTTGATGCTATTGAAAAGATGCCATGTCCCAAGGACATTAAAGGTATAAGAAGTTTCCTTGGTCATGCCGGTTTTTATAGGTTCATTAAGGACTTTTCTAAAATCTCTAGGCCTCTGACTAATTTATTGCAAAAAGATATTCCTTTTGTCTTTGATGATGATTGTGTAGAAGCATTTGAAATACCTAAGAAAGCTTTGATCACTGCACCTATTGTTCAGCCACCTGATTGGAATTTACCCTTCGAAATTATGTGTGATGCTAGTGATTATGTTGTAGGTGTTGTTCTAGGGCAGAGAGTTGATAAGAAATTAAATGTTATTCAATATGCTAGTAAGACTCTTGATACTGCCCAGAGAAATTATGCTACTACTGAAAAAGAATTCTTGACAGTTGTATTTGCTTGTGATAAGTTCAGGCCTTACATTGTTGCTTCTAAAGTTACTATTCACACTGATCATGCTGCTATTAAATATCTTATGGAAAAGAAAGATGCTAAACCTAGACTTATTAGATGGGTTCTCTTGCTTCAAGAATTTGATTTGCATATTATTGATAGAACGAGAACTGAGAACCCCGTTGCAGACAACTTGTCTAGGCTAGAGAATGTTCTTGATGACCCACTACCTACTGATGATAGCTTTCCTGATGAACAATTAGCGGTCATTAATGCTTCTCCTACTGCTCCATGGTATGCTGATTATGCTAATTACATTGTTGCTAAATTTATACCACCTAGTTTCACATACCAGCAAAAGAAAAAGTTATTTTATGATTTAAGACATTATTTCTGGGATGACCCGCACCTTTATAAAGAAGGAGTAGATGGTGTTATTAGACGTTGTGTACCTGAGCATGAACAGGAACAGATCCTACGCAAGTGTCACTCTGAACCATATGGAGGACACCACTACCGAGATGTAATCGCACATAAGGTGTTGCAATCTGGTTTTTATTGGCCTACTCTCTTCAAAGATGCTCGTAAGTTTGTCTTGTCTTGTGATGAATGACAAAGAATTGGTAATATTAGTAGACGTCAAGAAATGCCTATGAATTATTCTCCTGTTATTGAACCATTTGATGTTTGGGGCTTTGATTATATGGGACCTTTTCCTGCCTCTAATGGATATACACATATTTTAGTTGATGTTGATTACGTTACTAAGTGGGTAGAAACTGTTCCAACTAGTAGTGCTGATCATAACACTGATGCTTAAAGAAGTTATTTTTTCGAGATTTGGAGTCCCTAGATATCTCATGACTGATGGTGGTTCACATTTTATTCATGGTGCTTTCCGTAAAATGCTTGCTAAGTATGATGTTAATCATAGAATTGCATCTCCTTATCACCCACAGTCTAGTGGTCAAGTAGAGTTGAGCAATAGAGAGCTAAAATTAATTTTGCAAAAGACTGTTAATAGGTCTAGAAAGAATTGGTCCAAGAAACTTGATGATGCATTGTGGGCCTATAGAACTGCATATAAAAATCCTATGGGTATGTCTCCGTATAAGATGGTTTATGGAAAAGCATGTCATTTACCTCTTGAACTTGAACATAAGGCATATTGGGCCATTGAAGAGCTCAACTATGATTTCAAAATTGCCAGTGAGAAGAGGTTATTTGATATTAGCTCACTTGATGAATGGAGAACCCAAGCCTATGAGAATGCCAAGCTGTTTAAAGAAAAAGTTAAAAGATGGCATGACAAAAGGATACAAAAGCGTGAGTTTAACGTAGGTGATTATGTGTTGCTATTCAACTCTCGTTTAAGATTTTTTGTAGGAAAACTTCTCTCTAAATGGGAAGGTCCTTACATTATCAAGGAGGTCTATCGTTCCGGTGCCATAAAAATCAACAACTTCGAAGGCACAAGTCCGAGGGTGGTGAACGGTCAAAGAATCAAACATTATATCTCAGGTAACCCTATTAATGTTGAAACTAATATTATGAAACTGTAACCCCAGAGGAATACATAAGGGACACTTTCCAGAACGTTTCAGACTCCGGAAAGGAATAGGTATGTGGTACGGTAAGTAAACCGACTCCAAAGCAATTCTAATGGCAATTTCTCTCAGTTTTGGAATATTTAAGGATTTTGGAAAGCAAGAAGTAATCCTGGAAGGACACGAGACCCCCACGAGGGTGGAGGGCGCACCCACCCCTACTGGGCGCGCCCCCCTGTCTCGTGGACACCTCGTGTGCCTCCTTGACTCCGTTTTCTTGCACATTATGTATTTTGGTCGGTAAAAATTCATTATATAATCTCCCGAAGGTTTTGACCACTGTATCACGCAAAAATCTTCTGTTTTTGTTTCGAGCTGTTTTTCTGACAGATCTAGAGCATCATGATGTCACCCTCCTCCAACAATGAAGACAAGGATGCTTGGCTATTGAAGATAGAGCTGAAAAGAGAAGAACCGGAGGAGATCAACAGGGATGAAGGGATCAAGAAGGCCATGGAGGATCAAGCTCCGGTGGCGAAAGAAGAAAACATCCCTCAACCTCTTCCTAACCTCTTTACCCTGACTGAGATTGAAGCTTTCAAGATGATTGAGTTAGCTCGCATACAAAACAAGTATCTCACACATGATTTTTTTGTTGTTGAAGGACCATATCGCCGGACTCAAGGGTATTATCCGCAAGTTGGAGGAGCTTTTACGCTCCATGTGCGAATTCATTGTCACCATCACCACCTTCATCACCTCCGAGGACATAATCACATGGGTATGGGCACTCCCCTTGGCAACTGCCAAGCTTGGGGGAGGTGCCCCGGTATCGTATCACCATCACACTCCTATCTTTACCGTTTTACTTAGTTCGATCCTTTTAGTAATATCTTGAATTAGTAGATTGAAGTTTTGGTATGAATTAGTTTTGAGTTTTGCTTTGTGATCTCTTTATGTAATCGAGTCCGTGAGCTATCTATAATAAATATTAGTGGTGAGTCAAGGGCTTTGCTATCTGGCTATGATCTGGAGAAAATAGAAAGAATAAAAAGAATAAAAGAGTTCAGATTTATCTTTTCGATAGTAATGACTTCATATATAAAAAGCATGAGGCTTAAAAGTTGTTGAGAGTTGACAAACATAGTTTTGGTCATCGTTGCAATTAATAGGAAGTAATAAGAAAGGAGAGGTTTTCACATATAAATATACTATCTTGGACATCTTTTATGATTGTGAGCACTCATTAAAGTATGACATGCTAAAGAGTTGATGTTGGACAAGGAAGACAACGTAATGGTTTGTGTTTTCTCACATCTGAGTTAAAGTATATTGTCATGGATCTTCCTAACATGTTGAGCTCGCCTTTCCCTCTCATGCTAGCCAAAATTCCTAGCACCAAGTAGAGATACTACTTGTGCTTCCAAATATCCTTAAACCCAGTTTTCCCATGAGTGTCCACCATATCTACCTATGGATTGTGTAAGATCCTTCAAGTAAGTTGTCATCAGTGCAGGCAATAAAAAATTGCTCTCTAAATATGCATGACTTATTAGTGCGGAGAAAATAAGCTTTATACGATCTTGTTATGGAAGCAATAAAAGCAACGGACTGCATAATAAAGGTCCATATACAAGTGGCAATATAAAGTGACGTTCTTTCGCATTAAGATTTTGTGTATCCAACCCTAAAAGCGCATGACAACCTCTGCTTCCCTCTGCGAAGGGCTTATCTTCTATTTTATGTATTTTACTTTATGCAAGAGTCAAGGTGATCTTCACCTTTCCCTTTTTCATTTTATCCTTTTGGCAAGCACCTCATGTTGGAAAGATCCTGATACATATATCCAATTGGATGTTTGTTAGCATGAACTATTATTGTTGACATCACCTAAAGGTGAATACGTTGGGAGGCAAAATTATAAGCCCCTATCTTTCTCAGTGTCCGACTAAAACTCCATAACCATAAGTGTTGCGTGAGTGTTAGCAATTGTACAAGACTATATGATAGTTGAGTATGTGGACTTGCTGAAAAGCTCTATTCTTGACTCTTTCTGATGTTATGATAAATTGCAATTGCTTCAATGACTGAGATTATAGTCTGTTAGTTCCCAATGAAGTTTATGTTCCATACTTGACATTGTGAACAGATTGTTACTTGAGCATAGGAAATCATATGACAAAATCTATATATGTTGCTGTTATAAGAATGATCATGATGCCCTCATGTCCGTATTTTATTTTTATGGACACCTCTATCTCTAAACATGTGGACATATTTTTCGATTTCGGCTTCCGCTTGAGGACAAGCGAGGTCTAAGCTTGGGGGAGTTGATACGTCCATTTTGCATCATGCTTTTATATCAATATTTATTGCAATTATGGGCTGTTATTACACATTATGTCACAATACTTATGGCTATTCTCTCTTATTTTACAAGGTTTATCATGAAGAGGGAGAATGCCGGCAGTTGGGATTCTGGATGGAAAAGGAGCAAATATTGGGAACCTATTCTGCACAGCTCCAAAAGTCCCGCAACTCCACGAAAATCATTTTTGGATTTAATAAAAATTATTGGGCAAAGAAAGTATCGGAGGGGGCCCACACCCTGGCCAGGAGGGTGGGGGCGCGCCCCCTATCTCCTGGGCCCCCTGGTGGCCTTCCGGTGCCCATCTTCTGCTATATGAAGTCTCTTGTCCTGGAAAAAATTATAAGCAAGCTCACGAGACGAAACTCCGCCGCCACGAGGCGGAACCTTGGCAGAACCAATCTAGTGCTCCGGCAGAGCTGTTCTGCCAGGGAAACTTCCCTCCGGGAGGGGGAAATCATCACCATCATCATCACCAACGATCCTCTCATTGGGAAGGGGTCAATCTCCATAAACATCTTCACCAGCACCATCTCCTCTCAAACCCTAATTCATCTCTTCTATCCAATCTTGTATCCAAAACCACAAATTGGGTACCTGTGGGTTGCTAGTAGTGTTGATTACTCCTTGTAGTTGATGCTAGTTGGTTTATTGGGTGGAAGATCATATGTTTAGATCCTTAATGCATATTAATACCCCTCTGATTATGAACATGAATATGCTTTGTGAGTAGTTACGTTTGTTCCTGAGGACATAGGTGAAGTCTTGCTATTAGTAGTCATGTGAATTTGGTATTCGTTCCATATTTTGATGAGATGTATGTTGTCTCTCTTCTAGTGGTGTTATGTGAACGTCGACTACATGACACTTCACCATTATTTGGGCCTAGAGGAAGGCATTGGGAAGTAATAAGTAGATGATGGGTTGCTAGAGTGATGTAAGCTTAAACCCTAGTTTATGCATTGCTTCGTAAGGGGCTGATTTGGATCCATTAGTTTCATGCTATGGTTAGGTTTACCTTAATACTTCTTTTGTAGTTGCGGATGCTTGCAATAGGGGTTAATCACAAGTGGGATGCTTGTCCAAGTAAGGGCAGTACCCAAGCACCGGTCCACCCACATATCAAATTATCAAAGTACTGAACGCGAATCATATGAGCGTGATGAAACTAGCTTGACGATAATTCCCATGTGTCCTCGGGAGCGCTTTTCTCATTATAAGAAATTGTCCAGGCTTGTCCTTTGCTACAAAAAGGATTGGGCCACCTTGCTGCACTTTATTTACTTTCATTGCTTGTTACTCGTTACAAATTATCTTATCACAAAACTATCTGTTACCTACAATTTCAGTGCTTGCAGAGAATACCTTACTCAAAACCGCTTGTCATTTCCTTCTGCTCCTCGTTGGGTTCGACACTCTTACTTATCGAAAGGACTACGATGGATCCCCTATACTTGTGGGTCATCAAGGAACACCTTGTGTGCTATCAAACGTCACAACGTAAATGGGTGATTATAAAGATGCTCTACAGGTGTCTCCGAAGGTATTTGTTGGGTTGGCATAGATCGAGATTAGGATTTGTCACTCCATGTTTCGGAGAGGTATCTCTGGGCCCTCTCGGTAGTGCTCATCATTATAAGCCTTGCAAGCAATGTGACTAATGAGTTAGTTGCAAGATGAAGTATTACGGAACGAGTAAAGAGACTTGCCGGTAACGAGATTGAACTAGGTATGGTGATACCGACGATCGAATCTCGTGCAAGTAACATACCGATGACAAAGGGAACAACGTATGTTGTTATGCGGTTTGACCGATAAAGATCTTCATAGAATATGTAGGAGCCAATATGAGCATCCAGGTTCCGCTATTGGTTATTGACCGGAGATGTGTCTCGGTCATGTCTACATAGTTCTCGAACCCGTAGGGTCCGCACGCTTAACGCTCGATGACGATTTGTATTATGAGTTATGTGATTTGATGACCGAAGTTTGTTCGGAGTCCCGGATGAGATCACGGACATGACGAGGAGTCTCGAAATGGTCGAGTAGTAAAGATCCATTTATTGGAAGGCTATATTCGGACATCAGAATGGTTCCGAGTGATTTGAGTATTTTTCGGAGTACCGGGGAGTTATGGGAATTCACTGGGAGAAGTAATAGGCCTTATTGGGCTTTAGTGGAGAGAGGGGAGAAGGGCCAAGAGGTGGCGCACGCCTCCCCCCTGCCCAAACCGAATTGGACAAGGGGTGGGGGCGCGCCCCCTGTCCTTCTCCCTCTCCTCTCCCTCTCTTTCCTTCTCTCCTACTCCGAATAGGAAGGGGAATCCTACTAGGACTTGGGAGTCCTAGTAGGACTCCCTATGCTTGGCGCGCCCCCAGACCGGCCGCCTCCTCCCTCCCTCCTTTATATACGGGGGAGGGGAGCACCCCAAAGGCACCCCAAGATTTGTCTTAGCCGTGTGCGGCGCCCCCTCCACAGTTACACAACTCGGTCATATCATCGTAATGCTTAGGCGAAGCCCTGCGCCGGTAACATCATCATCACCGTTGCCATGCCGTTGTGCTGACGGAACTCTCCCTCGGCCTCAACTGGATCAAGAGTATGAGAGACGTCATCGAGCTGAACGTGTGCTGAACGTGGAGGTGCCATACGTTCGGTGCTTGGATCGGCTGGATCACGAAGACGTTCGACTACATCAACTGCATTACTAAACGCTTCCGCTTTCGGTCTATGAGGGTACGTGGACACACTCTCCCCTCTCGGTTCTATGCATCCCCTAGATAGATCTTGCGTGATCGTAGGTAATTTTTTTGAAATACTACCTTCCCCAACAGTCATTGTGCAGTTGCTTTGCTCCGGACACTCTGTCCCGGTTGATCACTCCTCTCCCTTTGATTGAGCCCTTGAAGTTGAGAATATGCTCCACTTGCCGGTCCATTTCCTCTTGCATGCTCATGAGCATGACCATGTCCACTTGTTTGTCCGAATTCGATGAATTGAGTAACTCATCTGGAATCATTTGGTCAAGTTCCGTCGGTCCATATTCCTCGTCCGACGAAGCATTGGAATCCATCATTTACCTAAAAAAATCACAATATATCCGATCGGTCAATGTGTCGAACACATCAAGCGCAAGGCGGAGCCGGAGAGTTACCGGGTGTACTACGATGGCGTACGGGCCGGCGACAACATCCCCCACGGCAAGGACGGGAGCGCTCTTCCGGAGCTAGCGACGGAGAGCCTGGGAACGGCTGCGAAGCGGGCGCGGCGGTGGAGCTGCGAGCCGGATGGCGCAGAGGAGGAAGAATAAAGGAGAGAGCAAATGGATGCGGCAACTCAGGGGGGGATTGAAGGAAATATGCCCTAGATGCAATAATAAAGTTATTATTTATTTCCTTATTTCATGATAAATATTTATTATTCATGCTAGAATTGTATTAACCGGAAACATAATACATGTGTGAATACATAGACAAACATAGTGTCACTAGTATGCCTCTACTTGACTAGCTCATTGATCAAAGATGGTTATGTTTCCTAACCATAGACATGTGTTGTCATTTGATTAATGAGATCACATCATTAGGAGAATGATGTGATTGACTTGACCCATTCCGTTAGCTTAGCACTTGATCGTTTAGTATGTTGCTATTGCTTTCTTCATGTCTTATACATGTTCCTACAACAATGAGATTATGCAACTCCCGTTTACAGGAGGAACACTTTGTGTGCTACCAAACGTCCACAACGTAATCGGGTGATTATAAAGGAGCTCTACAGGTGTCTCCAAAGGTACATGTTGGGTTGGCGTATTTCGAGATTAGGATTTGTCACTCCGATTATCGGAGAGGTATCTCTGGGCCCTCTCGGTAATACACATCACTTAAGCCTTGCAAGCATTGTAACTAATGAGTTAGTTACGGGATGATGTATTACGGAACGAGTAACGAGACTTGTCGGTAACGAGATTGAACTAGGTATTGGATACCGACGATCGAATCTCGGGCAAGTAACATACCGATGACAAAAGGGAACAACGTATGTTGTTATGCGGTTTGACCGATAAAGATCTTCGTAGAATATGTAGGAGCCAATATGAACATCCAGGTTTCATTATTGGTTATTGACCGGAAACAGTTCTAGGTCATGTCTACATAGTTCTCGAACCCGTAGGGTCCGCAACGCTTAACGCTATGGCGATGCTTTATTATGAGTTTATGAGTTTTGATGTACCGAAGGAGTTCGGAGTCCCGGATGAGATCGTGGACATGACGAGGAGTCTTGAAATGGTCGGGACGTAAAGATCGATATATTGGACGACTATATTCGGACATCGGAAAGGTTCCGAGTGATTCGGGTATTTTTCGGAGTACCGGAGAGTTACGGGAATACGTATTGGGCCTTATTGGGCCATACGGGAAAGAAGGAAAAGGGCCTCAAGGGTGGCCGCACCCTCCCCTTTGTCTGGTCCGAATTGACTAGGAAGGGGGCGCCTCTTCCTTCCTTCTCCTTTTCCCTTCCTCTTTTCCTATTCCATATGGGAGGTGGAATCCTACTAGGACTAGGGAGTCCTAGTAGGACTCACACTTGGCGCGCCTCTCCTAGGGCCGGCCTCCTCCTCCCTTGCTCCTTTATATACGGGGCAGGGGCACCCCAAGACACACAAGTTGATCATCGTGATCGCTTTCTTAGCCGTGTGCGGTGCCCTCCACCATATTCCACCTCGGTCATATCGTCATGAGTTTAGGCGAAGCCTGCGTCGATAGAACATCATCATCGCCACCACGCCGTCTTGTCGACGGAACTCATCCCGACACCCTGCCGGATCGGAGTCCGGGATCGTCATCGAGCTGAACGATGTGCGAGAACACGAAGGTGCCGTGACGTTCGGTACTTGGATCGGTAGGATCGTGAAGGCGTCTGACTACATCAACCGCGTTGTCATAACGCTTCGCTTCGGTCTCACGAGGGTACGTGGACACACTCTCCTCTCGTTGCTATGCATCACCATGATCTTGCGTGTGCGTAGGAATTTTTTGAAATTACCACGCTTCCCAACAAAGGGCATCCGAGCCTAGGTTTTATGCGTTGATGTTATATGCACGAGTAGAACACAAGTGAGTTGTGGGTGATACAAGTCATACTGCTTACCAACATGTCATACTTTGGTTCGGCGGTATTGTGAGATGAAGCGGCCGGACCGACATTACGCCAGACGCTTACGCGAGACTGGTTTCACCGCTGCGAGCACTCGTTGCTTAAAGGTGACTGGCGAGTGTCTGCTCTCTCACTTTAGTTGAACTGAGTGTGGCTACGCCCGGTCCTTGCGAAGGTTAAAACAACACTAACTTGACGAACTATCGCTGTGGTTTTGATGCGTAGGTAAGAACGGTTCTTGCTCAGCCCATAGCAGCCACGTAAAACTTGCAACAACAAAATAGAGGACGCCTAACTTGTTTTTGCAGGCATGTTGTGATGTGATATGGTCAAGACGTGATGCTATATTTTATTGTATGAGATGATCATGTTTTGTAACCGAAGTTATCGGTAATCGGCAGGAGCCATATGGTTGTCGCTTATTGTATGAAATGCAACGCATACAGTAATTGCTTTTACTTTATCACTAAGCGGTAGCGATAGTCGAGAAGCAATAGTTGGCAAGACGACAACGATGCTACGATGGAGATCAAGGTGTCGCGCCGGTGGCGATGGTGATCATGACGGTGCTCGAGATGGAGATCACAAGCACAAGATGATGATGGCCATATCATATCACTTATATTGATTGCATGTGATGTTTATCCTTTATGCATCTTATCTTGCTTTGATTGACGGTAGCATTTTAAGATGATCTCTCACTAATTATCAAGAAGTGTTCTCCCGAGTATGCACCGTTGCCAAAGTTCGTCGTGCCCGGACACCACGTGATGATCGGGTGTGATAAGCTCTCGTCCATCTACAACGGGTGCAAGCCAGTTTTGCACACGCGAATACTCAGGTTAAACTTGACGAGCCTAGCATATGCAGATATGGCCTCGGAACACGGAGACCGAAAGGTCGAGCGTGAATCACATAGTAGATATGATCAACATATTGATGTTCACCGTTGAAACTACTCCATCTCACGTGACGACCGGACATGGTGTAGTTGATATGGATCACGTAATCACTTAGAAGATTAGAGGGATGTCTATCTAAGTGGGAGTTCTTAAGTAATATGATTAATTGAACTTTAATTTATCATGAACTTAGTCCCGTAGTATTTTGCAAATTATGTTGTAGATCAATAGCTCGCGTTGTTGCTTTCATATGTTTATTTTGATATGTTCCTAGAGAAAAATTATGTTGAAAAATGTTAGTAGCAATGATGCGGATTAGATCCGTGATCTGAGGTTTATCCTCATTGCTGCCTGTAAGAACTATGTCCTTGATGCACCGCTAGGTGACAGACCTATTGCAGGAGCAGATGCAGACGTTATGAACTTTTGGCTAGCTCAATATGATGACTACTTGATAATTTTGTGCACCATGCTTTACGGCTTAGAATCGGGACTTCAAAGACATTTTTGAACGTCATGGACCATATGAGATGTTCCAGGAATTGAAGTTAATATTTAAGAAAATACCCGAGTTGAGAGATAGGAAATCTCCAACAAGTTCTATAGCTAAAAGATGGAGGAGAATCGCTCAACTAGTGAGCATGTGCTCGATTGTCCGGGTACTTCAATCGCTTGAATCAAGTGGGAGTTAATCTTCCGGATAAGATAGTGATTGGCAGAGTTCTCTAGTCACCATCACCAAGTTGCTTTGGAACTTCGTGATGAACTATAATGCAAGGGATGACGAAAACGATTCCCGAGCTCTTCATGATGCCGAAATCGACGAAGGTAGAAATCAAGAAAAGAGCATCAAGTGTTGATGATTGACAAGACCACTAGTTTCAAGAAAAGGGCAAAGGGAAAGAAAGGGAACTTCAAGTAGAATGACAAGCAAGTTGTCACTCCCGTGAAGAAGACCAAAGCTGGACCAAAGCCTGAAATTGAGTGCTTACACTGCAAAGGAAATGGTCACTGGAAGCGGAAATGCCCTGAATATTTGGTGGATAAGAAGGATGGAAAAGTGAACAAGGGTATATTTGATATACAGGTTATTAATGTGTGCCTTACTAGTGTTTATAGTAGCCCCTGAGTATTTGATGCTTGTTCAGTTGCTAAAATTAGTAACTTCAAACAGAGTTACGAATAAGCAGAGACTAGTTGAGGGTGAAGTGACGATGTGTGTTGGAACTGGTTCCAAGATTGATATGATCATCATCGCACACTCCCTATACTTTCGGGATTAGTGTTGAACCTAAATAAATGTTATTTGGCGTTTATGCTGAGCATGAATATGATTTGATCATGTTTATTGCAATACGATTATTCATGTAAGTTAGAGAATAATTATTGTTCTATTTACATGAATAAAACCTTCTATGGTCATACACCCAATGAAAATGGTTTGTTGGATCTCGATCGTGTGATACACATATTCATAATATTGAAACCAAAAGATGTAAAGTTAATAATGATAGTGCAACTTATTTGTGGTAATCGCCGTTTAGGTCATATTGGTGTAAAGCGCATGAAGAACTCCATCTTGATGGGCTTTTGGAATCACTTGATTATGAATCACTTGGTACTTGCGAACCGTGCCTCATGGGCAAGATGACTAAAACGCCGTTCTCTGGAACTATGGAGCGAGCAACTGATTTGTTGGAAATCATACATACTGATGTCTGTGGTCCAATGAATGTTGAGGCTCGCGACAGGTATCGTTATTTTCTCACCTTCACAGATGATTTGAGCAGATATGGGTATATCTACTTGATGAAACATAAGTCTGAAACATTTGAAAAGTTCAAAGAATTTCAGAGTGAAGTGGAAAATCATCGTAACAAGAAAAATAAAGTTTCTGCGATCTGATCGTGGAGATGAATATTTGAGTTACGAGTTTGGTCTTCAATTAAAACATTGTGGAATAGTTTCACAGCTCACGCCACCTGGAACACCACAACGTTATGGTGTGTCCGAACGTCGCAACCGCACTTTATTTGATATGGTGCGATCAATGATGTCTCTTACCGATTTACCAATATCGTTTTGGGGTTATGCATTAGATACAGTTGCATTCACGTTAAATAGGGCACCATCTAAATCCGTTGAGATGACACCTTATGAACCGTGGTTTGGCAAGAAACCCAAGTTGTTGTTTCTTAAAGTTTGGGGTTGCGATGCTTATGTGAAAAAGTTTCATCCTGATAAGCTCAAACCCAAATTGGAGAAATGCGTCTTCATAGAATACCCAAAGGAAATTGTTGGGTACACCTTCTATCACAGATCCGAAGGCAAGATATTCGTTGCTAAAATGGATCCTTTCTAGAGAAGGAGTTTCTCTCGAAAGAAGTGAGTGGGAGGAAAGTAGAACTTGATGAGGTAATCGTACCTTCTCCCGAATTGGAAAGTAGTTCATCACGAAATCAGTTCCCAAAGTGATTCCTACACCGATTAGTGAGGAAGCTAATGATGATGATCATGAAACTTCAGATCAAGTTACTACAGAACCTCGTAGGTCTTCTAGAGTACGGTCCGCACCAGAGTGGTACGGTAATCCTGTTCTTAAAGTCATGTTACTAGACCATGATAAACCTACGAACTATGAGGAATCGATGATGAGCCCAGATTCCACAAAATGGCTGGAGGCCATGAAATCTGAGATAGGATCCATGTATGAGAACAAAGTGTGGACTTTGGTGGACTTGCCCGTTGATCGGCAAACCATAAGAAATAAATGGATCTCAAGAGGAAGACGGACATTGATAGTAGTATTACTATCTACAAAGCTCGACTTGTCGTAAAAAGGTTTTTGAGAAGTTCAAGGTGTTGACTACAATGAGATTTTCTCAACTGTAGCGATGCTTAAGTCTGTCCAAATCATGTTAGCAATTGCCACATTTTATGAAATCTGGCAAATGGATGTCAAAACTGCATTCCTTAATAGTTTTCTTAAAGAAGAGTTGTATATGATGTAAACAGAAGGTTTTGTCAATCCTAAAGGTGCTAACAAAATGTGCAAGCTCCAAGAATCCATCTATGGACTGGTGCAAACATCTCGAGTTTGAATATATGCTTTGATAAGTTGATCAAAGCATATAGTTTTATCTGCACTTACGGTGAAGCCTTGTATTTACAAGAAAGTGAGTGGGAGCACTACAAAGATTTCCGATAAGTATATGTGAATGACATATTGTTGTTCGGAAATAATGTAGAATTTTTATGAAAAGCATAAATTAGTATTTGAAAGGAGTTTTTCAAAGAAAGACCTCAAAGTGAAGTCAAGCTTACATATTGAGCATCAAGATCTATAGAGATAGATCAAGACGCTTGATAAGTTTTTCAATGAGTACATACCTTGACAAGATTTTGAAGTAGTTCAAAATGGAGCAGTCAAAGAAAGAGTTCTTGCCTGTGTTACAAGGTGTGAAATTGAGTAAGACTCAAAGCCCGACCACGACGTAAGATAGAAAGAGAATGAAAGTCATTCCCTATGCCTCAGCCATAGGTTCTATAAAGTATGCCATGTTGTGTACCAGATCTATTGCATACCCTACCACTAAGTTTGGCAAGGGAGTGCAATAGTGATCTAAGAGTAGATCAATGTACAGCGGTCAAAATTATCCTTAGTGAAATAAGGATATGTTTCTCGATTATGGAAGTGACAAAAGGTTCGTCGTAAAGGGTTACGTCGATGCAAATTTTGACACTAATCTAGATGACTCTAAGTCTCGGTCTAGATACATATTGAAAGTGGGAGCAATTAGCTAGAGTAGCTCTGTACAGAGCATTGTAGACATAGAAATTTGCAAAATACTTACGGCTCGAATGTGCGTAATTCGTTGACTAAGCTTCTCTCACGAGCAAAACATGATCACACCTTAGTACTCTTTGGGTGTTAATCACATAGCGATGTGAACTAGATTATTGACTCTAGTAAACCCTTTGGGTGTTGGTCACATGACGATGTGAACTATGGGTGTTAATCATATCTGAGATATGAATATTGGCGTTAAATCACATGGCAATGTGAACTAGATTATTGACTCTAGTGCAAGTGGGAGACTGAAGGAAATATGCCCTAGAGGCAATAATAAAGTTATTATTTATTTCCTTATTTCATGATAAATATTTATTATTCATGCTAGAATTGTATTAACCGGAAACATAATACATGTGTGAATACATAGACAAACATAGTGTCACTAGTATGCCTCTACTTGACTAGCTCATTGATCAAAGATGGTTATGTTTCCTAACCATAGACATGTGTTGTCATTTGATTAATGAGATCACATCATTAGGAGAATGATGTGATTGACTTGACCCATTCCGTTAGCTTAGCACTTGATCGCTTAGTATGTTGCTATTGCTTTCTTCATGACTTATACATGTTCCTACAACTATGAGATTATGCAACTCCTGCTTAACGGAGGAACACTTTGTGTGCTACCAAACGTCCACAACGTAGCAGGGGTGATTATAAAGGAGCTCTACAGTGTCTCCAAAGGTACATGTTGGGTTGGCGATTTCGAGATTAGGATTTGTCACTCCGATTATCGGAGAGGTATCTCTGGCCCTCTCGGTAATACACATCACTTAAGCCTTGCAATCATTGCAACTAATGAGTTAGTTATCGGATGATGTATTACGAACGAGTAACGAGACTTGTCGATAACGAGATTGAACTAGGTATTGGATACCGACGATCGAATCTCGGCAAGTAATATACCAATGTCAAAAGGAACAACGTATGTTGTTATGCGGTTTGACCGATAAAGATCTTCGTAGAATATGTAGGAGCCAATATGAACATCCAGGTTCCACTATTGGTTATTGACCGAAACAGTTCTAGGTCATGTCTACATAGTTCTCGAACCCGTAGGGTCCGTGACGCTTAACGCCCGGCGACAGCTTTTATTATGAGTTTATGAGTTTTGATGTACCGAAGGAGTTCGGAGTCCCAGATGAGATCGGGGACATGACGAGGAGTCTCGAAATGGTCGGGACGTAAAGATCGATATATTGGACGACTATATTCGGACATCGGAAAGGTTCCGAGTGATTCGGTATTTTCAGAGTACCGAGAGTTACGGGAATACGTATTGGGCCTTATTGGGCCATACGGGAAAGAAGGAAAAGGGCCTCAAGGGTGGCCGCACCCCTCCCCTTGGTCTGGTCCGAATTGGACTAGGGAAGGGGGGCGCCCCCTTCCTTCCTTCTCCTTTTCCCTTCCTCTTTTCCTATTCCATATGGGAGGTGGAATCCTACTAGGACTAGGGAGTCCTAGTAGGACTCCACACTTGGCGCGCCCCCTCCTAGGGCCGGCCTCCTCCTCCCTTGCTCCTTTATATACGGGGGCAGGGGGCACCCCAAGACATACAAGTTGATCATTGTGATCGTTTCTTAGCCGTGTGCGGTGCCCCCTCCATCATATTCCACCTCGGTCATATCGTCGCGGAGTTTAGGCGAAGCCCTGCGTCGGTAGAACATCATCATCGTCACCACGCCGTCGTGCTGATGGAACTCATCCCCGACACCCTGCTGGATCGGAGTCCGGGATCGCCATCGAGCTGAGCGTGTGCGAGAACACGGAGGTGTCGTACGTTCGGTACTTGGATCGGTCGGATCGTGAAGACGTACGACTACATCAACCGCGTTGTCATAACGCTTCCGCTTTCGGTCTACGAGGATACGTGGACACACTCTCCCCTCTCGTTGCTATGCATCACCATGATCTTGCGTGTGCGTAGGAAATTTTTTGAAATTACTACGTTTCCCAACAGGGATTTGGTGCAATTTGGGGTGGGGTCGGGTTGTCGGGTCCGACGTGGCGGGCGCCCCATATTTAGGCTGGATATGGGGGGTGCCGGTCAGCCCGAGTGTTTGAGGGGCCCTGTCTGGGTCAAAAAATTGTGACTGAGCGTCCCACGCAGGCGTATGAGGCGGGTTTGAAAGGTCCGGTTGTGGATGCTCTAAGGGTGGTTGATCGAATCGAAAGGAACGGGGAGAGAGCATAAATTCTCCAAAAGAATCAATGAGAGGAGAAAAGTAAAAAAATTGGAACTAGGAAAATATAGGACCCCGATATCGCGCGGACAATCGCGGAGAGGAGGAGACAGATCAAACATTGTGAGGATAAGACGTTGCTCACCTATCGGGGGGATGGCGGCGAGCTCGGAGGCGACCCAGCGAGCATAGATTGCCGCCGCGCTCCGTCCCAGAGTGGTCGGGCCCGCCCCAAATCGTTGCTATCCGTCCTGGAGCCGCCGCGCCCGGCCCAAACTGTCGTGCCCTGTCCCGAAGTCGTTGCTCCCACCCCAAACCGCTGTGCCCCGTCCCGGAGCCGTCGCGCCCGCCCCAAACTGCCACGCCCAGTCCCAGAGCCATCGCATCGTTTAACTTCTCCTCCGTGGCCGCTTCCTCAAGCTGTGCGGCATCGGTGATGCCCTAGCTCCTGCGGAAGCGGATCTCCCGGGCGACGGCGACATCCTCAAAATGCCGCTGCTATCCGCTGCCCCCCTTTGTAGCTCGCCATCCCTACCACCCTCGGCAAATTTCCGAGAAAGAGAAAAGAGGAGCGGCACGGAGCGGCTTAGAAGGAATCTCGCGACGCTCACCGACGGTCACCGGACGCCGGAGGAAGAGGCAGCTGGGTTGCTCGTGCGCTCGACACGCAAGATGTGTGTCAGTGTGTGGAGAGTGAGGAGGAATGGATGAGGCAGAATGGGGGTAGGGGGGCGTTCGTAAGACTCCGCCTCGACGCGAATGAGTCGCTAGGATGGCGTGGCGAGTTCGCGTGCGACAAGATATGTGCGGGCGATCCAACGACACCAAGGGTGTTTAGGACAAGATTGCAAAATATAGCACGTTCCGGAGTTATAGATTCTGAAAATATATACTGTAAATTCTACTCTATTAACATATCATATAAAAAGCGAGCGCACACAGACCACACATATAACCATACAAGCACTTCTCCTAGTCACACACACTATAATGATGAAAACTATAATAACTTGATGAATCTCAATAAATTTTTACTACACACACCATCATATAGATATAATACGGAAAATCTCACTAAGAAGTGCGTTTTTGAACCAAGAGGCTGGTATTTCATAATTATATAAAGAGATATGCACTATAGTATCATGGGTGGTTTGAAAAATAATATCATATGTGCTATAGATGTATTAAGCTAGTAAGCTAGACTACAGAACATACAAACTGAAGTTTAAAGTCCATGTAATGCCAAACATTTTATGTCTTATTTTATGAAAAAGAATCCAATCTAATTTTCTGATAAAAACATATGTTTTGCCTTTGTTTACATAGTCTTCAAATATTTGTTCACTTTTAATTGTTGACATAAAGTAATCGTCACATCAAACCGAAAAGCCAATATTGGGCAAAGATCCAATTCTACGGTGCTTCTTCTCATGATATCTAAAATGTAACCATTTTCAGGGTATAACCCTTTCGTATATGCATATCTTTTCTTTGCTATTAACATATTGAGACAGACTTTAATATTTTCTCAACACACACCATGATTTATGAAATTTAAAACATTCTTTATGTTATTTACTTAAGTTGACATCTACTTTCTCCGTCCCATAATATAAGAATGTTTTCGACACTAGAGGGAATACAAAAGAAGAAACACGATATTTTTTGTGTAGTACTCCCTCCGTCCGAAAATACTTGTCATCAAAATGAATAAAAAGGGATGTATCTAGATGTATTTTAGTTCTAGATACACTCCTTTTTGTCCATTTTGATGATAAGTTTTTCCGGACGGAGTGAGTAAAACGTAAAACCGCTCCTATTGATGCTGAAGCAAGCAAACTTTTCTTAAACCCAAGTAGCCAAAGGGAAAGAAAAAAACCACGCCATGGCTTCCTCTTCCCTCTTCGCCGCCGGGCGCCGCCTTCTCCACTTGGGGCGCGGCAGGCTTCTCCAAGGCCGAGTCCGTCCCCACAATCCCACTCCTCTGCTCCTCCCTGTGCGCGCCGCATCCTCTCCTCCCTCCAACAGCGCCGACAGGCCGCCGCGGCGACCCCCGGGCCTGCAGTCCACTCTGTGGCCGCTGGGCCACCCGGACACGCTTCTGGTGCCGGAGATCGAGCGCTGGGCGGAGAAGCCCGGCAACCGCCTCCGCCCCGTTGAGCTCGAGCGCATCGTCAAAGAGCTCCGCAAGCGCCGCCGCCACCGCCAGGCCCTCGAGGTACTGCCCTCCCCCTTGCCCCACTGACTGTCCGTCGGCTGTTCGATGAAATGCGGCAGTAGCTTCCCATGGTTCTGTTCGCCCGTTTATCTCTTGCGGTGGAATGCGGGAAATTCCCTGCCATTGACAGATGCGAGTAGGATATTTCTGAAATGGGACCTGATATGTTTCTCATTTTTACCATGATGTATAATCACGTGGATACTTGCTATCGTGATAACGTTGAGGACCTCATGGACCGCAGGAACTAGAAAACGTAGGAATAGCCTAAGAGGAAACACCTATGACTGATAGTCACTTAATTGGATTCCTACAAATCTTAAAAACACAAGAATTTAGCAAGTGATGCCTTTGGATGGCGCAGAGGAAATAAACACAGTTATTCTGAAGGAATCAGAGGAGACAGTATGTAGATATAACAACAAAGTGCATTGGACTTCTTAGAGGTAAAACAAAATGAGGCTTAAGTTCGTGCTGAGATTCTTATGGAATTGGGTGCATCGAATGTATTACATAGGATTTTGGCAACCCAATCCCAAGAACCAAAATACCTATGAAAATCCTACAATCCAAAGAGGTGTTGAAAGAACTGCAAGGAAGATTTCCTTTTGAGTCATTGCTTAGACGTTATGACTTTGTGTGACTAGATGATCCAAGTACGAAACAGTAGCACATGGTGCATAAAGAAGAGAATGTCATGTTCAATTTATTTTATTTTCCTTATCTCACAGACTTTAAGTTTACTGGGAATGAGCAGTTTAATCTGGTCTGTGTTTTATTTTTAACTCAATGTGGTCTGTAGTTAAAATACTTCTACGCCGGTTAACCTGCATCTGCATTCATGTTTAGAATTAACGACAAACTATGGCAACCAGGGGTTTGCAGCATGTAAACCATTAAATCCTTGAAGTATGTATAAAATAATAATAATCCCTATATTTTGTCGCTAGTAATCATGGGGTATTGTACGTACCCTTGAAATGCCTCATCAGTTTCTTTCCAAACCTTTACTTTGCACAGGTCTCCGAGTGGATGAGTGCTAAGGGTCATGTCAGATTTTTGCCAAAGGATCATGCTGTTCACCTGGATTTGATCGGTCAAGTTCATGGAATCGGAGCAGCAGAAGCCTACTTCAATGAACTGCATGATAAAGATAAGACGGAGAAACCCTATGGTGCACTCCTGAACTGCTACACACGAGAACTCATGGTTGATGAATCCTTGGCTCATTTTCAGAAGATGAAAGAGATGGGTTTTGTGTTCTGCAGTCTCCCCTACAATAACCTCATGGGCCTCTATACTAACATAGGACAGCATGAGAAGGTCCCTTCAGTGATAGCAGAGATGAAAAGGAGTGGTATCATGCCTGACAACTTCAGCTACAGAATTTGCATAAACTCTTACGGCACACGGGCAGATTTTTTCGGGATGGAGAACACCCTGGAAGATATGGAATGTGAGCCTCAAATTGTTGTCGATTGGAATACCTATGCCGTTGTGGCGAGCAACTACATTAAGGGCAACCTAAGGGAGAAGGCAATATCTGCCTTAAAGAAAGCAGAAGCAAAAATTGACATAAAAGATTCGGATACCTACAACCACCTGATGTCCCTCTACGGCCAGCTCGGGGACAAGTCAGAGGTGAAGAGGCTGTGGGCGCTCCAAATGACAAACTGCAAGAGGCATATTAATAAGGACTACACTACAATGCTTGCAATGCTTGTAAAGCTTGATGATTTCGAAGAGGCTGAGATCTTGTTGAAAGAGTGGGAGTCGAGCGAAAACGCGTTCGACTTCCATGTCCCAAATGTCTTGCTCACGGGTTACCGGCAGAAGGACATGCTGGACAAGGCCGAAGCGCTGCTGGATGACTTCTTGAAGAAGGGGAAGATGCCTCCTTCGAGCAGTTGGGCCATCGTGGCAATTGGCTACGCGGAGAAAGGTGATGCTGCGAAAGCCTATGAGTTGACAAAAAATGCGCTTTGTGTTTATGCTCCGAGGAGCGGCTGGATCCCGAGGCCTGCGATGATTGAGATGATACTCAAGTATCTTGGAGACGAAGGTGGTCTCAAGGATGTTGAAACTTTCGTTCAACTGCTGCAAGCTGCTATGCCTATGAACTCAGATATGACCGACGCTTTGTCAAGGGCTCGTATGAGAGAAGAAAAGAAGGCTGGAGATGCAGAGAACGAAGCTCTAAGCTCAACAAAGGCAACAGGATAATTTTACTGCAACTCTCAGGGCCAACTTATTGAACCATGTAATTTATCTAGTTAGTTACCAGAATTCATTTGATATTTTACTCAAGTCTGAAACTTGCCATAAACAAATTGCTGCCCGGTTCTCCACAGGTTTGTATCATAGTGCACCCGCATGAACAACAATTTCTAATAAAACTAGTTAATTGCCGTGCGTTGCAACGGGGCACGTACGACCTGATGGCCCTTCGATCCCCACGTAGGACGCACGCAGCCGCTCGATAATTTCTTTCACTGTCACGCACGAGAAAAAGAAAGCTCCCCGCGAGCGACTGGAACGCCCGCCGCCGCCCCTCCCGCGAGCGCCGCCGCCGGCTGCCACCTCCCTCCGACCCGTACAGCCCCCAATCGAGTCCCTCAATCTTTCATCTCCATCCACGCGAGGTTCTGCTCCGTCCGCGCCATGGCTGCCATGGCCGAGCTAAGCCAGCTCCGGCTGTGAGAGGAAGAGAAACGGGAGAGGGAGAAGTCCAGGCGCCCACCACCGCCGGCTGCATCGACCTCAGGCTGGATCCGCTGCCCACCATCGCCGCATGTGCCTCGACCTCGGGCTGGATCCACCGCACATCATCACCGCCGGTGCCTGCCGCTCGGGCGGCAGAGGGAACCGTCGTGCCGCTGCTCGCCTCACGCGTCTGAGGGTGCGGCTGCAGCAGCAGCAGTTTTGGCCTCTAAAGAAATTGCAGCAGCTTGCGTGTGACGGAGTGACTGCACTTTTGGCCTCTGAATAAATTGCAGATTTGACCTCTGAAGCAACTGCACTTTGCTTCCAAGTAGAATACCAAATGAGCAGCAGCAGTAACAGCTAGAACGTGTGTACAAATGCATCGTTTCAATCCAGAAAATTTTGTTTTTTAGCGTTCTTTTTTCTGAAGAAAGTGTATGAGGCCAAGGTCTACTATTAGTTTTCAGAAAATTCAGACTTTCATTGTTCCATTCTCTCTTTGTGAAATGCAGCTTGGGTAAATTAAGAGGTAAATTTAGTTTCAACAGATAAATCTGAGGGACAATAGATGCAGTTCGTGTCAAGTAGATGTCCTATTATATTTACGAAAATGCTAAAATCCGAACCCAGATAACTTCTATGTAAATAGTATGATAATTTAGGCATCACGAAGCTGATAATTTGCATACAAACACCGAGGGGTAATTTTAACCCGGGGAATAAGTTGTTGAAAAAACACCCCTGATAACTTATTTGTAAATTGCATGGTAATATACACATCGAAGACCTCATAATTTAGGTACAAACAACACGACACGTGAAAAAAAGTTGTTAAAACATACCACCAATAACTTTTCGTGTAAATAGCACGATAATATAGGCTCCTGGACATGATAACTTAGGTTCAAACATCACGATAACTTTGCCCCGTAAAAAAAAGTTGTTGAAAATATAGTACCGATAACTTCTTTGTAAATAGCATGATAATTTAGGCACCACAAAGCTGATAAGTTGCATATAAACATCGAGGGGTAATTTTACCGGGGAATAAGTTGTTGAAAAACACCCCTGGTAACTTATTTGTAAACGCATGGTAATATATACATCGCATACCTAATAATTTAGGTACAAATACCACGATAACTTTGACACGTGAATTTTTGTTGTTGTTGAAAATATACTCTTTTTGTAAATAACATGGTAATATACACTCCGGACTTGATAACTTATATACAAACACCACGATAACTTTGACCCGTGAAAAAAAGTTGTTGAAAATATACTTCGGTAACATCTGTGTAAATAACATGGTAATGTATGCCCCCGGACCTGATAACTTAGATACAAACACCACGATAACTTTGATTCGGTAAAAAGATGTTAAAAACATACCACCGATAACTTTTTATGTAATAAGCATGATAATATAGGCTCCCGAACCTAATAAGTTAGGTACAAACACCACAATAACTTTGACCCGTGAAAAAAAGTTGTTGAAAACATACCATTAATATCTTCTCATGTAAATAACATGATAATATACACTCTCAGACCTGATAACTTAGATACAAACACCACGATAACTTTGACTCGCGTAAAAAAGTTGTTTAGAAACATACTCCGGTAACATCAGTATAAATAACATGGTAATATAGGCTCTCGGACCTAATAATTTAGGTACAAACACCTCGATAACTTTGACCCGTGAACAAAAATTGATGAAAACAAAGTTTGGTAGAATCTGTGTAAATAACACGGTAATATACGCATAGCAGAGCTGATAACTTATTTAGCCCAGGCATGATAACTTTTGACCCAAAAAAATATTTGAACCATGCCAAAAAAACATGGTCTCGCCATGGGTGATTTTTTTGTGAAGACAGATTTTGGATCGAACCAGCGGTCTGAGCTACAAAACATTTTAAAATTTCAAAATAAAAAGAATCTATGATGACATTAGCTTTTCCGCACTATTTATGCCCGGAATCAGGGGAGAAAGCTGAAAGAAGTCATTTTTATGGCTGGAATTTGCCTATATAAACATTGTGGTAACTTATGTACCATATACGTGATAACTTGCATACCAAGGCGTGGTAACATTTTGCCTCGGAAAAAAAAGTTGTCAAAACATATCAAATGGGATCTAGTTTCGAAAGTCTCGTCGCGCCAATTTTTTTATGTGAAAACAATTTTTCGATCGGACCGACAGTTTGAGCTACAAAACATTTTGAAAATTCAAAATATGAGAGAATCTAGAGTGATGTCATCAATTTCGTCTTACATGCATGCATGTAATTAGGCGTTGTATTAAGAGTCATGACATGTGCATGAAGAGAGAGAAAAACTAGTAATCATGAAGAAAAGTGGCTGCATGCACTCGCGACTCGCATGCATGCGCGCACTAGTTAGGTCGTCCTGATTTATTGTTTAAAATCCGAACGACTGCGCGTTAGTACAGTCCTTAATTATATATAACATATATCTTTAGGATTTTTATGCACATCGGGCGCTGATAATTTTTTTACTACTCCCTCCGTCTCATAATGTAAGACGTTTTTTGACACTAGTATAGTGTTAAAAAACGTCTTATATTATGGGACGGAGGGAGTATTAAATAATTAATTGCTTATGCATTGAAACGGGGCATACATATTTTACTGGTTCCACATCAATAGTACTCCCTCCGTCCGGAAATACTTGTCATCAGAATGAATAAAAGGGGATGTATCTAGATGTATTTTAGTTCTAGATACATCCCTTTTTGTACATTTTGATGACAAGTATTTTCGGACGGAGGGAGTATATAGTAACACATATCTTTAGGATTCTCACGCACATTGGGCGGCATTAATGATTTCTTTTTTACCATTAAATGACCTTCTTCCAACCCCTATATCTACCTCTCGCCTTCCCAATCTTTTTTTCTTGAATACGCACGAGTGTGCGTATCATTCATTAAAGAAGAGGGGGAAAAAAGAGTCCCCAAAATCCACGCGGGCTACAATAGTTACTCCCTCCATTCCCTTATACAAGGCCACAAACTCATATTACAGGTACCAAGATAAAATTTAATGACTCTTTTGCAAGTCAACTTTTCTTTTAGTTAATCGGGATCATTATTACACCACAAGCATGCAACGAATGAATGAGAAGGAAGTGGCTGAGTGTCATTATGACTACATGCATGTAAGTATTACAAAAGTTGCTAGTACGAGGAAACATCATTAATTTTTGCCTCAATTACTGTTCGTGGCCTTGTATTGATGCAAAATGTATTTTTGATAGTGGCCTTGTATAAGGGAATGAAGGGAGTACAAAGTTCCGGAGTCCACCGAGCACCAACTTGTATTACAAACTACTCATAAGCTGTCCGCTCACTACCTAGCTCTTCAAAGCCTCTAATGTCATCTTTAAACATTCCCGCTTTCGCCCAGAGCCTTCCTTCCTCAAGTAGCCGCTCTTTGACTCGTGACAGAGAAACTGGAGCCCCATTGAACACGACGTCGTTTCTATGCTTCCAAATTGTCCACAAGGCCAGGATGCATTTAGCCCTCGTTGATCTCCTGCCTCCCTGTTCCCGATCCTGCCTTAGGCACCATGCACTCAACGATTCATCCTGTAACGGCTCCAACTCCCGAAGCCCTGTTGCTCGGCTCATCTCATGCCAAACCTGTCGTGCAAACACACACCAAGCGTAAGGTGTTGCAAAGTTTCATCCTGTTGGTCGCAGAGGGGCACGCATCCCGATGGGGAAGACCTCGATCGCTAAGCGATCCGATGTCCAACATCTGTTTTGGATCGCTAGCCGCAGGAAAAACGGCAATGCAGCGCGCCTTGACTTCCAAGTAAACTTAGCAGTTGGTGATTCTTCAAGGCCCATGAAACCAGCCGCGTAAGCCGATCGCGCAGAGAAACTCCCATTCGGCTCCAGGCCCAAGAAGTCGTGTCTTCTTCTCCTTCTACTAGCGTGGTGGTTACTACCCTTTGCCACAGCGCCAAGAACTGGGACAACTCGTTTTCTCGGAGGTTTGGCCCAAAGTCTCTCGCCCATTGCTCGTTTGCCGGTAGCGTCGCGATTGTCCGCGAGGCCCTCGTCCTCTTCGGTACGCGCTGGTAGATGTCCGGAGCTAGCTCGCTAATCCTGCTTCCCACGAGCCATTTATCCTCCCAGAAAAGGGCGCGACGGCCATCTCCCACACTCATCCTGGTGGCTGCCGTGCATAGTGCGCGTGAAGCGGCCAGGACATCGATGCTGGATTCCGCCCATGGCCTCTCCTTGTCGGGCTTTTTGTAACCATGGCCACCGCGCTTTGTAGGGCCTTGTTCAGCCAAATTTTAGGTTAGGGATTCCAAGCCCTCCCGCCCACTTGGGCCTGCAAACATTGTCCCAAGCCACGGCACAGTGTCCACCCGTTGCTTCCTTCTTGCCACACCATAGGAATCCACGGCAAATTTTGTTGATTGCCTTGATCGTCTTCACCGGGATATTCAACGCTAACATGGAGTGGATCGGTATCGCGCATAGAACCGATGTAATCGGTGTTAGTCTTCCGCTCTTCGGCGGCATTGTCGCTTCCAATGTGGCAGCAGCCCGCCATCTTGTCAACAATGCCTTGAAGCCGGGCCGCCGATTGCTTGCGAAGGAGAGAGGCAACCCCAAGTATGTGCAAGGAAAGGAGCCGATCGAGCACCGAGAGCTGCTGACAAGCCCTAATTCCTCTTGAGAGCATCGGCGGGGATGGCTGCACTTTTACTCATGTTGACCGACAGCCCCGAGGCATGCCCAAACAGTTCTAGGACAGCACCACGTGCTCGGGCCTCCGGTTCGATGGGTTTGAAGAAAACCATGACATCATCCGCGAATAGTGATACTCGTTGTTGGAGCCCGGTGTTGGAGAGGGGGAGAGTATCCCACGTTGTCGACAGAACTGAAAGAGGCAGCGAAGGGGCTCCATGCAGTATGAAGAGCATTGGAGAGCGGAGCCCCTGTCAAGACCGCTATGCGTGGCAATATCGGCTTGCCCGGAGTCCCATTTATCATCACCCTCGTCGACGAGGTGGCCAGTAAGCCACACATCCATGCACGCCAGCGGCTCCCAAAACCACATCTCTTGAGCACCTCAAGTAGGAAAGGCCACTTCACCGTATCGAAAGCTTTCGTGATGTCCAGCTTGAGTAAGATGGAAGGTTGCTGGAGTGCATGCAGTCGCCTGGCCGTGCCCTGAACGAACATGAAATTGTCATGTAGTGATCTGCCCCGCACAAACGCCGCTTTGGTGCTTCCCCACAAGTCTTGGTAGGTCCTCCGCTAATCTGAGAGCGAGAGCTTTGTCGAAAATCTTGATGGCACTATGCACCAAACTCACCGCCTAAAATCCTTGATGTCAACGGCCCCATCCCGCTTTTGGTAGTAACGATACCGGCGCCTTATTTATGGCAGCTAGCCCACGATGTCTCCTCGATGGAATTGGTCGAGCGCTCTCATGAAGTCCGCTTACAATCTGCCAGCAGGAGGCATAGAAGCGGCCTGTGAAGCCGTCCGGGCCGGGAGCCTTGTCGAGCGGCATTGCCTTGATGGTTTTTTCTATCTCCTCCTCTGTGAACTGGACCTCAAGGTGGGAGAGGTCATACGAGGGCAAATCCAAGCTATCAAGGTTGATGGAAGCCGCTCTGCCATTAGAATCTCCCAACAAGGCGTCGTAGTACGTGTCCACCACCGCTGATATTTCCTCTTGGCCTGTTATGATCTCATCTTGATGGCGCAAGCAAAAGATGGCATTCTTTCGTTGTCGGTAGGCCGCGTGTTTGTGGAAGAAGCCGGTATTAGCGTCACCCTCCTTCAAGAATAGGAGCCGAGACCGCTGTCGGGTTATGGTTCTCTCAAGGGAGCACAGGCCAAGTAGCTTCCTCTTCAGCAGTTTCTGCAGCTCATGCTCCCTGGGCGTGAGAACCCTCATATCAGTCGCCGCATCTAGGCGAGCAATCAACTCCATGGCCATGGCCATCCCGATCTGAAGTTTAACGTTCCCAATCCACCTGTCGCTCCAACTCTGAAGGGCTTTCGCCGTCGCCCTCAACTTGCTGTCTAACACTAGGAACGGGTTTCCAGCCGCCGGAATCGATTGCCACGCCTGGTAAACTATGTCATGGAACCCGTCCACCTCTATCCACGGTCCATCTAGCTCGCAATCCCCCTTGATGCATCATGTAAGCATGCATGTGCAATACATGTGTAACCAATTAATTATATGTTGTCACCTGTAGTGTACTCACAGTACTATTGCCACCCCTCGCCACCTCACCCTTCTTAGACCGTTGTCACGGGAGATCATGGTGTCAGTACACATGCAATAATCGCTACCTTGCCTAATGCATATGTGATCAAACATGTATATAAACAAAGATGGAGTAGATAAGTGTCTTCGAAAATAGTCCGAGCATGCTTATTAAAGAGATGAATTACAGGCGGTTTCCATTTTCAAGGTAGGCAAGTTTCAGAAACAATCCAAAATTACCTATCAAGGATATAAATGTGTTATTAGTGTTGACCTGGAAATATTCTCAACTTGCCATGTACGTGTCTTTTTTTTTTTGCATGAGTCTGGTCTCTAAATCCATCCTAAAAGCGGGTTGCCTCGTTGGGAAAGGATCTGAAGATTTATTAGTCGGCACCGCTATCCCCATCGCCAAAGCCATGACGATGAACAACCCAAAATCCTAAGAAACTAATGTCTAAAACAATCCACACGGGTGGATCCGGCGACCCCCCTCATCACCAACGACCGAGGTCGTCAGCAGAGGGGAACCGTTGGAGGACGGCGGCGGAGGAAGGCGCCCTGCCATGTACGTGTCTATCCATGGCAATAATCCAAACTTGCAATGTACATATGTATTGCTGTGTATCGCAAGGCTATTTATCGTGGGAATTAGTCAAGTGAGACTGTAAGTAACTTCAAATATAGTATTTGTATACAGTATAAGAGCAACCGCTCCCTCTATTACTGTGAAAATTAGTCCACTGAAAATTGTAACTCTATTACTGTGGAATGAATACCCTATGATTCCCGCAAAAAAAAAATCAATCACTTTGACCATACCATAGCAAGCTCTTTTATCATGCTCTCAAACAAAAACAAGATTTAGTGAACAATAAAGGTCCCTATTACGTAATAAAAATATTTTTAGCCCAAGGGTAAAAGGTCAGTAGTCACATGAGTTTTTTTTTTTGCAAGAGGGTAGCATGTCACAACTATCACTCGTGTACTCTTTCGCACGTCAAATGAGAATATCCAGCTCTGTCATTACTACTCTCAGTGAGCATAAAATAGTGGTACATCAATCCAAAAATACATAGGAGCACTCAGATGCCACACCCTCCTATATTCAAAATTGGTTTAGTAATTCAAAGAAGTCCAAAAATCTCAGAACTTATGAAATCAAACATGACCAAGTATTGCACTCATATAAAGGGATTACACATGGAATGGTTTTCATTGTATCCCGCGATTTGCCAAAAAATGCTAAATAGAAGTACTATTCATGCCATATTGTTGTCTTATTTTTTATTTTATTTTTGCCTAGAAGTCAACGAGAATCATTCCTTGGCCAAACTTTTTATACAAGTACAATACTTGGTCATATTTGATTCTAGAAAAGTTCTGGGAATTTTTTACCTTTTTTTAATTACTAAATTACTATGTCAATCACTCAATACATGACAGATTACTACAGATAAAAAAATGAACCAAGTAAAGTCAACTCTCTTCCGATTTTTTTTGTATAAGAACTACATAACTCATCACATTCACATTTTTGGCAATCTGTTCTTCGTAAGTCAATCATGTCTCTGTGATTAGCAGATAACTTGCATTTTCAAAGTAGACATTTTTCATGAATAAGAATCCAAAACACTGATTAAAAACAAGACATAATTTTAAGATGGAATAGCAAGAAAGCATGTTGTTTTAACTTCAATTTTGGTTGCTCCAACGCACTTACGAAAGAATTGGCTACCGTTCCCCATGAATGAGACTAACAAGTATACACCTGAAGAAACCATCTGACATATTGATTTAGTTACAGGTGCAAGAAATCATGCTTGCACCTTAATTAAATGCAAAAGTGATATTGAATTCTAAACTATCAATCAGGGGAGGTCCCTGCCACATGGGAAAGGGCCATGGTCGATCAAAAATCCAGCCTTGTAGTAGACCTTAGAGCAACTCTAGTAGACCCCGCAAAAGGCCCCGACCCGTAAAATAATCGTCAAAATGCGGGTCGGCGTGGAAAATCCCCCGAACAGACCCCTCAAACGCGGTCGGCCTGCAAAAAATTTTGAGGGGCGCGACAAAAACTTTACCCCAACCCGCGAATACGCGGGTTGCCCCCTCCTCCCTGGCCCATCGGTGCCCTGTATATAGTGGGAGCGGTTGGTGGGAGGACATTTCAGCCCGCGCTTTTCCCCACCAACCACCTCCCATCTCCCCCTCGCCCTGCCGCCCCGCCGCCGCCCAAGATTCCGGCGAAAGTAGCCGGCGGGAGCACGCCGAAAGGCCGCCACACGCACGAGGTTGCCCTCAGTCCCCCTCCCCCTCCTCCTGCGTCGGTGGACCGGGAAGTTGCGGATCTGCGGCCCTTCATCGCGGGCTGCCGAATTCGGCTTTCCCGGTCGCCGGTGGTTGTGCCAAGCGATGTAATGGTCGGGGAGCATCTCGCGCAGCCCCGGCAAAGGCGCATCGCCGCATGCAGGTGCGGGTTCGTGCTCTCGCCGTCGCCGGCGGTTTGCGGGCATGGATTCGGCCGGTCGGCCGTCGGGCTCGGCCCTGGCTCGCCGATGCCGCTCATACAGTGCGACGACTGCGCGCGGACAGTGCTACAGCTGACTTTGGGCATGCCGAAGCACCTCGGATGGGTGTTCTTCAAATACGAAAACGACGGGGTATGTGGTGTTTTCATTCGGCTCCTTTCGATAGCTCATTTTTTGTTCAATTATGTTAGCTCATTTCGAACACCATCATATGTGTAGGAAGATGGATGCTCATTTTGATTTTGGGAAGGCGAATACATTGATTTATTGATAGAAAGAAAATTAATAAACGTTCGTGCACTCCTTAGTACAATCGAAGGCAATGAAGCGCATGCATGTGCAACTAGAAGGGAAGCTACATCTACTTCTTTAGAACCAAAGAAGAAGAATGAAGAATGCAAGATTAAGAATCCGCCGATCAACAATAAGTGCATGGAGAAAATATTACTTTAACTAGTGAGAGCAGTTATGCAAGTTAGAAATCTTCTAAAATGCATAATTGTGGTTCTTGTTTTTTTTTGTCTTGCTATTCTAGCAAAGATTTGATGATGTCCTATGTATCCAATGTGATTGAAAAAGCAAAAAAAAAAATGCAAATTGAGGTGCAAATTTACGTTTTGCGAGCCGGGAGAAACGGCCGCAGAGGCAGACCCAGCAAAGCCGACACGTAAAAGAGGATACGGGTCGGCTTTGCGGGGTCTGCCTCTGCGGCAGTTCGAGCCGGCCTGCAGAACCGTTTTCCCGCGAACTGCAAACATGTTTTACGGATGGGCGGGATGCAGGGTCTGCTAGAGATACTCTTAGATCTGGCAGTACCCGAGAGAAGCTTGTATGATCTAGTACCGGCTGAACCGTCCAAAGCTACAAGCAAGCAAGTGAGCAAGCGAGCAAGCTACAACCACAACAATCAGGAAGTGGATAGATTAGATTGCTGGTTATGCTAGAACAAGTGAAACACGTGCTCCACAGACACTCCATAGTAGGCAAAAATAAACAGGAAATAGTTTCCTGACACGACCTTAACTTGTCGGGGAGGATGCCCAACCAGCCGCTCATGGAAGGCGGCAACGGTGTCCTCCTCCTAAGCGTAGATATCCTCCATGGAGATCGCCATTGGGAAGCGGAGGCGACGTAAGAGCATCTCCGGCTGTTGACCTCTCAGGAGGGGCTAAAAAAAGCCCTCTGGGGAAGCACCAGCGCTAACCCGCATGCTGGGGACGTGATGTTCCTCAGTCGCGGCGCCCATGTTATTTTGAAAAATCTAAACATGGCACAAAAACGGCGCAAATTCATTGCAAACTTCAGCGAGTTCGCTCAAACTTAAACATATTTTACAAAAAAAAACTACTAGGGGCCACCACTCGCCGCTCCTCGCCGTCTGCCTCACCGCTCCTCGCCGCCCGCCGCCCGTCCTCGCAGTTCTACATGCCGAGGAGGCTGTAGAACCGTGTGTAGTCGCCGCCGCTGCCGTCCCTGCTGCATCCCTCCCCCGGTTGGCGCGGCGGGTTGGACGGTCCGGGGGCAGCCTCCTCGTCGTCGCTGTCGAGGATGACAACGCCGTGCTCGTCCTCGCGCCCGCGCTTGCGGGCTTCGATATCCTCCAGTCCGGCGCTGCGGACCATCTCGTCATGGAGGTAGTCGCCTCGCGCCCACCGCAGGCGTCCTCGTCGGAAGAAGCCGCGCTGGGCTATCTCCTCGTACTCTGGGGGGAGGATGGGCTCCGGCTTGGGCTCGACGAGGACGAAGCGGCCATATGGGGGGGGGGGGGGTGGAGTCGCCGATGCGGACGCCGGAGGAGCTGCGGGTGCGCGCGCTGACCGGCGTGTCCTGGGGCTCCGGCTTGACAGGGCGGAGGCAGGGAGAGCCCGACGAGCGGCCGGATGAGGAGGAGGACGCGTTGGGCCGCTCCATACGCCTCGGTGTAGGACCTTGAAGTATGTCTAGAGGGGGGGTGATTAGACTACTTGACCAATTAAAAACTTAACCTTTTCTCAATTTTAGAGTTTGGCAGATTTTAGCAATCTTTGGCAAGTCAATCAATCATCACACAATTCAAGCAAGCATGCAAAGAGTATATGAGCAGCGGAAATTAAAGCATACAACTTACAAGAATGTAAAGGGAAGGGTTTGGAGAATTCAAACGCAATTGGAGTCACGGATGTTTTTGTCGTGGTTCCGATAGGTGGTGCTATCGTACATCCACGTTGATGGAGACTTCAACCCACGAAGGGTAACGGTTCTTGCGAGTCCACGGAGGGCTCCACCCACGAAGGGTCCACGAAGAAGCAACCTTGTCTATCCCACCATGGTCGCCGCCCACGAAGGACTTGCCTCACTAGCGGTAGATCTTCACGAAATAGGCGATCTCCTTGCCCTTACAAACTCCTTGGTTCAACTCCACAATCTTGTCTGAGGCTCCCAAGTGACACCTAGCCAATCTAGGAGACACCACTCTCCAAGAAGTAACAAATGGTGCGTTGATGATGAACTCCTTGCTCTTGTGCTTCAAATGATAGTCTCCCCAACACTCAACTCTCTCTCATAGGATTTGGATCTGGTGGAAAGAAGATTTGAGTGGAAAGCAACTTGGGGAAGGCTAGAGATCAAGATTCATATGGTAGGAATGGAATATCTTGGCCTCAACACATGAGTAGGTGGTTCTCTCTCGAACCGTAAGTTGGAAGTGTAGGTTTGTTCTGATGGCTCTCTCCACGAATGAAGAGGAGGTGGAGGGGTATATATAGCCTCCACACAAAATCTAACCGTTACACACAATTTACCAAACTCGGTTGGACCGAATCATCAAACTCGGTTAAACCGATTTAGTAAACCTAGTGACCGTTAGGATTTTCGGTGGGACCGAAATGCAACTCGGTAGGACCGTTATGATTAGGGTTAGGGCATAACATAATCTCGGTGAGACCGAGTACACAAACTCGGTGAGACCGATTTTGGTAATTAGCTAACCAGAGAGTTGGTCAGGTAAACTAGGTGGGACCGATTCGCTCTTTTCGATGGGACCGAAATGTTACGAAAGGGGAACAGAGAGTTTACATTGCAATCTCGGTGGGACCGATCGCTCACTTCGGTTAGACCGAAACGTTACGAAGGGAAACAGAGAGATTACAATCCCATCTCGGTGAGACCGAGATCCCTATCGGTGAGACCGATTTGCCTAGGGTTTGTGGCAGTGGCTATGACATTTGAACTCGGTGGCGCCGGATAGAAAGAATCGGTATGACCGATTTTGACTTTAGGTTTAGGTCATATGTGGATGTGAGAAAGTAGTGGAGGGTTTTGGAGCATATCACTAAGCACATGAAGCAAGAGGCTCATTAAGCAACACCTCATCCCTCCTTAATAGTATTGGCTTTTCCTATAGACTCAATGTGATCTTGGATCACTAAAATGTAAAATGTAGAGTCTTGAGCTTTTGAGCTTGAGCCAATCCTTTGTCCTTGATATTTTGAGGGATCCACTTTCATCATCCATGCCATGCCATTCATTGAGCTTTCCTGAAATAATAGTCTTGGAATAGCATTAGCTTAATGAGCTATATGTTATGAATTACCAAAACCACATATGGATAGTTGCACTATCAATCTCCCCTTCGTAATTGATGACAACATATAGATCAAAGCTTCGACAAATGATAATAAGATTGAAAAACATCGTCGCTTTGAGAAGTATGTGATAAGCAAGAGCTCCCCTAAATTTGTGCATAGTTTAAGATTTGCTTTGGACTGCAAATGCACAAGGAATTAGGCTCATGGGTTACTCTTCCATGTCACATACATCTTGGTGGAGCGCTCAAAATAATAAAGATTGAATACATGCACTCATCACCAAGCAAAGTGAATGATCATATAAGGATAAGTAAGATAATAACATGTAACAAGCATAAGTGTAGTGAAAGTGCGTTATATCGACTAGAGGGGGGGTGAATAGGCGATTTTTAGAGAATTTTACAAATTCTTCACTGAGGAATTTGTCAGCAGGAAATTCCTTAGCGAAGAAATACATGCAGCGGAATAAGTACTCGTAAGTAAGCATAACAGGTTACAAGCAAAGTCATCATGATGAAATGAAGACAATCACAGAGTACGTAAAACGTAATCACGAGGATAACACAAGATGAAGACAAACGGATCAAGAAATTGAACTGAGGAAATTGAGAAAGTCTTCATCAAAGTCTTCAAAACACAGATATGACAAACACTCAACACAGTTATGAGGAAATGAAAGGGTTGAGGAAATAGAACCAGTTAGGTTGGTGAAGACAATGATTTGGTAGACCAGTTCCAACTGCTGTCTTAGTTGTACGTCTGGTTGGAGCGACTGAGTATTTAAACTCGAGGACACACAGTCCGGACACCCGATCATCGAAAGCATGCAGCTCAGACACCAAGTCCTCACCGTATTCTCCTTGAACTAAGGTCACATGACCTCGTCCAATCACTCGTGGTAAGTCTTCAGCGACTTTCCAAACCTTCACATACTTGGTCACCGGCAATCCACAATTCCTCTTGGATGCTCTAGACCTTGACGCCTAACCGTCTGGAAGAAGCACAGTCTTCAAAGGTAACAAGCGTCGGATCCACGCAGGATCAATTTCTTCAGTGATGCTCAATCACTTTGGGTTTGTTGGGTTTGGTTTTTGGGTTTTTCCTCACTTTTGGGATTTTCCTCACTTTTGGGTTTTTCCTCACTTGATGATTTTCGCTCAAAGTCCTCAGAGGATGGGTTGCTCTTAAATGACAAGTGTCAAGTTCTCTCGGAGCAGCCAACCAGCTAGTGGTTGTAGGGGGCGGCTATTTATAGCCTAGGGAGCAGCCCTACATGATAAGACATAAATGCCCTTCAATGATATGACCGTTAGGTGGATAAGATATTTTGGGACAGCCAAGCAAGAAGACAAGAACGGGTCGGAAATTTGACTTTCAAATTCCTCGGGGCTATCATGTTCCTCATAAAGTGTAGGCAATTACAGACCGGCGAATTCCTAACTCCTCGATCCGTAACAAATTCCTCAGTGATCGGAAGAGCTTCGTCTCACATCCTTTGAAGAAATTGACTGAATCGTATGAGATTTCCAAAAGCTTCACTCGAAGGGTTTGGTAGGTGTAGGATTTTGAGTTGAGCATCAAATGGAAATTTTCCTTAGTATTTCCTCGACCCCTTTAACGATGCGGTGTTTCCTATGACTCAAGAAAGAGAAAATGAAACTACGAAAACAAAAGTCTTCACGCTTCATGTTCCTCAAGCGAATACCAAGTCTTGAGGATCACACCAATTTCTTCACTTTCAAAGTCTTGAGAAAGTCTTCGTAATATCAAAGTCTTCATTGAAGAACTTCATTTTTAGGGAATTAGACTTTTTCTTGTAATTATCAAAACTCCTCATAGACTTATAGACCTGTGTACACTCAAAAACGCATTAGTTACTTAACCTATAAGTCTTCAATTCACCAAAATCACTAAGGGGCACTAGATGCACTTACAATCTCCCCCTTTTTGGTGATTGATGACAATATGGGTTAAGTTTTCAACGGGGATAAACATATGACTTGTAAATACTGATAATGAGGAATTTGATTGCAAGATATAGAAGAACTCCCCACGAAGATGTGCATAGTGAGGAATTTGCTTTTGAGGCAATGCACACTTGAAGAATTGAATCATGGAGATCTCCCCTATATCTTGTAATTCATACACGCATTTGACATATAATATGAAGAATTTGAAATGCATGATGAAATATGGTGCTTGATGAAATTCAGCATGAGGAATCATAGCACATAAAGTATCGAGCACAAGTAGATTTGCTATGAAGCATAGTGCAAAATCATAATGCATCAAAAGTATCAAAGCACCATAGGGATTAAGATTACAACTCGATCCAATAAAAGTTTCGTAAGAACGAGAGTTGTAACTTAACAAAAAAACTGTATATAGGCAATAAACTAGACCCGCTTGAAGACTAACTCAAATTTCTCCCCTTTGTCATCGAATGACCAAAAGGATCAAACCGAGGACTAACGCTCTTGAGGAACATCAAGTTGAAGACGGAGCGCCAAAGATTGTCGGGGTTGTTTGTTGAAGTAGGACCAGCAGCAGTTGTCTTCCAAATCTTCATTTTCATCGATGTCGCGAGATGAAGAATAGGAGCTGGCCACCAAGGAAGGAACTTTGACCTTCTTGAATTTCTTCGAGGAGGTGCGTACCGGTCAAAATCTTCCTTGAGACCCATTGATGTCGGTTCTTCTTCATTATAGACATGTGAAAGAACAGCCCAAAGCGCTTGAAGGTTTCATGAAGGTAGTAGTGGTTTTTCTTCACCGCATTGTGAGTAGACGTCATATTGTAAAGATGAGTACCAAACCGACGTTTGACCCACTTATGATTGCGATCAACCTTCCGATGAAGACCGAGGAGTAATTCACGATCACCAACACCACAGGTGCAGTTCCTTGAGGATTTTGCTTTCTTTGAGGTATTTCTTCTTTGAGTCATGTGTGGCGAGTCATCATTGGTGGAGTAAGATGCTGCTTTGCAAAACTGTCCATCCAATGGACGAATACCTTCATCTATCACAGCGATAGCCTTGCCCTTTTCATCGGTGAGGCAATTGGCCGTTTGAGGACTTCAATCGAGGCGGGTAGCTGCGGTGGTTCAAAGTATCAGCTTTGTAATTGAGTGAAGACCTTGTCCTGATGAATCTCATAATCCAAGGCGCATAAGGCTTCAGCTCAAATGGTGACATGGCAATGTTAGCGAGTCCTCATGAAGAAATCATGGAAATTGACGGAACGCCATGGATGATGTTGAAAAGCATATTCTTCATGATGCCAACGACTTCTTCATCGTTAAAGTCGTGGCCTTTGATAGGACTCATAGTCTTCGTCAAGATTCGATAGACGGTCCGAGGCACATATAATAATTCCTTGACGAGGAATTTGGTTCTTGGTGCCTGCCTTGACTTCAATGGCTTCATCAGCACTTGCATATAGTGATTTGAAAGTTCCTTTTCTTCATGGATCCGACGTGCACCATCAAGCGGAGGATCGAGTGGTAGAAACGAAGCAATTCAATTGCAGTGCCTTGTAGTGAGTGTTTTCAGTCATCCAATCTAAGGCCCATGAATTGATATCTTCAGCATCTCCGGTGATATGCAGGGTTGCATAGAACTGAAGAATTAGCTCTTTGTTCCGATCCACAAATATCGGTCTGAAGTTTAGAAGTCTGCGTCGTGAAGAACACGGAGGACTGGCTCAAAGCACAGCGGTGTCTCCATATCCACATGAGGAATATGAGCATGATCGAAGATTTTATCCTTGTTGAAAAGCACCGAGGAATAGAAGTTGGCTTGACCGGCAGTCCGAGCGCCTCTTCCTAATTCGAGCGAATCATAAGGATTATATTCGATGAAGAACACGTGCTCGGCAAAGAAATCTTCAGCCTTGAACTTTTGCTTGGTTGAGAACGGATTCTTACGCTTGGGCAGAGGGGTGTCTGTGATTTGCATCACCACCTCGGGAATCACAAGTTCAGTTTCTTGACCCGAGGAATTACTTGCTCCTCAACATGCGGTCGAGGAATAGCAGGCAGCAGTTTCATCAAGACTAGTGGCTGGAATTTCTTCATGCATGTAACCGGTGGGTTGATTTTCTCGAGTCTATTTGGACAGTTTGTGCAGGGAGTGAGGAACTTGTTGGAGCGGAGTGAAGAGAGGAGTATTGGGATGCTGATTTTCCCAAAAATCATCATTGAACACTGGTGTGGTGCATCCAATATCCACATCTTCATCTTCAATTTCCTCAGCACCAGCCTGAGGAATTTCATAGTCTGATGAGGAATAATCGGGGTTGAAGGGATGGCATCCACTTCAATTTCTTCATCAAGCTGCTCGACGAAGCGCAGACCGATGTTCTTCATCGGATCCGACCGATCTCGTATTCTTCTCCAAAAGGAACAACTTCCTTTGATGGTATGGAGGAAATTGGAACAGCATCAATTGGTTTTTCGAATGAGCTGGTCATTGGCTTCATTTTCTTCACAGTAGAAGAATCTCGCCTTGGTGATGCTTTCCTTTTCTTCACAGCAGCTCGTTCAGCAGCCTTGGACTTCGTCACATCAAAAGCAGATGGAAGAATTGGAGTTGGAGTTGGTGCAGGAGGAGCTGAGGAATTTGGTTCATTTTCTTGAGAGCAACCGATGCAGTTCCCTGTCTTGAGCAATTTCTTGAGCGCACCACTAGTGGGTGCCACAGCAATTTCTTCAATGGCTGGAATTTCTTCATCAGCCACAGAAGCAGTGTTGTCATCAAGGTGAACGTCATCGGCCGGTGCTTGCATTTTTCTTGATGAGGGTGGTGAGGCTCCGGCTGAGGAATTTCATGTTGCATTGGGACAGCAACATTTGTGAGTTTCTTCGTCGAGTTGGCGAATCGACCTTGGCTCCTTGCCAATCAGATAGTATGAATCAAGTTTTTCTTTGAGGTTTTGAATTTCAGTCTGGACCTGGAGAAGCTCCTCGGTGTCATCTTGACAACGTTTTCTTCGTGAACTTCTCCTTCTGTATTGAGCCTTTTGAGTTCCCTCGCCTTTTCATACTTCCATTTTTCTTCAGCTATGAAGTGAGTCAACATATGACTTTGACCAGGTGTCAAGTGAAGATCGAGCGTAGGGGTATTGGGATCATCGTGCGGAGATCAATAAAGTCGAGGACTATCTTGGGTCCAATAGCGATGCTTGCAGATGTACCTTTGGCTCTAGCGGCCCTTGCTTGTTGGTCTCGATGATTTCTGCGAGTTCTTCATCGATGCCTCATCCTCGGATGGCACATGGAATGCAACCATTTTCTTCGTCGGGCTAGGCCGAGGACCTCGACCAATTGTTGCTTTGGTCTTGGTGAGTCGGACCGATTGAAGAAATGGGAGCTCTGAGAACTTGCAGAGATGCCTCGAGGCAATTGAAAATCCAGCAATCCGTTGACATGTAGCTAGGTGCACAGGAACTGAAGGTTTTAGCCGGAGCTGTTGAGGACTTTGGTGGGGCAGCAGCAGTTTGAGGAATTTGCTTGGAAGGTGCTTTGAGGAACTTGGCCGTGAGGCGCAAATGATGAAGCACTTGGCTTATGAGCGTGCTTCTTTTGCATTGATTTCCTCGGTTTGACCGAGACCTCAGGCGATAGCGTGGCAGAATCCTCATTGAATTTCTTCACTGCTTCCTTTGCTTGCTTTGCCAATTTTGCTTGGCGTTTAGCCCATTCCTCGTGAAAGTCCTCACCGCGTTTGGCGCTAGTGGGATCAACTATTTGGCGGTGCCAAAGGAGCTCTTGGGCATGGAGGATTTAAAGCGAATTTCTTCATGTACTTAGGAGTTACATATCTATATTCCCTCCATTCCCGTGCCCATCTCCGTTCAATCTTCTGAATATGCACCTTGCGTTGATTTTTACTTTCTTCATCTGGTGTGCAGTAGTCAGCATATATATCCTCAGGGATTTCAAACGCTGTCATAACCTCTGGTTTCTTTCCTCCCTTCTGCGGCTTCTTACCATCTGCCATTTTCTTGATTGAGGAAATTGAACAAATGAGTTCTCTCAAGAAGTGTGCAGTTTTCTTCGAGGAACGCTGCAAATGAGTTAAGTTGATGAGAACCTAGGGATTCAGCGGACATTTGTACCTGTGAGCAGAGTATAGGTGCGAGGAATTTGGAGAGGTCATATGCGTTCTCGTAAGGTTTTCAAAAGAACAAGTTTTGAGGATTTTGACCAGATGAACCTTGAAGAATTTCAATAAGCGTTCTTTGTCTTAGGTTCGAGTTGTATAGATCGAAGATCCACACAATTGAGGAATCTTGAAGAAAAACATAGCTTAGAGAAAGCGAGTCAAGAGATTTGAGGTGTTCATATGTGTGAAGATTTGAGGAATAAACACCTTTGAAGAATTTGAAGAAAAATTTGAGAATCAAAGCGAGTAATAAAAGTAACTTTTAATTACCGAAGTGAAGAACACGACGAACTGAGATGAACAGTTTAGAAGTTCGTCCATTCAGATCTTCCACGCCCTAACTTGGCGAGAGGAAATCAGCTACGGCGGCAAGCGGAGTGAAGATATTCCACGGTCGGTAGCGAGTACGTCGAAGAGGTCAAGGCGGTGAAGCTTTTCCTCACCGCTGACGATGGAGTAAGCGGCGACGCTTAGGGTTTGAGGAACTCGGCGGAGAGAGAGGTCGGCGGAGTAAAAAGAGTGAGGAAGGGAGAGAGGGTATTTATAGGCAAAGTGAAAAACGGATCGTCCAAAGATTGAGGACGAACATGCCCCTGATCACTTCCCTTCTCACGACATGTGTCACCCACGTACTGTGTAGTGGAGATCGTGTACGATCGTGGGTGAATATAGTAATGCATCGTGGGATGCGGAACGGTTTAATGAGCGGTAAGCGAAGGTTTGAAAAAGATTCGTTTTAAAGTTCCGTTCGCAATTTCTTCAGCTGTCAAGGACACGGTGAAGATTTTGAACGAGTTTCAAAGTAGAACGCACATGAGGAATTTGTGAATGGATTGGGTTGAGTATAGCATAGAGGGGAAGGGTCCGATCACATTCACTTAGCGAAAAGCGTGATTTGAGGAAATAGCCATAAGTGAATCTTTGTAGAGGACATAAATCGATATATATATATATAGCCAATGAAGAAAGACGTCGGAAATAGTGAAGATTTTGCAAAGTTGAAGAATTTGAAAAGCGAAGAATTTCAAAAATTGAGGAAAAACTCAAATTGAAGATTTTCAACTTTGGTGGTGGCGTGACCCACCGTATAAGAATGATGATTTCAGACACCGCGTACAATTGTCGTAGGGTTCTGAGAATCAAATTCTTCATTAACTTCTTCACACTTAGAGTGTTATTCTTCATTGATTGAAGAAAAACGTTTCTTCATGTGTTGCACATCTAAGTCATCAAATTTGCATAAGTGTTAGGATGTGTGTCCTTTTCAAAGAACATTCAAGATTCTAAGATATTTAGCTCACACCGCAACTTGCTAAATCTCTTCTCATCCAAGGGCTTAGTGAAGATATCAGCTAGCTGTTCTTGATCTTCACGTGCTTTCGATGGAAATGTAAGCCCTTCAACACATGATCACGAAGAAAATGATGACGAATTTGAATGTGCTTTGTCTTCGAAAGTGCTGAACTGGGTTGTGAGCAATTTTGATGGCACTCTCATTGTCACGATGAGAGGCACATTCTTCACGTTGATGCCATAGTCCTTGAGGGTTTGCTTCATCCATAGTAATTGAGCACAACACGAGCCCGGCAGCAATGTATTCAGCTTCCATGATGGATAGTGATACGCAGTTCTGTTTCTTCGAGGACCAATGCACCAAAGATCGTCCGAGGAAATGACAAGTACCAGATGTTGACTTGCGGTCCACACGATCACCAAAGATAGTCGAGTCGAATATCCAATGAGATCAAAGGTAGAACCCTTGGGGTACCATAATCCTAGTGTTGGTGTGTGAGCTAGATATCGAAGAATATGCTTCACGACCTTATGGTGTGATTCCTTGGTGTAGCTTGAAATCGGGCACACATGCAAACACTAAGCATTATATCTGGCCTAGATGCACATAAGTACAATAAGGAACCAATCATGGAGCGGTATACCTTGTGATCAAGTCAATACCATTTTCATCGATTGCATAGATGGCCATTTGTGGGCATAGGAATTTTGACACCTTTGCGCCTTGCATGCCGAATTTCTTGAGGACATCTTTGAGGTATTTCTCCGAGATATGAATATGCCATTGTGTTGTTGTGAATTTGAAGACCTAAGAAGAATTTCAACTCTCCCATCATAGACATTTGATATTCTTCACTCATCATATAGGCAAATTCATCACTATAACGTTGGTCGATGCAGCCAAAGATAATATCATCAACATATATTTGGCACACAAAAGTTCACCATCATAAGATTTAGTAAAGAGAGTAGGATCGAGTGAACGGTGTGAAGCCATTCTTCACGAAGAATTCCTTCAATGTATCATACCACGCTCGAGGGGCTTGCTTGAGGCCATAGAGAGCCTTATTTAGTCTCAAGACTTTGTCGAGGATTCTTTGGATCTTCAAAACCTGGTGGTTGAGCAACATATACTTCTTCCTCAAGCTTACCATTGAGGAATGCACTTTTCACATCCATTTGATATAAAGTGATATTGTGATGGTTAGCATAGGCGAGTAATATGCAATAGACTCAAGTCTAGCTACAGTGCAAAAGTTTCATCAAGTCAATTCCTTCAACCTGCGTGTAGCCTTGAGCTACTAGTCGTGCCTTATTCCTCACCACAAGACCATTTTCGTCTTGCTTGTTGCGATAGATCCACTTTGTGCCAATGATATTATGCTTGCGAGGATCTGGACGTTTGACCAGTTCCCAGACATTGTTGAGCTCGAACTGATGTAATTCTTCTTGCATGGCCTGAATCCACTCCGGCTCGGGAATGCTTCATCTACCTTAGTGGGCTCTGTGATAGAGACAAAAGCATAGTGCCCACAAAAGTTAGATAAATGTGAAGCTTTTGAGCGTGTGAGAGGACTGGCGCTTCAATGTCATCGATGATCTTGTCAACTTGCACTTCTTTTGCAACGCGAGGATGAGCTGGTTGTCGTCGAGAATTTGATCATTTTCCTCGGCACCATTTTCTTCAAAGATTATCTTCAGGTGCATCACTCGGCGTTCTTCAGCGTCTGAGGAATGAATTCTTCAGCGGTTTCTTGATGGGAATGACATCCTCGGTTGCCTTGAACCTGATAGAATCCTCGGTGCTGGGTTCGCCTAACACAGAAGGTAGGTGCTCTCTTTGCGAGCCATTAGTTTCATCGAACCGCACATCTACAGCTTCAACAACCTTGTGAAGGACGATGTTGAAGACTTTGTAGGTGTCTTGAGTCCTTTCCGTAACCAAGCATAAAACCTTCATGTGCTTTTGGTGCAAATTTAGAGGTGTGGTGAGGATTTCTAATCCAGCATTTAGCACCGAAGACTTTGAAATAACTTACATTAGGTTTCTTGTCAGTGAGGAGTTCATAGGCAGTCTTCTTGAAGAATTTGTGAAGATATACTCTGTTGATGATGTGGCACGCAGTGTCAATTGCTTCAATCCGAGAAGCGACTAGGCGTTTTGTATTCATCAAGCATAGTGCGAGTCATCTCAACAAGAGTTCTCGTTCTTGCGCTCCACGACGCCATTTCTTTGAGGAGTATAAGGAGCGGATAACTCATGAGTAATACCAAGTTCATCAAGATAGTCATCAAGACCGAATTCTTGAACTCGGTTCCATTGTCACTCTGATGTGCTTGATCTTGACACCAAAGTTGGTTGAAGCCCTCGAGGAAAATCGTTTGAAGATTTCCTGCACTTGATTTTTGTAAGTAACAATGTGTACCCAAGTGTAACGAGAGTAATCATCAACAATAACAAAGCCATATAGTGATGCTTCATTAACGACAATTTGAATAATGATTGGGACCAAAGAGGTCCATGTGAAGCAATTCGAAGGCGAGTAGTGGTCATGATAGTCTTCATTTGGATGCTTGGCCTTGGTCATTTTTCCAGCTTCACGGGCTCATACAGGTGATCCTTGAGGAATTTGACAATTTCAATGCCAATGACATGCTTCTTCTTCGCATGGCGTGTGCAAATTCCTCATGCCTGCATGACCAAGTCGTCGATGCCAAAGCCAGCCTTTCAAGCTTTTGCAAGTAGACACACGGCTGGTTGTGGTCCTGTGGAAAAATCAACAATATACAAGTCTCCTCTCCTAAAGCCTTCAAGACTTTGGAATTGTCGACTTCCATAATCACAACACACCGATACTTGCCAAAGATGACAACCATATCAAGATCACAAAGCATTGAGACCGACATGAGGTTATATCCTAAAGACTCAACAAGCATGACTTTGTCCATGTGCATGTCCTTAGAGATAGCAACCTTACCAAGTCCCAATACCGACTTTTGCCTTTGTCGGCAAAGATGATATGCTTCAGATGTGACGGTGATAAGGTAGCATCCATCAATAGATTCTTGTCACCAGTCATGTGATTTGTACATCCACTATCGAGAACCCACTCAGTGGCTTTGGGTTGATCATCCTGCAGATGAATTAGTACAACTTACGATCTCATATACTTAATCGGTGAAGAATATGATATCAAGTTCATCAGATGAATTTCATCGATCAAGATACGTATAAGCAAGATGAGGGCGTGTGAAATGAAAGTTCATTTCATCATGATTAGCCTCGTCCTTTCGTGCAATTTGTCGTGCCCCAAAGAAATTCCTCGGGACGTTAAGGCACGCGTCAAGACCTGACCCTGCGAGAAGATATTAGTTCTTTTCTTTACCACCCACATCCAAGCGGTGGCAAAGAGTTCATCATTCTGCGAGCACCATATGAGAATGGTGGCATAGAGGCCAAACCATTTCGTTTCACATAAGAGGGGTTAGGGTAAGCATATGAATAAGCGGAGAAATTCTTCGAGGACTTATGAACATAATGATTTGAAGAATAATGCACATATTCATAGCCCTTAGCTCTACCTGCGAAGCAGAGTTGTTAGCACGATAATAATCATATGAGGACTTTGATCCTTTTGAGGAATTTGATCCACGTGAGGAATTTGGTCCGTATGAGGACTTGGATCCATATGAAGAATTTGGTCCATCTGAAGAATTTGATCTGGGGTTCCTTTTCTTCACGGTGGTGTCATGAGGACATTCACTGAAGACTTTCAAGGCACTTCTTGGGAACCCAGATTTTCTTCATAGGGGAACCGTTCCTGCAGCTTAGTGCCAACATATCTAGCAAATACTTCACCATTCTGATTTTTGAACAGTTTATAGTTGGAGTCAAATGACTCATTAGCGTAATGAGGAAATTCACACACGAAAAACCAGATAAGGTAGATGGATCAACTGGAGGTCCCTTTGCAGCAACCCATGAGGTTTTGGGGTACCGCTTTCGGGCTTCCAAAGTATGTTCCATCGGCATTTAATTTCCTCTCAAATGCGATACCCTCTTTCCTAGGGTTTCTGTTGAGGATCTGCTTTTAAGCACATCACAAAGAGTCTGATGCCCTTTGAGGCTTTTGTACATGCCTGTCATGTACAATTCCTTCAATCTGCATCGTCGGTGATACTAGCAATGTCCTCGGATGAGGAATTAGTGATTGCAGAGGCAGGTGAAGAATTTGTAACAGTTGAAGCATTTGAACATTGGTGAAGAATTAAGCGATTCACGTTCAATGCACTTTAAGCATGGAGGAACAAATTCTTCTTGAGAAGCGCTGATTTGTTGAGCAAGTAATGAATCGCTCCTTACGAAGATCTTCATAACTCGCTCTTAGCTTCTCAAGATCTTGCTTTCTTTGAAGAAATTCATAAGAAAGTTTCTCATGATCGAGATAAGAGAGTGTTATGATGACCTTGAAGGTTATCAAGCTTAGACCAAGTCTCTGAAGATTTTCGATCGGGGCTTGAGTGCGATCCATTTCTTCACCTAACATATCATCACTCTTATCTAGCATGTTTTGAACCTTTTCAAAAGCCCTTTGTTGTTTTATAGCAATCTTAGCAAGTTTAGAATAGCTGGGCTTGAGATCCTCATCGATTCATTTTCACTTTGGATTCAGAGGAGGTGAAATTTAGTACCTTGGCACCTTTTGCCATGAAGCAATAGGTGGGAGCGAAGTCATCGTTTTCCTCATCGGGTTTGTCGGTGGAGTCGGTTTCTTGATGTTGAAGATGGACTTGCTAACATAAGCGATAGCAAGAGCCGACTAGCCACACAGATTCGGATTCTTGAGACTCCTCCTCTTCCTCATTTTCCTCAGATTCAGCTTGAGTCCATTTCCTTGCCAATGAATGCCCGAGCCCTTTTGGAGCTGCTCTTCTTGTGAGAAGAAGGTTTGAGGATTTTGATGATGAAGATTTTGATGATTTCTTCTTCTTCTTCACGTCATCGTAACTGTAATCCTTGTGTTTCTTCTTTCTTAATTCCTTTTCCCATCGAGGACAATCTTGGATATAGTGACCAGGTTTCTTGCATTTGTGGCAAAGTCTTCGCTTATAGTCACTAGATGAGGAATCACCGCTTCTTGAGGATTTTCCAAAGCGACCACGTCTTGAGAATTTCTGGAGTTTCTTCACGAGCAGCTAGCTCCTCGCCAAATTCTTCAGGATCTCCAAGGCTACTACGTAGTCTTCACTCTCGATTCAGATTCAGCCTTGGCCTTGAGGCACGTGTTTTTCCATAGCCGTAACCATAGAGATCTCTCTTTTCAAAGAAGTCGAACTCGTGAGTATTTAGCCTTTCAAGGATATCGGCAGGATCAAGAGACTTGTAGTCAGCTCGTTCTTGTATCATCGGTGCGGAGTGTCAAATGAGGAATCAGCGATCTTAGCAATTTCTTCACCACCTCATGGTCGGTGATGTCGGTGGCACCCAAAGTGCTTGAAGCTCATTTGAGATGTCGGTGAGGCGATCGAAGGTTTGTTGAACATTTTCGTGATCGAGTCTTTTGAAGCGGTTGAAGAGATTCCAAGAACATCAACTCGAGAGTCACGCTGAGTTGAAACACCTTCATTTACTTTGGACAGCCTGTCCCGGATGAGTTTGGCGATTCCAAAGCACTCACTCTTCCATATTGACCTTTGCTCGAGATGGCCACATATGATATTCTTCGCTTGAGAATCGAGTTGCTTGAATCTCTTCACATCAAGATCATTCGGAGAGGGTGTGGTGAGGAAACACCTTTTGTCACAACATACCGTAGATCATTGTCAATTGCTTCAAGATGCATTCGCATTTTGTTCTTCCAAAGAGGGGTAGTCCGTCCCATCGAAGGTAGGACACCTGCTTTGAGACCTTGATCATACCTGCGGTCGACATAACTAAAACTCCGGTGGTTAAACTAAAATCACACGTAACAAGGAGTACCTTGCTCGATACCAATTGAAAGTGCGTTATATCGACTAGAGGGGGGTGAATAGGCGATTTTTAGAATTTTACAAATTCTTCAACGAGGAATTTCTTTGGTGAGGAAATTCCTTAGCGAAGAAATACATGCAGCGGAATAAGTACTCGAAGTAAGCATAACAGGTTACAAGCAAAGTCATCATGATGAAATGAAGACAATCACAGTACTGAAACGTAATCACAGGATAACACAAGATGAAGACAAACGGATCAAGAAATTGAACTGAGGAAATTGAGAAAGTCTTGATCAAAGTCTTCAAAACACAGATATGACAAACACTCAACACAGTTATGAGGAAATGAAAGGGTTGAGGAAATAGAACCGATTAGGTTGGTGAAGACAATGATTTGGTAGACCAGTTCCAAGCTGCTGTCTTAGTTGTACGTCTGGTTGGAGCGGCCGAGTATTTAAACTCGAGGACACACAGTCCGGACACCCGATCCTTGAGCATGCAGCTCGGGACACCAAGTCCTCACCGTATTCTCCTTGAACTAAGGTCACACAGACCTCGTCCAATCACTCGTGGTAAGTCTTGAGCGACTTCCAAACCTTCACATACTTGGTCACCCTAAGAATCCACAATTCCTCTTGGATGCTCTAGACCTTGGACGCCTAACCGTCTGGAAGAAGCACAGTCTTCAAAGGTAAAAGCGTCGGATCCACGCAGGATCAATTTCTTGATGATGCTCAATCACTTTGGGTTTGTTGGGGTTTGGTTTTTGGGTTTTTCCTCACTTGATGATTTTCGCTCAAAGTCCTCAGAGGATGGGTTGCTCTCAAATGACAAGTGTCAAGTTCTCTCGGAGCAGCCAACCAACTAGTGGTTGTAGGGGGCGGCTATTTATAGCCTAGGGAGCAGCCCTACATGATAAGACATAAATGCCCTTCAATGATATGACCGTTAGGTGGATAAGATATTTTGGGACAGGTGGCGCCAAGAAGACAAGAACGGTCGGAAATTTGACTTTCAAATTCCTCGGGGCTATCATGTTCCTCACAGTGTAGGCAATTACGCCTTTGGCGAATTCCTAACTCCTCGATCAGAACAAATTCTCGGTGATCGGAAGAGCTTCGTCTACATCAAGAAATTGTCTTAACTGTATGAGATTTCCAAAATCTTCACTCGAAGGGTTTGGTAGGTGTAGGATTTTGAGTTGAGCATCAAATGGAATATTTTCCTTAGTAGTTCCTCGACCCCCTTTAACGATGACGGTGTTTCCTATGACTCAAGAAAGAGAAAATGAAACTACGAAAACAAAAGTCTTCACGCTTCATGTTCCTCAGCGAATACCAAGTCTTGAGGATCACACCAATTTCTTCACTTTCAAAGTCTTGAGAAAGTCTTGAGAATATCAAAGTCTTGGTTGAAGAACTTCATTTTTAGGGTCGACTTTTACTGTAATTATCAAAACTCCTCATAGACTTATAGACCTGTGTACACTCAAAAACGCATTAGTTACTTAACCTATAAGTCTTCAATTCACCAAAATCACTAAGGGGCACTAGATGCACTTACATGTAGCTTATGATCAAACACATGATCATCAATGTCTCACAGGTAATTGCATAGTATCTCAAGCAATGAAAAGCAACAAGTTTCAACCAAGAAGACAAGAGAGAACAAAAAACAGCAAATCTCTCTCTCGAAGCCTATGATCTATAAATTTTTCTCCCCCTTTGGCAACAAGTTACCAAAAAGTTCATAGAAAATGCATAGGACTATATCGTCTCTCAGGCTTGGTCTTTTGGTGGTGGTGTAGAGATGGCTCCTTGGACGAAGACTTCAGTTGATGTGGATGGAGCTGGAGGAGTTGGTGCTGGAGCTGGTTGCACTGGAGCTGTAGGAGTTGTAGCTGGTGCAGATGATGTGGCTCTTGTGTGCATCACAGAGCCTTGCAGCTGACCTCTGAGCTCTAGGCACTCTGGCAAATGCATCTGTTGTTGTCATGCCCTTCCTCTCCTGCATGTCATCCTGTAGCTGCTCCACAACTGACTGAATCTCAGTTACTTTGACATCAAGATCATAGAATTTTTGTTCCATGATTATTTCCAAGCTCTCCTGGTTTTGATTTAGGGTGGCCAACCCCTTCTCAATCCTCAGTGTTGATGCTATCAAGTAACCAAGTTGCTCCTGCTTGTTCTTCAAAAAGTACTCAGATGCCTCTGCTTGAGTTGGCATCTTTGTTGGAAATATGCCCTAGAGGCAATAATAAAAGCATTATTATTATATTTCCTTGTTCATGATAATTGTCTTTTATTCATGCTATAATTGTATTATCCGGAAATCGTAATACACGTGTGAATACATAGACCACAATACGTCCCTAGTAAGCCTCTAGTTGACTAGCTCGTTGGTCAACAGATAGTCATGGTTTCGACTATGGACATCGGATGTCATTGACAGCGGGATCACGTCATTAGGAGAATGACGTGATGGACAAGACCCAATCCTAAGCATAGCACAAGATCGTGTAGTTCGTTTTGCTAGAGCTTTTTCAATGTCAAGTATCTCTTCCTTAGACCATGAGATCGTGTAACTCCTGGATACCGTAGGAGTGTTTTGGGCGTACCAAACGTCACAACGTAACTGGGTGACTATAAAGGTGCACTCTGGTATCTCCGAAAGTGTCTGTTGGGTTGACACGGATCGAGACTGATTTGTCACTCCGTATGACGGAGAGGTATCTCTGGGCCCACTCGGTAATGCATCATCATAATGAGCTCAAAGTGACCAAGTGTTTGGTCACGGGATCATGCATTACTGATGCGAGTAAAGTGACTTGCGATAACGAGACCGAGCGAGGTATTGGGATACCGACGATCGAGTCTCGGGCATGTAACGTACTGATTGACAAAGGGAATAGTATACGGGGTTGCTTGAATCCTCGGCATCGTGGTTCATCCGATGACATCATCGAGGAGCATGTGGGAGCCAACATGGGTATCCAGATCCCGCGGTTGGTTATTGACCGAGCCGTCTCGGTCATGTTCGCATGTCTCCGAACCCGTAGGGTCTACACACTTAAGGTTCGGTGGCGCTAGGGTTATTAGGAAGACTTGTATGTGATTACCGAATGTTGTTCAAGTCCGGATGAGATCCCGGACGTCACGAGGAGTTCGGAAGGGTCCGGAGGTAAATATTTATATATGGGAAGTTGTCAAACGGACACGGAAAGTTTCGGGGCATCCGGTATTATGCAGGGGCCCACGGAAGGGTTCCGGAGGTCCACCGGGAGGGGCCACCTCCCGGGGCCACATGGGCTGCATGGGGATAGCAGCCAGCCCACAGTGGGTTGGGTGCGCCCCCTGGGCCCATGCGCCTAGGGTTTGGGAACCCTAGAGGCGCCCCTTGCTTGGGGGCAAGCCACCTCCCTTGGCCGCCGCCCCTCTAGATGCCATCTAGAGGGTCGGCCCTGCCCCTTCCCCCTATAAATAGAGGGGTGAGGGAGGGCAGCCGCACCCAAGCCAAGGCGCAGCCCTCCCTCCCAACACCTCTCCTCCTCCGCGTGTGCTTGGCGAAGCCCTGCCGGAGAACTGTCACTCCACCATCACCACGCCGTCGTGCTGCTGCTGGAGCCATCTTCCTCAACCTCTCCTTCCTCCTTGCTGGATCAAGACGGAGGAGACATCGTCCGTATTGTACGTGTGTTGAACGCGGTGGTGATGTCCGTTCAGCACTTGGTCATCGGTGATCCAAATCACGGCGAGTACGACTCCATCATCACCATCCCCTTGAACGCTTCCGCACTCGATCTACAAGTGGTATGTAGATGCAAACTCACTCCCTTGACTCGTTGCTTAGACAAACTCATAGATGGATCTTGGTGAAACCATAGGAAAAATTTTAATTTTCTGCAACGTTCCCCAACAGTGGTATCAGAGCTAGGTCTATGCGTAGTTCTCTATTGCACGAGTAGAACACAATTTTGTTGTGGGCGTAGATCTTGTCAACTTGCTTGCCGCTACTAGTCTTATCTTGCTTCAGCGGTATTGTGGGATGAAGCGGCCTGCACCAACCTTACACGTGCACGCTTACGTGAGACCGGGTTCCACCGAATCGACATGCACTAGTTGCATAAGCTGGTGGCGGGTGTCTGTCTCTCCCACTTTAGTTGGAGCGGATTCGATGAAAAGGGTCCTTATGAAGGGTAAATAGAAGTTGACAAAATCACGTTGTGGTTATTCGTAGGTAAGAAAACGTTCTTGCTAGAACCCAATTGCGGCCACGTAAAGATGCAACAACAATTAGAGGACGTCTAACTTGTTTTTGCAGCAATTGTCATGTGATGTGATATGGCCAGAAGTTGTGATGAATGATGAATGATATATTGTGATGTATGAGATCATGTTCTTGTAATAGGAATCATGACTTGCATGTCGATGAGTATGACAACGGCAGGAGCCATAGGAGTTGTCTTTATTTTTGTATGACCTGCGTGTCATTGAAGAACGCCATGTAAATTACTTTACTTTATTGCTAAACGTTAGCCATAGAAGTAGAAGTAGTCGTTGGCGTGACAACTTCATGAAGACACGATGATGGAGATCATGGTGTCATGCGGTGACAAGATGATCATGGAGCCCGAAGATGGAGATCAATGGAGCTATATCATATTGGCCATATCATGTCACTACTATATAATTGCATGTGATGTTTATTATGTTTATGCATCTTGTTTACTTAGAACGACGGTAGTAAATAAGATGATCCTTACAACAATTTCAAGAAGTGTTCTCCCTTAAGCATGCACCGTTGCTAAAGTTAAATGGTTCGAAGCACCACGTGATGATCGGGTGTGATAGATCCTTACGTTCACATACAACGGGTGTAAGACAGTTTTACACATGCAAAACACTTAGGGTTAACTTGACGAGCCTAGCATGTATAGACATGGCCTCGGAACACGGAGACCGAAAGGTCGAACACGAGTCGTATGGAAGATACGATCAACATGAGAATGTTCACCGATGATGACTAGTCCGTCTCACGTGATGATCGGACACGGCCTAGTCGACTCGGATCGTGTATCACTTAGATGACTAGAGGGATGTCTAATCTGAGTGGGAGTTCATTAAAATAATTTGATTAGATGAACTTAATTATCATGAACTTAGTCTAAAACCTTTGCAAATATGTCTTGTAGATCAAATGGCCAACGCTCATGTCAACTGAACTTCAACGCGTTCCTAGAGAAAACCAAGCTGAAAGATGATGGCAGCAACTATACGGACTGGGTCCGAACCCGAGATCATCCTCATAGCTGCCAGAAACAATATGTCCTAGAAGGACCGCTAGGTGACGCTCCGTCGAAGAACCAAGACATTATGAATGCTTGGCAAACTCGTCTTGATGATTACTCCCTCGTTGATGCGGCATGCTATACAACTTAGAACCGGGCTCCAAAAGCGTTTTGAGCATCACGGAGCATATGAGATGTTCGAGGAGCTGAAACTAGTTTTCCAAGCTCACGCCGGGTCGAGAGATATGACGTCTCGACAAGTTCTATAGTTGTAAGATGGAGGAAAATAGTTACGTCGGTGAGCACATACTCGTAATATGCAGGTTGCACAACCGCATGACCCAAATTTGAATATTAACCTCCACGATGAGGCGGTCATTGGCAGAATCCTTGATCGCTCCCACCAAGCTACAAGAGCTTTGTGATGAACTACAATATGCAGGGGATGGTGAAGACCATTCTGAAGTATTTTCAATGCTGAAGTCGTGAGAGGTTGAGATCAAGAAAGAACATCAAGTGTTGATGGTCAATAAGACCACTAAGTTCAAGAAGGGCAAGGGCAAGAAGAACTTCAAGAAGGACGGCAAGGATGTTGCGGCGCCCGATAAGCCGATTCGGGAAGAAGTCAAAGAATGGACCCAAGCACGAGGTGAGTGCTTTTATTGCAAGGGAAGGGTCCTTTGAAGCGGAACTGCCTCAAATACTTAGCGGATAAGAAGGCCGGCAACACCAAAGGTATATTTGATATACATGTAATTGATGTGTACCTTACCAAGACTCGTAGTAACTCACAGGTATTTGATACGGTGCCGTTGCTCATATTTGTAACTCACAGCAGAGCTGCGGAATAAGCGGAGGCTGGCGAAGGGCGAGGTGACGATGCGCGTCGGGAATGGTTCCGTAGTCGATGTGATCGCCGTCGCACGCTACCTCTACATTTACCTACGGGATTAGTTTTGAACCTTAATAATTGTTATTTGGTGCCAAGTTTGAGCATTAACATTGTATCTGGATCTCGTTTAATGCGAGATGGCTACTCATTTAAATCCGAGAATAATGGTTGTTCTATTTATATGAGAGATATGTTTTATGGTCATGCTCCGATGGTCAATGGTTTATTCTTAATGAATCTCGAGCGTAATGTTACACATATTCATAGCGTGAATACCAAAAGATGTAAAGTTGATAACGATAGTCCCACATACTTGTGGCACTTGCCGCCTTGGTCACATTGGTGTCAAGCGCATGAAGAAGCTCCATGCCGATGGACCTTTGGAGTCTCTAGATTATGAATCATTTGACACATGCGAACCATGCCTCATGGGCAAGATGACCAAGACTCCGTTCTCGGAACAATGGAGCGAGCAACCAACTTGTTGGAAATCATACATACCGATGTGTGCGGTCCAATGAGTGTTGAGGCTCGCGGAGGATATCGTTATGTTCTCACTCTCACTGATGACTTGAGTAGATATGGGTATGTCTACTTGATGAAACACAAGTCCGAGACCTTTGAAAAGTTCAAGGAATTTCAGAATGAGGTAGAGAATCAACGTGACCGAAAAATAAAGTTCTTCTGATCGGATCGTGGAGGAGAATATTTAAGTCACGAATTTGGTACACACTTAAGGAAATGTGGAATCGTTTCACAACTCACGCCGCTGGAACACCTCAACGTAATGGTGTGTCCGAACGTCAGAATCGCACTCTATTGGATATGGTGCGATCTATGATGTCTCTTACAGATTTACCGCTATCATTTTGGGGATACGCTCTAGAGACAGCTACATTCACTTTAAATAGGGCACCGTCTAAATCCGTTGAGACGACACCGTATGAATTATGGTTTGGGAAGAAACCTAAGGTATCGTTTCTAAAAGTTTGGGGATGCGATGCTTATGTCAAGAAACTTCAACTTGAAAAGCTCGAACCCAAGTCGGAAAAATGCGTCTTCATAGGATACCCTATGGAAACCATTGGGTATACCTTCTACCTTAGATCCGAAGGCAAGATCTTTGTTGCCAAGAACGGATCCTTTCTGGAAAAAGAGTTTCTCTCGAAAGGAGTAAGTGGGAGGAAAGTAGAACTCAATGAAGTACTACCTCTTGAACCGGAAAGTAGTGCAGCTCAGGAAAATGTTCCTGTGGTGCCTACACCAACTGGAGAGGAAATTAATGATGATGATCAAGGTACTTTGGATCAAGTTGCTACTGAACTTCGTAGGTCCACTAGGACACGCCCGCACTGCAGTGGTACGGCAACCCCTGTCCCGAAATCATGTTGTTAGACAACGGTGAACCTTGAACTATGAAGAAGCGATGGCGGGCCCAGATTCCAACAAATGGCTAGAAGCCATGAAATCCGAGATAGAATCCATGTATGAAAACAAAGTATGGGCTTTGGTGACTTGCCCGATGATCGTGACGATAGAAAACAAATGGATCTTTAAGAAGAAGACGGACGCGGATGGTAATGTCACCGTCTATAAAGCTCGACTTGTCGCTAAGGGTTATCGGAAAGTTCAAGGGATTGACTACGATGAGACTTTCTCTCCCGTAGCGAAGCTTAAGTCCGTCCGAATCATGTTAGCAATTGCCGCATACTATGATTATGAGATATGGCAGATGGACGTCAAAACAGCATTCCTTAATGGTTATCTTAAGGAAGAGCTGTATATGATACAGCCGGAAGGTTTTGTCGATCCTAATAATGCTAACAAAGTATGCAAGCTCCATGATCCATTTATGGGCTGGTGCAAGCATCTCGGAGTTGGAACATTCGCTTTGATGAGATGATCAAAGCGTTTGGGTTTATCTTGAGACTTATGGAGAAGCCTGCGTTTACAAGAAAGTGAGTGGGAGCTCTGTAGCATTTCTCATATTATATGTAGATGACATGCTTTTGATGGGAAATGATATAGAACTCTTGGACAGCATTAAGGCCTACTTGAATAAAAGTTTTTCAATGAAGGACCTTGGAGAAGCTGCTTATATATTAGGCATCAAGATCTATAGAGATAGATCGGGACGCCTCATAGGTCTTTCACAAAGCACATACCTTGATAAGATATTGAAGAAGTTCAAAATGGATCAGTCCAAGAAAGGGTTCTTGCCTCAGATTGCAAGGTGTGAGATTGAGCTCGGCTCAATGCCCGACCACGGCAAAAGATAAAGAAGAGATGAGCGTCATCCCATATGCCTCGGCCATAGGATCTATTATGTATGCCATGCTGTGTACCAGACCTGATGTAAACCTTGCCGTAAGTTTGGTAGGAAGGTACCAAAGTAATCCCGACAAGGAACACTGGACAGCGGTCAAGAATATCCTGAAGTACTGAAAAGGACAAAGGACATGTTTCTCGTTTATGGAGGTGACGAAGAGCTCGTCAGAAGGGTTACGTCGATGCTAGCTTCGACACGCATCTGGATGACTCTAAGTCACAAACCGGATACGTGTATATGTTGAATGGTGGAGCAAGAAGATGGTGCAGCTGCAAGCGAGAAGCGTCGTGGCGGGATCTACATGTGAAGCGGAGTACATGGCAGCCTCGGAGGCAGCGCATGAAGCAATTTGGGTGAAGGAGTTCATCACCGACCTAGGAGTCATACCCAATGCGTCAGGCCGATCAAACTCTTCCGTGATAACACCGAGCTATTGCACTTGCCAAGGAGCCTGTGTTTCACAAGAAGACCAGCACATCAAGCGTCGCTTCAACTCCATCCGTGAAAATGTTCAAGATGGAGACATAGAAATTTGTAAAGTGCATACGGATATGAATGTCGCAGATCCATTGACTAAACCTCTTCCATGGCAAAACATGATCAACACCGTAACTCTATGGGTGTTCGATTCATCACAATGTAACTAGATTATTGACTCTAGTGCAAGTGGGAGACTGTTGGAAATATGCCCTAGAGGCAATAATAAAAGCATTATTATTATATTTCCTTGTTCATGATAATTGTCTTTTATTCATGCTATAATTGTATTATCCGGAAATCGTAATACACGTGTGAATACATAGACCATAATACGTCCCTAGTAAGCCTCTAGTTGACTAGCTCGTTGGTCAACAGATAGTCATGGTTTCTCGACTATGGACATCGATGTCATTGACAAGCGGGATCACGCCATTAGGAGAATGACGTGATGGACAAGACCCAATCCTAAGCATAGCACAAGATCGTGTAGTTCGCTTTTGCTAGAGCTTTTTCAATGTCAAGTATCTCTTCCTTAGACCATGAGATCGTGTAACTCCCGGATACCGTAGGAGTGTTTTATGTACCAAACGTCACAACGAATCGGGTGACTATAAAGGTGCACTACAGGTATCTCCGAAAGTGTCTGTTGGGTTGACACGGATCGAGACTGGGATTTGTCACTCCGTATGACGGAGAGGTATCTCTGGGCCCACTCGGTAATGCATCATCATAATGAGCTCAAAGTGACCAAGTGTTTGGTCACGGATCATGCATTACGGTACGAGTAAAGTGACTTGCCGATGCGAGACTGAACAAGGTATTGGGATACCGACGATCGAAGTCTCGGGCATGTAACGCATCGATTGACAAAGGGAATAGTATACGGGGTTACTTGAATCCTCGACATCGTGGTTCATCGATGACATCATCGAGGAGCATGTGGGAGCCAACATGGGTATCCAGATCCTGCTGTTGGTTATTGACCGAGAGCCGTCTCGGTCATGTTCGCATGTCTCCCGAACCCGTAGGGTCTACACGCTTAAGGTTCGGTGGCGCTAGGGTTATTAGGAAGACTTGTATGTGATTACCGAATGTTGTTGAGTCCCGGATGAGATCCCGGACGTCACGAGGAGTTCGGAAGGGTCCGGAGGTAAAGATTTATATATGGGAAGTTGTCAAACGGACACCGGAAAGTTTCGGGGGCATACCGGTATTGTACCGGGGCCACCGGAAGGGTTCCGGAGGTCCACCGGGAGGGGCCACCCCTCCCGGGGGGGCACATGGGCTGCGTGGGGATAGCAGCCAGCCCTTGGTGGGCTGGGTGCGCCCCTCCCCCCTTGGGCCCATGCGCCTAGGGTTTGGGGGGAACCCTAGAGGGGGGCGTCCCCCTTGCTTGGGGGGCAAGCCACCCCTCCCCTTGGCCGCCGCCCCCTCTAGATGCCATCTAGAGGGGTCGGCCCCTGCCCCTTCCCCTATAAATAGAGGGGTGAGGGGAGGCAGCCGCACCCAAGCCAAGGCGCAGCCCTCCCTCCCCAACACCTCTCCTCCTCCGCGTGTGCTTGGCGAAGCCTGCACGAGAATCATCACTCCACCATCACCACGCCGTCGTCTTTGCTGCTGGAGCCATCTTCCTCAACCTCTCCTTCCTCCTTGCTGGATCAAGACGGAGGAGACGCCGTCTCAGACTGCACGTGTGTTGAACGCGGAGGTGCTGTCCGCTCAGCACTTGGTCATCGGTGATCCAAATCACGGCGAGTACGACTCCATCATCACCATCCCTTGAACGCTTCCGCACTCGATCTACAAGTGGTATGTAGATGCAAACTCACTCCCTTGACTCGTTGCTTAGATGAACTCATAGATGGATCTTGGTGAAACCGTAGGAAAAAATTTAATTTTCTGCAACGTTCCCCAACAATCTTGGCAGCCTTCTCTTTCCTTGCCTTCTCCTTCTTCTCTTGAGCTTGTACTGATGATGGTTCATTCTCATTCATGACAACTTGATTGTCCTCAAACTCTGGATAGAGAGCAAAGTGCTCCTTATCCAACTGATATTTTCCTGTGCCCATCTTTGAGTTAATCAACTCCTGAATCTGTGGGGCATATCCACAACTCCTCTTCTGGTCTGCTGCAGTCCTCCTGATTGTTTCAACCATAAGACTCATGACCTTGAATTTCTGAAGCACATCAAAAATGTGAAGCAAGTTAATTGCATGCCCTCTGATCATGTTGTGGTCACCTGATTTGGGCAAAAGAGTGTGCCTTAGGATCCAGTTGATCGTAGGCAGCCCTGACAGAAGAAAATGAACTGATCCAAACTTGAAAGTCTCAAGTGCTTCATCAGGGATCTCCTTATACATATGTGACATTGAGTTATGATCCATTTTCTTCTTGGCATAGATATCCAAGTCATCTTCACTCTCCTTTGGGGCATTGATCAGATTTGCCCATTCCTCAATGGTTGACTGGTATATTGTCCCTTCAGATATCCAGACTATCCTGCCATCTGGATAGAAATGTGCTGTGGAGTAGAATTGCATAATAAGCTCATCATTCTAGTTGGTGAGCTTCTGCCCAACAAAATCTGCAACTCCACAAGCAATGAAATTGTCTTGCACTCCAGGATAGTGTTCTTCATTTCCTTCATGTAGGTCCAGTCGACCCACCTCATATCACACACTATGGGCTTCTTGTCCAACAAGATGGTCTCATGGAAGTCCTACTGCTCCTTGGTGTGGAACCTGTAATCTACAGCAGTCCTTCTCCTGGTGGCATATGGATCTGACAATCTCCACTGCCTGAGCCCTGCATCCTTCCTAAGCTTCATATTCTCAGCCACTGGATGAGCATCGTTGTGGTCTGGAATCTTGGGTTTGAGCTTCCTTAAGATCTGCCTTTCTTCATCTTCCTCAGCAGCAATATCAGGCATTGGGGCCTTGTTCTTCTCAGTTGCTGGTATACTCCTGGTATTCCTCTTTGGTGCAATCTTGGGCTTGGAGGCAGCTTTGGGTGCTTCTTTGGGCTTTGATGTTTCAGCCCCTGACTTTATAGCAACACCCATCAGCTTCTGTGCCTTAGGTGCTGGTGAGCAACCTCTTCTTCTTCCTCTTCATCCATCATAGAAGGTTGACCAACAACTCTGGCCATGGTCTTCTTGACCCTTTCCTTCCTTTTCTTTACTTCAGCAGCAACAAGATCTTTGGGTTGGGATTCCAAAGAAGCTTGAGTGGAGGCTCTGGCTTTGGACATTGGTTGTCTACCTGCTGGCCTTTTGATCTTCATGCCTGGCTTTATGGTCTTTGCTGAGCCATACTCCTTTTTGAGCACTACCTTCTTGGAAGTAGCCTCATCTTCAGCTGCCACATAGTACTCATCCTCTGAGTCTGAGGTTCTCTTCCTTCTTTCTCTTGTGGCTGCTTTGGGCAAATTGCTAGGAGTACTTCTGCTGCCTTCATCTGAGCTGCTAGAGGGACTAGTGCCCTCACTCATGTGAGTCTGCTCTTCTTCCCTGTTCTGACTGTCACTTTGGTCTGACATACTGCAAATCACTGACTGCTGACCCTGTGAATAGTTATAGATGAGATAGAATGGATGAGCATCACAAAATGCAGAGATTTTTGCAAAAGAATGGTTCAAAAAAAAACTTAGTTTTAGTTTCCACAGAAAGCATTTCGGGTCTACCGATTTTCAAACTCGGTGATACCGAAGCAGTTTTGGAACCTAAACTAGTGAACTCAGTCAGACCGAGTCACAGTTCGGTGGCACCGAGACTGCTAGGGTTTCACAAAGTTCTAAAATCGGTCACACCGATTTGTAATTCTCAGTCAGACTGAGACTTACTAGTGCAATGGCATTAGCCAAATCGGTGGGACCGAGTTTTTCAACTCGGTGGGTCCGAGATGGTTTCGGCGGAAACCTAACCCTAAATTTTCGAATCCCATCTATTCTAAGGATCGTATTGACTGGATATGAGTGTTTCAATCGTGGCAAGATGCATTACGAACACAATATGCTAAGAATCAGACGAGGAAAGCACTGTGATCGAGTTCATACCCTAGTTCGGCCATGAACTCGCTACGGCGGCAACGGCGGAGGAGAATTCCGTTGACGGCGACGGAGACCAGCGACAGGAGGCGGCTGGCGACGAAGTCGACGATCCGTAAACCTAGTAGGCAGAGCGAGCTATGCGCGGGCGAGGAGTTTCGGAGAAAGTTTTCCAAAAATCTGCCGTGAGTATATATAGCCCGACACTGTCGGTGTGACCGAGTGGAACAACTCGGTGGCACCGAGATGCATAACTGTTGACAGTTACAGCAACTCAGTGAGACCAAAAAGTTCAAATCGGTTGCACCGAGATTGAAAACCTAGATCGACTTAGTGATCTCGGTAGGAACGAAATGGAGGAATCGGTCAGACCGAGAATGACAAAGAAGTTTTGGAAGTTTAAGTCTATGACGAATCGGGGACTCCGAGTGCTCCTCACACAGAGTGGTTCGAATCTGACTTGATCAAATTTTGTGATGTAGGATGAATAGAGTTTGAGACAAGAAAAGCATAGATAGCTAGAGAAGGTTCTTAGGCATTCTTGTCCATCCACTTGGCCAAAGAAAAAGAAGCCACTCAATCAAAACAACAAGTGGATGTCCTCAAATGAGAAAAATATGCAACCAACATGCTCACACAATAAAATGACAAATGAAATACTCCCTCCGTTCCTTGATATAGGGTGTATAGTTTTCTTGCACGAATATTAACGCACGGGCTGGGAGGGGAGATTTCGTTAGTTTTGGACGTAAAAGCCCCTGCTGCAAACACGTGAGACTAGAGAGAAAAATAGGAAAATCACGATCCTCTCTATCCCGTGCAGTTTACTTCCTTATTTAGCCGACAAATCCCACAATATCCACAATAAAAGGACAGTAGTACGATGCAATCTTCTCTTTCCAAACAAACCTACATCACATGCACAACATGCATATACGAGATGAGGATTTGCCATCTTTTTTTCTAGGAAGGTCATGCGTGGGTTGTAGCTAATGGAGGGGTAAAAGTGTCAACTAAAGGGATACACCTTATAATATGAACTTTTTCACAAAAAACTATACACCCTATATCAAGGAACGGAGGGAGACAAAGCATGCACAACCAATTCTAGCATCTATCAAACAATTGGCGATGACTAGGTCATCTATATATGAGTATATTGACATAGGAGTCAAATGAGAACATTTGATCATAGGTCATACTCATCGTTTAAGCTCAAGTGGGGTTACCACTTTTACATAATGCATTGATGTGTTCACACCATTAGAGTTGCTTTGACTCAATTCTTAGAGTTAAGCTCCCCTAGATGTGAGATCCCCTTAGAGGGATAAACTAACCTTGGGTTTTGTCGATGATGACTTCATGTAGGTGTTGAAGATGTGGATGCTCAAAGTTGATGTAGATCATTTGGAGCAATCCTTTGGAGTGAGTTGCACTTTCAACATACCTACATGGGTTAGTCCCACAAGGAACAAACAAGAATATCCACATACATAGAGTGATGCACACACAAAATGATGTCCATGAAAACATTAGGTTAACTTGTCCCTTGCCTTACCAACATGAGGGTTTGTGACTCCTTAGACTAGTGCAAGATGTGGAAGTTGATTGCACTTGTCATTGCCATAATGATATGAGTGAAGAATGTTGGCGGAGTCACCCTCAAGAACTTTCTAGCTCTTCTTCTTCGGGATCCACATCATCTTGATGGGAATCCTTGGTGTAGTAGTTGTGCTTGATGAAGTATAACTTGACGTAGTCTTGGGAGCCCACTTGACCAAGGCCTTAGGTGCTTCTTCAAATGCATCAATCTCCTCTTGAAGCTTGTCCTTGCCTTTGTTCTTGTGGTCTTGTGGTGGAAGATCATCTTGTGCTTGTGTTCCCTTGAAGGAAGTAGGATCATACTTCTCTTGTTGAGGAACAAACTTCGTCTTGGGGTATTGATCTTCTTCCCACTCAACTCCATTGGCATTGAACTTTCGTTCAAAACTAACACCTTGATTCTTCCGGTGCCTTGTTTGCTTGCGTACAATTTCCTCGAATTGCTTACTCCCGGTAAGGCTCTTGTATACACCTTTCTCTATAATTCCCTTCAATAAGCTATTTTCTTGCTCAAGTGTAACTTGCTAAGAGAATCATTAGTGGAATCAAGAGAACTACTAGAAGCAACAATATTGGATTTAGCATGATCATTGTTACTACTAGAGGAAGAATCTTTCTTGTTCTTGTTACTAGACTTGACTTGAGGCATGTAAGTAGATAAGAGTAAACGCTTGGCAATGTAAGAAGAACTTTTCTTACAGAGATCATCATTGATTGCTTTTAGGAAGTCATGCTCTTGCTCAAGATTGAGCTTTTCAAAGCGTAACTTCTCATGAGCCCTTAAAAGTTCTCGATGATCTTCGAAGATAGTTTCATGAGCTAACTTAAGAGTGTTTAGTTCTTTAGTTAGAAGCTCAATCTTCTCCTTATCATTGTCATTCGTTTTATCTTGATTAGCATGATTAATTGACGTTTCATCATAGTATTCATCACTAGAGTTGTCAATAAGTAAATCATCATCACCTAACAAGTCATCTTCATCACTATTAAAATCAACATACTCGGGATGAGTTACCTTAGGACCTTTGGCCATGAAGCATCTTCCAATTCCTTCATTTGGTGATTCAAATATGTCGTAGGAGTTGGTTGACACAAGTGCTAGACCGGCAACACCTTCATCTTGAGTATGTTCGGAGTCGGAGTGATAGCTTCTCTCGGAGTGATGTTCAGAGTCGGAACCGGATACCCATTCACCAACATGAGCTTGATGTCTTCGTTTTGTGTAGCTCTTTGATGACTTGTCCTTCCTTTCCGAATCCTTGCTTCTCCGTGAGGGTCTTCGTTCATAACAATCATCTCTACTCCTTCTCTCTCTTGGTGGTGATTCTTCTCTTCTACTTCTTCTTTTGGGAGAATCTTCTCTTCTTTTGTAGGGTGCCGTACACTCGTTGTAATAGTGTCCGGGTCTCCCACAATTGTAGCAGTTGCGCTCTCGACTAGAAGATCTTTTGTCATTGTAGGACCTTGACTTAGAACTTCTTTCTTTGCTTCTTCTCTTGTAGAATTTGTTGAAATTCTTCACCATTAAGCTCAATTCTTCATTGAAGGTTTGTTTATCACTTGATGATGTAGGAGCTTCACATGAGGCTTTGTAAACACCACTTGACTTGTTGTGAAGTTCCTCCTTATCCTTGAGTGACATCTCATGAGCAACAATTCTACCAGTGACTTTCGTTGGCTTGAGATTCTTGTAATTGGGCATCATTTGAATCAATGTGCACACGGTATCATACTTTCCATCCAATGCTCTTAGGATTTTCTTGATGATGAATCTGTCGGTCATCTCTTCACTTCCTAAGCCGGCAATCTCATTTGTGATAAGAGCAAGCCTAGAGTACATTTCAGCGACACCTTCACCATCCTTCATTTTGAACTTGTCAAGCTGACTTTGGAGCACATCCAACTTAGATTCCTTGACGGAGTCGGTACCTTCATGCATATCAATCAGAGTGTCCCAAATTTCCTTTGCATTCTCAAGACGGCTGATTTTGTTGAATTCTTCAGGGCATAAACCGTTGAAGAGGATATCACAAGCTTGAGCATTGTATTGCAGCATCTTCAATTCATCCATGCTAGCTTCACGGTTCGGCTCTCTCCCATCAAAGAATTCACCTTGCAAACCAATACAAACAATAGCCCAAACGGCGGGGTTATGTCCGAGAATATGCATTTTCATCTTATGCTTCCAACTAGCAAAATTAGTACCATCAAAGTAAGGACCTCTACGGTGATAATTTCCCTCGCTAGACGCCATACTCTCCTAGGTTGTGAAACCAAGGCTATGACCACCAAAAGCTATGGAAATCAAAGAAAATGGAGACCAAGGCTCTGATACCACTTGTAGGACCTTGAAGTATGTCTAGAGGGAGGGGGTGATTAGACCACTTGACCAATTAAAAACTTAACCTTTTCCCAATTTTGGAGTTTGGCAGATTTTAGCAATCTTTGGACAAGTCAAGCAATCATCACACAATTCAAGCAAGCATGCAAAGAGTATATGAGCAGCGGAAATTAAAGCATGCAACTTGCAAGAATGTAAAGGGAAGGGTTTGGAGAATTCAAACGCAATTGGAGACACAGATGTTTTTGTCGTGGTTCCAATAGGTGGTGCTATCATACATCCACGTTGATGGAGACTTCAACCCACGAAGGGTAATGGTTGCGCGAGTCCACGGAGGGCTCCATCCACGAAGGGTCCACGAAGAAGCAACCTTGTCTATCCCACCATGGCCGTCGCCCACGAAGGACTTGCCTCACTAGCGGTAGATCTTCACGCAGTAGGCGATCTCCTTGCCCTTACAAACTCCTTGGTTCAACTCCACAATCTTGTCGGAGGCTCCCAAGTGACACCTAGCCAATCTAGGAGACACCAGTCTCCAAGAAGTAACAAATGGTGCGTTGATGATGAACTCCTTGCTCTTGTGCTTCAAATGATAGTCTCCCCAACACTCAACTCTCTCTCATAGGATTTGGATCTGGTGGAAAGAAGATTTGAGTGGAAAGCAACTTGGGGAAGGCTAGAGATCAAGATTCATATGGTAGGAATGGAATATCTTGGCCTCAACACATGAGTAGGTGGTTCTCTCTCAGAACTGGTAAGTTGGAAGTGTAGGTTTGTTCTGATGGCTCTCTCCACGAATGAAGATGAGGTGGAGGGGTATATATAACCTCCACACAAAATCTAACCGCTACACACAATTTACCAAACTCGGTGGGACCGAATCGTCAAACTCGGTCAGACCGATTTAGTAAACCTAGTGACCGTTAGGATTTTCGGTGGGACCGAAATGCAACTCGGCAGGACCGATATGATTAAGGTTAGGGCATAACGTAATCTCGGTGAGACCGATTACACAAACTCGGTGAGACCGATTTTGGTAATTAGCTAACCAGAGAGTTGGTCAGGTAAACTCGGTGGGACCGATTCGCTCTTTTCGGTGGGACCGAAATGTTACGAAAGGGAAACAGAGAGTTTACACTGCAATCTCGGTGGGACCGATCGCTCACTTCGGTTAGACCGAAATGTTACGAAGGGAAACAGAGAGATTACAATCCCATCTCGGTGAGACCAAGATCCCTATCGGTGAGACCGATTTGCCTAGGGTTTGTGGCAGTGGCTATGACATTTGAACTCGGTGGCGTCGGATAGAAAGAATCGGTATGACCGATTTTGACTTTAGGTTTAGGTCATATGTGGATGTGAGAAAGCAGTGGAGGGTTTTGGAGCATATCACTAAGCACATGAAGCAAGAGGCTCATTAAGCAACACCTCATCCCTCCTTGATAGTATTGGCTTTTCCTATAGACTCAATATGATATTGGATCACTAAAATATAAAATGTAGAGTCTTGAGCTTTTGAGCTTGAGCCAATCCTTTGTCCTTGATATTTTGAGGGACCCACTTTCATCATCCATGCCATTGCCATTCATTGAGCTTTCCTGAAATAATAGTCTTGGAATAGCATTAGCTCAGTGAGCTATATGTTGTTATGAATTACCAAAACCACCTAGGGATAGTTGCACTTTCACTCGGCGTCCAGGAGCTCCCACGGCGGCGTGAGAAGGTCGGGGGAGCGGGGTACTCGAGGCGCGGCGTGTTGCCGCCCTCGATGTACTCGAGGACGGCCTCCAACGTGCGGCCGGGCACGCCCCACCACCGGCGCCGGCCCTCGGAGTTGAGCCTGCCGGAGGGCACGACGCCGTTCGTCGCCTCGAGCTGCTCGGCGTGTCGGCGGCGGAAATAGGGCTCCCAGAGTGGGCTGTCGGGGGTGTACCACGGGCCTTCCCTCGCCCATGTAGGGACGCGGATGCCTGCGATCTCCGCACGCCGCGCCGCCCCGGTGGGCGGTGGTGGCACCGGCACGCCGCCGGCGCTGATCCTCCACGACCCGGGCACCCGCATGTCCGGCGGGGCCGGTCACTCGGCCTCGAAGAGAAGGCGAGCCTCGTCCTCATGCAGATGGCGGCGCCCAAAACCATTCGCCGTCGCCTGGGAAGCGCTCGGCCATCCTTCTGAGCTGGAGACGGCGAGAGGAGGAAGAGGGAGAAGTGGGTGCATCGGCGATGTAGTTTGTGTGTGTATCTCCGGCGCGCCGGTTCTTGGCTTATATAGGCGGAAGCGCCGCGCAGTAGGCTTGGCCGGCGCATTACGCGTGGCGGGAGGCGTGGCGGCCGAGGGGACGCGCGTCGCCCGGACTTCACTGCGCCGCCCGTGAGGCATCAATGGAGGCTAACCGGCGCGGCAGCGCGCGCAGCTTTGGCATTGATTCGCCGCGGGAAACGAGGCGATGAGGACGACGAAGCGGCGAGAAGGGAGTCGAGTCGCTGATGCGGCTGGCCCACGGCGCTTTCGCGCCATAAAAGATTCGCCCGGCGCCCCCGAGCGACCCATAGCGCACCGGGTTCGGGTTGGGTCCGCCGACGCCAATTTCGGCCCGAGCCGGCGAAAAAGGGCCTGAGGCGCGATCAGGCCGATTTGGCGCGGCGGTAAACGTCGCTGGGGGCCTTGTTGAAGTGCGGCTGGAGATGCTCTAACATGAACGGTGCATGCATGGCCAGGAACCCAGGACCCTATTTTCCGACGCAGTCACTCAGCGTCTCAGCCCTATGAGTTGCCGTCGCACGGCAAGATGTCAAGCGGCATGGATCACTACAGATTGGTGCTGCGTTGGAGCTGGGCGGCCGCGTACTCTCGTCCATCGCTGAGATTGATTGACAAAAATTCTTTCCTATTTTGACATAAATTCTTTTCAATTTTTTCATAGTGTAAAGGAGATTAATTACTGTCCAAAACTACTCTTGTGTTACCAAAGATGATATACAATACGTGAATTGATTGTGTTTGTATTGATTTCATTTGTATTACCAAAAATGAGATTTGTTACCATATGTGAAACATAAAGTTGGTCTATCCCGGCCAGTTGAGGATAAAACCGGTGACCCGCCGGGCGACTCGCCCCTCGCCCCTCGCCGCTGCCGCCACAGCGGCGGCCACCCCTGTAGGTCTAGCCACCACTCCCGCTCCGGGGGTTGGCCGTCGGGCCGGTCGCCGGTGACCCAAGAGAACCATCCGTCCTGCACGTACGCGCCCGTTCATCACCGTAGTCCCCCTCCTGGTTCCGCCTTCCATGCCCGCATGCTTGCTCTCTTCTAGTGTGGGGTCGCCATTGATCCTGCCGCTAGCCCTGCCTTGAGGCCGGGCACGGTTTGGGTCACGCCGCCTCGGGCGGATGCTTGTTTCAACATGGCCGCGGTCTCCTCTCTCATGTCCATGTTCTTCTGCGAGACCCCCGCCAAGCTCTTTGCGACGGCGACGGGTGACGGTGTCTTTGCCATTCCCGTTGCCAGCCCTGAGATTACCCAGATCGTCGTCGCGGCTGGCACTCCCTCCGGCGCTTCCGTCAAGCTTCTTATCCACCTTACGGGCGAGGAGGCACGCCGTGCGGCCGAGCGCCGCCCACCTACCGCCCACGCGTCATTACTGTTGCGGCTCGTCGTCGTACCGCTGGGCGTAGCCTTTCGGCGAGGCCACGTCATGTCCCTCCTGTGTCTCTGCTCCCTCCCTTGCTTCCCGTGTCAGGGTGCCACCGCGTGTCGCCCCCCAGTACGTCGGTCGTTCCCTCTAAAGGTCACTCCCTTGCTCCCCAGCGCCCCCCCCCCCCATCCTGTCTCCATTGACGAGACCGAGCCCCTGCTCCCGATCAGGCTGGCTGGGAGCATTGACCCCCGTTTGACGCTGGAGCGGCGCCTTCAACTCCTGTCGCAATCTCACCTGCCCCTCCCTTCCCATACCTCCAAGCCCTTTTATCCCCCGTTGCACCGAAAGAACGACGCTCCCACTCCATCCCCGCCCCCCTCTCGCTCCACGGGTGCTTCCGGTGCCTCTCGGTGCAGCATTTCGTCAAGGACTGCAGCGACCCAGTCCGGTGTCGTCGGTGCCGGCGCTCGGGGCACCGCACTCGATCCCGCTCCTGCCCAATGGCCCGCCCGCCGCGCCCTTTGTCCCCCGGCCCGCCCTCGCCCCGCCAGCTGCGCCACTCCCCCGCCGCCTCCACCCCCACCCCCTCGTCACGCGCAGACCCCCTATCCGCTGACCTCCCACCGCTCCACCGGGGTCCCCCCTCGCTGCTGCCTCGCAGCCTCGCGGCCGAGCCTGGTAGCAGTGCGGGGCGCGCATCCCCGCCTCCTCCGGCTCGCGATTTCTCCCTTTCCTTGGTGGTCTCCTCCTCCCCGCCGCCACCCACGCCAGGCCCGAGCTGGGAGACCACCCCGAGTCCGTCCAGGCTCCGCCTCCTGAGCTGCTGCTGCCTCGGGACCCGCCGTCCTCCAGCGCCACGGCAGTCTCGTCCCACTCCTCTCCCTCGGGCACGGTGGTGTCCTCTGGTGCTCCCTCCTTCGGCAACGACTCCGACCGCCCGGACTTCATCGAAGTCTTCATGCCGGAGGGAGACTACGAGGCTGCCATGCGCCTTGCGGTCGGCTCCATCGAACCCCCGTCGGCGTTCATCAACGCGACGGTGGCGGTCCAGGCGGCGTTGGCTCGGGAGCTGCCCAACCTCAGCTTCGATGTCGTTCCCTCCTCCGCCGGGGTGATGTACCTCCGCTTCGCCTCCTGGGCAGTGCGCGAGCAGGCTATGTAGCGCCAGCCTTCCCCCACGAGGGCGCGCGCATCGACCTGTTCTGCAAGGAATTGTTCGACCGTGTGCCGCAGTGCGCGCGGTTCTGCATCCTGCTGGCGGCGACCTCCTTCCCCATCGAGTTCCTCAACCCGGTTGGGATTCGTGCTGCTTTCTCCGGCTTCGGCAAGCTCATGGAAGTCGACTCCGGTGTGCTCTCGGGGCGGGAGCTAGCCACCGCTCGGGCCGTCGTTCTCATGGAGCGTCCCCGCGACGTGCCACTACTAGGAAAAGGGCTATAGATGAAATGGCCACTAATGGCGCACCTGACATGTGGTGCGCCACTACTATATAGCAGTGGCGCACCATGTGCTGGTGCGCCATTAGTGTGGAAGACACTAGTGGCGCACCATGTGCTGGTGCGCCATTAGTGTGGACACATGGTGCGCCACTAGTGACAATTTTTTTCCAAACATACTAATGGCGCACCAAGGCACAGTGCGCCATTACTAGTACCAGCCACATAGTGCGCCACTACTATATATATATATATATATATATATTCTTTATTCTTTTTTTTGCAAAATTACTAATGGCGCACCGGGGAATAGTGCGCCATTACTAGTTTAAACTAGTAATGGCTACTGTGCAGTGCGCCATTAGTGTATATATATATATATATATATATATATATATGTATATATATATTTATTTATTTATTTAATTTTTTTGCAAAACTACTAATGGCGCACCACCAGCAGTGCGCCATTAGTAACTGTGGTTACTAATGGCACATTTATAGGTGGTGCGCCGTTAGTAACACAGGACCAGCTAGATATTTTGGACAGCCACACCTACCCACTCACTTTCCTCACTTCATTCTCTCCACCACCTCCTCCAAGCTTGTCTCGGCTGCCTCCTCCTCCTCACCTCATTTGCACCATAGATTCATCCAAATTAAGTGGTTAATTACCTTTTTTTATTTATAGGTAAGTAAGGGGAAGCTATATTTATGTTGTTCTCCCTCCAACAACGTGCACATGCACTTTTTATGGCCTAGCTAGATCTATGTATGTTTGTGGTGTTGCATATATGTTTGTGTTTGCAGGTACCGGTATTTGAAATGCGATAGTTGCCAATATTTTTCCGGAATGTTGTTTCATTTCCGTTTTGGCGAGAATTTTGGCACTATGCATTCTTTTTGGTCCTATTTTTAGGGAAAGTCATGCCAAATTTTTTCTTGGTTCTAAAATATCGTTTTGCTCTATCCCATGACGACCATGGTCCGCATACGATGATCGAAGGCATCGTGAATAGGTTTTGAGCTCCCAAGGCCGAGATGCTTCAAAAGAACGAGACGGAGATAAGATGTCCGTGTCGAAGATGCAAGCTGAAGAGCCTTATTGTGGACCCGGATTCCGGGCAGGTGCGGGACCACCTGCTCTTGCGTGGTTTCATGGATGACTATCGGTGGCAAGGTGATGAAGATGACTATGAAGTTGTCCATGGGGGTCGGGCAAGAAATGAGGAAGGGCAGCAAGACAACCACCGCGCGGCTCAAGCGGGCGAGAAGACAAAGAATCTCCGGGACATGATCACGACGGTGATGCTGTACACGATCATCATGTAGAAGATGCAGGGCGTGATGATGAGGAAGATGCGGACGGGCGAAGGGCATGATCATGAAGATGAAGATGCGGCGTGAGCGACGGCGATGGACCATTGATGGGTTGGGTGCAGGACCCTCATATTCAAGAGCTGCTTCTCAAGCAGACGGATAGCACAAGAGCTGCCGCCCGAGAGAAAGCCAAGCTAGATCAACTAGAGATAGACGTGGTTACTCGATTGTATGAAGGATGCAGGCCCGAGGATACCCGCCTGAAAGTAACACTCATGGCTCTAGAGATGAAGGTAAAACACAAAATGACCGACGCATGCTTTGACGAGAACATGTCATTTTGGCACGAACGTCTTCCCAAGGGGAATAAGTGCCCGACCAGTTTCAAGGAGGCGAAGAAAATCGTGTGTCCTCTGGATTTACCGCACGTGAAATACCATGTGTGCATGAACAATTGCATCATTTATCGGGACGAGCACGCGGAGTCTACCATACGTCCGGTGTGCGGCGTCACTCGATACAAGAAGAGGAAGAAAGCTCCTCGAAAAGTGCTGTGGTACTTTGCGATCACTCCTCGTCTGCAGCGGTATTTCGCGGAACCTAAGGTAGCAAAGCTCCTGCGTTGTACGCCGGATAGGGAGGAGAAGAAGCGAGAAGATGACGCAAATGATCCGGAGATAAATAAAAAAGACAAAATGCTGAGTCACCCTAAGGATGGGAGCCAGTGGCAAGTGTTGAACTTTGAACACCCAGAATTTGGGAAGGATCTAAGGAACATCGTGCTGGGCGCGAGCACCGATGGAGTCAATCCGTTTGGCAGCCAGAGAAGCACACATATGCAGAGTCTGCATGACAGTGTTCTTTCTTTGGAGAAGGGGCGTCTCTCCCAGAATGATGTGGCATACCCGGTTTTCGTGGCCAATGTGCCAGAGGGCAAGGGCTTTGTGGATGGCGCCATCGTGGGTACGATCGTCATGCGGTTTGATGACATCTTTGCTATGTTTTACCTTCATCCGTTGCACTACACCTTTGTTCGGCTGTTTTCGCTGAGTATGGAGATGCGGATCATTCGAGACAAGACCCCGGACATCGTGATAGTCGACCCCTTCTACATGTGTGCCAAGATCTTGGGTAGCACTGGGGACCGGCAAGTCGCGAGTTCACACCTCGAAGGCGTCATTCTGGCAAACCCATATAACGATAACTTCCTCGTGCCTTACTTTCCCGAGTAAGTCATCCCCTCACCGCCCCGTAACATATGATTTCTTAGATTTCGATCGTTCTTTTTTTTCTAACATTTCGTGTTCTGTGCAGTGACACACATTGCACACTCATCCTCTTAAGCTCTAAATATTCCATGGCCTCGTATTTCGACCCGGACCGTGACTCCAAGATAGACTACACAAATATCAAGAAAGTTCTTGATGATGCTCTCCCCGGCTATGCCACATCTGGAGGCACCTTTAAGAGGCCAGTTATTCGTAGTCTGGCGAGCACGTGTTCACCCACAATACGATGTTCCCTGCGTCAAGCAGCCTTTGGCGGTCGAAGGATGCCTACTACGCCCTCCATCACATGCGGGCGATCGTGCGGGACCATAATCACCTTACGCTACCAAATAATGTCAAAAATTGGGCATAAGCTTGGCGGCAATCCAGGCGTGGACCTCAGGCAAGAATTCTTTTGCATCCGATCGGAGTTTGCGAAATCATCCATCAAGATGTCGCCGTGCCTTGGGGCAGTTCTACCTCGGATATCAATCGTCCAACGGTGAGATAGACACAACGCTACAAATGCAGGTGACAACGCCCGCGACTTCATGACCATCACGAAGGCGGCGGTTTCATCCACGCTCCGGTCCCATGAGTCGAGTCGAAAGTAGTGATGCTATGTGTAGTTCTGAAACATCGATTAGCTCATGTTGTAATTAAACTTTAATGAACTTGTATGTCTCTTTGGTTTGGACAGTCGTTCAACTTAGATGTAATCGATGCTATTTATTAGTAGGACCATGAATCGTGCTATTAATGTCTTGCTTTTCTCTTCCGATCCTTTTGTTGCATACTTATATATTGCTTATGTATTGTCAGTTGTTTGGCTTGTGCATAGAGATGCCGTCGTATGTCGTGTACAAGGGTAAGGTTCCGGAGGCTCTGACGACTTCGGAGGAGTGTCGGAGACAGGTTCATCGTTTAGCGGTAATCAGTTACAAAGGGTACACCACTAGGGCGGAGGCGGAATCTAGATACGCCCGCTATCTAGCGGAGAGAGGAGGGCGTTGGAGGAACCGGATGAAGACCAGTTTCATCGCGATGATGCTCATCGTGATGACCGCAACTCTCTTCTATGTGATGGTAGTTTAGATGATCGATATCGACTTGTAATGTGAAGACAAACTCGCTACTCATGGTCTCGAGACTTGTAATGTTCTATCTTTGTTCGGTCTTTTGAATTCGGAGACTAATATGATGAATTGTATTCGGAGACTAATCTTCTATTGTATTCGATGAATCTGCTGTTGCTGTGTGGTTCTGTCTATATTTTGTCCAATAATATATTTTGTAACCTGTGCAAAAATCATAAAAGTAAAAAAATACCTAATATTCATACTAATGGCGCATCACCCCAAAGTGCACCATTAGTATGCCAAAGGATACTAATGGTGCATAACCCCACAGTGCGCCATTAGTATGCCAAAGCACATGGGTAAATATGGCCCTTTGGGAGGCATACTAATGGCGCATGTTGGTCATATACTAATGGCGCACCAGTGGTGCACCATTAGTATTTAATACTAGTGGCGTGGTACTAGTGGCGCACCAGTAGTGCGCCATTAGTAGGCAAAACTGGTGCGCCACTAGTAGGCCTTTTCCTAGTAGTGTGCCTTGCGACGTGTGGCCCTGGGGCGGGCACTGGGGAGCCCGTGTTGTCACGGTCAAGCCTCTCAAGTTCTGGGACATGGCCGAGTCCTTTTCGCGCGACGGCGAGTACATTCCTCTCGTCAAGGACCATCCGCCTCCGTTCACGCACAACCCGGCGCCCCCTCTCAGGCGTCCTGCGCAACGCACGCTCGACGCTGGGGCGGTGCTGGCCGAGCACCGTGGTCGCACGGGTGTTCGCCTCGCCTCCGTCCTGCGCGTCCTCGACGCTCCCCCTCTTCCTGCGTCCACTGCCCTGGGCCGGCGCGGATTCGGGCCGCTGGGCCCTGCACCGCCTTCCCCCCGCGGCTCGTGGGGTGCGCGCTCCTCCGTCGTCATCTGCGAGCTCGGCGAGGAGGACGCCTCGGGCGACCCCGTGCCGGTCATGGTTCCCCCTTGTAGTTGCGGACCAGCGTCGCAGCTCTCGCCTTGCGCTACTCGAGTCGGCCTCCTTTGTCTCCATGGAGGAAAAGGCGGTCAAAGTCGGGCCCTCAAGGACGCCCTCCTCGGGTGCTCTCCTCGGTTGCAGGGCAAGGCTCTCCGCGCCAAAGTTCTTGATGTTGTCGCTGTTCCGCTCGGCCGGAGGGCGGTGGCGGACCTGCGGGTGGCGGCCGGGATCCCTGCCTCCTCGGTGATGCCCCGGGCTGATGCGTAGCGGCCGTCCCGCGCCTCGTCCCCGTTGACTACCTCGGCGCTGTTCTCCTTTCTGTTGCCTGCCTGTTTGGGAGGCTTGTATCAATCCATCGCTTGCTTCTAGCTCCGTGTTTAGGTGTTCGCTCGTTCCCCATGACTAGTTCACCCTTCCTCTCTCTCTCTCGTGTCTGTCGTGGAATGTTCAAGGGCTTGGGGACCCTGACGAATGTGATCGCGTTCGCACGGTGGTCGCCTCGGCGAGCCCCTGCATCGTTTGCCTTCAAGAGTCCAAACTCGCCTCCCTGGACGTGCATAAACTCGTCTCCTTCCTTCCCAGTCCTCTTACCACCTTCTCTGCCAAGGGTGCCGACGGGAGCCGGGGGTTCGTCACGGCCTGGGATCCTCGCCTCTTCGCCCTCGCTGCCTCGACCTCCTCTCGTTACTTGCTCTCGGTCACGCTTGAGTCGACCACCATCGACCTCGCGTCCACGGTCACTAACGTCTACGCGCCGGCGGATCATGCATTCACCGACGACTTTGTTCTTGACCTTCATGAGGTGGCCACGAACATCACCCTCCCTTGGTTGGTGGTGGGCGATTTGAATCTCATCCGCTCCCCTTGCAAGAAGAACAATGCCAACTTCGACGTCGCTCGGGAAAATGCCTTCAGCTCTATGATCAACTCTGTAGCCTGGTTCGAGCTCCCCCTCGCGGACCGCCTCTACACCTGGACTAACAAACGCTCTCCTTCGACGCTGGCTCGGTTGGATCGTGCTTTCTTTGACGCTGCTTGGAATGCCCGCTTTCCGGACTCCTTGCTCAGTTCGCGCGCCTGCACGGCCAGTGACCATGTCCCGCTCGTGGTCTCTGCCTCCACCAAAATCTCCTCCTCCTCCCGCTTCTTCTCCGAGAATGCGTGGCTCTCGGGCCCTTTCTTCCTTCCTACCACCATTCCCTCTTGGACGGGGGCTAGACGTGCTCGGGACACTGCCGGGGACCTTTCTTCTCGCAAGAAAGCCTTCCGGTCCGCGGCCAAACGCTGGAAACGGCTCCACCGTTTCGTCCCTACTTTCCAAAATGATTGTGTTTTTATTGGGGATCTGATGGACTTCCTCGAGGAGTCTAGATGCCTCTCTGCAGACGAAGATCTCCTTCGCTCGGACGCCCGCTCGGCCCTCGACGCGGGTATCCAGCGCCAGGCGGCGTACTGGAAGCAACGGGGCAAGTGCCGGGGTGTGCGGGAGGGGGACGAGAACACTCGTTTCTTCCATGCACAGGCATCCCACCGGCGGCGCTGTAACTGCGTCCGTGCCTTGGACGTGGACGGCGCGCACGTCATGGCGCATGCAGCCAAGGCCGAGGCCCTCCCGGGCTTCTACTCCGGCCTCCTGGGGCGTGACTCGTAGCCCACCTGGCGCTTAGACTTGATGGGCCTCTACGCTGGGGCCCGGCCCGTCGACGGGGCTGCTCTGGTGGCCCCCTTCAACGCGTAGTACATCAAGGCCGCGACCTTCTCCCTCGACCGCACAAGTGCCACCGGCCCGGACGGGATCGGGCCGGCTTTTTACCACGCTGCCTGGCCATCGGTCCGGGATGACGTGGCCCGCCTGTTCGACGACATCTCCACTGGCGCTGCCCGCCTGGATGCGATCAACAAGGCGTACATCGCCCTCTTGCCTAAAGGCGACGGTGTGCCCAGCCCCAGCAGTTTCCGCTCGGTCTCTCTTCAGAACGACGTCAAGATCTTCTGTCGGGGTCTCACCACTCGGCTGCAGCGGCAGATCACCGCCATCGTCGACGAAGATCAGTCGGGGTTCATTCCTGGCCGGAGCATCACCAAAAACTTCGTCTATGCGGCGGAGATGGTCCAATGTTGTTTCAAGTGGGCGGCCCCGACCCTTGTCCTCAAGCTGGACTTCGCCAAGGCCTTCAACAGCATCAACTGGGCGAGTCTGCGGGCGGTCATGCTCGCTCGCGGCTTCCCGGTCGCCTGATGCGACTGGCTGGACGCGATCTTTCGGTCCTCGCGCTCCGCCGTCCTCCTCAATGGTGTGCCAGGGAGGTGGTTTCTCCTCTGGTGTGGTCTCAGGCAGGGGGACCCCGCCTCCCCTACCTCTTCCTGCTTGTGGCGGACGTGCTCCAACGCCTGATCCGGTGCGACACCGTGATGCAACACCCCCTGGTCGACGGGGCTCCCCCTGGTGCTCCAGTACGCGGACGACATGCTCATCATCATGCGTGCGGACGTCACGGCGGCTAGGCGGCTCCGAACCAGCCTCGACGACTTCGCCGCGACGAATGGCCTGGTCATCAACTACTCCAAGAGTACGCTGGTCCCCATGCATGTGGACGGCATGGACTTGGCGGAGATGGTGTCCGCTACTGGATGCAGGCTGGAGGGGTTCCCCCAAACCTACCTCAGGCTACCCTTGTCCTGCTCCAAGCTCACCGTGGCAGACTTCCACTTCCTCATCACCAAGGTGGACCGCTACCTCACCGGGTGGCGCGCTCGTGTTCTTTCCCCGGCTGGGCGGCTAGTGCTCATCAACGCGGTGATGGATGCGATCCCGTCGTACGCCATGGGGGATCTCAAGCTCCCACCAAAAGTGATCCGGGCGCTGGAGTCGCTTCGTTGTGCGTTCCTGTGGAACGTCGTGGAGCATGCCTCCGGTGCGCAATGCTTGGTGGCATGGGAGCGAGTGTGCAGGGCCAAGTCCGAAGGAGGGCTCGGGGTTCGCGACCCCGCCACCCAAAATGATTGCCTCCTCCTGAAGATCATGCACCGCCTTCACGCGGAGACGCCGTCTCAATGGGCTCAATGGGTCTGGGGGGCCCTGGACGGCCGTCCGCTCCTCTCTCAGGCGGACTCCCCCTTGTTGGCGACCATTGCGCGTGCTTGCGCGGGCTCCTGCCCCTCTACCGCGTGCTCACCCGTGTCGAGGTTGGGAACGGGCGGAAGACATCTTTTTGGGAGGATCACTGGCTCCCCTGCGGGCCCCTGCGTTGTGCCCTCCCTGCGCTCGCCTCCCACACGACGCGGCCGGAAGTCTCTGTGTTCGCGGTTTGGTCTCGGGGAATGGATGCTTTCCTAGTCCCTCGTCTGACGACGGTTGCTGCCCGGGAGCGCCTCACCCTCCTCCCTCTCATTGGGCGCGGCGGGCACGGTGGGGAGGAGGTTGGTGACCGTCGCGTCGTGGCGCTCTGTTCCGCTCCCCGTGGCGGGTTCGCCTCTCGCGAGGCGTACCGGCTCGCACGCCTGGGTGGTGTTTGCATGGAGAACGCTGCCTTCCTCTGGCACTCGCCAGCTCCCTCGCGTGTTCGCTTCTTCGCTTGGCTGCTGACGCTGGAGAGGATTCACACACGGGACAATCTTCTCAAGAAGCACGTCGTCGAGCTGAGCGAGGCTGGCTTCCCTGCTTGCGTCGCCCCTCTCGAGACACCAGACCACCTAATCTTTGTCGTTTGCGCGCGAGTTCTGGGCTGCGCTGCGCCTCGACAGCTCCGGCAGTTCCGTGCGGGAGCTGCATCTCTTCGACGTCTCCCCGGCGGTCGGCGACGCCTCGTCGGGTGCCTTAAATCCTCTGTCTTTGTTGCTTTGTAGCCAGCCAGCAGTGGTGTTCCAGCGTGAGGTCCTACCCCTGGCCGCCGTCAGGAAGGCGTGCCGAGACGACGCGGTCCTTTGGCGGGGGCGCTTCGGACCGAGCCAGCGCGGCCACATCGACGTCTGGCTGCGTGCTCCCCCCCTAGACACCTTCTATAGGCTCTCCTCTCTCCTTCCTTGTGTTTAATTTCTCTGATGATGTCCTCACTGTATGGATGCAAAACTGTGTGGGGCGCTGGGCGAGATTGCAATACAAAGATTTAGGTGGGGAGTTCTCTCCCCCCCCTCCCTAGTGAAAATTCAAAAAAAAACCGGTGAATAGAGAACCAGTAGGGAAAAACCGATGAAGGGAGACAAGAAAATCAGTGAAGAGGGGGGAGGGGAGTCGTACGAGAAGGATGGACGAAATGTGGGCGACGTAAGAGGGGAGAGGCAACACTACATTTTTTTAAAGTAGTAGAGATTTGTAGAAAAAAATAACAAAGAAAAGATTTTTTTTGGGACGAACATCAACAATTGTTCTAACATCATGCAAAATTTCGCCACAAAAAGGCATCGATAGTTGACTGTGCCAAGAAAAATAGGGGATAATTAGTTTTACGCCCCTAGTTATGTCCCACTCGATTGTTTTACCTCTAATTTCCAAAAGCCACCGTTTCTGTCCAAGTCACTTCGCTCGTCTTGTGCTTTTGCCCTTTGACCGTCAGTTTGAAAAATTCATAACTAATTCATATTAAATCGGAAAAATGCAAATAAGATACATAAATGTTCAGAAAAACATCACATATATGTCGTGTCATTTGCATTCATGACAAAAATGTTGGAAAATGCTCATCCGAGTTTTAGCTCTTATGTTACCACCATGAACAATAAAATCTTAAAAAAATCAAAAAATCAGAAAGAAATTTGGTGACAAAGAATGACAAATGTTTTAAGTGCTTGTCAAATTTCATCGGAGAATTACATTCATGGAAGTCGTGGCAAAAAAATAGTCTATTTTGGAGTGTTGATTGTTTTTTCTTTTTGCCACGACTTCCACGAATGTCATTCCCTGATGAAACTTGACAAGCACTTAAAACATTTGTCATTCTTTGCCACCATTTCTTTTTTTATTTTTTGAATTTTTTTAGATTTTGTTGTTCATGGTTGTATCATAAGAGTTAAAACTTGGATGGACACTTTCCAACACTTTTGTCATGAATGCAAATGACACTGACATATAGATGATGTTTTTCCAAATATTTTGGTATCTTATTTGCATTTTTCTAATTTAGTATGAATTAGTTATGAAGTTTTCAAATTGACGGTCAAAGGGCAAAAGCATAAGAGGAGTGACAAAACGGGTGGCTTTTGAAAATTAGGGGTAAAATAGCCAAGTGGGACACAATAAGGACATAAAACTGATTATCCCAACAAATAGAAGTGAGTGCTCCAAATGGTCTTTTTTAGCACTATTCTTTTGTGTGCCTATGTGTGTATGCCTCCACGGATGTTATAACATATATATATGGTAACGCTAAACTAAGCGTGAGTGTAGAATAGCTTATTCTACACCCCAGTAACGGTACATACAAAATACAGTAACACATTATGTAAAATATAGTAATTTTCATAAAAATATAGTAAATTACAAACTTAGATGATAAAAAAATATTTTCCGAATTACTACATTTTATACACCGTTTTACTAAATTTTGTACATAGCATTACTAGGGGGTGTAGAATAAGTTATTCTACACTCCCGCTTAGAATAGCGTTACCCTATATATATAGACGGTCTATTATGCTAATATTAGCAGAATAACTATTCGCACACCACTTCGACACTGCACGCTCAACAGAAGCGCACTGCATCATTTTGACGACGAGCACTGCAATAGAGATGAGTGAACTTCTCGTCGGAAAAAACTGCATGCGTTATTTTTTCGGTATTGTTTTCGCTCTAATTTTTTAACCGTTTATCGGAATGAGGCGTGTAATATATCATTGAAAAGCTATGGATTAGGCGCAACTTCGACATGTTGAACACTTTTCGATATTCCACACGGTTTAAGAGCAGTTTTGAAAAATAGTGCGGTGGATGACGAGTGGCAGCGAGCGTTTTTTCGCGTTTTTTTTCTAAACCGCTTGTCGGAATGAAGCAAATGATATGCCGTTGGATAGATATTGTCGAGGCGCATCTTTTTCATATATAAATCTTTCTCTAATTCATTACGGTTTAAGAGCAGTTTCAAATTTACTAAATCGCGGAACTTTGTTTTTCAAGTTTTTTTAAAAAATTGATACTGTTTTCGCTCCAGTTTTTGTACCGTTTGTCGAAACGAGGCGTGTGATATGCCGTTGGAAAGATACGAACGAGACGCAACTTTCATATGTTGAAATATTTTTGAAATTTCTTACGGTTTTAAGTTAATTTTGAAAATCATGCGGCGGACGACGAGTGGCAGCGGCCGTTTTTCGCGAATTTTTTGCAAACCGCTGGTCGGAATGATTCAAACGATACGTCGTTGGAAAGATATCGACGATACACAACTCTTTCATGTAGAACACTCTCTCTAATTCTTTACGGTTTAAGAGGAATTTCGAATTTACTAAAATGCGGACACTCTGTTTTTCGTGACATCCAAATCGACGTGGATACTTCATCCGACTGAAAACCGCACTGCAACGGACGAAAAACCGCACTGCATCACACGGGTAAGAGAACTGCATGGTTTCTTCTTTGTTGGACGTAAATTTTTGAAGACGAGAAAGAAAACCGCACTGCTTTTAGACTGAAAACTGCACTGCATCAGACAGATAACCGCACTGCAATGTCCGACAAAGTATTTGCATGAGTTCTTCTATTACTATTTTTATGATATGAGGCGACTGCAGTGCACATCAAAGAAAAAGTGAACCTCGACATAAGTTAAAGTGAGCCGCATTAAGTTTTTCGTTTCTTTTAAACTTTTTTTTGCACTTCACATTGAGCACAAGCGAACCTCAAAACACTTCAAAGTGAACCTCATTACTCTGTTTTTGCTTCCATAAAAATTTTGCACTTCACATAGAGCAGAAGCGAACATCAACACACTTCAAAGTGAACCTCATTACTCTGTTTTTGCTTCCGAAAATATTCTACTGCACACAACAACAGAGTGAGCTGCATAAAAAAAATCGACTTTTTGCACTTTGGCAACATAGTGAACCTCTAGGAAAAAGAAAATTACCGCAGCCATCAAACAAGTGAGCCGCATTTCAAAAAAAGTATTGTTTTGTTTTCTTCAATGCACGTTTTGGGAGAGTTGTGATTGGTGGGATTATGGGCTAGGAGCCAGGGCTGCAATGCTCCTCTTTATCCACAGTTCAAACACATACAAATTACAATGACCAAGGACTTAAAAAATAAATTCATATTTTTGCCCGTGAAATGCAATCCGGTCGCCTGCGCACTGCATGTCCAATCCCCGCAGCACTGCACTTGTGCACCCATGGGACTGCAACCAAAAAATGAAATACGCAAAAATGCCAATTGTGAGAAAAATACACACAAATCAAACATCGTCGTTCTGCACCCCATCTTCGCGGACTGTACACACATGGGCGCCGCACTGCACGCTGCTGCTGCCTGCAGTGCACGCCGCTGTTGCCTGCAGTGCACGCAGCTGTTGCATGCAGTGAACCTCTCCAGCACGCACGCGGCACTGCACCTCGGGGGTCACTGTACTGCATAGCCACACGATGCGTTGCTCCCGCGAGAAGGGGAGGTTGAGAAGGGGAATAGAGATCCAGCTCACCGGCGGGAACTCGTCAGCCGGACGCCAGGGACACCCAACACCCAAAGAACGGCACTGAAAAATCTAACCACACGCAGCGAGCAGTTTACTCCGCAATGAAAAATCTAACCACACGCAGGGGGTGATGTATTGGAGTCCCTTTCTTAGTGGAAAAAATATCAAAAATAAAAACAACCACGCGCCATCAAGTGCACAACAAAATATATGAGCCAACAGAACGACACTGGGCAGAGAACTGCTTACACTCTCCTACTAAATCAACGAACAACAAAACTAAACTGCACTGGGCAGAGAAGTAAACCGACGAAGTTCTTCCTTCTCCTTTTCCCTGTGTTTATGCTCTCCTGCGAAAACCACAACAAAGCTGAATCACAAAAAAACATTGACTGAACTTCAAGCATGTTAGTTTAGGGATTAATTCAGAGAGAAAACTGCAAGTAATCGGTGTGCTGGCATACTGCATATCACCTATGCGTGTCATCGCCCTCCTAATGTCAGTGTACTGCAAGCACGCGCACAACCATGGATGCGCGAACACGGATCGAGGAGGATCCCTCGCGTGAATGAAGATGCAGAGGGGAGCGAGAGGTGTCGGCTAGTGGACCCAGCTTGGACACCGTGAGTTGTGGAGGGGGCATCGCCGGCGAACTGCATGGGTGATGAGAGAGAGCTGCGGCGTCAGCTGAAGTGCATGCCGACCGGATCCAGTGGGGTGACGGCCGTGGCTACCCCAACCTCCACGGCGGTCTTCGGCTGTGCTCGGAGCGACGCCATGGATCTCCGGCGGATCTGGAGCTGCACTGCATCACCACTGGGGGCCAAACTGCACACCCGAGAAGAAGTCCATGGCCGGATCTCGCCAGGATCTGATGATTTCCCGGGGCGCCGCCACAAGAGGTAGACTTGGTGGGCCAGGAGACTTGCCGTAGGGGTAGGAGGTGTTGAAGGAGATGGAGGAGTCCAAGCTGGAGAGGTCGTCGTCTCCGTCGTGGGGGTAGGAGAAGGGGGCCCAGGAGAAGAGCTGCCGCGACGGCCCTCCACCGTGGGGACTGGTGGAGGCTCGTGACCACCATGGGCCTTTGCCCTCCGCCGTTGAGCTCCACCGAGATGAGCCGCTGTCCACCGAGATGAGCGCGGGGCGGTGCGGATCCCGCCGGATCCGACGCCGCGAGGGGTGCAGTGGTGCCGCGGGGGAGGGTGGATGTGCGGTGGTGGCTGCGAAGGAGGCTGGCAGCGCGGGCCATGAGGTGGCGGCCGAGGTGTGGTGTGGGGGTGACGACACGATGTAGCGGCGCGGTGGAAGGTGGCGGGAGGCGGCGGTGTAGGGTGGGTGGGAATCGGGGGAGACAATGGTGGGGATCGGGCAGAGGACGGAGGGGAGGTGGAGGTCGTGGGGAGTGGGGGAGGGGCGCGGGGAGAGAGGGGAGTTGGTGTGTGCGGGGTTTTTTTTGTCGCCGTAGTTCGGTGGTTAGTTTGTAGCAACGGGTCACTCAATAAGGGTTTGGTGTGCAGAATAAGACAATGTGTGTGTGTTCAACCACATTTTTTAAAAAAAATTGTTTGCTACTTATTTTCGGATTTTACTGTTCATGTGGGAAAATCCATGTCACATATTGGCATGAAAGTGTAATTGTGCAACAATAAATGTTGAGAACAATCAAACGGAATTTAAAGGGACACATCTGCGGCATCTTTATATTTTGCACCTCCAACTTATAAGTACCATAATGGATGAAAAGTTTCCAATAAAACTAACCATGGCCTGGAGAACAATGACACTTTTCAACTAACCAGGACATTATATTAGGGGCATACACGAGCACTCTATAAACGTTACGAATCATACGTCTTTGGACTGTGAAATGATAGTTAATACTCCCTCCGTTTCTAAATAATTGTCTTTCTAGCCATCTTAAATGGACTACAACATACGGATGTATGTAGACATGTTTTAGAGTATAGATTCACTCATTTTGCTCCGCATGTAGTCACTTGTTGAAATCTCTAGAAAGACAATTATTTAGGAACGGAGGTAGTAATACTTATGTTCTCCAACATCCAGACTGAACCAAGGCAGCAAAAATGAAGTGGTGATAGAATACTAACAGGCCACTTAAGAGGTCTTATAAGTTATTTCTTCTGCAGCTGTCACAGTTCAAGCAAACGTAGCACTAGGATATCCAAGTTTAAAACATGGATCTACGAGATACATTGACATAACAATGCCATCAATAGAGCAATTCGATATAGGACAGATGCTCGAAACACCATAAGACAACGATACAGCACCAAAATACCAGCTACTCCGAGAGAGTGGCCTTCAGCTCTCCACTCTTTTCCAACTCGAGAACAATGTCACAGCCCCCCATTAGTTCTGATTTGTAGTAGAGTTGGGGGAAGGTGGGCCAGTTCGAGTATGTCTTGAGACCTTGTCTAACTTCCTCATCAGATAGAATGTCGAAGGACCCAAAGCTTATTCCTGCTCCTCTCAAGGCATTCACGACTTTCGAACTAAAGCCACAACGTGGATTATCTGGGTTGCCCTTCATGAACAGCATCACTGGGGATGAGGAAATTAGGGCCTTGAGTCGGTCCTCTAGGCTCTCTTGCTGAATAATGCCCTTCTCAGTCAGGACCTTCTTCAGTTCCCCACTCTTGTGCATCTCCATCACTATGTCCGAACCACCAACCAGTTCACCCTTGATGTACACCTGAGGGTAACTAGGCCAGTTTGATAGAACCTTTAGGCCCTGCCTAACCTCATCATCTGTAAGAATGTCAAAACTTGAGAAAGGAATCTTCTCTTGATTAAGAATATGAACAACCTTTCCACTGAATCCACACTTGGGCTCCTCGGGTGAACCTTTGATAAATATCATCACTGAGTTAGAATTAGTGAGGCTCTCCAAACGAGCTTTCTGAGCTTCGGTAAGCCCAATTGCCTCAGTACTCTGCTCATTTGCAGATTCAGATATCACTGGCTCCTCAATTTTGCTTCCTTGTTGCCGGAGAGGAATGTTGTGCTCCTTCATTACATCCTTTAGTTCACCACTTTCATGCATAGCAATAACAATATCACATCCACCAAGCAACTCACCTTTGCAGTACAACTGAGGAAAAGTTGGCCAGTTAGAGAACTTCTTCAGTCCTTCACGTACTTCATTATCTGTAAGGATGTCAAAGCTCCCAAATTCAACACCTTCCTGCTTCAAAATGTCAACCACCTTTCGGCTGAAACCACACCTTGGTTCTTCTGGATTTCCCTTCATAAATAAGATGACGGGATGGGAATTGACAAGCTGCTCCAAACGCTTCTTCAGTGTACTTTCAGCAGCAGAAGATCCATTTTGCCGTGCCATTTCTTGGACCTTTTCGAGTACAGCAGGACCAGCAGCCACCCCCAAGCTAGCAGGTGCAGCAGACTCGGCAACATTGGCAGGGCCAGCTAACTTTGCGACCTTATTGGCCAGGCTGGCTGGGTTTGCACCCTCCAAGGTATCAACAGGTTTGCCTTCCTGAAAAGAGATAAACCATGCACAGATGACAAGCTCTTACAAAGAAGGCAATATAGAAAACTTCCAAGGAATTTGATAAAATACATTTGGCACAGCAATGAAGAAAATCTGGAAGCTAAGCAAATATGACCTCAGATATGCGCACAGAGCAAATGCCATATGAAAATCCCAAGGTTGTGTGACATGTATAGGTTGGCATTACAAAGGAGTCTCATGATAACACCAAAATGCCAAGTGAAGACATGACCTAACTAGCCTAGCAAAAAAGACATTGTGCATGCTGACCTCATGAGGTCCATCACAATATCATTAGATTGGTTCTAGTCATACAGAACATTTCATTGTCCATACAACACTCCAATGACCTGAACTTGTAAGAGCCTGCATGGTGCATCATCTCACAACAAAATTTACCAAAAGAAGCAAGAACATAAAACGTCCATGCTAGGATGAACCAATTAGCTTATACACCCATGCAGAATCTTTAGGGCAGGCAGGCTAGAGTAAATTCAGTGAGGTGTGTATCTAACTTCATCATTCCACAGTATACGAGGCATGGGCACACATAATTTGTGTCATTGCTTGTAGAATACTTCATGCATAGAAGTTTGAAAGCGGGTCCTAACAATAATGTCAATAGATGCCTCACCATGAGGACAGAACACATGCTTGATTTTTTTGCCTTTAAAAATGGACAAGAGAACATGTGCAATTCAACTTTAACAATAAGCAAGAAGAATACCGTGACCCTACCAGGATTCATTTTTTGAAGTATAAACAATGAAAAGAGGTTCATTAGCATGAACGAATCGCATTTTGTGACAACTATAAACAGCAAATACCTTGCAGAAAACAAAGTATGGCACTGCTGTAACACCATATGCCTCTGAAATTTCCGGTTGTTCTTCAGCTTCAACCTGACAAAAGTTACCAACAGATATTGAAATTATGATATGGTGTGTCATTGGCAGAGCATAAAGAATGAACATAATTATTGACTAAAGAACACTTAATAATAACCAAAGGGCAATAGTCGCAAAGGAGAAATATTTTTATTAGATCAGTCTTTTGAATCACACGGTGAAATTAGTAGACAGTGAACCGTCCTCAGCTGTCATTCCACACTCTTAACTGAGTCTATCTATAAGCTAACGGGAAGAGCCAAGGGCTTCAAGCACGAACGGGTTGCATTCAGCTGTTATCTCATGATGAGTCCATACCTAATGTGGCGTTGAATTCAGCTGTTATCTGATAATACTCACAAGTGGGGCTAGATTCAGGTTAATCAATCGCATACACATCACATGCTAACTACACACTACAGATAGTGCTTGTCGCATCGTATAATAACTAAATAAACATGAATAATCACAATATGAATAATAATCAAACATGCGAAAAAAGTAACTTGGACAGCAGCATGATTCACGCGCCAGAACCCTAAACGCGAACCGCGAATCTGTAGCCAGGGGCCTAGACCGCCGCCGAAGAATCACGATCCACCGGAAACCGGCCCGAACCCAAATCTACCGCGACTACATGAGAGGAATCGGAGAGCAGCAGGCGGCGCGGGTGTACCCTGAGGAAGAGCGCGTGGGGGAAGTCGACGGCGAGGTGGGTGAAGACCTCGTCCATCTGCTTGGAGGCCTCGCACCAGGACGCCCAGAAGTGCACCGCGGCGGCCCGCGCGCCGCCGACCGCCGCGTCCAGCTCCGCCCTCGACCCCACCTCCCTCACCGCCCCGCCGCCGCTCGCCATCGCCGCTTCCGCTCCCTCGCACTTCCCCACCAGAAACAACAATCGACGGCGAGAACGCTTGAGATGGTAGCTACCAGCGGGGGCGATTGGAGGAAGGAGACGGCGGATGACTCGTGCCGAGGGGTTGCGACCTGGGGTTTTCCTCTCCAGCCCCGTGCGGTGGGACGGCGACGGAAGATTCCAGAAGGGGCCGGGACCGACCTAGGCTGTTTGGGCCTGGCCGGAGCGGGCTAACGGCCCAAGAGACAAAAGAATCGGTCTGATGACGTGGACCCACGCGGCCGGCCCGGCAAAAAGCCAGAGGCTGCGGCGGCGGGGTCCAGCCGCCGTCCGGGGGGTCCCCTCCCCTACCCTCGCCCCGGCCGACGAGTCTATATAAATCCGAAGCATTTCTCAGCTGCCCTCGGGCGGCCAGAAACGAAACCCTAGTACGTAGTTGCCACAAAGCCCTTCTCCTGAATCCCACACGCTGCCTCCACCAATTCAGATCTGGGCCTGATGATGGTCTCATGACCTTCCGTTCATTGTTTTCTGTTTGATTTGATTCTCTTGAGGTGTGTGTGTGAGTTTGCTGGATGGTTTGGATCGATGATGCTATTGTAGAAATACTGCGTTATCTTCCTGATCAATGTGAGGCCGCCGCGATGAGCGGCGGCTTCCTGATGACACCATTATTTTGCTGAGATCCAACTACCAGCAACCTCGCCTGCCTTTTGTTCTTGTTTTCCTCTGGATGTTACTTTGAAAAGTTTTTAAGGGAGAAACCTCATTTCATGGTGAAGTCTCTCCACATATACTTACGGGAAAAAAAAGCACACGAGAAATTACTACTACTTCTCCAAACAGATCAGTGCTAAGAGATTGTTCTATCTCTCAACCTCTTTCGCTAGCGCTCTCTGAAAAATTGCGCAGAAAAATCATTCCTCAAATCACGCTCAACATCCTAACATTGTACACAAGTAGTTTGACAACACGATTACACCAAGCGATGGTTCAGAAATAGTGTAGCCATTATAATCAAATCTTAGAACAAAATAAAGATCGTGAGCAGTGCAACATGCATATTGTTTATCTTTACTTCAGATAAGAAGCATCACTCGTTTCCGTTGATCCAATCTCAAATGCAATCAATTCTCAAATCACCATCAATATTATGCACAACCAGTTTGACAACACGAATACACCAAGCGATGGTGGAGAGGCCATTATAACCACATCTTAAACAAAATAAAGATCGTGAGCAGTGCAACATGTATATTGTTTATGGTTACTACAACCCAGTCTAACAGTTTTGCTGGATTGTACCTGGTTGACAGACAGGCGAACATAAACATCATAGATACAACACGATTACAAGCAAAATAAACGTCAGCATCTCTAGCATACACTGTCCCAGTATGTGCATGCTTATTTACAGCTGTTCTAGTAGATTTACAACGGCTCTGGCAGAATAGCATGGCGTTAGCGTGGCCTGGTCCATGAGCTTAACCCATGAATTATGCCATATAGCCATCAGCTGCAAAGAAAGGAAGCGACTTCAGTGGCATCACCTGCTCCTGCAACAAACGGAATGTGAATGTGCTTGTGGTGAGTTCAGATCCAAGTAGAATCGTCAGCAAAACAGCAAACAAAGGGAGCTCGTTGTAAGAGGGTAACTGATGATACCTCGGCGTTCTCCAGATGTTCCGCAGGGAAATGGAGCCCAGTGGAACAGTTCTCCAGCACCTCAGGGGTCTTCATCCACGCCTTGTGGGCTTCGATGGACTTCAGCTTGTACCGAAACATCTGCAAAAACAAATCAAGTTTTCAGGACCATTTTATTCACACAAAGCTCAAAGTGTAGGCAGCAGCTGATCATGTGCTCCTCCAAACCTCAGACAACGAAATAGTTGGCTTTTCGAGCTCATCTCCCTCGACGTGAATCCCTGTACCCTGACATTCTGGGCAAAGGATGGACATTATTCTGCTCTTTGGCGCTGTTTTCGCCTTTCTTCCTCGTTTGCTCTTTCCCATCTTTGCAATCTGATCAGCCAGCACCTCATATTGGCACAAAATTGTCCAGTGCAGTAAGCATGAAGTGTGAAATAGATGAAAAGCCTGCGGAAGAACATGTTTAGCCAAGTAGTCACAGCTGAAGGCTTTGAATTTAAAGATGGAATTATCTAACTATATTTGTTTAAAAGAAGAAAGCAGCATATGTTTGTACTGTACTAAGGAATCTCAGATAACAGTTTAACAGTTTAACGTAGTTCCAAAATCTTGTCTCTGTACTCATAAAAGACTTTTTGAAGACCAAAGCTTCCTAATGGTATTTTCTTTCTGTTTTTTCTCTATAAAGTAAAGTAATTAGTACTCGCTTTGCCTTCATGAAAGAGAAAGACAACACGATGTTTGGAATTACTAACCCCACTGGAGTTTCTACTGCTGCAAGCTAGGTTTCCTGTGCTGCAGTTCAGCAAGGTGGCGACATCCTTTCCAGGAAGCATTGATCGCCCACAAATATCACAAACTTTCTCAGCAGCAAGTCGCTTCTGCTTCCTCAGCTCCCTCCTCATAGACTTGCTGGACAAGGGGCTGAGTTGAAGATTGCATGAGGAACCTGTTGGGGAACCAGTAACAATAGCTTGACTTCTGCTGTCATGGGTCTGGCCATTAGACTCTTCTGAAGATGCTTCTTGATCAGAAAATGACTTCTTCCTTCGCTTTCCACGATGTCCAGCCTCATCAATGACAAAGAAAGATCCAGCAGAGATGGGAAGGTCCTGATCTTCAGAAGGCCACTTCCTTCCCAACTCATATGCATAAGAGAAGTTGACTATGGCAAAACCAGATTGTTCATAGATGTTACTTGCCTCAGAGCCCAGTGAGGCTTCTTCTCCTACCCAAGCACACCAGATTTTGCTGATCTTCTTGCGACCTTCGCTAGCTTCAGCAATCTTGTATGCAATGTTTCCATAACCCAGAAGATGCACAGGCAAATTCAACACAACATCCTTTATCAACACACCAGGAATAACAAGCGGACCATCGGCTTCATTGCGGTTTGACAGAGCACTATCTTCAGTTATGACAGAAGATCTACCATTCGGACGTCCATTTGCACCACTGAATGAGCCTTTTGCGCCATTATGGGAGCTCGAACCATCTCTCAACCTTGATGTCACCTCAGTGCCATTCCCTGCAAAGTCAGGATGGGGAACCAGAGCAAGTTCGCTGGTGTTATGCGAGCTTGAGTCCAGCAAGAGCGGATCATTCTCGCGTGAGTTATTGAAGAAGAGCACACCATCATTGAACGGCCATGGCATGGGCCCAAACAGGGTGACCTTGGCCTCGGCATACCGCCGTGAATGCAGATTCCCCTTGAGGTGGTCAAACAGCACATTGTCGCTGAAGCACTCGGTGAGGCAGATGGTGCAGAAGAAGATGACGCGCTTCCCGACACGCCGGAGCTCCACATAGCTGTGCCCATTCTGCCGCACCTCCCGCAGCGTGGCCTTGGCAGCAATCTCACGGATATCCACAGGAGCATTCCGTTGCAGCACCAAATCCTTCCCCACCATGGTGAAATCCCCTCGAGTCACCACCACCAGTACCTTCAAATCCGCCTCTCTAGCTTACAAATTCCCCCCAAATCAACCTCCAAGACTACCTCCTCCCTGGTTGTCCCTCCTTGCAACTCTCTCAAGTTTCCACACACAGAAAAAAAAAGTCGCCGCACTTGAGATCTTAGTTTCCTCCCGAGCCCTAAGATTGCAAGCTTCTTAACAAAAAGAGACTGTAACTGGTAGTACACAAATAGAACCTAACACGGACGGTCGTATTCGTATCTTTCCAGCCATGGGAATGGAAGCAAGCGTGAGGAACCTGCCCAGCAGCGCGAACTCCTCGCCGGTGGCACCAACCCTAGTCATCAAATCAAACACGGGAGGCAGCAAACCCTAGACTCCAGACGCCCGCCAAATTGGCGCGCGAGGCGCGAGGGGGTGGGGGGCGTGAAGCGCGGCTGGCGAGAGACCTAGCAGAGGACGACGACGAGTCGAGGCTGCTGTGGCGGGGGAGGAGGAGGAGGCTGATGCAGGCTGCGGACGGTGCTAGGCGAGGCGGCGGAGAAGCGGAGGCGGCAGTCGGACAAGAGCGCCGGGGGCGACGAGGCCATGTGATGTCAACACGGCGGCGGGGGGAGGTCGTCGGCGCGCGGAATTCGCCCTCCCTTTTTTCGATTGTTTGCTTGGACGGGGAAGTTTAGTCTGGAGGGTGGTGGAGAAGGGGGAAGGTGCGTGAGGAGAGGGGAAAAGGAGGCAAGCGCGTGGCGTGTCCGGACTCTGGATTGATGGGAGGAAGGCGAGGCGAAAGAAAACGGGACGGACAGGTGGCTGTACCCAAAACCCGGGCGGGTTCACAAATTCCCTATGTTTCCGACAAGAGCGATTTTTATTTTTTGACTGTTATAAAACATCAAGAAAATACAAACACAATAAGCTTACACCTGGTCTATGCATAGCTAAAATGCACACAACCAACATCATCACACGCACATCAAAAAACCATATCGACAAAAACAAAGTCATACAAGACTGAAGCTTGACTACGCGAGAGAGAAAAATCAAAGCCATCAAAACAACCATCGACAAAATTTTGCAATGACTATCGGCACCAACCATGTGTTGACAACATATCACTACGAGTAACATTCTTTAGGAAGGAAACGACGCGCTAGTGCCGCCGTCATCAGGTCCAACCATCAAAGGTAAGACCGTGGATTTTCATCCTGAAGATCAAGTCTCAACAAACTCCAAGCAAAACATTCAACAAGGTCACGACGAAAAGCGGCGTCGTTGCCAGGTATGACCAATTAGGGTCCTACCTTGAGTTTTCACTCTAGAGCTTGAGAATAGGTACTTGAGAAGCACCACCAATTAGAAGTCCTGAAAGAGCTCTTTATCAGTTCTGGGATCTGGTGGTATAGAATCCATCGTCCGTTCTTGCATCGTGATTCGTGTGTGGACTCACCAATTAATTCTCAATAACTGCTATACGAATCAGTTTCTGCAGTATACACTATAATACGTGTGGCATATGCACAGGCTTTTATCAGCAATAGTGCGACAGGAGGGATGATGGTGGCTGCATGTACGTCCCATTCTCCTCTCTCTCCAAAAAAATGAACTTGTCTTTTATTTTTAATGTGGCATCTTGAATCGATCATAACTTTTGAATCACATTTTTGCTTTTAAAATTTTTTACATATTTGAATTCAGGGCGACAAGATCTTCAAATAGAGAACAATTTTGGATATATTTTGACTAGTTTGAATTTTCAATCAAATTTCAGTTTGAATTATTTGTTACAGTGACGTTGTTTATTTCTGGAAGAGTGATTTTTTTTGTGAAATTAGTCTTTCTTGGAACAATGATTCTTTCTAAATGAGTGAAATCGACCAACTAAAATGAGTGATATTAGTTTTTCTTGGAACAACGATTCTATTTAAGAGACTTGAAATCAGTTTCTTCAAATAAGTGAATTTACTATTTTGGTAATAATTTAAACCTATTTTCTGGTACAAATGAAATCCATTGAAATGTGTTCTGTAAATGACAAGAAATCGATTTGTTCAAATGAGTGAAATTAGTATTTTGGTAATAATTGAAATCTTTTCTCCGGAACAAATGAAATCAATCCAAACATGCTGTGTAGATATGTGAAATTGATATTTTTGTGATATCTGAAATTAGTGAAATAGCTAATATACAATTGAAATATGTTCCGTAAAAGACTTGAAATTTGTTTCCACAAATGAGTGAAATTAGTATTGAGTGCCGAGGGTGATACCTTGTATAGCACTTCTGATGAGATCTCTGTAGTGAAGCTAATCAGTCGTGGTCTATAGAGGGTAATTCCTCCTTCACCACTCTCGATAATGACTCTGTCGTGCAACACATCAAGAGTGAACCTTCAGGGTGGTTCCTCCTTAGTTCACCTTGACGGCTGCATCAAGTGGAATCCATCGAGGGTGATTCCTCGGATTCTCTCTTGGTGTTTTGGACACACGGTTACTTTGACTTTACCCCCCAGAACCATGTTAAAGACGGGTCGGCCCCGAGGAGTACCCGCGAGAGTTAGTATTACTGAAGGACTGGAGGGATAGGCGGTACCACCTCGGTAGAGGTGGACCTGAGTTCCCGACAGTCTCTTGCGAGTCGAGTTGACCATGAGCGTACCCGCAAGTTGATGTGTAGTTAGGCTGACCTGGAGGGTACCCGCGAGATTTGTACGTGGCACGGCCGGGCATTCCGGGCCCTTGCCATAAGTCCACGAGATGGGGCGATGGGGTCACAAGATCGTGAGTCTCTGCTCGTCACCGCGCGCTCCAAGACACTAACGGTTTGGATATGTGATCCAATTAGGCCTCTGGCCTTTTCGCACTGACCACCACGCGGGAATAAGTATGGGCACTCTGCGTCGTATGTATTAGCCGAAGCTCTTCGGACGTCAGTGACTGAGCGGCACATGCACTGGTGGTCCGCGTAAGCACCTGCTTTGTTATAGAGGTAGCCAGGACTGATCCCGGCCGTCATGCAATGTATAGGAGTGCAAAGAGCGATGGGCCCAAGACTCCTACGCGCTTAGGATGTAGACCGGTGTGCTGGCCTCTTTGCTGAGCCTAGGTAGGGTTGTGATGTGTCGATCAGCCGAGGCCGGTTATGATTTGATGGTGTGCCTGATCGGAGTTAATCGAGCGTGTGGGTAAGTTTCCGCACCCCTGTAGGGAAGTTAATCTATTCGAATAGTTGTGTCCACGGCAACGGACGCTCGAAGTTGTATCCCGATCGATACAACTAGAAATGGATACTGGAGATGTGAAATGGATATGATGGCTTCGGGATTGCTTTCTCGCGGGGAGCCGAGGAAGGATCTCTGGGCGTGGATGCTACAACATGCTTATTACTTATACTATGTTACTCTACTCTCTTCTACTGTTGCAAGATGGTGATTTCAAGATGATGCTAGTCTTCAATAGGGTAGGTCTTTCCTTCTATTCTGGCATTCTGCAATATAGTCCACAGATACATCCCTTCCCTTGATACTAATGCATACTTAGTATAGAAGTATAGATCTGATGCTTGCGAGTACTTCAGATGAGTACTCACGGATACTTTGATACGTTTTCCCCTACTTTCTTCTTCTCAGTTGTCGCAATCAGATGATGGATCCCAGGAGCCAGATACCACCACCGACGACTACTACTACCCTGATAGTGCCTACTACTACATGGAGACCGCCGACGACCAAGAGTAGTTAGGAGGCTCCCAGGCAGGAGGTCTTGCCTTTTTTATCGTTGTGTTGTTTGTGCTAGCCTTCTTAAGGCAAACTTGTTTACTTATGTCTGTACTCATATATTGTTGCTTCCGATTACTCTTGTTTATTCGAGCTTATGTATACGAGCCCTCGAGGCCCCTGGCTTGTATTATTTTGTGTGTGTCTAGAGTTGTGTTGTGATATCTTCCCATGAGTCCCTGATCTTGATCGTACACATTTGTGTATATGATTAGTGCACGATTGAATCGGGAGCGTCACATGTCCCTGGACATTTGCAGCTACCTTTGGATGGCCGACTCCGGTATTAGTGTTCGTGGACTGGTCCCCATCAGTCTTCTGACGAATACGGTGTCTAGTTTCAGGGTCAGCATTGAAGATGCCCTAACAACACTTAATAAAATGGTTTCTTTCTTGTATCTAACAATTAGTGTTGGATGCTTCTAAAATCGCATTCCACAGTCGCATCCCTCGTATGTCGTACCCCCAAACCATACAAAACCATGCAAACATTGTTCCGGCGGAGATCAACATAGTACATAGAATCCGACATAGATAAACATGTTAACATAATCCGTTTGGACTTACAAACTTAACACAGTCCGATCCAAAAGTGACCATCGCCCAAGTTCATCACTTAATAACCACTTAAAGTTCATAACTTAACTAAGCAGTACCATTTAAAACTAGGGCACCGGATTTCACTACTTCCTCGTTGAACGCTTCCCCTTGGGGTGTCGGTGGTTGGACTTGGCGTAGGCGTCAGCGACTCTGGGCACATTGTCACCGTCGTCGATGCCCAAAGCGGATGAGGAGGACGAGATGACTATGCCTGTCATGCGTCGGGTGGCGCGGTCTGCTCCATCCGGAGCCATGCGGCTCTCTCCATCGTCGTCGCCCATTGCATTGCCAACCGCCCCGACTCCTCGAGTGTCATGCAGAGGTATAACCCACAAGTATAGGGGATCACAACAGTTTTCGAGGGTAGAGTATTCAACCCAAATTTATTGATTCTACAAAAGGGGAGCCAAAGAATATTCTCAAGTATTAGCAGCTAAGTTGTCAATTCAACCACACGTGGAAGACTTAATATCTGCAGCAAAGTGTTTAGTAGCAAAGTAGTATGAAAGTAACGGTAATAGTGGCAAAAGTAACAATAGCGGTTTTGTAGCAATCGTAACAGTGGCAACGGAGAAGTAGCTAAGCAAAGATCAATATGTGAAAAGCTCGTAGGCAATGGATCAATGATGGATAATTATGTCGGATGTAATTCATCATGCAACAGTTATAACATAGGGTGACACAGAACTAGCTCCATTCATCAATGTAATGTAGGCATGTATTCCGAATATAGTCATATGTGCTTATGGAAAAGAACTTGCATGACATCTTTTATCCTATCACTACAAAAAAATACACTTCTGTGATGATACGTGTTTGTCATAGTAGGTCACGTTTTCTGTCATGCATGTACATCCATGACGATTTTATGATAGAATCAAGATAGTCATACATGTGTTGTCGTAGAAGTGTTCCATGACATTACCAAAATTATCATTATAGAAGTGTTCACTTCCATGAAGATAAATCGCGTGTCATAGAAGTGCTTTCGTCAAGGGTGACCGACACATGGCATCCACCATAACGGCTCGCCGTTAAGCTACCGGGTACGGTTTTGGATCCGATAACCCGTTAACAGCCTCGACCAATGGGGATTTTCCACGTGTAAAATCATCATTGGCTGGAGGAAACACGTGTCGGCTCACCATCGGGACAGATGTCATCCACTCATTGGACCGAAGGCGCCTATGATACGTCGACACGTGGCACGGCCCAACAGAGGCCCATTCCTGTGAAAAGTCTGAGGAATTAGCTGGAACAGACTCACCTTAGCTTTGAACGACTATATCCCCTCTTCTATCTACATATGGATATATATGGTCTTTAATAAAGGAAGATGATTTTAGCCGAGGACTAACACAGCTTCCATTTTGCAAAGACATCTCTCAAAGGGAATAGCATCATCCATGACTTGAGCACGCCTAGCTACGGGTAAGCACAAAAGGTAATGACGAGAGGGTCATCCTATGTACCCTGAAGAGAAACTATGTGATAGAAGCCCGCTTCCCTCTCTTCTATCCCACCTATCCACTTCGGGTATCAAGTGGCCTCGTGATCTCCATGAACAGAGATCACTACACAAAAACAACTATATGAAAAGCTTGCTTGCTTCTTGAATCTCGAAATAAATGTAACATATAGAAAGTGTTTTTGTGATGAGACCATTCTCTTCGGGAACCTATAGAAAGATTATCAGACGGCTTTCATGATATTATGCTTCCTTGCCCGTGTGGAACATGTGTGAGCATTATGTTTTTCCAACAAGTGATCCGACTGGAAGAAGTGTTATATGAGGACTTTGAGATCAAATAGAGAATTTGTCTCTCCATTCCTCGTGAGCCACTTATTTCTCCCAAATCAGAGATCAGAGTGATTTTAATCCTTTTTCCCAAATAGTCGACGGTCTTACACCATTGGGATACTTCGGAAAAACTGGAGTACATATATGAGAGACCGGTGCTAAAACCTTTTCTCGAGATATCTTCCAGATTCTTAGGGTCCTTGCTCCGGATCTCGCCCCAAGTAAAGCAATTGGTTCCGTAGTTTGAGAATTCTACTAATTCCAAGTATTCCATTATTATTATTAAATAAGAGAATATAAAAAGTAAAGAGGAGAAGACATAACCGTAAGAATTGTTAGAAATAAGTTAATTTATCAAGTTGAGGCATTTCGATTTGGATTTCAAATAAGAAAGAAAAAAAGGATTTTGTGAAATTTAGGAGTCGTTCGAAATCATCAAGAGGGAAGAACTCAGATAGAAAGGCAGCGAAGTTGGCGGCCAACCTAATTCCTCCCGGTTGTACCCTTGTGCATCCCCTTCAGAACGATTTCCACTAGATCTGGAGATTCCCGGTCCCCCGAATCGTCATCTTCGGACCCCAATCATCATCCCACCTTTTACGCTTCCTCGAAGAAGACGGGCCTGCCTCGTTCGCCCCATCATTTGCTTTTGTGCTTTCAGGGGATCCCGTGGAATGAGCCTCCTGCTCTTCCGCAGGCGCATCGGGGTCGGGAGAATCTGGTTCACTTAAAGGCCCGTTTGACTTGGTCAAAAGGTGGCGGGCCGGCCCACGGAAAGCATGTTAACGGCCTGTTCGCATATAGCCCATTTACAACCCGCTAACCCAAGGCCCGTTACGACCTATCCGAATTAGGCCCAGTAGCGTCATCTGGGCCGTCCAATATGATTCCAGCCCATTTTAACTTCCGGCCCATGTATGGCCCATGACGTCTTTCAGCCCATATGAGGCCCTTTGTAACTCTTGGCCGATTAACAGCCTGTGGTGAAATTGGCCCGTATTGAACAGTGTATCACTTTATACCCATTAACGACCCATTATTCTATTGGGCCGTTTCAAGCCCATGTTATCTTTCGGCCTTCTCAGAGCCCATTTATTCTTGGGATCATTTCCAGCATTCGGTTACTTACAGCCCGTTACTGTAATTTTCTGCTTGTGGGCCAAATTCAGCCTGTGGTTACCGTCGGCCCGTTTGTGGCCCATTAATACGTTGGGCCATTTTCATAGCGTCATCAAATACGGTCGATTAGCGACGACCCGTTATGGTCGTCCCATGAACGGAGGATTCCAACTCTAGCCCGTTTACGGCCATAATGCGGTCTGTTATTGGCCCATGTTTGGCCAATCGATCATATGACCCGTAGAAGGCCCATTGATGATACAACATGTAGAAGGCCCATTGTGTCTACGGCCCGTAGACGGCCCATTGTTTCTACACCCCATAGAAGGCCCATTGTTTGTACGGCCCGTAGAAGGCCCATTGTTTCTACGCCCCTTAGGAGGCCCAGTGTCACTACAGTAAATATGTAGCCCATGGTTATTGTGGCCTAGCTTTTAAAAAATAGGTTATTGCGGCCACTGGCAAACCGCAGAAAAAGAACTGCACTCACTACAAGCAAACAAATAAACAAGACAACAAGGAAATAAATAAGAAAGCAATTTACGCTAGGCTATCACGACTATTACACATATTACATCCACTAGGCATCAAAGTTCGCCACTAGTGAAAATATAGGGAACAGAGCAGCATATCATATACACTAGTTGTCAAAGTTGGCGACCAGTGTAAATAAACACCGCAAAGAAAACAAGTCCGTAACTGAAACCACTTCAAGATCTCAAGAAACAATATCCTGGTACCCATAATGCCGGCAAGATGCTTAGCAAGCTTATTAACTTTCTCTTGTTTGTCGCTTAAATCCTCCAAATAGCTTGTTGCACCGTAAAGTATGCATCTGAATTCTGCAGGACTTCCTCGGTCCTTCACTTCGTCAGCAAAGACATCTCGATCGATGTCTTTCAACTTGAAGTTGAGACTCAAGAAGACGAACTGATTCAGCAAATGAAGTTCGAAGAGCTTGTGCCAGTAGTAGTGGCCAGTAACTCGAACACTACATCAAGACAGGACTTTTGGGTTCTCTCACTGTCGTCAAGATAGTTTTTATCAGCTTTCTTGGAGACCAACAGGGTGTCTCACTATCTTAAACCTTATTTGCATTACTTCCTTTACCATTGCATAACGGGGTACTGTTCTCCAATATTTTGTCTTCATTCTAAAAGAGAAACAAGCAGACACATCATAGGTTTACCATGTTGTATATTAAACTCATTTTGGCAAATCGGTTCAGTAGTAAAGTGGACAGTATAACAACATGAAACAAACATATATCTATGTACCATGGTCACTTTATGGTCTATATCATTCTAGTTTTTGTTGCCAAATCAAGATAGAGACATAGTTCAAATAATATTTGTTCAAGACAAAGCAGAATAGACAGAATATTCGTGTGGGAAACTATAGAGGAATAACAACACTTGTAATGTGCATGACATGAGAACTTAATAGTTTATTCAATTGAAACAGAAATCAACATAGAGCAAGTTACAACAGCAAACCAGTTAAAGAAACGGGTTTAAAACATACCTGTTGCACCATTGGAGTTTCAATTCCATCCTTCAAATTTGAAAATAGTTGGTATGAGTAAATACAGTAATGCAAGAGCAAAGGAGTATGAACCATAGCTACAGAACCTGACCTGAGAACAAATCTTTTTCTCCTTTAAGCGTTGAGTTGGGATTCGGAGTGGTGGTCCTCGTGCTTTGGGCACTGCAGTTCCCTTACTAACTGATCATGTTTGGGTGCTCTGTGGTGGAGACGGTGTTGTGTCAACTGGAACTGGGTTACTATCTGCTGGGGTTTGGGTTAGAAGAGGTGTAGTTGGTTCTCTGTCCAACTGGGTAGGGTGGGGCTGGTTCTTGGGCAAGTACAACCGTGGTTCTATCTGCATCAAGTGGTAGCACTATCTTTTCTGAAGACCGTGTTGTTACTCCCTTAGATACTGACATCACCCTCTCCAATTCAAATGGATCATAAACAACAAAAGTAATTGAAAGTATAGACAAGTGCAATGGATAGTGGGAATAAAAGAGGGCATGAAATAGTTCACATTTATGTTGTCTAACCAAACAGGATAGCATGACACAATTTCACATATATGATGGCTAACTAAATAGGATAGCATGACACAATTTCACATTATGATGGCTAACTAAAAAAGATGGAAAGACATAGTTCAAAATATGATGACTATGTAAACAGGATGACATGATATAACTATATAATGTGTTTATTAAATAGGTTGGCATGCCATAATTCACATACATGCCGCCTATAGAAACATGATAGCATGATATAATTCATGGATAGAATGACATAATTCAAAATATGATGACTGTAAACACTAAACAGGATGAGATGATATAACTATATGATGTCTTTATTAAATGGGTTGCCATGCCATAATTCAGATAGATGCTGTGTATGTAAACATGATGGCATGATACAATTCAAAATATATGATTTATATAGTATGCAAGTAAGCATATGGCAATCCATATATATGATGTAAAAACTAAGCAATGCAAGACAACATGCATGACATGGGTAATATAACCCTACCAAGTTTGAGCATAGACCTCAGGGGGAAATAGGACTGGTCATCAGTCTCTGAATCCTCCTCTGAGGAGCTCTCTCAGAATCAAAGAAGATGTCTGCTTCAACAGGTAGCATTGTCTCGCCTCAATACCTTGTTTTCACTCCGTATACTTCCATCATCGCTTCAAATGGCTGATGCACAGGAAGAGTAGTTGAATATACAAACGTTGTCGACAAATGGAACACATAATAAAAAAAAAATGATAGCATGGTATAATTCACATACATGATGATTGGCTAAACAAAGATGACATTGCATAATTCACATATATAATGCCTTCAAGAACAAGATAGCATTGCATAATTCACATATATAATGTCTTGCAACAAGATGGCAATGCATAATTCACATATATGGTAATTAGACACTAAACAAGTGGCATTCACACAAAGCATGTCTAAACTAATCAAATGACATAGCAATGCAAGACACCATACACACGATATGAGCAATATAACCCTACTAAGTTAGAGCATACACCTCGGGGGGGGGGGGAATAGGACTGGTCATCTGTCTCTGAATCCTCCTTTTAGGAGCTATCCGTAACCAGCAAGATATGTGCTTCGTCGGATAGCATAGTCTGCTCTGAAGACCTTGTTTTCACTCCAGAATTTCCATCACCGTGTCAAATGGCTGATGCACACGAAGAGTAGTTGAATGTACTAACATTGTTGACAAATGTAATACGTAACGGAAAAAATGGATGGCCTGATATAATTCACATATAAGATGATCACTAAGCAGGATGGCATTGCAAAATTCACATATATGATGCCTGGCTAAACAAGATGGCGTTGCATAATTCACATAAATGATGAATAAACTAAACAGATGGCATTCACACAAAGCATGTCTAAACTAAGTATGACATATTTGATGTATAAAGTAAGCAATGCAAGGCACCATATGCATGATATAACCAACATCAAGATGCCAAGTTAGAGCGAAGACCTCGGGGTAAATAGGAGTGGCCTTCTCCTTCCTAATCCCCTCGTAATGTATATCTTCCTCTTGATTACAATCCGAAATGGGTGGAGGGGGTTGCCTTTGTGCCTACCATGGAGCAACGTCTGCATGAAATTTTATTGCCACGCAAGGCTCGTCTCTTTTGCTCTACATGTTTAGTTCCATTGTGTACAATAACTGACATGCATAGGAATAAAACATAGTGAGATTATGTAAGGAGTGCATGCAGAAATCCAGAGTGATGGTAGCAACCTGTAGAAATCCAGAGCAGGCAGATAATGGCTTTAGTTAAAAAATACAGATAATGGCTTCTTTATTGTTTGTTTCCCACCCAACATGAAACTCACAGTAGACACTAGAGATTAACGAGATAGTAGATAGATACTATTGATTGCGGCCCCGATATGTACCGCACAACCATTTAAAAACTCAAGTTTGACCATTAGTTTGGAGCTGACTCAGAGTCTAATCGGTGAACAGGACAATAAAGTAGCATGTAATATTAAGTGATGCATAACGTAAGCAGACATGAAAGAGTGCGACCTCTCTTGCGGACCCATGTAGTCCTCGAGGTTATCTGCTTGGTTGATGATGGTAATGCAGTTTCATGGCTGCCGGCGGCGGGGAAGAAGATCTAAGGCGGCGAAAGACAGTCTGGAGGTCGGATCCCTGTTGTGTTGGACCCTTCTATCGTTGGAGCAGCTGAGCTGGGGTGGACGAAGGCGCAGCAGGAGCGGGACAAACCACACACGGTTTTCTTTGACAACTATATGTAAGAGAAGTAATTCTGTATGGGCTCGTTTGAATTAGAGGATTCTAACAATGCAGGGATAGGAAATACACAGTAATAGGATAGGAATGCACGTGCAAAACAAAGAATTTAAAAACACAGCATTTCTGCCAATCTCGGTGTTCGGTTCACAAGAATTGGAAGATCACAGGATGCAAAGAAGCATGGTGAGATTAAGTCAAACCACAAGAAAATGTACGGTTATAATGCTATTATGCTACTATCTCTTAGTCTTGTGCTTCATGAATAGGAATTTGAAAAGGAGGACAAGTGGATATTAAAATTCCTACGGTTTTTCTTTCAAGGAGAGACTAAAGGAACAAATCCTACAGTTTTCCTTTGCTCCATTCCTTTGAACCAAATGCATGAATAGTAGTACCATAGGAAACTTTCTAATTCCTATGTTTTTCCTTCACTTTTCCTTTCAAGCACTGGCGGTTCTAGTAGGAAGGCTTGAGCAAGGAAAAGTCTACACTCAAAAAATGTTTTTGTGCTACTTCTACTACTTTGGACCCATGCCACTACCCTACTAGCTCAACTCCCAGGCCCATCGACAAATGCACAGCTCAAACGCACAGAGATAAATGATGATGGCGTTCAAGAGAGCCCATCACGGATAAGTTGCCTGGTACCTCACTGCTTGTCATATAGTAGGATAAACTAATCATATTTCACGTTATTGCGTGTGCTCAGTGGACAGTATATATAACATGTAGAGTAAAAAAGAGATGCAACAAGTGTACAACCTCTTTGGCGAAGCCATGTCGATCTCAGCGTGATTGGGTTGGTCGGTGAGGATGATCCGACTGACTTGGCTGTCGGAGGAGGGGAAGAAGATCTTAGGCATCTTGAGATGGAGCCCGGGGTACTGCTCTGTTGTGATGGAGGGTTTCGTTGTTGGAGCAGCTCCAATGAGTTGTACGACACCGAGCCTGAAGCAGGACAGGAGAGACAACATTAACCCGAGTGGGATTCTAATAACATCTCCAATAGATGACATAAAATACATAACCACAAAGTGCTAGATGTAAAATACATCAGCCGCTCATCTCTAAACTTAACTGTCGAAACTAAATTTAACTGTCGTAACTAAATTTAACTGTCGTAACTAAACTTAACTGTTGAAACTGAATTTTGCTGTCGAAACTGAATTTTACTGTCGAAATTGAACGCACTAGAGGTGAGGCTACACGTCAGTCGACTGACTTTTTCATCTCTGGTAAGTCGATTTTCCAGCCGTTGGATACAAAATCAAGGGCCTGCAGTTCATCTTCAAGCTCCACCCCCTGAGCCGCCTGAGGGAGTCCTGGACTAAGGGGTCCTCGGACAGCCGGACTATATACTTTGGCCAGACTGTTGGACTATGAAGATGCAAAATAGAAGACTTCGTCCCGTGTCCGGATGGGACTCTCCTTTGCGTGGAAGGCAAGCTTGGCAATTCGGATATGTAGATTCCTTTCTCTGTAACCGACTTTGTACAACCCTAGTCCCCCCGGTGTCTATATAAACCGGAGGGTTTAGACTTCTAGGGTTTAGCCACAACAATCACAACCTCATAGGTTAGACTTCTAGAGTTTAGCCATTACGATCTCGTGGTAGATCAACTCTTGTAATACTCATATTCATCAAGGTCAATCAAGCAGGAAGTAGGGTATTACCTCCAGAGAGAGGGCCCGAACCTAGGTAAACATTGTGTCCCCCGCCTCCTGTTACCATTAGCCTCAGACGCACAGTTTGGGACCCCCTACCCGAGATCCGCCGGTTTTGACACCGACATTGGTGCTTTCATTGAGAGTTCCACTGCGTCGTCATCAGAAGGCTTGATGGCTCCATCAATCATCTATAACAACGCAGTCCAGGGAGAGATCTTCCTCCCCGGATAGATCTTCGTATTCGGCGGCTTCGCACTACGGGCCAACTCGCTTGGCCATCTAGAGCAGATCGATAGCTACGCCCCTGGCCATCAGGTCAGATTCGGAAGCCTGAATTTTGTGGCCGACATCCGCGGAGACTTGATCTTCGACGGGTTCAAGCCCATGACGGCTGCCCCCGGCCACCACGATGGACATGACCTAGATCTGTCATCGGGCTACACGCAGGAGATAGCACCTGTGACCGCCCTGGCCCTAGAGCCAAAGCGGACTGCATCATCCGAAGACGGGGAGCTTAACCACGCCACGGAGGCCGCAGACTCAGTGGCGCTCGACCCGCACACAGACCCAACATCGAGCTGGGCTTGTGTCATCGGAACCTCGGACTCATCTCCGGCCATGGGTTCCGGACCGTGTGCACCCGCGTCCATCGATCCTGATTGGGCGCCGGTCTTGGAGTTCAGCTCCACGGACATCTTCCAGCACTCGACTTTTGGCGATGTGTTATGCTCATTAAAATCCCTCTCCTTGTCGTGGAACTCTCGACCGAACTATGTCCGGCTCGAGTGGGAAGCGGACGACGAAGAACTTTGTGTCCCACCCACCACCGACTTTATAGCCACTATCGACGACTTAACCGACATGCTCGACTACGACTCCGAAGACATCGATGGTATGGACGACGATGCCGGAGATGAGCAGGAACCACCACTTACATGGCGTTGGACAGCCACCTCCTCGTACGACATATACATGGTGGATACACGCAAAGAAAACAACAGCGACAATGAAAACCCAGTCGAGGATAAACCTCCTGAGATACAGCCAAAGCGCTGACGTCAGCGGCGCCGCTCTAAACCACGCCGTAGTAAAAGCAGCAATACCGTCACAGGAGAAAATAACACTCCGGATGACGCCGAAAACAATGAAGACCCCGTTGAGCCAACCTCCGGGCAGGAGGAACGGGAGGATCGGCGAGTCAGCCCTGGTGAACATGCCATGAACGAAGACTCGGAGGATATCAACTACCTTCCGCTCTCCGAGGACGAGGTGAGCCTCGGCGACGAAGATTTCATCGTGCCTAAGGAGCCTGCTGAACAGGAACGCTTTAAGTGTCAGCTAATTGCCACAGCAGGAAGCCTGAAAAAGAAGCAGCAGCAGCTTCAAGCTGATCAAGATTTGCTCAATGAAAGATGGACTGATGTCCTGGCAGCCGAGGAATATGGCCTCGAGCGCCACACTGAAAGCTACCCGAATCGCAAACTATTACCACAGTTCGACGACGAGGCGTTGGAGCCCATCCTACCAAGGTACAATGCAGTTGTCCGACCACCATGTGGCCGGGACAAAGCGGCACCTCGAGCCGAACACTAGCCCGCACTGCTGATGTCTACTACACAACCTTCTTCTTATAGACGTTGTTGGGCCTCCAAGTGCAGAGGTTTGTAGGATAGTAGCAAATTTCCCTCAAGTGGATGACCTAAGGTTTATCAATCCGTGGGAGGCGTAGGTTGAAGATGGTCTCTCTCAAGCAACCCTGCAACCAAATAACAAAGAGTCTCTTGTGTCCCCAACACACCCAATACAATGGTAAATTGTATAGGTGCACTAGTTCGGCGAAGAGATGGTGATACAAGTGCAATATGGATGGTAGATATAGGTATTTGTAATCTGAAAATATAAAAACAGCAAGGTAGCAAGCGATAAAAGTGAGTGTAAACGGTATTGAAATGCTAGGAAACAAGGCCTAGGGTTCATACTTTCACTAGTGCAAGTTCTCTCAACAATAGTAGCATAATTGGATCATATAACTATCCCTCAACATGCAACAAAGAGTCACTCCAAAGTCACTAATAGCGTAGAACAAACGAAGAGATTATTGTAGGGTACGAAACCACCTCAAAGTTATCCTTTCTGATCGATCTATTCAAGAGTCCGTAGTAAAATAACATGAAGCCATTCTTTCCATTCGATCTATCATAGAGTTCGTACTAGAATAACACCTTAAGACACAAATCAACCAAAACCCTAATGTCACCTAGATACCCCAATGTCACCATAAGTATCCGCGGGTATGATTATATGATATGCATCACACAATCTCAGATTCATCTATTCAACCAACACAAAGAACTTCAAAGAGTGCCCCAAAGTTTCTACTAGAGAGTCAAGACGAAAACGTGTGCCAACCCCTATGAATAAGTTCACAAGGTCACTGAACCCGCAAGTTGAACACCAAAACATACATCAAGTAGATCAATAGAATACCCCATTGTCACCACGGGTATCCCATGCAAGACATACATCAAGTGTTCTCAAATCCTTAAAGACTCAATCCGATAAGATAACTTCAAGGAAAACTCAATCCATTACAAGAGAGTAGAGGGGACAAACATCATAAGATCCAACTATAATAGCAAAGCTCGCGATACATCAAGATCGTGCTGAATCAAGAACACGAGAGAGAGAGAGAGAGAGAGAGAGAGAGAGAGAGAGAGAGAGAGAGAGAGATCAAACACATAGCTACTGGTACATACCCTCAGCCCCGAGGGTGAACTACACCCTCCTCGTCATGGAGAGCGCCGGGATGATGAAGATGGCCACCGGTGATGGATCCCCCCTCCGACAAGGTGCCGAAATAGGGCCCCGATTGGTTTTTGGTGGCTACAGAGGCTTGCGGTGGCGGAACTCCCGATCTAGGTTTATTTCTGGAGGTTTCTGTATTTATAGGAATTTTTGGCGTAGGTCTCACGTCAGGGGGGTCTCCGAGCTGTCCACGAGGCTGGGGGGCACGCCCAGGGGGGTGGGCTCACCCCCACCCTCGTGGGTAGCCCGGGACTCTCCTGGCCCAACTCTTTCACTCCAGGGGCTTCTTTTGGTCCACAAAATATCATCAAAAATTGGCACGTCAATTGGACTCTGTTTGGTATTCCTTTTCTGTAAAACTCAAAAAAAAGGAGAAAACAAAAACTGGCACTGGGCTATAGGTTAATAGGTTTGTCCCAAAAATGATATAAAAGTGTATAGTAAAGCCCATAAACATACAAAACATGTAATATAATAGCATGGAACAATAAAAAATTATAGATACGTTGGAGACCTATCAACTGCCGCACCGAACAAACAGAAATACAACAGCTCGGGGATATACACATGACCTGCGGCATGATTCAGAAAACAGAGCAGGTCAGACAAGATCGATCTATGGATCATGGGGGCGTGCGCCAATGGGCGATGATGGCCATCCAGCTAAACGTGACGAACATAATCACGTCCGGGACGAAAACCACATGCGAACTCCATCCGAGCTACGTCACGACTTGGCCCGATATAGAGGCGCCCCCCTTTGCTTCACCGACGAAGTAATGGGACACGATTTCCCAGAAGGATTTAAACCCATGAACATCGAATCATATGATGGCACAACAGACCGCGGGGGTGATGATCTTCATGCCATCAAATACCTCCCGCTCAAGCTCAAGGGACCAGCGAGGTACTGGTTGAACAGTCTGCCCGAAAAGTCCATTGGCAGCTGGGAGGACTTGGAGGACACCTTCCTCGACAACTTCCAAGGCACATATGTCCGACCTTCGAATGCCGACGACTTAAGTCACATAATACAACAGCCCGGAGAGTCAGCCAGGAAATTCTGGACTCGGTTCTTAACTAAAAAGAACTAGATCGTCGACTGTCCGGACGCCGAAGCCCTAGTGGACTTCAAGCACAACATCCGCGACGAATGGCTGGCCAGACCCCTTGGCCAAGAAAAATCGAAGTCCATGTCAGCCCTTACGACACTCATGACCCGCTTCTATGCGGGCGAAGACAGCTGGCTAGCCCGTAGCAACAACAATACAAGCGAACCTGGCACTTATGAAGCCAGAAACAGCAACGGCAAGCCCCGACGCAATAGACATAAGCATCGAAACAACGATGATAACACCGAAGACACGGCGGTTAACGCCGGATTCAGTGGCTCTAAGTCCGGTCAGCGGAAGAAGCCATTCAAGAGAAATAACCCGGGCCCGTCCAGTTTGGACCGCATACTAGATCGACCATGCCAAATCCATGGCACTCCTGATAAACTAGCCAATCATACCAATAGGGAATGTTGGGTGTTCAAACAGGCCGGCAAATTAAATGCCAAGAATAAGGGGAAAGGGTCGCAAAGCGATGACGACGATGAGGAACCCCGACCACCAAACACAGGGGGACAGAACAATCCCCCCCCCCCAAGTCAAAACGGTGATCATGATATACGCCATCCATATCCCCAAGAGGGAGCACAAGCGTGCACTCACAGACGTCTACGCAATGGAGCCAGTCGCCCCAAAGTTCAACCCATGGTCCTCTTGTCTGATCACCTTCGATCGCAGGGACCATCCGACCAGTATCCGTGGTGGCGGTTCAGCCGCACTGGTCCTTGACCCAATTATTGATGGATTCCACCTGATACGTCTCCGTCGTATCTACTTTTCCAAACACTTTTGCCCTTGTTTTGGAGTCTAATTTGCATGATTTGAATAGAACTAACCCGGACTGACGCTGTTTTCAGCAGAACTGCCATGGTGTTATTTTTGTGCAGAAATAAAAGTTCTCAGAATGACCTGAAAATCCACGAAGCAACCTTTTGGAATTAATAAAAAATACTGGCGAAAGAATTAACACCAGGGGGCCCACACCCTGTCCACGAGAGTGGGGGGCGCGCCCGCCCCCCTGCCTCGTGGCCCCCTGGACCTCCACCGACCTCAACTCCAACTCCATATATTCACGTTCGGGGAGAAAAAAATCAAAGAGAAAGATTCATCGCGTTTTACGATACGGAGCCGCCGCCAAGCCCTGAACTCTCTCGGGAGGGCTGATCTGGAGTCCATTCGGGGCTCCGGAGAGGGGGATTCATCGCCTTCGTCATCATCAACCATCCTCCATCACCAATTTAATGATGCTCACCGCCGTGCGTGGGTAATTCCATCATGGGCTTGCTGGACGGTTATGCGTTGATGAGATTTACCATGTAATCGAGTTAGTTTTGTTAGGGTTTGATCCCTAGTATCCACTATGTTTTGAGATTGATGTTGCTATGACTTTGCTATGCTTAATGCTTGTCACTAGGGCCCGAGTGCCATGATTTCAGATCTGAACCTATTATGTTTTCATGAATATATGTGAGTTCTTGATCCTATCTTGCAAGTCTATAGTCACCTATTATGTATTATGATCCGTTAACCCCGAAGTGACAATAATCGGGATACTTACTGGTGATGACCGTAGTTTGAGGAGTTCATGTATTTACTAAGTGTTAATGCTTTGGTCCGGTACTCTATTAAAAGGAGGCCGCTGCCACGGGAGGGTAGGTGATGCGGAGCATCCTTCGGTCATCCCCATGGACCTTCCATCAACTATCCAAGCTCCAAGTGGACCCATGACAAGAGCAAGAGCTCGTGCTATTCAATCCGAGGTGACATCACTCCTATTCGATTTCCCTTTTCCTTCCAAAGGAGACATGGCTACTACCTAAGTCCGAGACACTATGCGTGATCAGGTACAATGTTCAAGCCAAGGAACCAGGAGCTGAAGAAGAAACGACAGGCGTCAACACTCTGGACAGCCCGGAACTTCCGGCCAGCCCGGAGCTTCCGGCCCCCGACGACATCGACCAGTCCGGGCCTGCCCACTTTCTGGTTAGCCCGGAACCTTCCCGAAACCCGCCCGAACTTCCGCCCGCCTGACCTTCCGCCCCTAAGCCAGCCCAGCTCCACCCGTCAACTCTCGGTTTAGGCCGAACCCCTGCCTGATTTTTCCGGTGCCGGAACTTCCGGCCTAGCCCGAACTTCCGCCCTGCTGCAGCCACTTGGGCCGAGGCCGTGTACCCTTTCGTCCCAGAACTATAAATACTCTCCCCCCTCCTCCTACTTAGGGTTAGCATTGGTTTAGCTCATCTTTGGTGTCAGAGCCCTTGCTCATCCACTTGGTACTTCTCCTCGGAGTTCACGACCTCGTCGGAGAAGATCCCCCAAGCGGATTCAAGACCCCTTCAAGGGAAGACCATCAAGACCTCCTCTCGGAGAACATCGGCTACTCGTGTATCTTTCCTTTGTTGATTTTGAATCTTGTGCTACCTTATGTGTTCGGTGATCTAGCCCTTGTGTAATCGGAAACTTGTCGGTTTAGAGTTCCTCTTGTGTGTGTTTCCTTGTGTTCTTCCGCCCGTTCATCGTGTTTTCCCCGTAGGATCCCCTCCAAACATGAAAGATCTCCGATTAGGGTTCCACCCTACATCATATGGTATCATGAGCCATGTTGATCACGTTTTGGAGCCCCTACCTGTGTTTTCTAGCTTGATTTTGTTGTTTTCGTCCTAAATCGAAAATTCCCCACCAAAAATAGCCCCAAAATTTTTTGTGATTTGTTGGTGTGATGAAGTTTTGTTGGATTTGATCCGTGGATTTGCTTTGCTTCGTGTGGATCTAGCATCCCTACCTTTCTTCCCCTCGAATTCCTTCTTTTCCCCTCAGGATTTGGGTTTTTCCCCCATTTTTTCCGCCCAAACCCTCGATCCCGAAGTTCCTGTTCTTGCCAGATTCCCGACCCCCGGAATTTCCAGCCCAGCCCGGAACTTCCGGCCCCCGGAACATCCGGCCCAGCCCGGAACTTCCGGCCCCCGGACCTTCCGTCTTGCCCGGAACTTCCGGCCTAGACAGAAAGTCCACGCATCTTCGGTGACCCCCGCTTCTTCGGCAACTTCAACCTCGGTGCAGCGGCATCTTCGCCAACGTACTGAAGACCGTGCATCACATCATCATCCACATTCGCATCCGTTTGGAACCTCGACCGTAAGCAAGGACGGTAATCTCGACGACATCTTTGTCCAAACCTTGCCATTGCATTGATAAACATCATAGCCATCTTTTGCGTTGCTTACCCATCGAGACTAGCCATTGAGTATTGCAGGTAACGTGACTTGTGCACATTAGTGATCATACTCCATAGCATACATACCATACCACTGTGGTGCATATATTTGGATCCATTTGTGTGTCACAAAGTTGTCATAGCATACACAAGTGCTATCTTGGTTCGTGAAGTTTTGCATGAGAAAAGAGCTCAAAAGTGAAAGAGCCACCCAAGCTTTTAAGCAAAGAGGAAAGATAAGCAAAGAGCTTATGAGCAAGAACCATAGCATCATACTACATTAAGATTGTCATATTGGATCATCTTGGATCATCGCACCGAAATACCATACATATAGCATACGTGGGATAGAGATAGTTGCATTTTGCCTAGTAGGTTGTGCACAAGTTCCGTATCCGCCTATCATGCAATCATGCTAGCGTCTCTCTAGTATTGTGCAACAAGAGCATTTTCGTGGATTCCACATTTTGGCTCACTTTTGGTTTGGACAATCCCGCTTATCTATTTGCGTGTGTGCTTCCGTGTACACCTAATTGCTTGGTCAACTTGTTGCATTTGCAAATTTGTGAATCTTTTCCAACATTATTTAATCTCACTTACAATTGCATCAAATTTTGTGCCACCATCCTCACCAAGCTCCACCATAAGCTTTTATTTGTGTAGGTGTGAGAACCGACAAGGATTGGTACCAATAGTTCTATTTCATTGTCCGCATTTGGGTGAACTTGATTCATCATCAACATCGGTCAAAGGTACATTGGTATAAGTTCTTCTCCTTCTACCACTCACATCTCTTTGCTTGGAATGATGGATAGGCCAAGTACCTCTACCAACCCACTCTTCATCGAGAAAGACGACGACATGTCTTCATTCGTCACCAAGAGCCACCTCTTTGGTGCACAATGAGCGTTACATCAAGAGCAACAAGCAATGAGCGACCGCATCGACAACCTCGCCACCGACTTGCGACTCTCTGAGCAACGTACAAGGGACTACTTCGACAACAAGTTCAACACGCACAAACAAGAAAATGATGCAAGAATGGATGAGATCCGCGCCTTGATGAGGAACCGACATCATTCCATTTCGTCATCATCAAGACAGCGCCGCTCGAGTTGACACTCCGACGACACCTTCTACAACTCAAGTACACCGTCATCGAACACGCTTCGACGAGCCGTGTGGCAAGACCGTCATGCATCTCGCAACCTGCTACATGACAAGCATTCACAAGAGCAAGTCGATGAACAAGTCCCTCGTCCTCAATCAAACCAAGCCGCTTTTGCCCAAGCTCAAGAACGACAATGACTAAGGCGCCAAGAGGAAGAACGAGCGCGTCTACATCAAGACGAACAAGATGCCGAGGCTCAACGCCTTCAACAACAACGACGAGAAGCACAAGCTCTTGAGGCGCAACGTGCCCTTCAAGATTCAAGTTGAGCCATCGCCAACCGCAATCGCGAACGGCGCAATCAAGAGGAAGCCCTTCGAGAAGAAATCCAAGAAAGGAACTACCAACCACGTGTGCAACGTCAAGTTCCTCAAGCTCCTCAACAAGCTCCTCAAGCTCCACCTCACCCTCAAGTTCAACAAGAGCAAGTTGATCATGGACTTCCTCCACACCAAGAGCACCAAGAAGATGACTATCACCCACGTCAAGGGCGTCATCATCCTCGACCACAACAAAATGAAGAGCACCGATATGGAAAGCTCAAATTCACAATGCCCAAGTTCAATGGAAGAAATGACCCCGAAGAGTACCTATCATGGGCATTGAAGGTCGACAAAATCTTTCGTTTGCACAACTTTGAGGAAGAGAAGAAGATCGCTATGGCCTCACTTGAGTTCCAAGACTATGTGCTCATATGGTGGGAACAAATAATTGAGCGACGACAAGCAAGAGGTGAACCTCCAATCACCACTTGGGCTCAAATGAAGGATGTCATGAGAGCACGTTTTGTGCCAACCTACTACAACCGCAACCTCTTCAAGAAACTCCAACTTCTCAAGCAAAGAACAAAGAGTGTTGAAGAATACTACAAGCAAATGGAGATAGCCATGATTCAAGCCAATGTGAAGGAAGATGATGAGCAAACAATGGCACGTTTCTTGAATGGACTCAATCATCCCATCAAGAAGATCACCGACTTCCAACCCTACTCCACTCTCATTGAGCTCGTGCATCAAGCTACAAAGGCGGAACGTCAAGTGCAAGATGACTTCAAGTACGCCAAGTACTCGTCCAAGACCTACGGCTTCTCCAACAACCAATCTTCAACAACTCCTCCAACATCTACATCAACCAAACCTTCTACAAGCAACGACGACAAGTCAAGTTACAAGAAAACTTCGACAAGTTCAAGTCGCCTTCCGCCTACTACGAGCAACTTCAAGCCGCGTGCTTCATCATCTACTCCAAACGATGAGACCAAGACAAGCTCCATCAAGTGTTTCACTTGCGGCGGACGAGGCCACAAGTCCTACGAATGCACCAACAAGCGCACCATGATCCTCAACGACGATGGCACCTATGACTCAATGAGTGAAGAGGAGATGGAAGCTCTTGAGCAAGTGGCCATGCAATCAAGCGAGTGGACGAAGATGAAGATGATCAAGTCTTTTGTGATGAGGATTCGAGCCCCGCTCTCGTGGTCTCCAAGGTCTTAACTCTTCAACATCAACAAGAAGACGACCAAAGATGCCACATCTTCCACACAAAGGCCGGCATCAAGGGAAGATCCATCAAGGTCATCATCGACGGAGGTAGTTGCCACAACTTGGCAAGTGAAGAAATATGCTCCAAGCTTCAATTGGTCAAGAGGAAGCACCCGCATCCATACAAGGTTCAATGGCTAAGTGACTCCGGCACTATACGAGTCGAGCATACGGTCCAAGTCTCCTTCAAAATTGGTGCATATGAGGACACTTTGGAGTGTGATGTGGTCCCAATGACCGTTTGCTACCTCCTTCTTAGTCGACCATGGCAATTCGACCGTGGTGTCTTCCACAATGGGCGTACCAATCACTATAGCTTCAAGATGAAAGGGAAGGAATATGTGCTACGACCTATGTCTCCTAGTCAAGTGTTAGCCGACAAGCAAGCCACACATCATGGAGAGAAGAGTGAGAAAGTGATCCACCAAAAAGTGAGTGAGAGCCACAAGCCAAACTTGAGCGCCTCTTCGCCTAGAGAGAAAAACCTCATCCTATTAGCCACCAAAAGTGAGATGAGAGAAGTGTGTGAGAACCCATCTAGTGTGATGCACTTTGTCCTTGTGTGCAAGGATGGAGAGCCAACAACTAACACATCTCATGAGCTACCTTTAGTGTTTCAATCTCTTTTGCAGGAATTCCAAGATATTTTCCCCGATGAGCTACCTCCGGGTCTACCTCCTCTTCGAGGCATTGAACATCGAATCGACCTCATCCCCGGAGCCTCTACCAAACAAAGCTCCATACCGAGTCAATCCCGAAGAAACCATGGAAATTCAAAGGCAAGTACAACAACTCATCGACAACGGTCATGTACGTGAAAGCTTAAGCCCTTGTGCCGTTCCCATTATACTTGTGCCTAAACCCGATGGAAGTTTCCGCTTGTGTTCCGATTGTAGACCTATAAATGCTATTACTGTTCGCTATAGGCATCCCATTCCTCGCTTAGATGATATGCTTGATGAACTTAGTGGAGCCAACTGTTTCTCAAAAATTGATCTTAAAAGTGGCTATTATCAAATTCGCATACAAGAGGGTGATGAATGGAAACGACTTTCAAAACCAAATTTGGCTTGTATGAGTGGTTAGTGATGCCTATGGGTCTATCGGAGGCTCCCGGTACTTTCGCGCCTTATGCATCATGTGCTTCATTCCTTATATTGGAGTCTTTGTTGTGGTTTACTTCGACGATATTCTTGTGTTTAGCAAAACCATGAAAGAACATCTTGATCATGTTAGGGCTGTTTTGCAAACCCTTCGCAAGGAAAGTCTTTATGCAAACATGAAAAATGCACATTTGTGTTGACAAAGTGATTTTCTTGGGTTTTGTAGTATCCTCAAAGGGTGTCCATGTTGATGAATCTAAAATTGAAGCAATTAAAACTTGGCCCCAACCCACCAATTTGCAACAAGTGCGTAGCTTTCTTGGTCTTGCGGGTTTTTATCGCCGCTTTGTGAAAAACTTTAGCACAATTGCCGCTCCTTTGCATGCCTTGAGTAAGAAGAATACTCCTTTTGTTTAGGGATCTTTGCAATCCACCGCTTTTGATGAGCTCAAGTCTTTGCTTACTCATGCTCCGATTCTTGCTTTGCCCAATTTTGACAAAACTTTTGAGGTTCATTGTGATGCAAGTGGTACCGGAATTGGCGGAGTTTTAATGCAAGAAAAATGAGCAATTGCATATTTTAGTGAAAAACTCTCTGGTGCTCAACTTAACTATCCCATCTATGACAAGGAATTATATGCTCTAGTGCGTGTGCTACATGTTTGGGAACATTACCTGAGACCCCATGAGTTTGTCATCCATACCGATCACGAAACGCTTAAGTACTTAAAAGTTCAAACTAAGTTGAACAAGCGTCATGCCAAATGGAGTGAATTTATTGAATCTTTTCCTTATGTCATCAAGTACATTAAGGGTAAGGAAAATGTAGTTGTCGATGCACTTTCACGCATATGCACGCTTGTCCCTAAACTTGAGTTGAATGTTATTGGCTTTGAACACATAAAATACTTGTATGCTAACGACCCATCTTTTGCTATTCCTTATGCTAAGTGTTTGACGCATACGTCTTGGGAACAATATTATATCAAGGATGGTTATCTTATGAGAGCTAACAAACTATACATTCCCGAGTCTTCTCTTCGTTTGCTCCTTTTGCAAGAGGCTCATGGAGGCGAACTCATGGGACACTTTGGACGCGACAAGACATTCGCCACGCTCTCCAAGAACTACTTTTGGCCCAAGATGTTCCGCGACGTCTCACGCTTCACAAACCGTTGTTTCTACATGTCGCAAAGCTAAGTCTATAGCTCAATCTCATGGTCTTTACATTCCTCTTCCTATTCCCTATCAACATTGGGAAGACATTATCATGGATTTTGTACTTGGTTTGCCTAGAACCCAAAATGGAAAGGATTAAGTGTGTGTTGTTGTGGATAGATTTTCCAAAATGGCACATTTCATTCCTTGCAACAAGATAGACGATGCTTCACATATTGCAAATCTTTTTTGTAGGGAAATTTTGCGACTCCATGGAGTACCAAAGACAATCGTCTCCAATCGTGACGTCAAGTTCTTGAGTTACTTTTGGAAGACCCTATGCGCCAAGCTCGGAATCAAGCTACTATTCTCATCCGCATACCATCCTCAAACCGACGGTCAAATGGAGGTGACGAACCGCACCCTCTCCACTGTACTTTGCGTCTTGATCAAGAAGAACATCAAGGAGTGGGAGGCATGCCTACCCATCGCCGAGTACGCCTACAATCGCGCAACACACTCGACTACCGGCAAGTCCCCGTTTGAGATCGTCTACGGCTTCAACCCGTTGTCACCATTGGACATTCTACCGCTTCCTCTCCAAGAGCGCACCAACATGGACGCAAGTGCACGGGCAAGCTACATCAAGAAGATGCATGAGGATACAAGACAAACCATCGACCGCCAAGTACAACAACTAGCGACCAAGCTCAACGTCAACGAGCAATCCATGGTCTTCAACATTGGTGATCTAGTGTGGCTACACCTTCGCAAGGACCGCTTCCCCAACGAACGCAAGTCCAAGCTTCTACCTCGAGCCGATGGACCTTTCAAGGTGCTCGCATGCTACAACGACAACGCCTACAAGATCGACCTACCACGAGACAAGTACAATGTGAGCGACATCTTCAATGTTAAGGACCTCGCGCCGTACCATGGTGATGAAGATCTTGATTCGAGGTCGGATCTTTCGCAAGGGGGGGGGGGGGATATGATGCGGAGCATCCTTCGGTCATCCCCATGGACCTTCCATCAACTATCCAAGCTCCAAGTGGACCCATGACAACAGCAAGAGCTCGTGCCATTCAATCCGAGGTGACATCACTCCTATTCGATTTCCCTTTTCCTTCCAGTGAGACATGGCTACTACCTAAGTCCGAGACACTATGCGTGATCAGTACAACGCTTAAGCCAAGGAACTAGGAGTCAAGAAGAAACGACAAAGGCGTCAACACTGGACAGCCTCGAACTTCCGGCCTCAGTCCGTAACTTCCGCCTCGAACTTCCGCCAGCCCGAGCTTCGCCCCGACGACATCGACCAGTCCGGCCTGCCCACTTTCTCGTTAGCCCGAACATGCCCGAACCTGCCCGAACTTCCGCCCGCCTGACCTTCCGGCCCCCGGAAGCCAGCCCAGCTCCACCCGCGTCAACTCTCGGTTTAGGCCGGACCCTGCCCGGACCTTCCGGCGCCCGGAACTTCCGGCCCTGCCCGCGTGCAGCCACTTGGGCCGAGGCCCATGTACCCTTTCATCCCGTAAACTATAAATACTCTCCCACCTCCTCCTAGTTAGGGTTAGCATTGGTTTAGCTCATCTTTGGTGTGAGAGCCCTTGCTCATCCACTTGGTACTTCTCCTCGGAGTTCACGACCTCTTCGGAGAAGATCCCCATAGCGGATTCAAGACCCCTTCAAGGGAAGACCATCAAGACCTCCTCTCGGAGAAGATCGGCTACTCGTGTATCTTTCCTTTGTTGATTTTGAATCTTGTGCTACCTTATGTGTTCGGTGATCTAGCCCTTGTGTAATCAGAAACTTGTCGGTTTAGAGTTCCTCTTGTGTGTGTTTCCTTGTGTTCTTCCGCCCGTTCATCGTGTTTCCCCCGTAGGATCCCCTCCAAACGTGAAAGATCTCTGATTAGGGTTCCACCCTACATCAGTAGGACAAAAGATGTCATGCAAGTTCTTTTCCATAAGCATGTATGACTATATTCGGAATACATGCCTACATTACATTGATGAACTGGAGCTAGTTCTGTGTCACCCTATGTTATAACCGTTACATGAGGAATCACATCCGACATAATTATCCATCACTGATCCAATGCCTACGAGCTTTCCACATATTGCTCTTTGCTTAGTTACTTTGTCGTTGCTGCTGTTACAATTACTACAAAACTGCTACTATTACTTTTGCTATTATTACAGTTACTTCCATACTACTTTGCTACTAAATACTTTGCTGCAGATACTAAGTTATCCAGGTGTGGTTGAATTGACAACTCAACTGCTAATACTTGAGAATATTCTTTGGCTCCCCTTGTTTCGAATCAATAAATTTGGGTTGAATACTCTACCCTCGAAAACTGCTATGCGATCCCCTATACTTGTGGGTTATCAAGACTATTTTCTGGCGCCATTGCCGGGGAGCATAGCTCTATTCTTTGAGTCACTTGGGATTTATATCTGCTTATCACTATGAGGAACTTGAATAACGAAAGAACTAAGATTTATCCCTCAACTACGAGGGGAGGTAAGGAACTGCCATCTAGCTCTGCACTTGATTGTCCTTCTATTATTAGTAAACTTGCGACACCTAAACTTGCTTCTGCTATTAATTCTGACATGTCGCATTGTTATTGATGATGCCACTTCTAATATGCATGATACTTATGATGAAACTACTTCTATGCTTGATATTATTGTGCCATTAGATGTATTTCTTGATGAACAACTTGCTAGGGCTAGAGAGAATGAAACTATTGAAACTGATAATATTGATGATAGTGATGATGAAGGTTCTCCCCCTAAATATGAATTGCCCATTGTTCCTGAGGGTTATGTTATGGAGGAAGAAATTGCTAGAGATTTTATTGCTTGCAATGATAGATTTGATCTTAAGAAGTTATTAGCTAAGCTGAAATATGACCCTACTTTTGCTACTTCACCTATCTTTGTTACTGATAAGGATTATGATTTCTCTGTCGATCCTGAGATAATTACTTTGGTTGAATCTGATCCTTTTTATGGCTATGAATCTCAAACCGTTGTGGCACATCTTACTAAGTTAAATGATATAGCCACCCTGTTCACTAATGATGAGAAAACTCGCTACTACTATATCCTTAAGATATTTCCGTTCTTATTAAAGGGTGATGCTAAAACTTGGTTTAACTCTCTTGATCTTGGTTGTGTGCGTAGTCCCCAGGATATGATTTATTACTTCTCTGCTAAATATTTCCCCGCTCATAAGAAACAAGCTGCTTTAAGGGAAATATATAATTTTGTTCAAATTGAAGAAGAGAGTCTCCCACAAGCTTGGGGGAGGCTTCTCCGATTACTTAATGTCTTGCCTGATCATCCTCTCAAGAAAAATGAAATACTTGATATCTTTTATAATGGACTAACCGATGCTTCCAGAGACCACCTGGATAGTTGTGCCGGTTGTGTTTTCAGGGAAAGAACTGTCAATCAAGCTGAATTGTTATTGAATAATATGTTGACTAATGAAAACAACTGGACACTTCCCGAGCCTACTCCTAAGCCCACTCCTAAGCCAACTCCGAAGAAAAGGGGTTATATGTCTAGACAATTGAAAAGTAATGCTTATATGATTGGACACTTGAGTGATTATATGTCTAGAGTTAAAGGTGAACTTAAACTCATTAGTAAACATGCTTCTATGGTTACCACTTAAGTAGAACGAGTGCTTAAAGCTTGAAACGATCGATATAGTTGACTAGAGGGGGGGGGTGAATAGGCAACTAACAATTTTTAAGCTTTTCTTTACCAATTTAAACTTTGCAATAATAAAGGTTGTCTAGATGTGCAACTAGGTGGACAACCTATATGATGCAAACAACACAAGCACAAGAGCAAGCAAGGATAGGAACACAAATAAGCTTGCACAAGTAAAGGGATAAGATAACTAAGAGTAGAGCCGGTAGAGACGAGGATGTGTTACCGAAGTTCCTTCCTTTTGAGGGGAAGTACGTCTCCGTTAGAGCGGTGTGGAGGCACAATGCTCCCCAAGAAGCCACTAGGGCCACCGTAATCTCCTCACGCCCTCACACAATGCGAGATGCCGTGATTCCACTAATGGTGCCCTTGAAGGCGGCAACCGGACCCTTACAAACAAGGTTGGGGCAATCTCCACAACAATTGGAGGCTCCCAACGAAACCACGAGGCTTCACCACAATGGAATATGGCCTCGAGGTGACCTCGACCGTCTAGGGTGCTCAAACACCCAAGAGTAACAAAATCCACACTAGAAAGTATGGGGAACTAAATATCCTTTGGTGGAAGTGTAGATCTAGGTCTCCTCCTTCAAACCCTAGCAGATCAACAAGTTTGAGTGGCTAGAGAGAGAGATCGGGCAAGAAAGCTTGAGAGCATCAATGGAGGAGTGAGAGAGGTAAAAGGTAGGCGTGGTAGGTGGAAGAACCACCTTATATACCAGCCCACAAAAATCCAACCGTATCAAGGTTTCCAAAGATCGCAGCAATGCACAATCGCTTCCTTGTCCCAGACAACCGGGACACACGATGTAGCTGCAGAACCCTACCAGCGGTACAACCGACCATCGGCGATAGTACCGGTTATTAGCAAATAATCGACCAACCGGGCCACCACCGCCCAGCCACCGTGATCAAAACAGAATCCTCGACCGGTACATGGGCGGTGCATGGTCGAAAAACCGCTGGCCTTGAGCGCTTGAGCGGCTAAGGTAAGAGCGAAGAACTGCTGAACCTCCGGTTGTACCGGTTGAAAAGGAACAACCGAGCAACCGCCACCATCGCCCAGCCACCGTGATCGCAATGTAACCCAGGCCGGTACATGTGCGGTGCTAGGCCGTAACAACCGATGATGTGCTTTGTAGAGACAAGTGGCGGTACCACCGCTCGAGGCAGCGGTACCACCGCCGACAAAGACAGAGAAGCGTTAAGAGCCAGCCGGTACAACCGCTTCGGAAGAGCGGTACAACCGCTGGGAAAACACAAGAAGGATTAGATAAAGATGGAGGCACACTCGACAAAAGAGGGGTGAAGGATGTACGTGAATGGAATCCCTATACTCCCCAAAGTGGATTCCCTATTTATAGTACGGGATCCCTACGACCAAAGAGATAAAAAGCATAGAGGATTCCATCTTCAAACGATTCCTTCGAGAGAGAACCACCAAGCGATGAAAGCCTAATCATTGAGAACCTGAAACATTTAGCACATGATTAGACCAACAAAGGGTTGTCATCATCATCCAAAACATAAGGTAGGGAAATGCCCTTTCAAAGCTCAAAATGACTTGCTCAATGAATTGAATAATAAACATGACTTTGCTGTTAGAGTGGCAACTAGAACGGGTAAAATGACTCCCTCAGGAACCTTTGTATCCTGAAGGCCACCCTAAGAGAATTGAGCAAGATTCTCAGAGAAATAATGTTGATGCACCTAGTCCTTCTAAGAGGAAGAAAAAGAAAAATGATAGGACTTTGCATTCTTCTAGTGAACATGTTGTAGACACACCTGAGAATCCCAATGATATTTGTATTTCGGATGCTGAAACACAATCTGGTGATGAACATGAACCTAGTGATAATGTTAATGATTATGTTCATGTTGATGCTCAACCTAGTAATAATAATGATGTAGATATTGAACCTACTGTTGATCTTGATAACCCACAATCAAAGAATCAACATTATGATAAGAGAGACTTCATTGCTAGGAAGCACGGTAAAGAAAGAGAGCCATGGGTTCAGAAAACCATGCCTTTTCCTCCCAAACCATCCAAGAAAAAGGATGATGAGGATTTTGAGCGCTTTGCTGAAATGATTAGACCTATCTTTTTGCGTATGCATTTGACTGGTATGCTTAAAGTAAATCCTTATGCTAAGTACATGAAAGATATTATTACAAATAAGAGAAAGATACCGGTAGCTTAAATTTCCACCATGCTTGCTAATTACACTTTTAAGGGTGCAATACCTAAGAAACTAGGAGATCCAGGAGTACCAACTATACCATGCTCCATTAAAAGAAACTATGTTAAAACTGCTTTATGTGATCTTGGAGCCGGTGTTAGTGTGATGCCTCTCTCTTTATATCGTAGACTTGAATTGAATAAGTTGACACCTACTGAAATATCTTTGCAAATGGCCGATAAATCAACTGATATACCTGTCGGTATTTGTGAGGATGTGCCTGTTGTGGTTGCAAATGTTACTATCTTAACGGACTTTGTTATTCTTGATATTCCCGAGGACGATAGTATGTCGATTATCCTTGGTAGACCCTTTTTGAATACTGCAGGGGCTGTTATTGGTTGCAACAAAGGCAATGTCACTTTTCATGTTAATGGTAATGAGCATACGGTACACTTTCCGAGGAAACAACCTCAAGTCCACAGTATCAATTCTATTGGAAAAATTCCATCGATTATTATTGGAGGTTTTGAATTTCCTCTTCCTACTGTCAAGAAGAAATATGATATTCTTATTATTGGGGATGTGCATATCCCCGTTGAGGTAACCTAGTGTTATTTGAAATTTCTCCGGTTTCATGCGATTCGGAATGAGTTTGTTAACAAGACTTGATCAACCTTGTTAGTGGATTCCTTTTGATGAGCATGAGATGGATGAAGTTAGAAGGCACAACCTTCTGTACCCTCCTTGTACTTTCTGTTATTTGGATTAAATAAAGTAAAAATAGTATTTTTCTGTCTGTTTTCTGAATTATCCATGCAATAAAAAATACCTCAAAAATAAAAGTTCTCCAAATGCCCTGTAAATTTAGTATGATTTTTTCTGAAATATTTGAGAATATCCGGCACTGAGAACACAACAAGGGGAGCAAGCACCTGGCCACGAGGGTCTAGGGCGCGCCCACCCCCAGGGGGGCGCCCCCTGCCTCGTGGGCCCACGGTGGCCCCCTTCACTTATTCCTGCACCCATATTGTTCTTCTTCCTCCCAAAAAAATCACTATCCAGCTCAAGCACGAGTTCTAGCTCATTTTGCTACCATTTTCGATCTCCTTGCTCAAAGCCCCATTCAAAACTGCTTTGTGAGATTGTTCTTTGAAAATGATGAAGATATTTTTGAGGGGCTCTTCGAGCCAAAGCTCGAAGGATAATCAAGCTAAGGAGAATAAAAATCCCAAGTATAATCTCCCTCGTGTCACGGAAGTTCGGCCATGTGAATGGCCTTGCGATGAGTTCTTGAGAGCAGCCGAGATTCATGATGATTTTTATTCTTTGGCTGATGATGCGGGCCTCACGGACTTCCTCCACGACCAGCTCGAACAGTATCTCTTACTCACCAATACTTTCGTGCAAATCTTTTACTTTCATCTTAAGAAATCACCTCCTTCAGTAGAGTTTCATTTATATGATGAGGCTAGGGAGATGTCACTATGTGAATTTTGCGCGGTTTGCAAGATACCCTTTGAGGGCAGCCTAGAGGAACCACATCGTAAAGATGTGGATGGATTTATTGATATGATTACTGTAGGGGAAACAAGGAAGGTTTCCGATGCAAGAATTACTAGCATACACTTTCCTGTTCTACGTTACTTTGCAATATTTGCTAGTAGATGCTTAATTGGTCGCGGAAACTGTGGAAACCTTAGTGTTCCTGATATTGTTATTTTGTTCCATGCTTTATTTCGTGATAACACGGTTAGTCTAGGCGCTATTGTTGCTAAACGGTGAAGTCTAAACCATACAAAGGGCCCCATCTTTGGAGGTATCTATGCTTCACGCCTTGCTAAAGACTTCAGGATACCTATTAGGCATTATGAGAAAGAAGAAAAGCCGCTGCCCCCTACCTATCTAGATTATAAGAGTATGGTAGCACATGAGTTTATTGTTATAAATGATGAGAAGATGCTTAAATATAATTTGAGATTTCATAAAACTCACGGTGAGACTATTATCCAAGTAAATTTGTATGTGCCAAACTCTAAACCTTCAAATGAAATTCTGTTTTGTATGCTCGAACAGCTCATGTATCAACTAGGGCTATCTGTATCTTCCATGTTAGGCGGGTTATTCTCAAGAGGAGTGGACTCCGCTCCTCATTCACGAGAAAATGGCTGGTCACCGGGATGCCCAGTCCCATGCTCAAATAAAACATAATTGCAAACAAAATTCCCCCAGGATTGTAGTTAGTTGGAGGCACCCGTTGTTTCGAGCAAGCCATGGATTGATGTTTGTTGGTGGTCGGGGAGTATAAACTTTACCATTCTGTTTGGGAACCGCCTATAATGTGTGTAGCATGGAAGATATCGAGATCTCTTAGTTGTTATGTTGACAATGAAAGTATACTGCTCAAAATGTTATTTATCTCTATTTCAAAATGGAGCTATTGCACCTCTACAAATCCCTGCTTCCCTCTGCGAAGGGCCTATCTATTTACTTTTATGTTGAGTCATCACCCTCTTATTAAAAAGCACCCGCTGGAGAGCACCGCTGTCATTTGCATGCATTACTATTAATTTATATTGAGTATGACTATGACTGGATCTCTTTTACCATGAATTACAATGTTTAGTTAGTCCTTGATCTTCAAAGGTGCTCTACATTTATGTTTTGCGGTCTCAGAAAGGTCTAGCGAGATACCATCTTGTTATATCATATTATGATAGCTTTGAGAAAGTGTTGTCATCCGAGATTTATTATTATTGCTTGCTAGTTAATTATGCCATTGATATGAGTAAACATGAGACCTAAAGTGTTATTGTGAATATGGTTAGTTCATAATCTTTGCTGAAAACTTGAATGCTGGCTTTACATATTTGCAACAACAAGAGCAAACAGAGTTTGTAAAAGTTTTTCTTTATCACTTTCAGTTTGTCAACTGAATTGCTTGAGGACAAACAAAGGTTTAAGCTTGGAGGATTTGATACGTCTCCGTCGTATCTACTTCTCCAAACACTTTTGCCCTTATTTTGGACTCTAATTTGCATGATTTCAATAGAACTAACCCGGACTGACGCTTTTTTCAGCAGAACTGCCATGGTGTTATTTTTGTGGAGAAATAAAAGTTCTTGGAATGACCTGAAAATCCACGGAGCAACTTTTTGGAATTAATAAAAAATACGGGCGAAAGAATTAGCACCAGGGGGGCCACACCCTGTCCACGAGGGTGGGGGGCGCCCCTGCCTCCTGGCCCCCCTGGACCTCCACCGACCTCAACTCCAACTCCATATATTCATGTTCAGGGAGAAAAAAATCAGAGAGAAAGATTCATCGTGTTTTACGATACGGAGCCACCGCCAAGACCTAAACTCTCTCGGGAGGGCTGATCTGGAGTCCGTTCGAGGCTCCGGAGAGGGGGATTCGTCGCCGTCGTCATCATCAACCATCCTCCATCACCAATTCCATGATGCTCACTGTCGTGCGTGAGTAATTCCATCGTAGGCTTGCTGGACGGTGATGGGTTGGATGAGATTTACCATGTAATCGAGTTAGTTTTGTTAGGGTTTGATCCCCAGTATCCACTATGTTCTGAGATTGGTATTGCTATTACTTTGCTATGCTTAATGCTTGTCACTAGGGCCCGAGTGCCATGATTTCAGATCTGAACCTATTATGTTTTCATGAATATATGTGAGTTCTTTATCCTATCTTGCAAGTCTATAGTCACCTATTATGTGTTATGATCCATTAACCCCGAAGTGACAATAATCAGGATACTTACCAGTGATGACCGTAGTTTGAGGAGTTCATGTATTCACTAAGTGTTAATGCTTTGGTCTGATACTCTATTAAAAGGAGGCATTAATATCCCTTAGTTTCCAATAGGACCCCGCTGCCACGGGAGGGTAGGACAAAAGATGTCATGCAAGTTCTTTTCCATAAGCACATATGACTATATTCGGAATACATGCCTACATTACATTGATGAACTGGAGCTAGTTCCGTGTCACCCTATGTTATAACCATTACATGAGGAATCGCATCCGACATAATTATCCATCACTGATCCAATGCCTACGAGCTTTCCACATATTGCTCTTTGCTTAGTTACTTTGCCGTTGCTGCTGTTACAATTACTACAAAACTGCTACTATTACTTTTGCTACTGTTACCGTTACTTTCGTACTACTTTGCTACTAAATACTTTGCTGCAGATACTAAGTTATCCAGGTGTGGTTGAATTGACAACTCAACTGCTAATACTTGAGAATATTCTTTGGCTTCCCTTGTGTCGAATCAATAAATTTGGGTTGAATACTCTACCCTCGAAAATTGTTGCGATCCCCTATACTTGTGGGTTATCACCACCTCACGCGAGTCCTCATGGATTGTGGCAGCAGTCTGAACCTGCTCTATCAGGATACGGTGCGCAAAATGGGTATCGATCCCTCAAGGATCAAGCCTACAAAAAGCACCTTTAAAGGTGTCATACTAGGTGTAGAGGCCTGCTGTATGGTCTCAATCACACTGGAAGTGGTCTTCGGATCCCCGGATAATTTCTGAAGCGAAGAGTTAATCTTTGATATTGTCCCCTTCCGCAGTGGCTACCATGCACTGCTCGGACGAACCACATTCCTCGATTCAATGATTGCCGCACTATGCGTACCTCAAGCTCAAGATGCCCGGACCACGCGGTGTCATAACGTTCAATGGAAATACGAAACGCTCCCTCCATACTGAGGAGCACACCGCGGCCCTCGTAGCAGAAGTATAGAGTAGCCTTTTTAGGCAGAACCTCAATTCGGCAGTAAAGCTCTGGGACACCGTCAAGCGAGTCCGAACTACTCTGCAGCAGGACTGTCCAGCTCGTCCAGAGCTTGACTAGCAATTCGGCCTCCGTCCCAGTCCCAATCAAGCGATGTCATTTGTGTCGCGCGTACATAACTACACACTTAAAATACCATGGACAGGGACAGAGGCACAGCTAGACCGTGGTCCATAATGTGGCTCAACCGCCCTGGATCTGCATACCTTCACCTTCTCTTTTTCATTTTAGGTTTTTCTCTTCTCGAGGCTTTTCTGATAACCTGATCATCGGACCTATAACGGGACGGATACACCAAGAAGGCGAGGAGCTTTGACGTACAAGGGAATCCCCCAGTTGGTCTCTGCTAACGATCGTTATACCTGTTTTACATACCCGCACGCAGCTCGCTCTTGGTCATGGCATGTCAAATAGCCTTATTTGCTTATCGCATTACTTGTACAAATACGCCTCGACGTACCAATCAAATTACAATGGAAAATAGTTTGCAACTCAATATTTGCGGCGTCAGCTTATTACTTGATTCTTTCCTTGTCTTTGTATTTATTACTTATTGCACCCATACACTCTGGTACGTATTACTTCGCCAGGGGCTTCATCATGCCCCGCAATATGGCAATAAAGTCCGAACACTTTTATAGTATAGTTCGGCACCCCGAACTTATAGCATTATATGCATCGGCTCCGAATCATGTCTTTGGTAAATAGTTGGGTTGCCCGGATCCTGTGCTTACTACCTTACGTTCTGCTATATCGACTAGGGTAGTAAAGGGAGAACTATTGCGATTGTGTCCCGGTTCTTCCAGACGAGCACCTCAGTAGAGAAAGCCGAAAACTGACTGTCATGATGTGGCGAGAGCTGGTCAACTGTTCGAGAGCTTTTAAATCCTTAGAGATTTTTTCCGCATTATGCGAGGAATCGGTGCTTATCCGATTAGGCGCATATAGCGCCCCAAGTTCGGCGTTCCGAACAGCAGGGGCTGCGCCAAAATTTTGATTGTCAAACTCCTATGGCTAAGTGAGGGTGATAAAGCCATATAGTCCGATTGCCTTGTTCGTTGTGCTAAACACCTCCTTTAAGGACCAAAATGTGGAGTAAAGAATGTTTAGATTTATCCCAAACACCCCCATACTATCTACGTGGGGGCAGAAGCCGATGACTGGCCAACTCTCAGATTTTATAAACGGCTGCATAGGAGGTAAAATTTTAAATAAACAAGCATTATATTACATAAAGATCTTGTTTAATATTATAGGACATGATAACATGAGTGTGTTCATGGGAATATGACATCCTTAGCACATTGCTCCGCCACAAGGCGGGATCCCTCCAGGACACTGTCAAAATACAACTCGGGTCGGTGGTGCTCCTTGCCCTCAGGCGGCCCCTCGGTCATCAGCTTCTTGGCATCCATCTTCGCCCAGTGCGTCTTGGTGCGGGCAAAGGCCATCCGTGCACCTTCAATGCAGACAGACCGCTTTATAACTTCAAGCCATGGGGCAGGCACTCACAAGCCGCTTCACGAGTCCGAAGTAGCTGCTGGGCATGGGCTCGGCAGGCCATAGCCGGACTATTAGGTCCTTCATGGCTAGTTTGGCCGCCTTATGCAACTCAAACCAGCTGTTTCAGCTGGTCGCTAAAGGGCACTGGATGTTCTGGTCCAAGGTATTGAGACCAGAACAACTTCTCCGTAGAGCTTCCTTCTTCGGCTCGATAGAAATCTGCAACATCTGATATGCTGCCCGGCAGATCCGCAAATGCCCCTAGAGAACTCCAAATCCGGGTCAGTAAGAGGAACTTTTCCTTCACATATTTTCTCTGCATTATGAAAGCCTTACCCGCCATGATTTTCTTGGCCGCCTGGATTTTCTGGAGGGCGCTCTGGGCTTCGGCTCGGTCATCTTGTGCGCTCTGGCGGGCCTTGGCAAGCTCGGACTCTCGATCTTTAAAATCGCGCTCCAAGGACTCGTACTTCTTGACGGTGTCCTGGAGCTCTTGCTGGACCTTGCTGACCCGGGCCTCCAGCTTCTCGCGCGCGGCGCTTTCCTTGGCCGCTTTGTCCTCGGCCTCGGCCAACGCCTTTTTGAGGGCCGCTACTTTGGTCGTGGCCCCTAATAAAGTTCATGACACTTTAGTCGGCATGAACCATTTATCCTTCCTAAATATACGCACAGGTTACTGCATACCTTGGCTGTCCTCCAGCTGCTTCTTCACATGGCCGAGCTCTTCCTCGGCCCGCTCCAGATTCTGCTTCAGTCCGGAGACTTCCGCAGTGTGAGCGGTCGCAGCCAGCAGCGACGCCTGCTTATTCACATAGACATATAAGATTAGATTCATGCGAAAATTATTTGATCCTCTGTTCGGCTTTTATTTCTGAACACCAGACAGAGTATCAGGGGCTACTGTCTATATTGTGACATTCTTTTGCAATTATATTACTTACCTCAAATCCTATTAGAAGGCTAGTGCAGGCTTCGGTCAATCCGCTTTTCATGGACTGGACCTTCCCAATCACCGTACCCATCAGGGTACGGTGTTCGTCAACAATGGAAGCGCCTTTCAGTGCTTCCAGCAACATGTCTGGTGCCTCTAGTTGGACAGAATTCACCGGCGGGATAGGCGCGCCCTTTCCCTTCGAAGGGGGATGCTCGTCTGATTCCGGGACCGTAGGGGTCTCCGAAATTATATCCTGATGAGGGCCGAATTGAATACGGCCCCCATCATCAGTGTCCATGGGGGTCTGCTCCCCCACATGTCCGACAGCCGAGGCTTCACCCTTTGGCGCCTCCCGGATGACCGTCGGATTCTCTCCTGGGACGGGGATCCTTCGGGACGACGCTTCGGTGCCATCCAGGTCCCGAGGAGAGGTGGCCGACGGAAGGATCCCGCTGTCCAGCGCCGCTGGGTCCAGCGAATCCTCTGATAAGGACCGCTCGAGGCGGGAGCAAATGCATGATTAAAACACATTAAAACAATAAAGTAAAGAATCCAGATACAAATATGTGTCCACACACTTACGATTAGGCCAGGGGCTTCTCCCTGGGTTTCCACTCCCAGCTGCTGTTGGTGGCTACTATCGAGCTGTCCGGAAAAGAAGCTTTCCCTTTCTTGGACACCTCGGCCTCCGGATGCATGGAGGCCGTCCTTTTCTTTTATTTTCCTTAAGGGAGGGAATGGATCTCTTCCTCTTCCTCCTCCTCGTTGTCTTCGGCAATGGAGGAGTGAGCCTCGGTGTCTTCAGACGTTGCGTCCAAAGTACCCTTGCGACGGAGACCACCTCTGGTCCCCTTGGCCTTCTTCTGGGCCTTCTTCTCCGGCACCTCATAAGGCGCCGGAAACAACATCTTCGTCAGGAGCGGGGTTTCTGGATCTTCAGGCAGTGGAGCCGGACAGTCAATCCGCTCCGCTATCTCTGTCCAGTCCTGAAATAATTGATAGGGAGACATAGATGCCTTCCTCGAATGTGCAAGTAAAGGGTACACCTTGAAAACACGAAAGAACTTACGAGATTTGCAAGGTGAGTTAGGTCGTGCCCATGATCCTCATCCGTGGCCGGTGGCACCTCGTTGGCCTTGAAGAGCACCTTCTAGATATCTTCATGTGTCGTGCCGAAGAGCTCTAGTAGGGTCTGGTGCTTGGCCGGGTCATACTCCCACAGATAGCAAGTCCGGCGTTGGCACGGAAGAATCCGACGGATGAGCATAACTTGGATCACATTGACGAGCTTGACTTTCCTGATTATCATATTCTGGACGCGCGTCTGGAGCGCTGTCAGCTTGTCCGGAGAACCCCAGGTCAGGCCCTTCTCTTGCCAGGAGGTGAGCCGCATCGGGACTCCGGATCGGAATTCGAGGGCCGCCGCCCAGTTGGTGCCGCGCGGCTCGGTGATGTAGAACCACCCCGACTGCCACCCCTTCACTGTCTCCACAAAGGAGCCTTCGGGCCAGGTGACATTGGGCATCTTGCCAACCATGGCGCCTCCGCACTCTGCTTGTTGGCTGCTTACCACCTCCGGCTTCACATTGAAGGTCTTCAGCCATAGGCCGAAGTGAGGTGGGATGTGGAGGAAGGCCTCGCACACGACAATAAATGCCGAGATGTTGAGGATAGAGTTGGGGGCCAAATCATGGAAGTCTAGCCCGTAGTAAAACATCAGTCCGCGGACGAACGGGTGGAGGGGGAATCCCAGCCCGCGGACGAAGTGTGTGAGAAACACCACCCTTTCCTGGGGCTCCGGGGTGGGGGTGATCTGTCCCTTGGCCGGGAGGCGATAAGCAATGTCATTGGTCAGGTACCCAGCCTCCCGGAGCTCATTGATGTCCTTCTTCTTGACAGAGGAGGCCATCCACTTGCCTCCAGCTCTGGATCCGGACATGATTGGAGTGCCTTTTTGGCGGAGAAGGCGAGAGATTGGGCGCTGGAGCTTGAGAATGGATGGGCAGAGGAAGGAGAAGGCGTGGGTGAACGAGGATGAATCCTTACCCCTTTATAAGGGAAGTTAAAGTTATGCGCCTCCCTGCTCGCCTTAAAATCCGCCTATTCCCCAAGCGTCGTGCAGACGGCACGGTTGGGCTACCCATGCCCATAATGATGAGAATCATGTGATAAGGGGACACAATCTCTGCTTCGACAAGACGTGCCAGTGAAACCGCACCTCGAAATACGGAGCGACAGGCTAAGAACGGTTCAAATAATGACCGGGCAGTGGCGTGATGTCACGCTATAAAAAGTTGTCAGCGGATTGGACTCGTGAAATACTATACCCTCTACGGTTGTGTGTGGTACTTACTTTGTAGAGCCAGACACGTTTTCTATGTTCGGAAGACTATGTTGGAGTGTTCGGAGAGTGAACCCGCCTTGCAATGCCGAAGACAATCTGTGCGTCGGACTCATCGTCATTGAAGCCTGGTTCAGGGGCTACTGAGGGAGTCCTGGACTAAGGGGTCCTCGGACAACCAGACTATATACTTTCGCCGGACTGTTGGACTATGAAGATGCAAGATAGAAGACTTTGTCCCGTGTCCGGATGGGACTCTCCTTTGTGTGGAAGGCAAGCTTGGCAATTCGGATATGTAGATTCCTTTCTCTGTAACCGACTTTGTACAACCCTATCCCCCCCGGTGTCTATATAAACCGGAGGGTTTAGACTTCTAGGGTTTAGCCACAAGAATCACAACCTCATAGGATAGACTTCTAGAGTTTAGCCATTACGATCTCGTGGTAGATCAACTCTTGTAATACTCATATTCATCAAGTTCAATCAAGCAGGAAGTAGGGTATTACCTCCATAGAGAGGGCCCAAAACTGGGTAAACATTGTGTCCCCCGCCTCCTGTTACCATTAGCCTCAGACGCACAGTTCGGGACCCCCTATCCGAGATCCGCTGGTTTTGACACCGACACCGCCAGCCACCACTCGCCGCCCGCGGCCGGCGGTGCGCCGCCCCATCCGCCCCGAAACCACTCCCCACTGCCGGTCCGCCGCCTCCCCGACCATCCCTCTAGCCCCCCCCCCGCGCCGAGCTTTTTCTCCGGCGATCCCCACGCCACCGCCCCACCACCACCGGCGACCACCGTCCCAACTGTGAACCCTTCAGTGAGGCCTCCTCCCCGCTGCGGCTGGTTCTTCCTTAACTCCGGCGAGCCCCCCACCCCCTGAAAATCGACTGAGCCAAAAATCGATTTAGTCGACTGAAGTGTAGCTAAATTGGAGCAGCATCGCAAGCAAGAGCAAGAGCGAGAGCAGCATCGCGAGCAAGAGCAAGATCAATAGCAAGAACAGACCAGGCAGGGGACCGAGAGCAAGAGCAGAGCAGCAACGCGAGCGAGAGCTAAAGCAGCAGTAGCTCCTACTGATGTGGACGTCGCCACCGAGGGAGTGACGCCATGGAGGAAGTGGCCGGCGACACCGCCGTGGATAGAGTCGCGCCGTGTCGGCTCGGGACCGAGCGCCGGCAGCACCGTGAGATCGAATCAAGAAGAAAATGCGGCGATTAGTGTACAATCTCTTTGGTGGCGCCGATTAGGCCGCAACTTCATCTGAGGAAACGGTGATGATGCTGATCTTCTGGTGGTGCAGGTGAAGACGGTGGTGTGGGAATGGAGGTGCCGTGAAAGACGAGGGGAACATCGGGGCAGCTCCTTGGAGGTTGAGGACGGGGTGGCTGAACTGGCGGGACGACAAGATCGACGAGGATCCTCATCTGGTATGGTGGATGTGGGACATCGAGGTGTTGCTGTGGACGACGTCGTCGGAAAAGAGGCTCCGGCTGGGTGGCGGACGGAGGAGGGTGTGGGGCTTCGCGGGTTTTCGCGGCCTTGGTGTACGAATGGGTGGGTAGATGGTATGGGAGTGGGGAACCATGGCTTAGGGACGCGCTTGTCCGAAATGTGGGGTAAGTTACAAAAGTACCCCCACCTGAAGCGGTTCTTTCGGTTCAGGGGTATCACGGGCATTTCACGTGTCGGAAGTTCACAGGAGGTGGGAGTTTTTGCGTGCGTTGTAATTTTGGAATAGCAAGGCGCGGGTTGAGATGGAGGGAGTTGTCAGAGCACAACGAGACAAAGATATATCTTAAATATTTCGGGGTAACAAGATGCGGGTTGAAATTTCCAGACAAGCCTAACGTGTACTGTACCAAATCAATTCGCACTTCCATCGATGAAAAAACAAAAAGAAATCAATTCGCAACACACAATAGAGTCTAGTCTCGTGTACTGTACCAAATCAATTCGCACTACAAATGTCATTCAAAACTTTGAATTCATGTTATGTTCAATTAAAATATTTTGCTACGTGTATAATGCATGGAATCTACTACTCAAATGAATGTTTCAGTGCATTCCAAACGTATATACTACCGCTTCAATATGAACTAAATTTCAATTCGTTTCTCTATTTGAATAAGATCTACAATAATGATTATTGTGAAGTCAAACCATTTGAAATCGTTTCTCTATTTTAATAAGATCTACAATCATCATTATTGTTAAATTAAACCATCGTTTGTGTATTATCTTCACAGCACACCACATGATTACTCTCGAGTTAGATATGTGTTGGAGATATGCCCTAGAGGCAATCATGTATGATGATATTTCCTATGTGTTTATGAATAAATATAGTCCTCGGACATTATCAATCATGTGTATCAGCAAGTACGTGACTTGTTTGTGGGACTATGCATTGTATGATGACTGTCTTAAAAGGTCCCTAGTCGAAAGGGCTGTGTGGACGCGCAGCCGACTAGACTAGCATATGACATGGTCGATGGCTCGGTCTCACTAGCCATGGAGCATTGGATGCTAACTGGATAATATGGACTTGGAAAGGTCTGGTCGGCTTCGACGTCATCGGATCCGAGTCGAGATAAGGTCCGAGTTGGACAGACCCAACTATGAGATGCAGCGATATGTCATCTGTGAGTCTCTAGTACAACATACATTCTATGTCCTAAGACCTGAGCTGACACATGTACTCGGGATGGTGACAGACTTGCTTTGGGCAGACCAAACGCTACTCCATGACTGGGTAGTTACAAAGGTAGGTTTCGGGTTTGTCTAGTCCCATGCTGCGAGACATGGTCGAGCAAGATGGGATTTGCCCCTCCGATCAGGAGAGATATACTCTGGGCCCCTCGTGTGATCCGACCCGGATAAGCATGGCCATGCGACAAGGATTATGAGATAATCTAGATTGTGGTCGGTATCCTTTGGAGCGAGAAAGAGGTCGGGCTAGCACAAGGATGACAGTCTCGCCTTGAGCCCGACAACATATATCGTGCTGGCAAAGGGAGAAGTGTGACACGTTATGCGAGTTCGCCTAACCAGCTTCATAGTCTGCTTGGTGGTCGACATGCCTTGCTAGAGGCCGCTACCAACCGTGCAGGTCGGAGGTGATCCGAACTGTGACCAAGCCGACTTGAACCTAAGGGTCGCGCGCTAAAGGGAAGGAACCTACGAGGTTGGATCCGAGGACACTGGTCGGATGTGATCCGAGCTGTATTTGGATTCTGGCCGAGTAGACATGTGGGCTTTAGGGTCCGTGCGAGGCCCAAGTGTTGAGCCTACGACGGACGCCTATATAGAGTGGAGGTGCAGCACACTCATGCATTTTATGGCTTTGGCGCTGCGACTAGGGTTTGCATGTGTTGTGAATAGCCACCTCCACTCGTTGTCGACTGTGTGATCGGACCTAGCAGTCCGCCGCACGGTGTTCCTCCTGCATGCGCGGATACCGCTAGAGGCGTTGCACTTGTGCCGCTCCGGTGAACTTGTACGTGGGATCGGACGACCGGCTGTTCGAGGGAGATCGGACGGGGAGGAGACGATCCACGCGGACGCACTGCCCCAACTCTTCTTCCGCTGCACGGCACTGCGCGTCTAGTGGTAACGATCCGTGATCCATCTCCCGTAGCATGTTCTTGGTTGTTCTGCGCATAGGAAATTTTAATTTGCAGTCGACGCACCCTACCGTAGATCCCAACAGTGGTGGTATCAGAGCCTCTGCTATAGGATTTGGATTCAGATCGTATGCATATTAGATGTGTGGAGGCGGCAGATGAGATCTGTTGTCGTTGATGAGATCGGCTATGTGCATGGTTGATGTGATCAACTGCACATAGGGATCGTTGAGGCTATGTTTTCTGTCAATTGGGATCGATGAGGTCGTGACGCGATCTACCCCTACCGGTCGGTCATCCACCATCGGGGTTAACAGTGAAACGTAAATCCGAATTGGATTCGCGATGATCGATGAGATCGGTTAGATCAGAGAATTCAGCGTGACCGGAGTTCAAATCCGAATCGGGACCGCCGTGTGCGTAGCGCCATGTATTTCGTACCCGACACACAAACCGGTAGAATGCGATTCTATGTGTCATTTGTTTTGCAGGTTTGATGTGAATAGTATGGCTCATGTGTATGTGATGCATGTGTGTAATTTATACGTGTCCTGCGTGTCATGTTTGTCAGCTGCAGGAGCCAAAGTGTTGTCATTATATTATATAACGACCTGCGTGTTGACTTGTGACTCTATGTAAATTCATTACTAGTTGTAGTAGTTGGATAATAGAGATCAGGTTGGTGGCTTAGCGTCCCGGCTTGACAAACAAGATGGAGTTCGTAGATGGTCATCGGAGTCGGAGCCGACCTGGAAGAACGTCCATGAAGGAGCCATACTATTTCACAATATGTGTTTATTTGTGATTATTATGCTTCTTTGTTTCTATGCATGTTAGAATGGTAGAATGATCCCTCATGAATATCAAGTGAATTGCCATCCCCGATGTTGCACCTTCGCACGTCAAGTACGTCTAGTAGTGGGCTCATAAAATTGGGGTGCTGCTCGATGTCCTTGCACTAAAAGGTTCATGTCGGACACGGACATGCACTGCATCAGGTTAACTTGACAAGGCTATCAAAACGGTTTTGGGCCTTGTGGCAAAGAAGGTTGGGGATCTGGGGTATAAGATATCTTCCCGACCGACAGGAGTCATATAAAGATGCGGTTAGCAAGGAGTTGCTTACCGGATAGGTATGTTGGCTAGCAGTGATGCTAAAGCTCACTAGTCGCATGCGCTAGTCGGATCCTGAATCACTGAGAGTTTGCGGAGGATGCCGACTTGATGGGAGTATTTCTGTTTAGGCTAGAATTACTCTACATAAACACATTGCTTAGTGATTGCATATTTTACTGTTGTAGATCAATGGCACCACCTGCTCAACCCAACTTTGCATTGAAATCAATTGAAAAGGATAAACTGAATGGAACAAACTTTACCACCTGGTATAGAAATTTGAGAATTGTTCCCAAGCACGATAAAAAGGAACATGTTCTAGAGGATCCACTTCCAGAGGAACCTGCCGATAATGCTAATGCCACAACTAAGAATGCCTACCAGAAACTCGTTGATGAATCAACGGAGATCAGCTATCTGATGTTGGCTTGTATGGAGCCCGATTTGCAACAGCATTTCGAAAATGTTGAGGCTTACGATATGATCGAGAGTCTCAAGAGCATGTTTCGCATACGTGCTAGGACCGAAAGGTTCAACGTCTGGCGATCCTTGATGGATTGCAAGCTGAAGGAAGGTGATCCACTGAGCCCACATGTGATCAAGATGATCGAATATGTGCAAGCTTTGGATCGTTTGGGCTTCCCGCTCTTGGATGAGCTGGCTACTGATGTTGTTCTGGGTTCTCTTCCGCCCAGCTATGGGACGTTCATCTCGAACTATCATGTGCATGGCATGGAAAAGAAGCTCACTGAATTGCATGGGATGCTCGGAGTGGTAGAGCAGGATATTAAGAAAGGCACGCATCAAGTGTTGATGGTGCAGAAATCGGCTAAGTTCAAGAAGAGTTGGTCCAAGAAAAAGGCTAAGGCAAAGGGCACGGAGACGGTAACCTCCACTGCTGCGCCGAAGTCTTGACCGGACTCGAAGACTGTTTGCTATCACTGCAAGGAGACCGGTCACTGGAAGAGGAACTATAGCAAGTGGCTTGCAGAGCATGGCAAGAAGGCCGAGAATGCTGCTTCAGGCAAAGGTACACTTATTGCATATGTTATAGACATTTACCTTGTCGACATACCTAGTAGCTCTTGGGTATTTGATACCGGATCGGTTGCTCATATTTGCAACTCGATGCGAGGCTGGTAAGAACTAGGCATGTGGCACAAGGGAGATTGACATCGTGGTCGGCAACAAAGCAAGAGTTGCTGCGTTGGAGGTCGGCACGATGCAGCTCCGACTTCCTTCCGGATTCATTATGGAATTGAATAATTGTTATTACATTCCTGCACTTAGTCGGAACATTATTTCTGCCTCATGTTTGATTAGTCAAGGTTATGAATTCAATTTAAAGGACAATGGTTGTTCGATATTTTTGAATGGTATGTTCCACGGCTATGCACCCATTGTTCATGGGCTATTTATATTGAATCTAGAACAAGAACCGGTCTATAACGTGAATGTCAAGAGGCATAAGCCTAATGAGATAAATCTGACATACTTCTGGCATTGCCGGCTTGGACACATTAGTCTGAAACGCATGAAGAAGCTCCATGATGATGGGCTCCTAACTTCGTCCGACTTCGGGTTGTTCGAGACATGTGAATCATGCTTGCTCAGCAAGATGATTAAGTCTCCTTTCGCAAAGAGTTGCAAGAGGGCGTACGAGCTGTTGGAACTTATACATAGTGATGTGTGTGGTCCAATGAGCACAACTACCAGATGCAGCTATCAGTACTTCGTGACTTTTACCGACGACTTGAGTAGACATGGATATATCTATTTGATGAGGCACAAGTCGGAAACTTTTGAAAAGTTCAAAGAGTTTCAGAACGAGGTTGAGAATCAGATCGGCAAGACTATAAAGCTTCTGCGATCTGATCGTGGAGGTGAGTACATGAGCCAGGAGTTTGATGATCATCTGAAAAGCCGAAGTATAGTACCTCAGCTCACACCTCCGGGTACGCCACAGAGAAACGATGTGTCGGAACAGAGGAATAGGACCTTGTTGGACATGGTCCGGTCAATGATGAGCAAATCGGATTTACCCTTGTCATTCTGGGGATACGCTCTAGAAACTGCAGCTTTCACACTTAATAGGGTACCATCAAAATCCGTAGACAAGACACCACATGAGATGTGGATTGGGAAGAGTCGATTTGTCTTTTCTAAAGATTTGGGGTTGTGAAGCATTTGTCAAGCGACTCATGTCAGACAAGCTTACACCCAAGTCGGATAAATGCATATTCGTGGGATATCCGAGGGAAACCTTGGGATATAGCTTCTACAACCGGGAAGAGAACAAAGTGTTTGTTACTCGGAACGGGGTTTTCCTTGAGAAAGAGTTTCTCAGTCGGGAGGCCAGTGGGAGGACGGTCCGACTCGAAGAAATTCGAGAACCACTACGGGGCGGCTCGGTGGTGATGAGATCATACCGAGTCGGTCGGGGAACACAGTAGTGGAAGCGGCACGGAACCACGGAGGTCGGAAAGATTGCGCAGAAAAGTGCGTGATGTATTGTTGCTAGAAAGCGGCAGGCTGGCCACATATGCGGAAGCGATGGTAAGCCAGATTCGAGGCATGGTGGAGGCCATGAGATCCGAAAGTTAAAGTCCATGGATGAGAATCAAGTCTGGGACTTGGTTGATCCGCCGCCTGGCGTAACAGCCATTGGTTGCAAATGGGTCTTTAAGAAGAAAACCGACGTGGATGGAAATGTTCAGATCCGAAAAGCTCGGCTTGTCGCTAAAGGTTATGGACAAGTTCAAGGAATTGACTATGACGAGACTTACTCGCCGGTAGCGATGCTGAAATCGGTGAGGATCATACTAGCTATAGCTGCATATTTCGATTACGAGATATGGCAGATGGATGTCAAAACGGCTTTTCTTCACGGAAATTTAACCGAGGACGTGTATATGATACATCCCGAGGGTTTTGTTGATCCGACTAGCACTAGTAAGGTATGCAAGCTCAAGAGATCCATTTATGAGTTGAAGCAAGCATGTCGGAGTTGGAACATTTGTTTTGATGAGGTCGTCACTGGTCTCGGTTTCATCAAAAGCGAAGAGGACTCTTGTTTATACAAGAAGTTAAGTGGGAGCTCGATAGTGTTTTTGATCTTGTATGTGGATGACATATTGTTGATCGGGAACAATGTTTCGATGCTAAACTCGATCAAGGAATCATTGAATGGCAAGTTTTTGATGAAGGACCTTGGTGAGGCAGTCTATATTTTAGGCATTAAGATCTATAGAGATAGATCAAGGAGGCTGCTCGGCTTAAGCGAACACGTACATAGATAAAGTGTTGAAATGGTTCAACATGAGTGAAGGCGAAGAAAGGGTTCTTGCCACTCTCACATGGTATAAGGCTAAGCGAGACTTAGATTCCTTCGACATCTGATGAGCGAAGCAGGATGCGTAGGATTCCGTATGCCTCGGCAATCGGTTCCATCATGTATGCCATGATATGTACAATGCCAGATGTTGCTTTTGCAATAAGCCTAACAAGCAGATACCAAGCCAACCCAGGTGAGATTCACTGGGCAGCGGTGAAGACTATTTTGAAGTACCTTAAAGGACTAAAGAGATGTTCCTAGTTTATGGAGGTGAGGAAGAGCTCGTCGTAAGGGGTTACGCCGATGCTAGTTTCCAAACCGACAGAGATGATTGTCGATCACAGTCTAGATTCATGTACATCCTGAACGGAGGAGCGATTACCTTTGGATGAGTTCCAAGCAGGATACGGTGGCCGATTCTACCACAGAAGCCGAATACATTGCGGCTTGTGAAGCCGCAAAGGAAGGTGTTTGGATCTGGTATTTTTTGGATGATCTTGGTATTTTCCCAGCCTCGGTGAAACCGTTGGACCTTTATTGTGATAATTCTGGTGCCATCGCACAAGCCAAGGAGCCGAGGAATCACCACAAGGTCAGACACATAGACCAGAAATATCACGATCTGAAAGATCGTAAAGAATGGTGATGCAGAGTTATGCAAGATTCACACGGATGCAAATGTTGCGGATCCGTTGACTAAGCCGCTTCCACAACCCAAGCATGAGGGGCACGTTAGAGCTATGGGCATTCGATGTCTATTTGATTGACTCTAGTGCAAGTGGGAGACTGTTGGAGATATGCCCTAAAGGCAATCATGTATGATGATATTTCCTATGTGTTTATGAATAAAGATAGTCCTTGGACATTATCAATGATGTGTATCGCCAAAGTACGTGACTTGTTTGTGGGACTATGCATTGTAGGATGACTGTCCTAAAAGGTCCCTAGTCGAAAGGGCTGTGTGGACGCGCATCCGACTAGACTAGCATATGACACGGTCGATGGCTCGGTCTCACTAGCCATGGAGCGTTGGATGCTAACCGGATAATATGGACTTGGAAAGGTCTGGTCGGATTTGACGTAGTCGGATCCGAGTCGAGATAACATCCGAGTTGGACAGACCCAACTATGAGACGCTGCGATATGTCATCTGTGAGTCTCTAGTACAACATACATTCTATGTCCTAAGACCTGAGCTGACGCATGTACTCGGGATGGTGACAGACTTGCTTTGGGCCAACCAAACGCTACTCCGTGACTGGGTAGTTACAAAGGTAGGCTTCGGGTTTGTCTAGTCCCATGCTACGAGACATGGTCGAGCAAGATGGGATTTGCCCCTCCGATCAGGAGAGATATACCCTGGGCCCCTCGTGTTATCCGACCCGGATAAGCATGGCCATGCGACAAGGATTATGAGATAATCTGGATTGTGGTCGGTATCCTTTGGAGCGAGAAAGAGGTCGGGCTAGCACAAGGATGACAGTCTCGCCTTGAGCTCGACTACATATATCGTGTTGCAAAGGGATCAGAAGTGTGACACGTTGTTCAGGTTCGCCTAACTAGCTTCATAGTCTGCTTGGTGGTCGGCATGCCTTGCTAGAGGCCGCTACCAACCGTGCAGGTCGGAGGTGATCCGAACTGTGACCAAGCCGACTTGAACCTAAGGGGTCACGCGCTTAAGGGAAGGAACCTACGAGGTCGGATCTGAGGACACTGGTCAGATGTGATCCGAGCTGTATTCGGATTGTGGCCGAGTAGACATGTGGGCTTTAGGGTTTGTGCGAGGCCCAAGTGTTGAGCCTACGACGGACACCTATATAGAGTGGAGGTGCGGCACACTCATGCGGTTGATCGCTTTGGCGCTGCGACTAGGGTTTGCATGTGTTGCGAATAGCCACCTCCACTCGTTGCCGACTGTGTGATCGGACCTAGCAGTCCGCCGCACGGTGTTCCTCTTGCACGCGCGGATACCGTTAGAGGCGGTGCACTTGCGCCGCTCTGGCGAACTTGTACGTGGGATCGGACGACCGGCTGTTCGAGGGAGATTGGACGAGGAGGAGACAATCCACGTGGACGCGCTGCCCCAACTCTTCTTCCGCTGCACGGCACTGCGCGTCTAGTGGTAACGATCCGTGATCCATCTCCCGTAGCATGTTCTTGGTTGTTCTGCGCGTAGGAAATTTTAATTTGCAGTCGACGCACCCTGCCATAGATCCCAACAATATGAACTATGTGTACTATATGAACTCGAACTCGATTTTTTGAATCCACTTTATGTTGATTTCAAATCATAGTACATTTCAAGCTCTAGCTAAATCTTCATAATCTAAACCATGTCTCATATGTATAATGTGTTTATCACATAATGTATGGTGCCCCACCCCCTACGCCTACAAGTATTTAGATGTGAGTTGCAAACACCACACATTACCACAAATTCAAATAAAATGTGAGATTGTTCGATATATAATATTGTTTAGATTGTTCGATATTTAGTTGTAAGTTGCAAACGCCACACATTATCACAAATTCAAATAAAATGTGAGATTGTTCGATGTATAGTATGGTTTAGATTCTTCGACATTTAGCAACGCCATGCATTATCACATTATGGTATAACATGTGCAAAACCACAACACGCGTATCACCGCTATATTCATGCATGCATATGTTTATAACACTATGATCTCCTATTCAAATATATGAATCCACTTTCATATCAAATTATGATCTTTATTAGTCTCTTACACCCACACAATCTTCTAATCTTTGTAGCTAGCACTAACTTTCTCTCGTGCATGCACACGCCTTCCTCGGCCTCCCCCTCCCTTAGCATTCTATCCATCGTGCACATTCATTTTTTTTCTTTAGGTCGTTCTCCCACAGTCTCCACAACTCCTTTCCGACACACACCGATCAATAAACCTCTCCAGCGATGTCTGCCTACAACATACACATGCACCTTCCATCTCCTCCTTTCTGTGTCCATGCCTCGTGTCTCTCATACGGTCCCACGCACGTGTAAACTCTCTCCCCTCTTTTCATCAATCTCACAACTGCACACTCCTCCCCTATCTAGCTAGTAGCTCGGCCTCTCGCACCACCTCCTAGCTCCATTCTCTTTGTCTATCCGTCTCGCTGGGCCTTATTTGCCTCTAACAAATGGATGTACACCGACTGATCTCCCGCTATACATATAGCTAGCTAGGTCCTTATAACTCATTTTCCCCACGCGTCGATCGGTCTACCTCATTAGTTATGTCTCTCCCTTCCTCCAACAAACAACAATTGATCTACCGATCTAGTTAGGTTTGATTACCAAACACAAAGTTCCCCTTCATCATCCATGTGCGCGTCCCGATAGATCTATCATGCACAGGCACACAGAGAAACACATCCCCACTCTTATTGATAATATTGCAGTTCTACCCTCAGTTTGTCTAGTAGGCCTCTCCCACCATCTTCGAGAAGCAACTCCATCACCTATCCAGCACTCTACCCCTCTCCCTCCCTCTCTCTCTCCTCTCTCTCTCTGTCCCATCCTACTTCCCGTCCTTCAGTTATGTATGGATGTTGACCAATCTCCCTCAAGACATAGCTGGGTCTCTCCTTCTCAACACATATAGGAGTCGTTCTACCTCTCTAGTTAGGCCTTTGCCTCCCCCCACACACACCGATACATCGAGCGCTCTAGTCATGTCTCCCTCCCACACACAAACTTGACATGTGCCCTCTGACATTCCGATAGGTCAGTCGCCCTATATCTGTCGGATTACGGGTTCCGCAAACCCTTGAGAGGTTCGAACTCTGGGGTGCGTGCGGAGATCTCAACCTACCCAGCCTGCCTACTCGTGATCCTCCTAAGCCTAGCACGTCAATCTTGAAGAGACAAAGAGACACAACAATTTATCCTGGTTCGGGCCACCTTGCGGTGTAATACCCTACTCCAGCATTTTGGTGGATTGCCTCAGAGCCGCCGATGGTATGCCAGGTCGCGATGCCGTGGTCAAGGCCTGGCCTTGGTTGTCATGGCTCACGTCAGCTGAGCCTCATGAGGTATACCTTGCATAGAACTCTCCGCCCCTCGGGAGCCAGCCTGAAGAGGTCGGTCCCCTCGGGGGTCTTGGCATTTTCCGCCTCACGAGGCTTGGCCCCTCACGAGGGTATTGAGCTGTTGGTGTTGAAGCTGGGCCGTACCAGGCCGTCGATGGAGCCACGTGGTGGTCCGCAGGCAGGCAGGGATGGATACCCCCATATCCAGAACGCCGACAATATCTTTGACTTGCACACACACAATTTCGATGGCTCTCTTCATCGATCTCGCACCCACCCACTTGATCCTCTCTGCGACTCTATCGATATCTGTGACCCCTCCCTCTCTTCTCGTGGATCGCCCGACCCTCTATATATGATATGGATAGGCCTCCATTTCACACACATTGCATGCAAAATTTTGTTTGAGATGTCATCGACACATACTCCCACAAATACATTCATGAAATCACCCCCAAAAACAAAAACACTCACGAACGCACACACCATCTGTCTAGGTTTGTATCTCTCTCTCACACACCCATGTAGGTCGGGGACGTGCACGAAGAGAAGAGCTGCACGCATGGCGCACGTACTCCCGTCTCTTTCCCAACCACACCCGCGCGGGTACACGGTGGAGCTTATTTCTGTACAAAAAGGCAGCCCACGTGGTAATTTGACACGTGTACTAGTTTTCCACTTGATGGAGGGAGGATCGTCTACCACGGGTGAACAAACAAATTGCGACTTGACGCATTATGTTAAAAAAGAGGCAAACAATGTGGGGCCTACCTTAGAGGCAAGGCTCTATACACCGGATTACTTTTGATGTGTCTCGTCAACTCGCAGAACGAGGAGAAGCTTGCTTAGTACGCCGTCTCCCACGCCCACGGGCGCGGTGGCTCGTAGGACGAGGAGAAAATTTTACTACTCCCTCCATTTACTCCTCGTCCCTACCTTGGTTAGAGAGATTATCATATTGTTTGGAATGTATGTCCTTTAGTACTCCCTCCATTTACTTATACAAGGCCACTATAAAAAATACATTTTGCATATAAACGTATATAGACGTATATAAACGTATTTTGGAGTGTAGATTCACTCATTTGCTCTGTATGTAGCCCATATTGAAATGGACATAATAGTACGCACTCTCCCTTGCCCCTCGACCCTCGCCCACATGGTGGACGTGCAGCAATTCATTCGGTCTCATATAGCCAGAACGATATATACTGCAGTACCATTATTGCTCGATTTCCCGAAGAGGCGAAGAGCCAATCGCAACGTTAATATTTTGGAGATGTCAAGAGCAAGGTTTATAGGAGAACGAGTAGTAGGTGCCGCGTCATTTATAAATAAAGTTTTTTTTCTTCAGTGGCACGTACACAATATAAATAGGTTCATATGGAGAGAAAAGGAAACCGCTCCACTATATACATAGTCAGGACGAGCCTACACGGTTGCTTGCTGGGGTTGCTCTCTTCACACTCTCTCGCACAAAGCGACTATGGACACATCTCTAACATCCCGGCGGATCACGTCCGCCGGGGGAAGGGGTGGATGCTTGTAGATGCGGACGCCGTCACCGACGGTGAAACCCCACTGTTGGCACTGCCCGATTAGGGGTCCATGTCGTTCTCTCTCACAAAGCCGGTGAGGTTGCTTTCGTCCCTTGCTCACTGCCGCGATGTGGGCAGTTGCCGCCTCCCGCCGCCCTCCTCTAGGTTGAGCTACGTCCCGACATCCCTCAGGTACAACTCCCTTTACAGCCGGCTTGCACCACTGCTCCAGCTGCCCACATCACTCCATGTGGATATTTCTCTACTTTTTCCCCCCGCACAAACCTCTACTGGCTTCTACGTACTGTATTTGTGATGAGTTTATGTCTCATCAACTCGTCCCAATAATCTTATTCTAATCACGCTTCAATTTCTTTGCCACAGGGATGCTCATCTCGATTTTGGTGAAACTGCACAAAATGATCTGATGGTCAAAGGGTTGCAAACTTCATTTCTTGGGAAGCTCTAACATTGCCAACAAATTAAAGCATGGTTAGGGTTTATGGTTCAAGGGCTAGGGACTGCATGGATCGTGTTTTTATTTAGCTGTCTTTGTTCCAAAATAAGTGTCAACTGTAGTAGTAGTACAACTTTGTACGAAAGTTTGCATAAAGTTGAGACACTTATTTTGGAACGGAGGGAGTACATATTGGCTATGATTTGTCAATCATTGAGATGCAATAGCATGCATGTTAGTCTCCTTTGTATTTGATGAAATGTTGCAATGGGCAACCTTGGACACAAGATACATGAAACAGAAGCTGGAAGCTTCATAGCATTGTACGAATTTATCTCGCTGATAAATTACAATACGTACTATACTAGTACTATGTAAAGAGTTAGGTGTCGCACGGTGTCCAGAAAATATGGTGATAGTGTGAGGTGGGCCATGTAATCACTGAGTTTGCGTGTTTTCACTGCTCTCGCACTCCATCGCTGTAAGAATGGAGAAAATTGTAATCTAGTAGTACCTCCTTTCGCCGAAAGGGTGGGACATCCAGCAGTCCTACCACCTCAGTAATAATGACCAATGAGCCGTCAAATCACATAGAACCAGCCGTAAGTTGGACGGACAAAGCAACCATCACTCTTGAATCCTCTTCTCCCTTTAATGCAGGCGCTAGGGAGAGGTCACGTCCGCTCTGCCCGGGCATGAATGCCGCACCGATTCTTTGGAGCGGTGCTGACCGTTTCGGGCGGGAAGCGTGCACGGGCGATGGAGGGGCTTTGGGTGAGCCAGGTTGGTCAGGAGCGGGCGTGGCAGCTGTCCACCTGTCCCGACCGGACGCCCGGAAATGAGAGGATGCACCGACTCTCGTGGCTAAATTGTACACTACACACCATCTCTCTGTAGGAGTAGGTCGATGTGTCGCTCTCTCTAACACACACATGCTATTAAACGCGCGCGCGCGCGCACACACACACATGCACACACACACACACACACACACACACACACACACACACACACACACATGTTCATAGAATAGGAATATCGTGCGAGTGCGAAGCCACAGGAAGTGAGATACAAATGGAGTACGTACAAGAAGAGAAGAGGTGACGAATATTCCATCAAACCTGGATTGAGGAGTAGTACTCCCTCCGTCTAGGTGTTAAGTCATCTTATGGAAATCAGATATTCCCAAAATGTTTAGGCGTCGTCCATTAACTTTGCATCTCAATCCCCTCCTGGCCTCGTTGCTAGCGAGTGTTGTTACTTAGGGAGCGTTTGGATCCTTAGCAAGAACATCTTATAGCCTAGCCGGGAAAGGTTAGGCGTTTGGAATTGTTAAAATATGTTAGCTTTTGTGGGCCAGCTAGCTTGGGTGGGCTAGAAAAACCTTGCTAGCTCAGGAGAGCCAGATCGGCTCGCTTCCGACGGCAAACTTCGCGTAGTAGTAACATAGGCTAGTAACATATGCATGTTACTGGTCCAAGTTACTCACCACTATGACCAGCCTAAGCAATGTAACCAAACGCTCCTTACTCTGCCTTGTTATCTCCCCGGAAACCCAATGCATGGAGCGCAACTACGCGTTGATCAGTTAAAAAATCAAAGTCGGCTTGCATGCGAGTTAATACGTGGCCCTGCATGGTAGCTAAAACAGCATCTCTTAGTTGTTGGGATTAATTGTTGCGTTTAGAGTCAGATATCAAGGCTTTGATTGGAGGAAGGACCGGTCAAGTTTCTCCTTCTCCTCCAATCTGCTTGCACCTTGGTCCCGTTGCACCTTCTAACGTGACTTATTACACCTAGACGGAGGGAGTAGTACGAGATACGATGGCACACTGACTTAGGTCGAATACAAGTGCCTAGAATTGTGTGCATGTTATAATAAGGATTCACTTAAAATAGTACGTGAGCGAACAGAGGGATCAATTGGACAGTGTTCACGAGCAGTAGCGAGATGTGTGGGTAAAATACACCACTGCCGCTTGATACGTCTCCAACGTATCTATAATTTATGAAGCATTCATGCTATTTTATTATCTGTTTTGAATGATTATGGGATTTATTATACACTTTTATATTACTTTTGGGACTAACCTATTAACCGGAGGCCCATCCCATATTCTTTGTTTTATTGCTGTTTCAAGATTTCGAAGAAAAAGAATATCAAACGGAGTCCAAACGGAATGAAACCTTCGGCAACGTGATTTTTTGGAAGATTATCATCCTGGAGACTTGGAGTCCACGTCAGAAGATACTCGAGGAGCCCAGGAGATAGGCGGCGCCCCCCTTACTAGGCGCGCCCCTGTCTCGTGGACCCCTCGAGCACCCCCCCCCCCCGACCGAGTTCTTTCGCCTATATAAGCCTATGTACCCTAAAACCATAAAAAATCAAGATAGATCGGGAATTCCGCCGCCGCAAGCCTCTGTAGCCACCAAAAACCTCTCGGGAGCCCTTCCCGGCACCCTGCCGGAGGGGGGATCCTTCACCGGTGGCCGTCTTCATCATCCCGGCGCTATCCATGACGAGGAGGGAGTAGTTCACCCTCGAGGCTGAGGGTATGTACCAGTAGCTATGTGTTTGATCTCTCTCTCTCTCTCGTGTTCCCTCTATGGCACGATCTTGATGTATCCCAAGCTTTTCTATTGTAGTTGGATCTTATGATGTTTCTCCCCCTCTACTCTCTTGTGATGAATTGAGTTTTCCCTTTGAAGTTATCTTATCGGATTGAGTCTTTTATGAGAACACTTGATGTATGTGTTGCCGTGCTTATCTGTGGTGACAATGGGATATCATGTGCCACTTGATGTATGTTTTGGTGACCAACTTGCGGGTTCCGCCCATGAACCTATGCATAGGGGTTGGCACACGTTCTTGACTCTCCGGTAGAAACTTTGGGGCACTCTTTGAAGTACTTTGTGTTGGTTGAATAGATGAATCTGAGATTGTGTGATGCATATCGAATAATCATGCCCACGGATACTTGAGTGACGATGGAGTATCTAGGTGACATTAGGGTTTTGGTTGATTTGTGTCTTAAGGTGTTATTCTAGTACGCACTCTTGAATAGATTGATCCGAAAGAATAACTTTGAGGTGGTTTCGTACCCTACCATAATCTCTTCGTTTGTTCTCCGCTATTAGTTGCTTTGGAGTGACTATTTGTTGCATGTTGAGGGATTGTTATATGATATATCTATGTTATTATTGTTGAGAGAACTTGCACTAGTGAAAGTATGAACCCTAGGCCTTGTTTCCTATCATTGCAATACCGTTTACGCTCACTTTTATCGCTTGCGACCTTGCTGTTTTTATAATTTCAGATTACAAAAACCTATATCTACTATCTATTTTGCACTTGTATCACCATCTCTTCGCCGAACTAGTGCACCTATACAATTTACCATTGTATTGGGTGTGTTGGGGACACAAGAGACTCTTTGTTATTTGGTTGCAGGGTTGTTTGAGAGAGACCATCTTCATCCTATGCCTCCCACGGATTGATAAACCTTAGGTCATCCACTTGAGGGATATTTGCTACTGTCCTACAAACATGTGCACTTGCAGGCCCAACAACGTCTACACGAAGAAGGTTGTGTAGTAGACATCAAGCTCTTTTCTGGCGCCGCTGTCGGGAGGTGAGTGCTTGAAGGTATATCTTTAGATCTTGCAATCGAATCTTTTGTTTCTTGTTTTATCACTAGTTTAGTTTACAAAAGAAAACTACAAAAAATGGAGTTAAGTTTGTCTCAGACGCTTCATTATTTTTAATATCTTTCGTGAGTTTGATGGAAAGGAAAATTGTGCTCAAGTGCTAGAAGAAGAATGCATTAGAATGCTTGATACTAAATCTTTGAATGATGAGCATGATTGCAATGTTGTAAGCATGAACTCCTTGAATATCCATAGTACTAATGATGATTGCACTAGTTATGATGAAAATGTCTCCTATAAGCATGTTGATTTGTGTGGAGTAGATTGGACTTGCATGGACACACCAAATAGAGAAAATAGATGTTGCAAGAGGCATAAGTATTTAAAAACTAAAGGTTTGCAAGAAAGTCTTGATGAGTGTGCTAGAAGATTCAATATTTCTCGTGCTCCTTGTGAACTTTGCAATGAATGTGGTCATTTAAATCTCCAATGCAAATTGTTTCATGATCGAATCATGTCCAAAAATTGTGATAACTTGATTACCCTTGGGCATCATAAAGAGCTTAGTCTTCTTTTGGGGTATGAAGAAATGAAACGTATACGTATAACTAATGGTATTCCAAAATTTAATCTTGGTAGATTTCTTTATTTTAATCTAGAGAAGATTTATATGTATTGTATGGTGAATTGCATTGAAAATCCTTATATTGCCAATTACCTAAAGAAAAGAAAGCAAATAGAAGATGAAGAGAATACTAATGAAAGGGAAGAGACTTACCAACCTCCTCCTATTATTTCTTATGATGATTCAGGTAACGAGGAGGAGCTTTCTATTCAACCAATCCCATCAATAAAGAAGGATGAACCCACACATAATGTGAAGAAGAAAAGGAAGAGAAGGGGCAGCAAAGGTAAAAAGGTATCCCTCCCGAATGATGTTGCTCCTGCTACTCATTGTGATGATAATAATTGCTTTACTATTGGTGCTATCCATATTTTTAACGATGAGAGTGATTATGCCTATGATATGAAAGGGCCCAAGCTTGGGGAAGCTATGTTTGATGAGGATGAAATACTTGAGAATATATTTGCTGAAATTAATGTTTGTCCCAAGCTTGGGGATGCTATGTTTAATGAAGATGATATTTCTAGCATCCCAAGTTTTGATATGCAAAGTTGTTATGATGATAGCATGCCTCCTACTTATGATGATTATATTGATGAAAGTGGGTTTGGAAGAGTGTCAACTTTAGGTAGTATTTATCCCACTATTTTGGAGGATGTTGAATTTTATTGTGATGAATATGAAAGCGGATTCGGAAGAGTGTCAACTTTATTTAGTGATTCCACTATCTTGGGAGAGGTTTCAATCGATTATGATGAGAACAAAGTTGCTACTTATGATGATTATTGTGATGAAACTTATGCTATAAAAAGTAGTGATGATTATATTTACAAATCTTGTCATGATTATGATTACCCTTTTTCTGAACACTACTCTTTAAATGTGGAAACAATTTTTAGTGTTCAAGTCTCTTATGATACTCCCACTATTCCGAATGAGAAGAATTTTGCTTATGTGGAGAGTAGTAAATTTTCTATGCTTGTAGATCATGAAAAGAATGCTTTAGGTGCTGGTTATATTGTTGAATTCATTCATGATGCTACTGAAAATTATTATGAGAGAGGAACATATGCTTGTAGGAATTGCAATAATATCAAGTTTCCTCTCTATTTGCTTAAAGTTTTGAAGTTATGCTTGTTTTGCCTTCCTATACTAGTTGATTATTGTTCCCATAAATTGTTTGCTCACAAAATCCCTATGCATAGGAAGTGGGTTAGGCTTTAATGTGCTAGTCATATGCTTCATGATGCTCCCGTTATGTTTCGATTCTTATCTTTTATGTGAGCATCATTGTCATCATCATGCCTAGCTAGAAAGGCATTAAAGAAAAGCTCTTGTTGGGAGACAACCCAATATCTATCCTTACTGTTTTTGTTTGTCCACATGATTATGCTACTGTAGTAATCATGTTTTATAGCTTTTCTTTCAATAAAGTGCCAAGTAGAACCTTTGGGAAGACTTGGGTGAAGTTTATGTGATCTTGCTGTAGAAAACAGAAACTTTAGCGCTCACGAGAATAGCTGCCATTTTTTACTGGAGAGTGCTGTTTGGTTGATCCTTTTTGCAGATGATTAATAGACAAATTCCTCAGGTCCACAAGTTTATTTCATAATTTTTGGGGTTCCATAAGTATACGTTTGATACAGATTACTACAGACTGTTCTGTTTTTGACAGATTCTGTTTTCATTGTGTTGTTTGCTTATTTTGATGAATCTATGGCTAGTATTTAAGGGCATGAACCATAGAGAAGTTATAATACAGTAGATATTACACCAATATGAATTTATAATGAGTTCATTACAGTACCTAAGTGGTGATTTATTTTCTTATACTAACGGAGCTTACGAGTTTTGTTTTGAGTTTTGTGTGGTTGAAGTTTTCAAGTTTTGGGTAAAAGATTCGATGGACTATGGAATAAGGAGTGGCAAGAGCCTAAGCTTGGGGATGCCCAAGGCACCCCAAGGTAATATTCAAGTACAACCAAGAGCCTAAGCTTGGGGATGCCCCGGATGGCATCCCGTCTTTCGTCTTCCTTCATCGGTAACTTTACTTGGAGCTATATTTTTATTCGCCACATGATATGTGTTTTGCTTGGAGCATCATTTTATCCTGTTAGTATTTGCTTGATATTATTTAGATTAATGTTTTGCATCTTTAGTTTCAATAAAAAAGTCAAGGATAGCCTTTGCCATGCTTATTTTTCTAGTATACATGTTGCTGTTTGAAAACAGGAAGTCCTCTGTTGCAAAAATTCCCTAGAAAATTCAGAGAATGGTATAATGTTGAATCTTTTTGCATATTAAGCTCTGATAAATTTATTACAGTGGGAATTTTCTCTAATAATTTTTGGAGTCAGGGAAGTATTGATACTCTTGCATTCTTTACAGACTGTACTGTTTTGGCAGACTGATGTTATGGTTGCATTGTTTGCATATGTTTGCTTCTTTAATGATTCTATTTGAGGATAGGAGTATTAAATATGCAGAGGCATTTATTATGCAATGTTGAATAATAATTTTAGTGATTTTTTACAGTATTAAATGATAAGGTTTTGCATTGGTTTATACTGACCTATCTCACGAGTTCTTGTTTAGTTTGTTGTGAATGAAGCTTTCGATAAAATGAGAAACCATGATATGAGAGGAATTAAGGAGACATAAAAGTTCAAGCTTGGGGATGCCCAAGGCACCCCAAGATAATATTTCAAGAAGTCTCAAGCATCTAAGCTTGGGGATGCCCCGGTAGGCATCCCACCATTCTTCTTCAACAACTATCGGTTAGTATCGGTTGAACCTAAGTTTTTGCTTCTTCACATGAGTTGTGCTATCCTTGAAATGTCATTTTGTTTTGCTTTGCTTGCTGCTTGAATACAATACCAAGATCTGAAATTGTTTATTGAGAGAGAGTCTTTGCATAGTTTCATAATTATTTTGCTACTCATTGATCTTCACTTATATCTTGTTGGAGTAGTTTTTCATTTACTCGTGTGCTTCACTTATATCCTATGAGTAAATGGTTGAATGAGTTGAATGTCATAAATATGAAATTATATATGTCTCATTTGCTTATCCCATGGGGAGTAATGACTTCACATCTAAGAAGTAGAGGTTGTAAATTTATTGACGGTTAGCAAGCATTGTATTAGTCATTTGAACAATTCATGAAAGAATATTGAGGGAAGAGAGATTTCACATATAAATATATTATCATAGACATCTTTTATAATTGTGAGCACTCATTAAGTATGACATGCTAAAGAGTTGATGTTGGACAAGGAAGACAACGTAATGGGTTATGTTTTCTAGCATCTCAGTTAAAGTATATTGTCATGGATCATTCAAACATGTTGAGCTTGCCTTTCCCCCTCATGCTAGCCAAAAATTCCTAGCACCAAGTAGAGATACTACTTGTGCTTCCAAATATCCTTAAACCCAGTTTTTGCCATGAGAGTCCACCATACCTACCTATGGATTGAGTAAGATCCTTCAAGTAAGTTGTCATCGGTGCAAGCAATAAAAATTGCTCTCTAAATATGCATGACTTATTAGTGTGGAGAAAATAAGCTTTGTACGAACTTGTTATGGAAGCAATAAAAGCGACGGACTGCATAATAAAGGTCCATATACAAGGGGCAATATAAAGTGACGTTCTTTCGCATTAAGATTTTGTGTATCCAACCCTGAAAGCGCATGACAACCTCTGCTTCCCTCTGCGAAGGGCCTATCTTTTACTTTATGTCTCTTACTTTATGCAAGAGTCAAGGTGATCTTCACCTTTCCCTTTTTCATTTTATCCTTTGGCAAGCACTTTGTGTTAGGGTGGTCCTGATATATATATCCAATTGGATGTACGTTAGCATGAACTATTATTGTTGACATCACCCAAAGGTGAATACGTTTGGAGGCAACATTATAAGCCCCAATCTTTCTACGTAATACGATTAAAACTTCATAACCACAAGTATTGCGTGAGTGTTAGCAATTGTAGAAGACTATATGATAGTTGAGTATGTGAAATAAATCAAAGCTCTGACATAGACTCTTCCTGAAAGTAAGATGAATTGTAATTGTTTGATGACTAAGAATGAAGTTTGCTAGTTTTCAATAAAGTTTATGGTCTATGCTTTAACATGTGAATTGCTTGTTACTAGTTCGTGAAAAGTTTTATGAGTTGAACTACTGTTATGACATATAATGATGCTAGTAAAGGTGATTGAAATTATCGTTGATCAAACTTTTGCACCTCTAGCATTCACACTTCATAAATTCTTTCTTTATCATTTACCTACTCGAGGACGAGTAGGAATTAAGCTTGGGGATGCTGATACGTCTCCAACGTATCTATAATTTATGAAGCATTCATGCTATTTTATTATCTGTTTTGAATGATTATGGGCTTTATTATACACTTTTATATTACTTTTGGGACTAACCTATTAACAGGAGGCCCAGCCCATATTGCTGTTTTATTGCCTGTTTCAGTATTTTGAAGAAAAGGAATATCAAACGGAGTCCAAACGGAATGAAACCTTCGGCAACGTGATTTTTTGGAAGATTATAATCCTGGAGACTTGGAGTCCACGTCAGAAGATACTCGAGGAGCCCAGGAGATAGGGGGCGCGCCCACCCCTTACTGGGCGCGCCCCCCTATCTCGTGGACCCCTCGAGCACCCCCCCCCCCGACCGAGTTCTTTCGCCTATATAAGCCTATGTACCCTAAAACCATAAAAAATCAAGATAGATCGGGAGTTCCGCCGCCGCAAGCCTCTGTAGCCACCAAAAACCACACGGGAGCACGTTCCGGCACCTACGGGAGGGATCCTTCACCGGTGGCCGTCTTCATCATCCCGGCGCTATCCATGACGAGGAGGGAGTAGTTCACCCTCGAGGCTGAGGGTATGTACCAGTAGCTATGTGTTTGATCTCTCTCTCTCTCTCTCTCTCTCTCGTGTTCCCTCTATGGCACGATCTTTATGTATCCCGAGCTTTGCTATTGTAGTTGGATCTTATGATGTTTCTCCCCCTCTACTCTCTTGTGATGAATTGAGTTTTCCCTTTGAAGTTATCTTATCGGATTGAGTATTTTATGAGAACACTTGATGTATGTGTTGTTGTGCTTATCTGTGGTGACAATGGGATATCATGTGCCACTTGATGTATGTTTTGGTGACCAACTTGCGGGTTCCGCCCATGAACCTATGCATAGGGGTTGGCACACGTTCTTGACTCTCCGGTAGAAACTTTGGGGCACTCTTTGAAGTACTTTGTGTTGGTTGAATAGATGAATCTGAGATTGTGTGATGCATATCGAATAATCATGCCCACGAATACTTGAGTGACGATGGAGTATCTAGGTGACATTAGGGTTTTGGTTGATTTGTGTCTTAAGGTGTTATTCTAGTACGAACTCTTGAATAGATTGATCCGAAAGAATAACTTTGAGGTGGTTTCATACCCTACCATAATATCTTCGTTTGTTATCCGCTATTAGTTGCTTTGGAGTGACATTTGTTGCATGTTGAGGGATTGTTATATGATCTATCTATGTTATTATTGTTGAGAGAATTTGCACTAGTGAAAGTATGAACCCTAGGCCTTGTTTCCTATCATTGCAATACCGTTTACGCTCACTTTTATCGCTTGCTACCTTGCTGTTTTTATAATTTCAGATTACAAAAACCTATATCTACTATCTATTTTGCACTTGTACCACCATCTCTTCGCCGAACTAGTGCACCTATACAATTTACCGTTGTATTGGGTGTGTTGGGGACACAAGAGACTCTTTGTTATTTGGTTGCAGGGTTGTTTGAGAGAGACCATCTTCATCCTACGCCTCCCACGGATTGATAAAACTTAGGTCATCCACTTGAGGGAAATTTGCTACTGTCCTACAAACTTGTGCACTTGCAGGCCCAACAACGTCTACAAGAAGAAGGTTGTGTAGTAGACATCACCGCTTTTAATTTTTCTTATTAATTTGTTTGTTTCACTGTCTGACTGGTGGGACCCAACGTAATGCATGGAGAGAGGTAAGGTGACTAAGGCTGCATTGTTTCTGTACTACCAACACTCCTTTAAATCCCAGAAGACCTTAGACTAGGCACAATTTATAGTAACTTAGACCAGTAACATGCATATGTTACTAGTCTATGTTACTACCTCTATAGTGGGGAGTAACATTGTGTGGTATCATGCAACACTTCATTTATTAGATTGTAGACTCATTTTGTCTTGGTATGTGTGATGTTACAGTAACTAGATATGTTACCACATGACTCTCTTTCCTCATTAATTACTCTCCACATCATCTATTTTGCCTAAAGATGTGTGATGTTACCACCTATGTTACTCCCACTGTGGATAGTCTTACCACCAAAGCCACATGACACGATTATGATTTAAATCCCAATGACTCCCACGCAAAAAAAACACGACATGCTTGTCACACGAATGCAGGAATGTATAAAAGGTTATTTTCCTCTCGTTGAACATAACGGGAGGGTGGTGCAGCTGGTTAGCCTGTTCGCTCATCAAACTTGAGGTCTCGGGTTCGATAACTACACTTGAGCATAATTTTGTTTTGTTCGACTTCTTTCTTCCACCCAATGACAGGTAGGCCCCGCATGACGGAGAGAAACTGATGCAGGGCGGTGCCAGGAGGATTCTTTGACTGGTCAAAATGGATGGATACGGAGCTATACGATCTCGTAGTGACCGTATAATCACCTCATCACGTATAAGCTGCTGCCTCGGCGCTTGTTTTCTAGGGTTTTCACTCTTCACACTCTCTATCCAGTATATATATACACGCTGGAGCCTCAGCACTTATAGTTGCTCTCTTCACACTCTCTCAACCTCTCCAGATCTAAACAAGACTTTGTTGGCCTCTCTCTCCCCTCACTGTTGGTCAAAGAGCCGGCAGGATCCGTCCGCCCGGAAGGGAAGGAGGCTTAAAGTTGTTGCCGTTGGCGAGGGAGGGAATCCACTACCGGTGCAACTATTCTCTTTCACCCAGCGGCGGCGCGGGAGGGCCTTCGACCGCTTCTTCTTCACCGCCGTACATAGTGTGGGCCGAACGGCCTCCGGTCGCCCACCGAACCACATCCCAAGAACCTTAAGGTATAATTTACTTATTCCACATGCATTGCTCTAGCTGCATGTGGGCTTTTTCCGCTTCTGCACTTGAAACTAGGTGTTGGATCAAACAGGAAAGTAGTGGGGAAAGTTGTATAACATGAATCTAGGACATGGTTCAAAGAGGAAAGGAATGGGGGGAAACTAGTGGGGAAAGTTGTATAGCATGAATCTAGGACGTGGTTCAAAAAGGAAAGGAAGGGGGGAAAGTAGTGGGGAAAGTTGTATAGCATGAATCTAAGACGTGGTTCAAAGAGGAAAGGAATGGAGGAAAGTAGCGGGGAAAGTTGTATAACATGAATCTAGGACGTGGTTCAAAGAGGAAAGGAAGGGGGAAACTACTAGTACAGAATGGCTATCCAGCACCTACGTTGGTCGAAAAGGGAAAACAATGACAAACACAGTACGCACATCTGTAACAAACTGATCTTTTGTTTTGGGGGACAAGGCTGTAGAGTTTGAGCAGGACTAGATTTGCTGCGCTCACATAGGGAAAGGTGTCTAAAGATAACAAAACTGGGACCAACACAAATATGCTCCTTGGTTGTTTGTTCTTTGTTGCAGCAGCATCGTGCATCACCCTTGGTAGATGCACATGGTCTTTGGTCAACACCGTCCCGATGCAACTCTTTAGCTGTTGTTAATCTAAGGCCCTGTTTGGTTAAAAACTCCCTAGTCCCTACCTTCTTGGTTCAGGGACTAAACATGGACTAGAGGTTATGAAATGACATGCTAAAAGACCATGTTACCCCTAGTACTGAACTAATAGAGACAAGGTGCGATGCGGGGCATGGGCAACTGTTGGAAAAAGTCCCAAAAAGACTCTCCCTCGGGGTCTTCTTTCTTTAGTCCCAAATGCCCACTTTTAGTCCCTAAAAGTCCCTCCTGTTTGGTTTAGATGGGACTGACACGGAGTTTTTTAGTCCCTACACCAAAATGTCCCTGTAAACAAACACCCTCTAATAATGCCGCTGGAAAATTGATGCAATGCCACAGTTAAAAGCAAACTACATGTATAACGAATTTTATTGTTAATATAATCTCTCTGTTAATATTAATCAATGCCACCGTTTCAGAAATGCTACTGCCTTGCTTTCTTTCCCATTTAGATAAGTTAAATGCTTCTTTTTGTTGGCTTTGTGTCATCCACCATTATTGACCACTAGTTGTTTCCTTTGCACCTATATGTAAACAGGGTTATCTACTTCACCTCGTTGATATTGTGACCTTTTGTTGCACTACACAAAACACTTTTGTTTTAAGTGTGATTTGTGCATGACAACCAAAATGTCACACCGACAACGTTGCTTGATTGCTTGATTTTAGTGGAACTGCACAAGAGGAGATCTTACTTCCTATCTGTGTTGGCAAATTTGGTTTAGATCTTCTTCTTGTGAGTTGTTTGAATTCCGCGTCATGAGAGGTCAGTACTAGCCTTCTTTCATATGATTGTGCAGTGTGCTTTCATATGTTATGCTACTTGTACGGTAATGTTGCTTGATTTTAGTGAACTGCACAAATGGAGACAAGACTTCCAATCTGTATGTGCACCGTAATATCCCATTGAGGTAAGATAAGGATATTTCACAACTGTTGGCCTGTATTTTGCCACTTTCATCAGAAAATTAATGTCAATGTTTAGTACTATACTTGTGCTCCCTAATTGACATACCAAATCTTACATTGAAGGCGAAGTTTGTCTGTTATTGAACCAAGTGATGAAGGGGAAGAACAAGCGGAAGAAAAACAAAAATCAACTCCCGGTGCTGTAATGAAGCACTAGAACTATGATGACACACGTAATGATATAGTTTTGCATCTTAATTTATTACTATAGCTGGAACGAGCAATTGTTTTTCCACTAATTTGATGCCACTCTTAATGTAATATGTAACTATCTCTACTTGTGCAAAGAGGGATCTTCTTTGAAGATACCATATATTTTAGTGGAACTGCACAAGAAGATGTTGGAAACATTAAACTGTTAATTCATAGTACAGTTTGCTTTATACTAGTCACTTTTTTGTATTTGTGCAAACATGGGTGCTCAGCTTGATTTCAATGGGAACTGCACAAAATGTCCATGAATACATCAAATCATTCATTTCCACCACAAGAAAGGAGGTGTCGATAAGTTCAAGGCGTTGTAGCATATAAGGGTGAAATCATACAAGCTACACGTGAATTTAGTTGATTTTGGTGGAACTGCACAAAAAGAATAGCTGGTTTATTTAGCACGAGGTGCCATGTCAATGTACGAACTGATGGCAAACCCTGCCCCATTCCACAATCGTAGGCATTTGATATTTTGGAATGGGACAACCTTGTCAAATTTTGCTCATTGATGTTAGCAAGAAGACATGCGTTTGATATTTTCGAATGGGACGCCCTTTGCTATCAGCAGCGTCGATCGATTTTTCTTTATTCTTTAGTTCTGAAGTAAATATTGGCTCTGACATGTGAATCACTGAGATGCATAATCATTGATTGTTTTGAATGTTCTCTATGAATTGCCAGGCCTGTGTGTTTGATTGCAATGTACAAGAACACTAAAAAGTTGCTCAAACTCTGTGTACTCCCTTTGTTCCTTTTTACTTCGCACATTGTGAAAGTTCATACTTTTTTCTATAAGATTGGTCAAAGTAGAGATACTTTGACTACAGACAAAACTTGTATGCAGACTAAAAAGGACCGGAGGGAGTACCTGTGAAACTACTGCAAACGAGGTGATCACCCTGGGAATAATGCTAGTACGTATTGTTTTGCATGTTCATCCAATGCCAGTGATACAAGAATTCAAACTAATCGAACTAAATTCATTCATACACGGTCGGATTTCACATAAACATGTCGGATTTTATTACATTTCGTACATTCTTCAACTAAAAAGGGGTGCGCTGGAGGTATAATTAATTAACCGAAGCTACCCACCCGTGTCGGACTGAGCCGAACAGAAGCTTCTTCTCCAGTGGATCGAAGCTTGATGACTTAGCTGCAGGTGCGATTAGTAACTAACATGTGGCCCGGATGCTGTTGGGCCCACGTGTCGATCGACCAATCGCATCAAAGAAGCTAAGTAGAAGCAGCGTCCTTCTCCAACATAGCTCTCCGACTCCACGTCACCGCTAAGAAGCTAATCGGCCGTCAATGGTCAACCCACCTAGCTTGGCTTCAACCGGAGGGTAGCAGCGGTGGCCTTACTTGGACCCGAGCGGCGGCAACCTACCGTGTTCTACTCTTCCTCGTTTTCTGTGTGGCGCGGCCTCGTTGGCAGCGGGGTGGGGCCTCGACGGAGCCGACGATGTCCTCTGTCTTGTTGCCAGCGGGGCGGTGCCTCGGCGGAGCGCGGGAAGTCCTCCCCCTCGTTACCGGCAGGGTGGGGCCTCGGCTGAGCCGGCGATGTCCTCTGCCTCGTTGTTGGCGGGGCGGGGCCTCGGCGGAGTAGGGTCTCCGCCTCGTTGCCGGCGGGGCGGCACCTCGGCGGAGCGGGGGAAATCCTCCCCCTCGTTGCCGACAGGGTGGGGCCTCGGCTGAGCCGGCGATGTCCTCTGCCTTGTTGTTGGCGGGGCGGGGACTCGACAGAGCCGACGGTGTCCTCTGCCTCGTTGTTGGCGCCACGGGGCCTCGACAGAGCAGGGCCTCGTCGACGCCAGCGGAGCGGGGGCTCATCGGAGCCGGCATTGTCCTCTTCCTTGTCCTCGGTCTCACCAAACAGCACCTCGCCCGCCTCATCGCCCTCTTTGTAGGCGGCCGCAGACTCCGCCACCCGCATGCGGTACTGCCCGGCCTTCGGCGGCCCTCATGAGCGAGCAGTCTGAGTCGGCGATTACTGTTGGAAATATGCCCTAGAGGCAGTAATAAAATGATTATTATTATATTTCCTTGTTCATGATAATTGTCTATTATTCATGCTATAATTGTATTAACCAGAAACCGTGATACATGTGTGAATACATTGACCACAACATGTCCCTAGTGAGCCTCTAGTTGACTAGCTCGTTGATCAACAGATGGTCATGGTTTCCTGACTATGGACATTGGATGTCATTGATAACGAGATCACATCATTAGGAGAATGATGTGATGGACGAGACCCAATACTAAGCATAGCACAAGATCGTGTAGTTCATCTGCTAAAGCTTTTCTAATGTCGAGTATCATTTCCTTAGACCATGAGATTGTGTAACTCCCGGATACCGTAAGAGTTCTTTGGGTGTACCAAATGTCACAACGTAACTGGGTGACTATAAAGGTGCACTGCAGGTATCTCCAAAAGTGTCTGTTGGGTTGGCACGAATCGAGACTGGAATTTGTCACCCATATGACGGAGAGGTATCTCTAGGCCCACTCGGTAATGCATCATCATAATGAACTCAATGTGACTAAGTGGTTAGTCACGGGATCATGCATTATGGAACGAGTAAAGTGACTTGCCGGTAACGAGATTGAATGAGGTATTGGGATACCGACGATCGAATCTCGGGCAAGTAACGTACCGATTGACAAAGGGAATTGTATACAAGATTACTTGAATCCTCGACATCATGGTTAATCCGATGAGATCATCGTGGAACATGTGGGAGCCAACATGGGTATCCAGATCCCGTTGTTGGTTATTGGCCGGAGAGCTGTCTCGGTCATGTCTGCGTGATTCCCGAACCCGTAGGGTCTACACACTTAAGGTTCGATGACGCTAGGGTTATTAGGAAGATTTGTATGTGATTACCGAATGTTGTTCGGAGTCCCGGATGAGATCCCGTACGACACGAGGAGTTCCGGAATGGTTCGGATGTGAAGATTTATATATGGAAAGTTGTCATATGGTCACCCGAAATATTCGGGGGCTTACCGGTATTGTACCGGGGCCACCGGAGGGGTTCCGGGGGTCCATCGGGAGGGGCCACCTGCCCCAGAGGGCCTCATGGGCTGTAGAGGGAAGGGAACCAGCCCCTTAGAGGGTTGGGCGCCACCCCCCCTAGGGCTATTGTGCCTAGGGTTGGGGGGAACCCTAAGGCGCCTCCCTTGCTTGGGGGCAAGCCCCTCCCCTTGGCCGCCGCCTCTAGATCCCATCTAGAGGGGCCGCCCCTTCCCCTTCTCCTATAAATAGAGGCGAGGGAGGCTGCAACACCACATCCAAGGCGCAGCCCTCCCTCCCAACACCTCTCCTCCTCCTCAAGAGCTTGGCGAAGCCCTGGGAGAACTGCCACTCCATCACCACCACGCCCGTCATCTTTGCTGTTGGAGCCTTCTTCTGAACCTCTCCCTCCTCCTTGCTGGATCAAGGCGGGAGGCGTCACCGGCTGCACGTGTGTTGAACACGGAGGTGCCGTTGTTCGGTGCTAAGATCGGAATCCACCGCGATCCGAATCGCTTCGAGTACGACTCCTTCATTCGCGTTCTTGTAACGCTTCCGTCTCGCGATCTTCAAGGGAATGGTTCGGATGTGAAGATTTATATATGGAAAGTTGTCATATGGTCACCCGAAATATTCGGGGGCTTACCGGTATTGTATCGGGACTACCGGAGGGGTTCCGGGGGTCCACCGGGAGGGGCCACCTGTCCCAGAGGGCCTCATGGGCTGTAGAGGGAAGGGAACCAGCCCCTTAGAGGGTTGGGCGCCACCCCCCCTAGGGCTATTGTGCCTAGGGTTGGGGGGAACCCTAAGGGGGGGCGCCTCCCCTTGCTTGGGGGGCAAGCCCCCTCCCCCCTTGGCCGCCGCCCCCCTCTAGATCCCATCTAGAGGGGCCGGCCCCCCTTCCCCCTTCTCCTATAAATAGAGGGGCGAGGGGAGGGCTGCAACACCACATCCAAGGCGCAGCCCCTCCCCTCCCCAACACCTCTCCTCCTCCTCAAGAGCTTGGCGAAGCCCTGCCGGAGAACTGCCACTCCATCACCACCACGCCGTCATGCTGCTGTTGGAGCCTTCTTCCTGAACCTCTCCCTCCTCCTTGCTGGATCAAGGCGCGGGAGACGTCACCGGGCTGCACATGTGTTGAACACGGAGGTGCCGTTGTTCGGTGCTAAGATCGGAATCCACCGCGATCTGAATCGCTTCGAGTACGACTCCTTCATTCGCGTTCTTGTAACGCTTCCGTCTCGCGATCTTCAAGGGTATGAAGATGCACTCCCCTCTCTCTCGTTGCTAGTTACTCCATAGATTGATCTTGGTGATGCGTAGAAATTTTTTAATTTCTGCAACGATCCCCAACAGTGGCGTCATGAGCTAGGTCTATGCGTAGTTTCTATGCACGAGTAGAACACAAGTTTGTTGTGGGCGTAGATTTTGTCAATTTACTTGGCACTACTAGGCTTATCTTGTTTCGGCGGCATCATGGGATGAAGCGGCCCGGACCGACCTTACACGTACGCTTACGTGAGACAGGTTCCACCGACTGACATGCACTAGTTGCATAAGGTGGCTAGCGGGTGTCTGTCTCTCCCACTTTAGTCGGATCGGATTTGATGAAAAGGGTCCTTATGAAGGGTAAATAGCAATTGGCATATCACATTGTGGTTTTGGCGTAGGTAAGAAAGGTTCTTGCTAGAAACCTATAGCAGCCACGTAAAAACTTGCAACAACAATTAGAGGATGTCTAACTTGTTTTTGCAGCATATGTCGTGTGATGTGATATGGCCAAAAAGGATGTGATGAATGAAATATATGTGATGTATGACATATCATGTTCTTGTAATAGGAATCACGACTTGCATGTCGATGAGTATGACAACCGGCAGGAGCCATAGGAGTTGTCTTTATTTATTGTATGACCTGCGTGTCACTGAATAACGCCATGTAATTACTTTACTTCATTGCTAAACCGTTAGCCATAGTAGTAGAAGTAATAGTTGGCGAGACAACTTCATGGAGACACAATGATGGAGATCATGATGATGTAGATCATGGTGTCATGCCAGTGACGATGATGATCATGGCGCCCCGAAGATGGAGATCAAAAGGAGCAAAATGATATTGTCCATATCATGTCACTATTTGATTGCATGTGATGTTTATCATGTTTTTGCATCTTATTTGTTTAGAACGACGGTAGTAAATAAGATGATCCCTCATAATAATTACAAGAAAGTGTTTCCCCTAACTGTGCGCCATTGCAAAAGTTCGTTGTTTCGAAGCACCACGTGATGATCGGGTGTGATAGATTCTAACGTTCACATACAACGAGTGTAAGCCAGATTTACACATGCAAAACACTTAGGTTGACTTGACGAGCCTAGCATGTACAGACATGGCCTCAGAACACAAGAGACCGAAAGGTCGAACATGAGTCGTATAGAAGATATGATCAACATGAAGATGTTCACCGATGATGACTAGTCCGTCTCACGTGATGATCGGACACAGCCTAGTTGACTCGGATCATGTATCACTTAGATGACTAGAGGGATTCTATCTAAGTGGGAGTTCATTAAATAATTTGATTAGATGAACTTAATTATCATGAACTTAGTCTAAAAAACTTTTGCAAAATGTCTTGTAGATCAAATGGCCCACGCTCATGTCAACCTCAACTTCAATGCGTTCCTAGAGAAAACCAAGTTGAAAGACGATGGTAGCAACTATACGGACTGGGTCCGGAACTTGAGGATCATCCTCATAGCTGCCAAGAAAGCATATGTCCTTGAAGCACCGCTAGGTGAAGCACCCGTCCCAGTGAACCAACACGTTATGAACGCTTGGCAGTCGCATGTTGATGATTACTCCCTGGTTCAGTGTGGCATGCTTTACAGCTTAGAACCGGGGCTCCAAAAACGTTTCGAGCAGCACAGAGCATATGAGATGTTCCAAGAGCTGAAAATGGTTTTCCAAGCTCATGCCCGGGTCGAGAGATATGAAGTCTCCAACAAGTTCTACAGTTGTAAGATGGAGGAGAATAGTTCAGTCAGCAAGCACATACTCAAAATGTCTGGGTTGCACAACCGCTTGTCTCAACTGGACATTAACCTCCCGGATGAGGCGGTCATTGACAGAATCCTTTAGTCGCTCCCACCTAGCTACAAGAGCTTTGTGATGAACTACAATATCACGAGGGATGGTGAAAACCATTCCCGAGGTATTTTCAATCTTTGAAATCAGCGGAGGTGGAGATCAAAAGGAACATCAAGTGTTGATGGTCAATAAAACCACTAGTTTCAAGAAAGGCAAGGGTAAGAAAAACTTCAAGAAGGACGGCAAGGGAGTTGCCGCCCGTAAGCCGCTTGTCGGGAAGAAGCCAAAGCACGGACCCAAACACGAGACTAGTGCTTTTATTGCAAGGAAGCAGTCATCGAAGCGGAACTGCCCCAAGTACTTAGCGGATAAGAAAGCCGACAACACCATAGGTATATGTGATATACATGTTATTGATGTGTACCTTACCAGTACTCGTAGTAGCTCCTGGGTATTTGATACCGGTGCAGTTGCTCATATTTGTAACTCAAAACAGGAGCTGCGGAATAAGCGGAGACTAGCGAAGGACTAGGTGACGATGCGCGTCGGGAAAGGTTCCAAGGTCGATGTGATCGCCGTCGGCACGCTACCTCTACATTTACCTATGGGATTAGTTTTAAACCTCAATAATTGTTATTTAGTGCCAGCTTTGAGCATGAACATTGTATCTGGATATCGTTTAATACGAGATGGCTACTCATTTAAATCCGAGAATAATGGTTGTTCTATTTATATGAGAGATATGTTTTATGGTCATGCCCGCTGGTCAATGGTTTATTCTTAATGAATCTCGAGCGTGATGTTACGCATATTCATAGTGTGAATACAAAAGATGTAAGATTGATAATGATAGTCCCACATACCGTAATCGCCGCCTTGGTCACATTGGTGTCAAACGCATGAAGAAGCTCCATGCGGATGTACTTTTGGAGTCTCTTGATTATGAATCATTTGACATGTGCGAACCATGCCTCATGGGCAAAATGACCAAGATTCCGTTCTCCGGAACAATGGAGCGAGCAACCAACTTATTGGAAATTATACATACTGATATGTGCGGTCCAACAAGCGTTGAGGCTCGCGGTGGCTATCGTTATGTTCTCACCCTCACTGATGACTTAAGTAGATATGGGTATGTCTACTTAATGAAACACAAGTCTGAGACCTTTGAAAAGTTCAAGGAATTTCAAAATGAGGTAGAGAATCAACGTGACAGAAAAATAAAGTTCTTATGATCAGATCGTGGGGGAGAATATTTAAGTCACGAGTTTGGTACGCACTTAAGGAAATGTGGAATTGTTTCACAACTCACGCCGCCTCGAACACCTCAGCGTAACGGTGTGTCCGAACATCGTAATCGCACTCTATTGGATATGGTGCGGTCTATGATGTCTCTTACCGATTTACCGCTATCATTTTGGGGATACGCTTTAGAGACAGCTACATTCACTTTAAATAGAGCACCGTCTAAATCCGTGGAGACGTATGAATTATGGTTTGGGAAGAAACCTAAGCTGTCGTTTCTAAAAGTTTGGGGATGCGATGCATATGTCAAGAAACTTCAACCTGAAAAGCTCGAACCCAAGTCGGAAAAATGCGTCTTCATAGGATACCCTAAGGAAACCATTGGGTATACCTTCTACCTCAGATCCGAAGGCAAGATTTTCGTTGCCAAGAATGGGTCCTTTCCGGAGAAAGAGTTTCTTTCGAAAGAAGTAAGTGGGAGGAAAGTGGAACTTGATGAAGTAATACCTCTTGAACCGGTAAGTAGCATAGCTCAGGAAGATGTTCCTGTGGTGCCTGCATTGACTAGAGAGGAAGTTAATGATGATGATCAAGGTACTTCAGATCAAGTTGCTACTGAACTTTGTAGGTTCACAAGGACACGTTCCACACCAGAATGGTATGGCAACCCTGTCCTGGAAATCATGTTGTTAGACAATGGTGAACCTTCGAACTATGAAGAAGCGATGGCGGGCCCAGACTCCAACAAATGGCTTTAATCCATGCAATCCGAGATAGGATCCATGTATGGAAACAAAGTATGGACTTTGACAGACTTGCCCGATGATCGGCGAGCGATAGAAAATAAATGGATCTTTAAGAAGAAGACGTACGCGGATGGTGATGTTACCATCTATAAAGCTCGACTTGTTGCTAAGGGTTATCGACAAGTTCAAGGGGTTGACTACGATGAGACTTTCTCTCCCATAGCAAAGCCGAAGTTCGTCTGAATCATGTTAGCAATTGCCGCATTATACGATTATGAGATATGGCAAATGGACGTCAAAACGGCATTCCTTAACGGCTTCCTTAAGGAAGAATTGTATATGATGCAGTCAGAAGGTTTTGTCGATCCTAAGAATGCTAACAAGGTATGCAAGCTCCAGCACTCCATCTATGGGCTGGTGCAAGCATCTCGGAGTTGGAACATTCGCTTTGATGAAATTATCAAAGCGTTTGGGTTTATGCAGATTTATGGAGAAACCTGCGTTTACAAGAAAGTGAGTGGGAGCTCTGTAGCATTTCTCATATTATATGTGGATGATATACTGTTGATGGGAAATGATATAGAACTCTTGGAAAGCATAAAGGCCTACTTGAATAAGTGTTCTTCAATGAAGGACCTTGCAGAAGCTGCTTATATATTAGGCATCAAGATCTATAGAGATAGATCGAGACGCCTCATAGGTCTTTCACAAAGCACATACCTTGATAAGATATTGAAGAAGTTCAATATGGATCAGTCCAAGAAGGGGTTCTTGCCTGTGTTGCAAGGTGGGAAATTGAGCTCGGCTCAATGCCCAACCACGGCAGAAGATAAAGAAAAGATGAGTGTCATCCCCTATGCCTCGGCCATAGGGTCTATTATGTATGCCATGCTGTGTACCAGACCTGATCTAAACCTTGCCGTAAGTTTGGTAGAAAGGTACCAAAGTAATCCCGGCATGGAACACTGGACAACGGTCAAGAAAATCCTGAAGTACCTGAAAAAGGACTAAGGATATGTTTATCGTTTATGGAGGTGACGAAGAGCTCGTCGTAAAGGGTTACATCGATGCTAGCTTCAACACAGATCTGGATGACTCCAAGTCACAAAACGGATACGTGTATATTTTGAATGGTGGGGCAGTAAGCTGGTGCAGTAGCAAGCAAAGCATCATGGCAGGATCTACATGTGAAGCGTAGTACATGGCAGCCTCGGAGGCAGCACATGAAGCAATCTTGATGAAGGAGTTCATTACCGACCTAGGAGTTATTCCCAATGCTTCGGGGCCGATGACTCTCTTCTGTGACAAAACTGGAGCTATTGCCCTTGCCAAGGAGCCCAGGTTTCACAAGAAGACCAGGCACATCAAGCGTCTCTTCAACTCCATTCGTGAAAATGTTCAAGATGGAGACATAGATATTTGCAAAGTGCATACGGATCTAAATGTCGTAGATCCGTTGACTAAACCTCTTCCGCGAGCAAAACATGATCAACACCAGAACTCTATGGGTGTTCGATTCATCACAGTGTAACTAGATTATTGACTCTAGTGCAAGTGGGAGGCTTTTGAAATATGCCCTAGAGGCAATAATAAAATGATTATTATTATATTTCCTTGTTCATGATAATTGTCTATTATTCATGCTATAATTGTATTAACCAGAAACCGTGATACATGTGTGAATACATAGAAACATGTCCCTAGTGAGCCTCTAGTTGACTAGCTCGTTGATCAAAAGATGGTCATGGTTTCCTGACTATGGACATTGGATGTCATTGACAACGAGATCACATCATTAGGAGAATGATGTGATGGACAAGACACAATACTAAGCATAGCACAAGATCGTGTAGTTCGTCTGCTAAAGCTTTTCTAATGTCGAGTATCATTTCCTTAGAACATGAGATTGTGTAACTCCTGGATACCGTAAGAGTGCTTTGGGTGTACCAAACGTCACAACGTAACTGGGTGACTATAAAGGAGCACTACAGGAATCTCCAAAAGTGTCTGTTGGGTTGGCACAAATCAAGACTGGAATTTGTCACTCCGTATGACGGAGAGGTATCTCTGGGCCCACTCGGTAATGCATCATCATAATGAGCTCAATATGAATAAGTGGTTAGTCACGGGATCATGCATTATGGAACGAGTAAAGTGACTTGCCGTGCTAGATTGAACGAGGTATTGGGATACCGACGATCGAATCTCGGGCAAGTAACGTATCGATTGACAAAGGGAATTGTATACAGGATTACTTGAATCCTCGACATCGTGGTTCATCCGATGAGATCATCGTGGAACATGTGGGAGCCAACATGGGTATCCAGATCTTGCTGTTGGTTATTGGCCAGAGAGATGTCTCGGTCATGTCTGCGTGATTCCCGAACCCGTAGGGTCTACACACTTAAGGCTCGATGACGCTAGGGTTATTAGGAAGATCTGTATGTGATTACCGAATGTTGTTCTGAGTCCCGGATGAGATCCCGGACGTCACGAGGAGTTCTGGAATGGTCCGGAGGTGAAGATTTATATACGGGAAGTTGTCATTCGGTCACCGAAAATATTTGGGGGCTTGCCGGTATTGTACTGGGGCCACCGGAGGGGTTCCGGGGGTCCACCGGGAGGGGCCACCTGTACCGGAGGGCCTCATGGTCTGTAGAGGGAAGGGAACTAGCACCTTAGAGGGCTGGGTGCCACCCCCTAGGGCCCATGCGCCTAGGGTTGGGGGGAACCCTAAGGGGGGCGCCTCCCCTTGCTTGGGGGGCAAGCCCCCTCCCCCCTTGGCCGCCACCCCCCTCTAGATCCCATCTAGAGGGGCCGACCCCCCTTCCCCCTTCCCCTATAAATAGAGGGGCGAGGGGAGGGCTGCAGCACCACATCCAAGGCGCAGCCCCTCCCCTCCCCAACACCTCTCGTCCTCCGCAAGAGCTTGGCGAAGCCCTGCCGGAGAACTGCCACTCCATCACCACCACGCCGTCGTGCTGCTGTTGGAGCCTTCTTCCTCAACCTCTCCCTCCTCCTTGCCGGATCAAGGCGCGGGAGACGTCATCGGGCTGGATGTGTGTTGAACACGGAGGTGTCGTTGTTCGGTGCTAAGATCAGAATCCACCGCGATCTGAATCGCTTCGAGTACGAATCCTTCATCCGCGTTATTGTAATGCTTCCGTCTCGCGATCTTCATGGGTATGAAGATGCACTCCCCTCTCTCTCGTTGCTAGTTACTCCATAGATTGATCTTGGTGATGCGTAGAATTTTTTTAATTTCTGCAACGATCCCCAACAACGCCTCCTGCTCCGCGGCGATCTGCACCTCCGCCTGCAGGTGCTCCTGGACGAGGTGGTGGTTGTAGGCGGCGTCGGCATGCGCCTCCCACAACTGCTCCTGACGCTTCTGCCTCATAGTGTCAATGTATTGGGCACGGGTCTCGCCAATGGTCATGGTGCAATGCACCGGCGAGGATGGCGCGGAGGAGGGGGTTGGCGCCGGATCATCGACTACCATGTTCTCCATTGGGACGTCGTCATCCTTCGGCTGCCTGCCGGCCAGCTAGTCGGTAGCAATGGCTGCCATCTCCTTGTGGTCCGTCGTCCACCCGTCCCGAAGAGCGCTGGAGCGTGAGGAAGCCATGGTGGGCAGTAGTGGTGTGGACAGGAGAAAGGGAACGGAGGCGGATGACTGCGGCTATGGCCGGCGCAACAATTTATATAGCAATGGTGGGCGGCAGAGGGACGGAAGTGTGGCGTCGGAGTAGCCGCCTCAGCAACCGTTTATCATTAATGTGGGCGGTAGACGGACGAACGGATGGCACTTGTCTCATTTGAAGGCGGAGCAATTGCCTACACCAGGAAGCGGGGCGGGCAGCGCTGACCGTTTCGGGCGGAAAGCGCGCGCGGGCGAGGGAGGCGGTCTGGGTGGGTCAGCGCAGTCAGACTCGTGCTTGGCAATGGGTCAGTCCAGCAGTCGGACATGCTGGCTCGCTAGCGAGCTCGCCAAGCTGAGCGACGACAATCAGACAATGGACGTAGCCTCCGACCAGGAGCCGGCGCCACTGTCCAAGCCGGTTCATGCCGTGTTCACCATAGAGCAGGTGCGGCCGCACTTCGACGCCCTAATGGCAGAAGAGCTACCAGCACAGGAGGACCTGTGCTGCAACCTCCGTCTCCTCAACGAGCACTAGTGAACAAGCGAACGACAATGTCGTCGCGGACATGTGGCCCGATGATCCTGGCTTCCCAAATGAGCAGCGGGCACTATATCAGACCATCCGTAGGGCCCGCGAGCCCCTCTCCGTCGTCCTTCGAGTTGTTGCGCTCGTTGTGGCGCCGCCATCTCGCGTTATCAACATGGTCAACGGACATGAGGAGTGAGGAGATGACTTTACTTGGAGAGGATGACAGTGGGGACCCACCAGGGCCATAGCCGCACGTATGCAAGTGCCTCCTTATTATATACAACTGTAATTTTTTTTGCTTCCTCCTGGTTTCCTGACATCACGGTCCCACACCATTATCAATCTATGTAGTCAATAAACGAGAGAATTGCACAAGGAGCGGCCGACAGCTGGGACCAAGCATCTCGAGCAGTATTTGTGTTTTTTAGGTGTGAGCACTGTAGAGTTTTTCTTGAGCGATGTTTTCGTTGTTGTTCAGAGGAGAGCAGTGTATTAACTGGGCGGGTTGTGGCCTGTCTAGCCCAGGCCAGATATCCCGCCCAGATATTAATTTTTTTCAAGTTGAAAATGGCTAGGCCAGCTATACTTTCTTTGGGGAATATCCAGGCACGGTCAACTTGTTATTCTCCGCCCCGCTGGGCTGCAAATCTTTCCTAGGAGTGATGCATTAGGCTTAACAAGAAAATGGGCTTTAAGAAATAATAAATGGGATGTAATTGTAAAAACTAGGCAGTAACTATAAAAAATGCACCAAACACGTAATTACTTTATAAAATGTTATTTTTGGATTTTGAAAATTTTAATTTCATTAATTGTTGCGCACGCAATGTTTCGTTGGATTTTTGTGTAATACAATTTCTTATTAAAATTCTATTTAATCTGACTAGAAATTTCAGGATAAAAATATTTTGGATCCCATCAAAATGTGGGAAATTCTATTGAATTATGTTTTGAACGGTTGGTTGAAATTATTAATCGTTGTCCTAGCTAGAAAATGAGTTGTACTTTTAACAAACTGTAAATGGGCTGTAGTAAATTCCATTAGAATTCAAAAATGGGTTGTACATTCTTACAAATCTCAAATGGGCTATAATTTCTCTGCCACACACTTGTGGGCCTACTAAGTTGACGCGTCCCTTAAAAAAAATAAGTTGACGCGTATGCAAGGCTTTGTTAACTTATAGTCAACACACGGTTCCAGCAACAGTGGCCGTTGAATGTCCATCCAACGGATGTCGTGCTTCTTCTTCAATCTCGGATATTCTATCTTCACCCGCCCGAAAAATGATTCCTCCCCCTGACATCTGGGGCGCTCCATTTCGGAAGCTGACCTGTGGGCCTACTAAGTTGACGCATATCAAGGGCTTTGTCAACTTAGTCAATATGAACGATTCTAGCTCCAGTGACCGTACAATGTCCATCCAACGGCCGTAGTGCTTCTTCAGTCTCTGATCTTTCTGCTCCAGCCGCCCAAACTAAGCGCCGTGAAACCGCTGCTCCGCCTCCGTGGTCGGGTCTTTGCCGGGCGAACCTCACGGCCACATCATACTCGCATCCTGGCCTATCTATCCCTCTACTCACCCACACCTCCTGTTATTTTCCGACGACGGCAGCCAAACCTGTCAACCCTCGTACTACCCACCGCGTGGGCAGCCACTGTCGTGTCTTCCCCGGCTCCGTGTTGTTCCCTTCGTAGGCCTCGCCGTCGTCCACCACCCTGGTGCTCTCGACGCGGCATGGTCAACGTGGTCAACGAATGACATCCATCAGAAGTGCATGGAGAGGTTGACAGCTGAGTCCATAGCCGCACACAAGGAAATGCCTCCTTATTACGCGCAAAATAATGATTCATCCACCTGATATCTGGGACCCACCGGAATGGCCTCTGTATTTCACGAAAAAGATGTTCCCCTCGCTGACAGGTCGGACCCACCAGCTATATCTTCGCACGCAAGGAAGTGCCTCCTTATTGCACACAAAAAATGAATACCCCTGCCAGCTGGGACCCACCATAGTGGGAGGCTGACTTGTGGGCCTACTAAGTTGACGGGGACGGATGGCTTTGTCAACTTAGTCAATATGAATGATTCTAGCTCCAATGACCGTACGATGTCCATCCAACGGCTGTAGTGCTTCTTCAACCTCTGGTCTTCTTGCTTTAGCCGCCCAAACCAGCGCCGGTCATGTCGCGTGCTCCTGCCTCCCATGGCCGGTTGTGATGTCGCGGAGGCCTCACCCACACCCCCTGTTATTTTGCGGCGACAGCAGCCTCACACCGCAGCCAAACCAGTGAACCGTCGTACTCCTCTCCGCGTGGGCTTCCACTGCCGCGTCTTCCCCGGCTCCACGTTGTCCCCTTCCTAGGCCTCGCCGTCGTCCACTGCCCTGGTGCTCTTGGCGCGGCGTGGTCAACGTGGTCAAGGAACGACTTCCATCAGAAGAGTACTATACATGGAGAGGCTGATAGCTGGGTCCACGGTAGCCACAAGGAAGTGCCTCCTTATTACGCGGAAAATAATCATTCCTCCACCTGACAACAGGGACCCACCAGATGGGCCACCGTATTTTGCAAAAAAAAAATGTTTCCCCTCTGACTGCTGGGATCCACCAGCTACATCTCCGCATGCAAGGCAGTGCGTCCGGGCAATAAAAAATGTTTCGCCCCCTGACTGCTGGGACCCACTAGCTACATCTTTGCACGCAAGGATGTGCCTGACAGTCAGGACCCTCCTGGTCGAAGCATACGTAGCGTTGTCATTCTGGTCGCAAACGTGTACGTACATACTACTCGATGTAGAGGCGCACACGTGTCGTAGTAGAGGCGCACACATGTCGTAGTAGAGGCGTGCACGTAGCATGTACACGTACGTACAACGGCCAGGGTGCAAGAAACAAAATATGGTCACGTACGTACATACGAGTGGGGTCTCGAACGCCTACTCGCGCATAATACGGCCAGGGCTCGTGTACATGGCTGGGTTGGAACGGAGAAACTGCGTCGTCGTCGTGTTCATGGGGAGTCAACTGGCTGGGTCGGAACGAAATGCGTCGTCGTGTTCATGAGGAGGGCTTGGATGGAACATTGGATCGAAACGGGGCCTGGCGTACCGCAGAACGGAGGAAACGGCCTTGTGTTCGACTGGCCACGGTCAAAACGGGATCCTGTTCATTGGGAGGGGTCTGGCGTACCGCAAAACGGAGGAAACAGATTTTTGTTGGACCTCCTACGGTCGAAACGGGGTCCTGTTGATTGGGAGGGGTGTGGCGTACCGCAAAATGGAGGAAAGGTACTTGTGTTGGAGCGCTACGGTCGAAACGGGGGTCCTGTTCATCGGGAGGGGTGTGGCGTACCGCAAAACGGGACTCCACGGGATACTGTTCATCCCACCGTCAACCTCCTCCAGCCTCCACGAGCTACTGTTCATCCATCGTCGACCTCCTCCAGCCTCCACCTGCGACTGTTCATCCATGGGCTCTTGTTCATCCAGCCTCCACCGCGCGCTCCCAAACCAGCTACTGTTCAACCAGCCCTCTCCATGGGTCCTGTTCAACCACCCCTCCATGGGCTACTGTTCATCCAGCCCTCCACCGACTACTATTCAACCAGCCCTCCACAGGGTCCTGTTCATCCACGCCCAACCGACTCGATCGATCGGGGGTCCCGTTCATCCAGCGGCAACACCACGGGGTCCTGTTCATCCAACGCCCAATGGGAACTGTTCATCCAAACCCCCCCAATAACGCTCCTTTGTTCATCCAGGCGCATCGATCGACTTGATTAGCGGCGATTCTTGAAGGAATCACTCGATCGGGTTCGATTAACGACCATCGATCGATCGCTCGGGTTCGATAGCCAGCGCTGCAGTCTGTCGCCGGGTTCGTGAGGGCGAACGCCTCGCTCGGGTTCAAATAGAGCCCAACGCCTCGCACCCACGCGTGTGCGTGTACAAGAGAAACGTGCAAACTCTGTGCATCGCTCGGCCCCGACCACCCACCGTAATCGGGAACACCCCGATATTTTCCTCGCCGTCGAATCTACCATGGTTTTTTCCATCATGGACGACCCAAAGAATGTCATGCAGCTGCGCCTCCGGCCCACCCAGGACGAAAAGCCCATTTTCTGTCATGATTTTTTTTCATAGAAGTAGGATCCCACCACATCTATGATGATACCGGGTTTTGTCACAATTATCGTCATAGAAGTGTCATAAGTATGACAGGAAAAAATTTCGTTCGGCCCAAAATGTCACGGATGTGTCTTATTTTTGTAGTGTACCCTCCCGTGGCAGCGGGGTCCTATTAGAAACTAAGGGATATTAAGGCCTCCTTTTAATAGAGTACTGGACCAAAGCATTCGCACTTAGTGAATACATGAACTCCTCAAACTGCAGTCATCACCGGGAAGTGTCCCGACTTTTGTCACTCCAGGGTTTGCCGGATCATAACACATAGTAGGTGATTATTGACTTGCAAGATAAGATCAAGAACTCATATATATTCATGAAAACATAATAGGTTCAGATCTGAAATCATGGCACTCGGGCCCCAGTGACAAGCATTAAGCATGGCAAAATCATAGCAACATCAATCTTAGAACATAATGATACTAGGGATCAAACCCTAACAAAACTAGCTCGGTTACATGGTAAATCTCATCCAACCCATCACCGTCCAGCAAGCCTACGATGGGGGATTACTCACATATGGCGTTGAGCATCATGAAATTGGTGATGGAAGATGGTTGATGATGACGATGGCGACGGATTCCCCTCCCCGGAGCCCCGAACGGACTCCAGATCAGCCCTCCCGAGGAAGATTAGGGCTTGGTGGCGGCTCTGTATCATAAAATGCGATGAATCCTTCTCTATGATTTTTTTTCTCCCCGAACGTGAATATATGGAGTTGGAGTTGAGGTCGGTGGAGGTCCAGGGGACCCACGAGGCAGGGGGCGCGCCCTACACCCTTGTGGACAGGGTCTGGGTCCCCCTCTGTTGTTTCTTTCGCCAATATTTTTTATTAATTCCAAAACGTGACTCCGTGGAGTTTCAGGTCATTCCAAGAACTATTATTTCTGCACAAAAATAACACCATGGCAATTCTGCTGAAAATAACGCCAGTCCGGGTTAGTTCCATTCAAATCATGCAAGTTAGAGTCCAAAACAAGGGCAAAAGTGAGTGGAAAATTAGATATTTGGAGACGTGTCAACTCCCCCAAGCTTAAACCTTTGCTTGTCCTCAAGCAATTCAGTTGACAAACTGAAAGTGATAAAGAAAAACTTTTACAAACTCTGTTTGATCTTGTTGTTGCAAATATGTAAAGTCAGCATTCAAGTTTTCAGCAAAGATTATGGACTAACCACATTCACAATAACACTTAGGTCTCATATTTACTCATATCAATGGCATAGTCAATCAGCAAGCAATAATAATAAATCTCGGATGACAACACTTTCTCGAAACAATCATAATATGATATAACAATATGGTATCTCGCTAGCCCTTTCTGAGACCGCAAAACATAAATGTAGAGCACCCCTGAAGATCAAGGACTGACTAGACATTGTAATTCATGGCAAAAAAATCCAGTCACAGTCATACTCAATGTAAATTAATAGCAATGCATGCAAATGATAGCGGTGCTCTCCAACTGGTGCTTTTTAATAAGAGGATGATGACTCAACATAAAAGTAAATAGATAGCCCCTTCTCAGAGGGAAGCAGGGATTTGCATAGGTGCCAGAGCTCGAGGTTTGAAACAGAGAGAAATAATATTTTGAGCGGCATACTTCCATTGTAAACATAACAACCAAGAGATCTCAATATATTCCATGCTACATACATTATAGGCGGTTCCCAAACAGAATGGAAAAGTTTATACTCCCCCACCACCAACTAGCACATTACATGGCTGGCCCAAAACAACGGGTACCGTCCAACTAACAACAATCATGGGGGAGTTTTGTTTGCAATTATTTTGATTTGATTTGAGCATGGGACTGGGCATCCCGTTTACCGGCCATTTTCTCGTGAATGATGAACAGAGTCCACTCATCGTGAGAATAACCCACCTAGCATGGAAGATATAGACAACCCTACTTGATACATGAGCTATTCGAGCATACAAAACGGAATTTCATTTGAAGGTTTAGAGTTTGGCACATACAAATTTACTTGGAACGGCAGGTAAATACCACATATAGGAAGGTATGGTGGACTCATATGGAATAACTTTGGGGTTTATGGAAGTGGATGCACCAGCAGTATTCCCGCTTAGTACAAGTGAAGGCTAGAATAAGACTAGGAAGCGGCCAACTAGAGAGCGACAATAGTCATGAACATGCATTAAGATTAACCAACAATGAATGCAAGCATGAGTAGGATAAATCACCATGAACATAAATATCGTGGAGGCTATGTTGATTTTGTTTCAAATACATGCGTGAACATGTGCCAAGTCAAGCCAACCAAATCATTCAAAGGAGGATACCACCCAATCATACCACATCACAACCATTTTAATAGCATGTTGGCACGCAAGGTAAACCATTATAAGCTCCTAGCTAATTAAGCATGGCATGAGTAACTATAATCTGTAATTGTCATTGCAAACATGTTTCATTCATAATAGTCTGAATTAAGAACGATGAACTAATCATATTTACAAAAACAAGATAGGTCGAGTTCATACCAGCTTCTCCCATCTCAATCATTTCATCATATATCGTCATTATTGCCTTTCACTTGCACGACCGAACGGTGTGGATAATAACAATAGTGCACGTGCATTGGACTAAGGAGAAGACAAGGTAATATGGGCTCTTGGTTACATCAACAATAATGCATATGAGAGTCACTCAACATTTTCGTCATGGTCTTCTCCTCTCGACCCCCAAAGAAAAGAAAAGAAAATCATAGAAAAACTAAAACTATTTACACGGGAAAGCTCCCAACAAGCAAAAGAAGAACGAGAAATCTTTTTGGGTTTTCTTATTTAATTACTACTACTACGAGCATGGAAAGTAAACTAACTAAAAGCTACAACTAATTGTTTTGGTTTTTTCTCAAGGTTTTTCCAACACACAAGAAGAAAGCAAGAAAAGAAAATAAACTAGCATGGATAGTACAATGAAAAAGTATGAACACCGACAACTAGAATGAGTGTGTGAACATGAATGTAATGTCGATGAGAAATACGTACTCCCCCAAGCTTAGGCTTTTGGCCTAAGTTGGTCTATGACCACGGCTGGCCTGGCGGATATCCAAAGTCGAAGGTGGGGTTGTACTGAGATGCAACAGCTACCGCCTGGAGAGCTGCAGCCTCGAGGCGAGCCTCCTCTGTCCTCCTCTCATATTCATTTGCCTCCTCCCTGGTTATAAAATATCTCCTATTTGCCTGAAAGTTAAAGAAAGTGGGAGCAGGGAGAGTGATATGGACAGTACGCCGTCTATCAAAGATTAGTCGGTACTGGAGGAACTATTCGTTCCTCTCAAGAAACTAATGGCGAACCATAGCATTATAGTCTAGATAAGTAGGTGCCAACTCAATATCATTTCCATTTATAGGTACACCAAGATAATCAGCTAAACGAGTTGCCTAAGTTCCACCAAACAAATCTCCACTTTTACCATTAAGATGTAACCTCCGTGCAATAATGGCCCCCAAGTTATATTGTTTATCACCCAATACCGCACTCTTGAGGACACTAAGATCTGGAACGCGCATGTGACAAACCTCATCTTTACCGTTAATGCATCTCCTATAAAGAGACCAAAGTAATGTATGGAAGGGAAATGAATGCTCCCTATGGTAGCTTGTGTGATTTCTCTAGTTTCTCCCACAGTGATACTAGCAAGAAAATCTTTATATTCATATTTGCGAGGTTCACTGAAGTTGCCCCACTGTGGGATTTTACAAGCAGTGTTAAAATCTTCAAGGTCCGTGGTATATGATTTATCATAGAGGTCAAATAAAACAGCGTGAGTGTTGCACATGGATGAAAATTTAAAACTCCTCACAAAGGAATCAGTGAGGTAATAGTATTGTCGGCACTTATCTGATACGAAGTCCTCAAGATCAGCATTACGTACGTACGCATCAAATTCATCCTTGAAACCTGCTTGGACCATAAACTCTTTCGACAGCCATTCACAAGGCCGCACTTGAGCTTCCCTTGGTGGTTCAAGGTCCGGCTCACGTATCGCAAGCCTTGGTTTGCTTCCTTGAAGAACCACCTTGGTACATTTTCCTAAACATTTTTCTTCCTCTGAAAAATTTCTGAAATTTTTAGTGACTCGAAATAAAAGTGAACCAAACTCAACAAGATTGATAACAACTACTCCCACAAGTGCCTAGATGCTATATCATGCATTAAAACTACTTTGGACCATATAATTTGACATGCAAGCTCAAGAACAGGGTCACCTTAGCAGCAAAAAATTGCAATTAATAAAGCACTAGAACAAAAACTAATTGGACCATTGGAGGAGTCACATACTGAAGAACAATCACCCAAAGCAGTTTTGTGAATGGAGCTTTGAGCAAGGAGATCGAAAATGGCAGCAAAACGAGCTAGAACACGGGTTTGAGCTACAGGATGATTTTTTCTGGAGGAAGACGAAGTGTGTGGGTGCTGGAATAATTGGAGGGGGTCCACGTGGGGCCCATGATGTAGGGGGCGCGCCCTGCACCCTCGTGACCAACTGGTGGGTCCCCCTGGTGTGTTCTAAGTGTCATAAATTCTCAAATATTCTACAAAAAATCATACTCCATTTTTAGGGCATACGGAGAACTTTTATTTTCAGGGTATTTTTTATTGCATGGATAATTTAGAAAACAGACAGAAAATAGTACTTTTGCTTTATTTAAACTAAAAAACAGAAGGTAGAAGGAGGGTACAGAAGGTTGTGCTTTCTAACTTCATCCATGTCATGCTTATCAACAGGAATCCACTAACAAGGTTGACCAAGTCTTGTTAATAAACTTCTTTTGAATAACATGAAACCGGAGAATTTTCGAATAACACTAGGTTACCTCAACGGGGATATGCATGTCCCCAACAATAAGAATATCATATTTCTTTTTGACAGTAGGAAGAGGAAATTCAAAACCTCCAATAGTAATCGTTGAAAATTTTCCAATAGAATTGATACTATGAACTTGGGGTTGTTTCTTCGGAAAGTGTACCGTATGCTCATTACAATTAACATGAAAAGTGACATTGCCTTTGTTGTAATCAATAACAGCCCATGCTGTATTCAAAAGGGTCTACCAAGGATGATTGACATACTATCGTCCTCGGGAATATCAAGAATAACAAAGTCCCTTAAAATAGTAACGTTTGCAACCACAACACGCACATCCTCACAAACACCGATGGGTATAGCAGTTGATTTATAGGACATTTTCAAAGAGATTTCAGTAGGTGTCAACTTATTCAAATCAAGTCTACGATATAAAGAGAGAGGCATAACACTAACACCAGCTCCAAGATCACATAAAGCATTTTTAACATAGTTTCTTTTAATGGAGCATGTTATACTTGGTACTTGGTACTCCTGGATCTCCTAGTTTCTTTGGTACTCCACCCTTAAAAGTGTAATTAGCAAGCATGGTGGAAATTTCAGCTTCCGGTATCTTTCTTTTATTTGTAACAATATCTTTCATATACTTAGCATAAAGATTCATTTTAAGCATATCGATCAACGCAGCGCAAAAAGATAGGTCTAATCATTTCAGCAAAGCGCTCAAAATCATCATCATCTTTTTTCTTGGATGGCTTAGGAGGAAAAGGCATGGGTTTCTGAACCCATGGTTCTCTTTCTTTACCGTGTTTCCTAGCAACGAAGTCCCTCTTATCATAACCTTGATTCTTTGATTGTGGGTTATCAAGATCAACAGCAAGTTCAATCTCTACATCATTGTTATTACTAGGTTGAGCCTCAACATGAACATCATCATTGACATTATCACTAGGTTCATGTTCATTACCAGATTGTGTTTCAACATCAGAAATAGAAATATCATTGGGATTCTCAGGTGTGTCAATAACAGGTTCACTAGAAGCATGCATAGTCCTATCATTTTTCTTTTTCTTTTTCTTAGAAGGACTAGGTGTATCAGTATTATTTCTCTGAGAATCTTTCTCAACTCTCTTAGGATGGCCCTCAGGATACAAAGGTTCCTGGGTCATTCTACCACCTCTAGTCATAACTCTAACAACATTATCATTATTTTTATTATTTAACTCATCGAGCAAATCATCTTGTGCTTTAAGCACTTGTTCTACTTGAGTGGTAACCATGGATGCATGTTTACTAATAAGCTTAAGGTCACCTTTAACTCTAGACATACAATCACTCAAGTGTTCAACCATATAAGCATTATGTTTCAATTTTCTACCAACATAAGCATTGAAGTCTTCTTGTTTAACAATAAAACTATCTAACTCATCCAAGCATTGACTAGCAAACTTAGTAGACGGGATTTCACACTTATCAAATCTATAGAGAGAATTTACCTTTACTACCTGTGTCGGGTTATCAAGACCATGTATTTCTTCAATAGGCGGTAATTCTTAACATCTTCAGCTTTAATACCTTTTTCTTTCATAGATTTCTTTGCCTCTTGCATATCTTCGTATTTGAGAAATAGAATACCCCTTTTCTTCGGAGTTGGCTTAGGAGTTGGTTTAGGAAGTGTCCAATAATTATCATTACTCAAAATATTATTCAATAGCAATTCAGCTTGCTCAACGGTTCTTTCCCTGAAAACACAACCAACACAACTATCCAGGTGGTCTCTGGAAGCATCGGTTAGTCCATTATAAAAGATATAAGATATTTCATTTTTCTTGAGAGGATGATCAGGCAAAGCATTAAGTAATCGGAGAAGCCTCCCCCAAGCTTGTGGGAGACTCTCTTCTTCAATTTGCACAAAATTAAATATTTCCCTTAAGGCATCTTGTTTCTTATGAGCGGGGAAATATTTTGCAGAAAAGTAATAAATCATATCCTGGGGACTACGCACACAACCAGGAGCAAGAGAATTAAACCATACCTTAGCATCACCCTTTAATGAGAAAGGAAACAATTTAAGGATATAGTAATAACGAATTTTTTCGTCATGAGTAAATAGGGTGGCTATATCATTCAATTTAGTAAGATGTGCCATAACAGTTTCAAATTCATAGCCATAGAAAGGATCAGATTCAACCAAAGTAATTAACTCAGGATGACAGAGAAATCATAATCCTTATCAGTAACACAGATAGGTGAAGTAGCAAAAGCAGGGTCATATTTCATTCGAGCATTCAGAGACTTTTCTTTCAGCTTGGCTAACAGTTTCTTAAGATCATATCTATCATTGCAAGCAAAAAATGGTCTCTAGAAGTTTCTTCATCCATAACATAACCCTCAAGCACAGCAGGCAATTCATATCTATGGGGAGAATCTTCATCATCACTTTCATAAATATCATCAGTTTCAATAATTTCATTCTCTCTAACCCTAGAAAGTTGTTCATCAAGAAATTCACCTAATGGCACAGTATTATCAAGCAGAGAAGTAGTTTCATCATAAGCATCATGCATGGCAGAAGTGGCATCATCAATAATATGCGACATATCAGAATCAATAGCAGGTGCAGCTGTCGCAAATTTACTCATAACAGAAGGTGAATCAAGTGCAGAGCTAGATGGCAGTTCCTTACCTCCCCTTGTAGTTGAGGGACAAATCTTGGTTCTTTAATCTTTCAAATTCCTCATAGTGATTAACAGATATAAATCCCAAGTGACTCAGAGAACAGAGCTATGCTCCCCGGCAACAACGCCGGAAAAAGGTCTTGATAACCCACAATTATAGGGGATCGCAACAGTTTTCGAGGGTAAAGTATTCAACCTAAATTTATCGATTCGACACAATGGGAGCCAAAAGAATATTCTCAAGTATTAGTAGCTCAGTTGTCAATTCAACCACACCTGGAAGACTTAATATCTGTAACGAAGTATTTAGTAGCAAAGTAGTATGAAAGTAGCGGTAACAGTGGGAAAAGTAACAGTAGCGGTTTTGTAGCAATCGTAACAGTGGAAACAGAGAAGTAACTAAGCAGATCAATATGTGAAAAGCATGTAGGCAATGGATTAATGATGGATAATTATGTCGGATGTAATTCATCATGAGACAGATATAACCTAGGGCGATACGGCACTAGCTCCAGTTCATAAATATAATGTAGGCATGTATTCCGTAAATAGTCATATGTGCTTATGGAAAATAACTTGCATGACATCTTTTGTCCTACCCTCCCGTGGTAGTGGGGTCCTATTGGAAACTAAGGGATATTAAGGCCTCCTTTTAATAGAGAACCGGAACAAAGCATTAACACACGGTGAATACATGAACTCCTCAAACTACGGTCATCACCGGGAGTGGTCCCGACTATTGTCACTCCGGGGTTGCCGGATCATAACACGTAGTAGGTGACTATAACTTGCAAGATCAGTTCTAGAACATGGATATAATGGTGATGACATAAACGGTTCATATCCGAAATCATGGCACCCGGGCCCAAAGTGACAAGCATTAAGCATGGCAAAGTCATAGCAACATCAATCTCAGAACATAGTGGATACTAGGGATCAAGCCCTGACAAAACTAACTCGGTTACATGATGAATCTCATCCAACTCCTCACCAACCAGCGAGCCTACGAAGGAATTACTCATTCCCGGTGGGGAGCATCATGGAATTGGCGATGGAGATGTGTTGGTGATGACGAAGATCGAAGATCCCCCTCCCCGGAGCCCTAAACGGACTCCAGATCTGCCCTCCCGAGGAAGAACAGGGCTTGGCGGCGGTTCCGTCTCGTGAAACGCGATAATTCTTTCTCCCTGATTTTTTCTGGAAATATGGGATTTTATAGCGTCGGTTTGAGGGTTAGCGGGGCCACTAGATGCGCAGCACCCACTAGGGCGCGCTTGGGGGGTCTGGCACACCCTGGTGGGTTGTGCCCACTCAGGTGCCCCCCTCATGTCCCTCTTGGCTCCAGAAATTCTCTTATTTGATATAAAAAATCCTCGCAAAGTTTCGTTCCATTCCGAGAACTTTTATTTCTGCACAAAATAACACAATGGTAGTTCTACTGAAAACAGCGTCAGTCCAGGGTTAGTTTCATTCAAATCATGCAAATTAGAGTCCAAAACAAGAGGAAAAGCGTTAGGAAAAGTAGATAAGTTAGAGACGTATCACCCACCAAGCAATCCTTAGAAGCTCCCCTCTTTTTTGGTCCAGCAGCTAGAGGCATTTCTTCAGCAACTTCAACTGGCGAACCAAGGACAAGATGGTCCACTGATGAAGAAGAAGACTTATTTTTCCCCGAATAGTCCGGAGATCCTTCCACACTACACCCTGAAAATAGAAATCATTTCGAGAAGTCCATGAGCTCCACATGGTAGCAACCCCAGCAATACCATAAACACTTTCTTTGTTATTCCCAATCAACAAATTGGACATGACAGAAAGATTAATATCAGCAGAGAAACCAAATATGTCAGCAATATCTATCCATATATTTCTAGCCACAATGCAATCATATAACAAATGTTGGAGAGTTTCCTGTTCACCACAGAAAAGGCAAGAAATATCATCCAGGTGTTGTCTTTTAAAAAGATTGTCTCTTGTTAAAACCTTATTATGAATAGCTAACCAAACAAAACCTTTTAGGGATTGTAGACACATTATTCATGTTGGATTTCAGCTTTTTGGTTTTCCCATGTGTATGAGTGTATCACATTTTATATATCTTGCGAACATCCAGAAAGTTTTTTGGTTTTCAGGAGACATTTAGATTTGAATTTTATGTGCTAAGAGCATCTACAAATGGATGCCTCAAACCATCTCTCATACGCCCGCGGAAGCGTCCACTCAGTAACCGGACAGGAGAGAAGGGGAAAAAGTGACCCAACCGGATCCTTCATATCATCCCTATACATGCCGGTTGTCCGCGAACCCTCATATTCATCTCAAATGTAGGGAGGATATGAGGGCTCGCGGACGCGTCCGGTCATTCCATCACGTAGGTCGCGACCCTACGCCAGACCATCTTTTTCTTTTTATTTATTCATTTTTTTCTCTCTCTCCTTTCATCTTTATCAATCACATGCAAGTGACCGGACACAAGGAAGAAAATAAGGATTGTGGCTACGTGGACAGACAAATAAGGACTCAAAACAAACACACCCGGTCGCGTCTGCGAACGTTTGAGGAGTCGAATTAGAGGTACGTGGCTTTAGATGCTCTGATGCCACGGTACACAGTTCACATAAAAAGGACTATCACTGAATACTTTTCCTGTGAAAATGAAAGCAAATCCAAAAATTGTAATTATGTAGTGGTACGTATCATTATTTCCTGAAACTGTTTGCCCGTTTAGTTCCACCACATATTCGTAGAGTGCACAAGAATATGCTGCAAAAGCTCTACCCGACACCCAATCTATGATGATTGACACTTGAGAGGTGCAACCAACAGCACACCGACATGTCACCTAACCGAAAATGAAATGGAAATAAATATGCGCGGTGCTGGTGCACGTTGCTTTTTCGCGCAGGTCGACATCACAGGGCAAAGTGGGCAAAGAGCATATCTCCTTCTGAAACCATAAGCAAAACGAGCATATGCTTATTATGTACTCCTACTCCGTACATACTCCTTCCGAGCGCAAACTTGAAAATGAGGCATGACTGAGCACAGAGCGTATCTCCTTCAGAACAAAGAACAAAATAACAGTTCGTGATATCCTTAAGTCGCCGGCCGCTTCATTTTTAGGCATCTGCAGTTTGCAAACTGGGCGAACTTGTAGAGGATTGCAAACTGGGCGAACTTGTAGAGGCGATAATGCCCAGACTGTTTACACGGTCTCCACATCGGGTACGGCATCGGCAACGGCATCTTCAGGCCCAGCATCCTTCTCGACGAAGTCGTACCCATACTCCTCCTCTGAAGCATCCTCCTCCGCGCTTCTGCCAAACATGAAAGGCCTCTTGCCCATCGTCGTGAAAGGCATCAGTCCCAGTGCACGCGCTGTCTTAATCTCCCTCGCAACCTTGCGCTGAGCTTTCGCGCTTATCTTGGTCTGGAGAGCGGATCAATTAGTTAGAAACAACAATGGGCCAGGAAATACAGATACATCGGTAAAGAACATGAATATGTTTGTGAAGCTGACCCTAAAAATTGACAAAGAGATGATACATACATGTCACACCTTAATTATAATATAGATTAAGCATGAAAAGGTTTGTGCTCGACGAGCATGACCATGAAAACACCTCAACAACAACATCATCAGCGAAGGGGAACATTTAAAATAAACTACTATCTCCATAACAGTAACATTTAAAACATAATTAAAGGGCAGTTGCTACTTGAAATCTGACACTACTTCATAAAAAAGGTGTCATTCATCTCTGAAGAAGAGAGTATGCATTATTGGCAACAATCTGAGAAAGTAAGCTCTGAATTTATATTATATATCAGGAAGACAGGAACCTCTCCACCCAAAATTTTCTTATTTTACATATAAGCCAGGAAAAGTACCCTATTACCTGACTCCTCTTGATGATAATGCCAGCTTCTGTAAGAAAGTTGGAGAGGAATCTAACATTCTGCAAGGAATAATTACTGCGGTCAGAAACTGCAACTTGTTTAAGACAATTGTAATAGCTCAAGATATCGAAATGTATGAAGCAGATCAAAGTTAGCCTCTCGAAAACTATGTATCCATGTATGAAGGTCTCTATCCGATAGGTATTTATTTAAATAAATTGGTCACAAACCACCAACGATAAGCAGTTTAGTCATACACTGCTTAAGCAAAGCGACATCCAACCAAAACATTACCGCATTTGCATCTTACCAAGCTACATAGCTTCAACACCATTACTCGTTACTCCCTCAAAATGTAGGCAGTATTTTTATTGGCCAAGACAAGGTTTGAATTCAATGAAGAGCAGGCCTCGCGCAGTGGTAGAGTATCTCCACTTGTGGCCTGGCGATCCTGGCTTCGAACCAGCGTCCTTACAGAATTATTATGCAAGGTTAAGGCTGTCTAGAAATTCCCTCTCCAGACCCCACCTTGTGTGGGAGCTTTCAGCACTGGGTACGCCCTTTTTACAAGTACTTGTACTGTAACTTTGTATCACATAGACCACACATTAAATGGTTAATTGTTGGTCAAAACCTTATCTTAACCAATCAAAATCCTATATTTTGCGACGGAGAGTGAACAGTTTTTTCATGTGTCACTTTCCCTGTAACCCCCCACACCCTGAGCTCGATTGCCAATCTTGCCATCTCACACGAGCTCAATTATAATAGACTAGTTCCATTACGCTGCCATGTGTGGCAGCAAGAATAACGATGTGAGAGGCTTCTACAGACTCCCCAAGAATTTTTATTTTGTTAGTTGCGACCGGCAAAGGAAGATTTATTTTTTCCTTATATCAACTGTATGCCAAGGTTATTCGATTTTTTCAAAAATTTCTGCTTGTAGCTGTCAATACACATACGTTTATAAGTTTTTCATAGGGGAAGGTATGGATGGTGCCTGTTGCCAAGCACAGGACATGGAGGACAAAACAATTGGAGTGTGTCTGTTCTTCAAGAAGGTTTTAGCAATATGTATTTTGGAATTGAGAGATCAATTATAGAACAAGCCTGATGAGCAAGCTCTAGGCAACACGAACTAAAGATACCACAAGGTCATTTTTCGTTTGGCAAGGAACAAGTTTACTGTTGTGCTTGAGAAGATTAGGGCTATGGTTGCTGCAAGTTTTCTTTGTGCTGATTGGGTTGTAGGCTAGCAGAACTTGCTTAGTGATATGGTCTTGCTCTTGAAAAGTTTCTACCTTTGTTTGTGCTGATCGGCATTTTGTTCATCTTCTTCTGCAATGCAGGTGTTGCAATACTAACCTGAAGTAGGCAGGGGTTTATGTGGTAACGCATGAGTGATTTTCAGAAATAAGAAAGGAAAATAGGAAAATAAGTATGTTCCATGCCCACATAACATCCTAATCTGGCTTTGGCACTTGCGGTGTTCTAGTATTGGCATCTAAACATCGAGTTAGAAAATTAGAAGAATGTGAGGTAATAACCCAAATCAACAAAATAATAAGCAACGTGTCAGTTTAACTATACTAAACTTGTTAATAATTGCTACACTAAAATACGGCGAAAGAAAGCATCAACAGAAAATGCCAGAATCCTAACAAGCTTAGGGTAGTGTCACAAGATATTTGGACAAATTAGCACAGATTTAATATGAAGTGGCGTTTGGGGGTTACCACAGTCATTGTATTCCTGAACTTTATACCCGTTAACAGTTTTAGAGTCTACAAGCTGCCAAAGTAGTGTAAAATCTACCATTTAATTTTAAACAAAAGCTGTGGCCAGTGTACATAGGTTGCGAAGCAGATTCACTCACCCTAAAATCGGCTTTCCTTAAAACCTCCTTTGTAGATGTTTCAAACTGAGGTCTTGGAGGATTCCTTGGGGCTGCAGGTCTTGTAAGGTCAAGATCCTGTATGCAGTAGAGTTGAATAAAATCTGGTGTTAGAGGAGTATCATTCCAGTACATAACAGACTGATGCTTGCAATATCTTCTGGTGGATAAATGTTATTTATTAGATAGCTAAAATACTATAACAATATCTTCTGGTGGTTCACAGTTGTTTAGGCAATAGTGGATAAGACTAGCAATTTCTTTCTGTTTTGACAAACATCTATCCGACACTTAATATGGAACGGAGGGAGTACTACACTGTGTACGCTAACCCCGCAGAATCTAGCTCGCACATTTAGCCACGCTTCCTGAATACTTGTATATGCTAGACTAAATCTCAAGACTGCAAAGGAATTGTGATCTCTCAAATAGTACTTGAATCACCAAAGTAACAAACAGTTATCCCTCTTACCCGGACATTGTAAGTCGAGCCACGCCTGTAATTCACATCCGGCCTGAAATCGTAGTCATCATCCTCAACCTCCTCCGTCATATGAAAGGTGCGGGCCGCGTCGTCCAACTTCTCGTTCATGCCATCGTTTAAGGAATCGAAACCGTCCATGAACCCACCATTGCTACTCCCCTGACCAAACTCAGGCCGACCAAAAGCACCCATTCCAGAGCCCGTGCCGTGTCTACCAAAGGAGCTCCCAATCCCATCGAGCTTCCCGAAGAATGACTTGTCATCTGACTCAAACAGACGTTTCTCAAAGTCATCCGCACTCTCGCCCGCGCCCTCTCCTGCAAAGCAACATTCAGCAACCGGCGTGTGAGAAGACAGCATCGCTAGAGCACTTTAAACATCAATTCCCCAAATATCAGGCGTGTCGTCATCGCAAAATGAATGGGTTTAGCACGCGAAAGCTAGAGAAAATGTTTGATTTGAACCTAGATCTCTCCCGCCACCATTCGGTTCGATGTTTTGGTTGTGACGGAATGGGGAACGGGTGAGCTAGGTTCGGATGTCGGAAATACTGCGCGGGAGAGGAGGAAGGGTTTGGGGGTGCTTACCGGACAGGAAGGAGCGGCGGAACAAGGAGGCTGCGGCGGATGATGGGTCGGAAGTGAGCAGGCGTCGTGGAAGAGATCGTCTCAGCGCCGAGCTCGCCATCTCGCTCAGTACCTCGTCGCCGGCGCCGCAACCCGCAACCCGTCACCAGAGAAGCGAAGCCAGGGATGGGGGGTTTGGGGCTTCTTTTTGCGTTTCAGACCCGCCGTAGCTGGCCATCTGGGCCGGCCCGGCCCGACCCAAGGCGAAATGTACCTGGCATGGCATGTTTACTTAACAGGCCGCGTCGTGCCTGTCGTGCCGGTCAACGTGCCGCGACCCCACACGGCCGGTGGATCCTATATGACGCGCGTGAGCGGCCAGGAGCTGCACCTTCGCTGAAGCGATCACCCACTTGGGCCGGCCCACGTACGATTTCCTGTGCCGTTTTCCTTCGCTGTCGTTTCCGGGAGCAACTAATTAACGAGCGCTCCTTCGGGAGCCTCGCAACGATCAACGCCACTTGGCGCGCTCACAGCCATTCGCCACGTGTCGCGCTCTGGACGCTTCCTCCGAATTTTGTTTTTTTTATTTTTACGCACGCGTTTTCGGCTTTTAAAAAGGTTTTTTTGTTTTTTTTCATGTTTTGTTTTTTTACCGGTCTTCCTAGCTTTTCGACCAAAAAAAATTTTTGAAAAAAAAATTTTGCGCAAAAAAATGCATTTTTTCGCGAGAGTCGCGATTTTGTTTTCACGAGAGGCACGGCCGTGCCTCTTGTAAACGGAAAAAAAAATGTGTTTTCTGGTTTTTTTTCTTTCACGAGAGGCACGGGCGTGCCTCTTTCGGAAAGAAAAAAAAACGCGTTTTTTGTTTTTTTCCTTTCACGAGAGGCACGGTTTTGCTTCCGTCAGAGGCACGATTGTGCTTTCGCGAGAGGCACGTGCGTGCCTCTTTCGGAAAGGGGAAAAAACGCGTTTTCTGTTTTTTTTCTTTCGCGAGAGGCACGGTTTTGCTTCCGCCAAAGGCACGGTTGTGCTTTCGCGAGAGGCACGGGCGTGCCTCTTTCGGAAAGGGAAAAAAACGTGTTTTCTGTTTTTTTTTCTTTCGCGAGAGGCACGGTTTTGCTTTCGCCAGAGGAACGGTTGTGCTTTCGCGAGAGGCACGGGCGTGCCTCTTTCGGAAAGGGAAAAAAACGCGTTTTCTGTTTTTTTTTCTTTCGTGAGAGGTACGGTTTTGCTTCCGCCAGAGGCACGGTTGTGCTTTCGCGAGAGGCACGGGCGTGCCTCTTTCAAAAAAGGAAAAAATGCGTTTTCTGATTTTTTTTTTCTTCCGTGAGAGGCACGATTTTATTTCCACGAGAGGCATGGTTGTGATTTCGTCAGAGGCACGGGCGTGCCTCTTTTGGAAAGGGAAAAAACCCGTGTTCTCGGTTCGGTTTTTTCGTCGGTTTTTTCGTCCGGTTTTTTTGTGAAAAAAAGTTCGTCAAACCTATCAACATGGGATCTAGTTTTGAAGATCTCGATGCAAGGAATCCAATGGCGAAAGCGTTTGGGATTTGGACGCACGGTTTAAGAGATAAAATATTTTGAATAAACGGATCTACGAAAAAAGGGAAAACTTCCAGGTTGCGACAAGTGGCGCACATGCAGCGCGCCACTTGTCGCAACCTGGGAAGTTGGAGTGATCTCCGCAAGGAATACTCCTTAATTAGTGATTTCGGTTGTTTCCTTCGCTGCTTCTGCAGTTTTTTTTTTATTTTCTTCTGCGGTTTTTTGCTTCCAGTTTTTCATTGTTTTGTCCGGTTTTCTGTTGTTTTGTTCAGGTTTTTTTATTTTTCTGTGTTGGTTACTTTTTTGTTTCATTTTCTTTTATATTTTTTTATTTTTCTGTTCTGTTTTTTTCTGTTTTCTTCTTTTTATTTGTGTGTTATATAAAATGTACACTGTGTATTACAAGAAATTTCATTGTATCAAGAAAAATGTTCATTTTATATTATGAAAATTGTTCACCTTTGCATATGAAAATTTTCATCGTGTATTAAAAAAATGTTCATCGTATATTATTAAATTGTTCAACGTTTTTTTACTAAATGTTCAATGCGTATTCAAAAATTGTACAACACATATGTTCATATTGTTCCAAAAATTTTCATCATGTATTATTTAAAATGTTCAATGGATATAAAAAGATGTTCAGATATATATTTTGGAATTTTTTTATTTTGGTTTTGGTTTTTCAACAAATATACAAATGTTTACTATGTTTCTTAATTTTGTTCAGTGTATATTACACAATGTTCAATGTGTATTCCCAAATTGCTCAACGTATTTTTACAATACGTGTCTGAAAATTGTTCAGCGCATATATTCATAATTTTTCAAAAATGTTCATTGTATATTAAAATAAGTCATCATCTATTATTTAAAATATTCAGCTTAATTTAAGAAAATGTTCAACGGATATCGCAAAATGTTCAACGGATATTACAAAATATTTTATGTGTACTTAAAAAAAGATTCAACAGTTTATGGAACTTAAAAATTCGCGCCTCGTATTATCAGAGTTCATCACTGGTTCCGACGGTTAGCAACGCTAGCTTTAAAAATGAAGGTCGTGAGTTCGAACTTCTGCGGGCACATGAATTTTTGTTTCTTTCTTTACTTCTGAGCTCGTTTCCTCCTAATGGGTCGGCCCATGCGCTCCTCCTTCAGCGAATGCTCGACCATTTGCCGCCCGCGCGCGGCAAATAGGAGCTCTTCCCAGGGCCATGCACGGACTCTTTAGTAAACGGTCAGGCCAGCGACACGTTAGGCTCGTGTGGGCCGTGTACTTTTCGGCCTAATGTTGTTTTTGGGGCCATTCGGCCTGTTTTGGGGCTATTCGTTAGGCTCCTACTCGCCGCTTGCTGCGGCAAACAGACGCGGTTTCGCACAGGCGGGTGTCCAACTGGGCCGGCCCATCAATATAGTAAACGACAGCGCGCTGTAAAATGAAAGCCGCCATCGTCGCTGGAATTCGAAACCAGGCCTCATGCAATACCTGACATGGCACAACCAGTTGAGCTAGCAGTCGTTCCAGGTTCTATTGCAGCGCTAAGATTAAAGAACCAACCTGCAGTGCAGATCCAAATTATATCTTAAATTTCAAAACCATTTTTTATTAAAAAAATGAAGGGATGTGTGAAACAGAAACACATTGCTAACTTTGCAAACAAAATTTTAAAACTGAAATGTTTTTGAAAATCAGGAACATTTTGTTTGAAACGGGAACATTTTTCGCAATTCCAAGACAGAATTTGAAATTGTGAACATATTTTAAAAAATGTGAAAACAATAACATTTTCTGAATTTGTGAACAAAATTTGAAACTGAACAATTTTGAAACTCCTGAAAAAAATGAAAACATGCACATTTAAAAAATTTGTGAACAATTTTTGAAAACGGGAACATGTTTTGAACCGCCTGAACATTTTTTAAAATTCATGAACAAAAATTTGAAACTGAACAATTTCAAAACTCCTGATATATGAAAACATGCACATTTTCGGAACTCCTGAAGATGAAAACGAGAACATTTCTCGAAATTACGTACTGTTTTTTGGAAATGCGAACTTTTAGAAAAAAAAGGAACAAAATTGAAACCATAATATTTTTTTTCAAAATGCCAACATTTTTTGAATTTATGAACAAATTTTGAAAAGAACAACATTTTTTGAATGTGCGAACAAATTTGAAAAGGGGAACATTTTTTGAAATTCACAACTTTTTTTCATATTTCTGAAAAATAAGTACATTTTTCAAAATTTTGACGTTCTAAACTCTTTGGAATTTTCGAACATTTCTTAAAAAAGCGAAAAAAAAATTCAAATTCTAAACTTTTTGCAATTACTAGACAAAATTTGGAAACATGAACATTTTTCCAATACGTGCACAAAATCTAAGAAATTTGAACATTTATCTAATGTCTGACCTTTTGTTGAAAAAGTAAAATAAACTCGAAAAAAGGAAGAATAGAAAATAAGAAAATAAGAGAAAAAGAAAAGGAAATAAGAGATAAAAGAAGAAGAAGAACAAAGAAATACAAAAAATGAAAAAGAAATGGAAAAAAAGAACGGTTCAAGAACCTATTGGAAGGTTCCCAAAATCGAAAAGAATCGTCTGGAACGTCCTAGAAGTTTCCGAAAACCGGGAATCCTGAAAACACTTAACAGGTGAAATGATCGATATAGTTGACTAGAGGGGGGAGGTGAATAGGCAACTAACAATTTTTAGCTTTTCTTTACCAAATTAAACTTTGCATCAAAGTAGGTTGTCTAGATATGCAACTAGGTGAGCAACCTATATGATGCAACAACAATAAGCATACAAGCAAGCAAAGGATAGAACACAATATATCTTGCACAAGTAAAGGTAAGAGATAACCAAGAGTGGAACGGATGAAGAAGAGGATGTGTTACCGAAGTTCCTTCCTTTTGAGGGGAAGTACATCTCCGTTGGAGCGGTATGAGGGCACAATGCTCCCCAAGAAGCCACTAGGGCCACCGTATTTTCCTCATGCCCTCACACAAATGCGAGATGCTGTGATTCCACTATTGGTGCCCTTGGAGGCGGCGACCGAACCTTTACAAACAAGGTTGGGGCAATCTCCACAACTTAATTGGAGGCTCCCAACGACACCACGAAGCTTCGGCACAACGGACTATGGCTCCGCGGTGACCTCAACCGTCTAGGGTGCTCAATCACCCAAGAGTAACAAGATCTGCAAGGGATTAGTGGGGGAAATCAAATTTCTCTTGGTGAAAGTGTAGATCGGGGCCTTCTCAACCAATCCCTAGAAAATCAACAAGTTTGATTGGCTAGGGAGAGAGATCGGGCGAAAATGGAGCTTGGAGCAATAATGGAGCTTAGGGATGGAAGAGGTGAGCAACTAGAGGAAGAAGACACCCCTTTTAGTGTCAAGGGACAATTCCAATCGTTACCCACCACTCAGCCCGCGGCCCGAGGTACTACCGCACCACTGGAGCGGTACTACCGCACGGGCCTGCGGTACTACCGTGGGCGCGGCAGGGCCTGGACCCGACCAGATGAGCACCGACAGGGGGCGGTAGAACCGCTGGCGCGGTACTACCGCGACCTTAGCGGTACTACCGCATGGCAGGCACTGTCCAGGCACGGTAGGCACAGATATAAAAAAATACATCTGTGACTACATCCGCTGAGATTTTATCTATGCAAAAGTCCGACACGCATCGCCAAGAAACCAGTCTTGGTACTACCGTGTAGGGCGCGGATGTAAAAAATTACTTCAGCCCCTACTTCCGCTCGTGCCGCTGTGCCTAGCCAGGCTTCACGGTACTACCGCACCGGAGCACGTTACTACCGCGTGGGGCGCGGTTGTAAAAAATTACATCCGCCCCTACTACCGCTAGCGCAGCAGCGCCAGGCCAGAGCTCACGGTACTACAGCTCAGAAGGAGTGATACTACCATGGGCGGCCATGGTACTACCGTGCCGGGGCCCGGTACTACCGCTGGTGCCTCCGGTAGTACCGCTCTGGGGAGCAGTACTACTGCCAGCCTTTGAACAACAACACTAGGAGTCCTTCATTCTGCAGAGACACGGTGAGACGGAGGAAACTCTAAAGATCCAAAGAAAAGGCGGTGCAAAAGGAACATGTGTACGTGAGATTCCACCCAAACCTTTCCAATGCGGACCACCTCTTAATAGTACGGCTTTCCTACGACTCAAATCCATCGAAAAGAAACGTAGAGAAACGTTGTCTTCAATAATCTTCGAGGGGCATCAAATCGTCTTGTGTTCAGTCATGGTATATCTGAAAAGCTCAATGCACACGATTAGTCCATAAATGCATTGTCATGAATCACCAAAACTACTAAGGGATAAATATGCCCTTACAATCTCCCCCTTTTTGGTGGATTGATGACAATACGGGATTTGCACATAGGGATATAAAGTGAGGCAACGGCAAACCCACCATCTATAAAATATAGACGGGCTCCCCCTAGATGTGTGCACTCTAGAGATGTGCTTTGGACTGCACGGCACACATACTAGGATCAACATTCCCCCTATATTTTATAGACAAGGCATCTCTCGCAACAGTATAATCAACACTAAGCAAGTAGGCAAGATGATGGATATAACTAAGTAACAAAGACAGAAAGATAAGCAGGAGTGCATATGTCTTACACCATATGATAGTACTTAGTCTCACAAGCACAAACCAAACCAAAGCAAATGAAGTTCAACAGACCGAAAGCAAAGCGACAAGGCGAAACACACGACATATGACACGCAAATCCTACACTCTCTCCTCCTTTGGCATCGAGACACCAAAAAGGCAGAGAGGGCACCTACGACATAGGTGGTAGCTCAGGCGGAAAACGACTCCTCGTCGTCGGACTCAGCAGCAGGAATGGTCTCCTCCTCAGAATCAGTCCACTTTGTAGCCCTACTTAGCCATCCAGGCAGCCTCGGGGGTGATGTGCTTCTTGGATCCGCTAGACACCTCCTCGCCACACGCCCTCAAGATCCTCTTGTCGCGACGGCGACTCTCCTTCTGAGCATCATGGGCCTTGTACTGACCCTGGGTCTGCATGCAGAACAACTTCTTCATCTTCGTCTTCAGCTTCTTCGCCCAAGAGGGCTCAGTAGAGGGAGGAGTGTAACCAGCAGAACGGTCCTTAGAAGCTTCCTCCTCCTCAATATCCTCCTCATCCACAACCATCTTGGCAGCCTCGGCCGCAGTGGTGGTGTTAGCCCATTGGCTCTTGATGCGGAGCTTGATGGGCTCATGACGAATCCAGCCGGGGGCTTCGAACTCATCATTGGGATAGAGCTTCTCCCAAGTCTTGGAGATCAAATGAAACAGGTAAGGCCCATAGATGGGGACCTTACGGTTGAACACCGCAAACTGAAGCTCGCACCACATGATATGTGAGACATCAAGTGGTTGAGTCTGAGCCTGATGCGCATCCTCACAAATGAGCATCATATCCACAAGATAGGCATGCACCTGGCCCATGTCACCAATGCGCGGGAAGAGGGTGTTGTGGAAGAGCCGATGCATGATGTCAAGCAAGGGGTTCAGCACCCACACCTTCTTCATGCTAGGAAGTGTCTTCTCAACAAGGAAGGGCAGGAGCTTGTTCTTGTTGGCAGACTCAGATTTGGCATGAGGGCGAACTCCAACGGGCGTGTCGAGCCCCGCATCTGGAACGTGAAGCAAATCCATGAAATCCTTCCATTTAGCAGTCATCCATGTCATGGTCCTTGCTTCATCAAAATTGAAGTGGACCGAAGCAAAGAACTAAGCCACAATGTCTGGGTCAAAGTCCAGGTGAAAGGTAAGCATGTGCCCAATGCCGAACTGCTCCACCAGATCCAAAGCCTCTCCAAAATAGCCACGGTGCTTGTCCTGCCTCATGTGATGCATGTCAATCCAGTGAACTTCCATGTAGATGTTCTGCTTGGCCTTGATCACATCCAGATAGATAAGGTTCTGCTGCTTGGTCCAGAACAGATCATTCCCTCTGAAGTTAGCACGAGGATTCACATAGGGCTTGATCTTAACAATGAACTCGGCCAGAGGCATCTTATCCCTGCCCATGGTGGGCTCCTTCTGCTTGGTGACGGTGTGCTTGGTTCTGCGTTGGGAGGCATTGGAGCCCTCTAGAGCTTCATCTTGGTTGCGCAGCCGCTTTGACCCTGTGTCACGGCTGGGATTCGAGCGACGAACATGGGAACCGGAGCCACCACCTAGACACAAAACACAAGAACACGCACGAAAAACAAGAAGGATCAATGCAAATGCCAAGGCCAAAGCCAGAAGAAACAAGTAAGCAAGAGATTTGGAGAGATAAAATAGCAAAATTTGCCTCTACAGTAGTACCGTACCGGCGTATGGATGTAAAAAATTACATCCGCACCGGCCGCGGTAGTACTGCGTCGGGTGGTGGTAGTACCGGCGCTGAAGTGAAGTAATTTTACTTCAAGGCTTCAGCGGTAGTACCGCGCAAGAGAGCGGTAGTACCACGCAGAGCAGGCTACAAGCGTGGGTGCGGTAGTACCACTCCAGGAGGAGCGGTAGTACCGCACAGATCAAAGACACTACAGTAATCGCGGATTTGGATCTAGAACATCCGCAAAACTAGATCGGTACTACCGTTGATCAAACTGAACTATTGTGTCAATCCAAAATGCATGCTTACTGCACTACCACTCTCCTACAAATCTCTCTTGCATAGATTTAGCCAAAAATCTCATGAACAACACATGCATATCCCCAAGACCTAGAAGCACAAGAACGGAAGAAAAGAAGAGGAACTTGGGGAAAAACCTTGGTCCATGGCAAGGGGGCGAGGTGGGGAACGATCCCACTGGTCGGAATCCGAGGAGAGCGGCTGGAGACGGAGATCCGACGAAGACCTCCGGCGCCGTTCGTGGGTAGGAGAGAGAGAGACAGGGCGGGGAAAAGAGATGAATGGGTATGGGGGAGTTGGAACTCCCCCTGTCCCGCTCTTAACCCCCACCTGCTCACGACGGTGCGGTAGTACCACAAGTCATCACGGTAGTACCGCCCGGGCGGAAGTACCACTCGCTGGGCGATAGTACCGCTCTTCCAGTGGCAGTAAAAAATTATTGCCGTGATGGAAGCGGTAGTACCATGCGCCAGGGATGCACTGTGTTCGCACAGAGCAAGCAACTCCTGCGTTAGTACCGTGGCTTGCCATGGTAGTACCGTACCCCCAGGAAAATGCAAGTTTTGCATGAGAGAGAGGGAAATGGCATTTGCAAATCAACCTACAATACACCGAACAACCAAGAGGCAAGCCCCAACAACGACACACGCACGGCACAAAGAGAAGGCAAAAGACAACAAAGACAAAAACACGAACCACAACTCTCAGGAAGAGAGGGCAGTGGCCGGAGCCACGTATGTATGAGTCACTTGGTATGGCACCGCGAAGAATTATCCTTGGGCCCATGACCAAGACTCGTCTTTGAAACACAAGTACCATCAAACATGGCTAATGTGAAAGAGTTGATCAATTTATGCATAATGGGGAGGGAAAGTTCATTGAGAGAACAACACTCCCCCTATGTCCATGCCTACACCTAAACAAGATAGCATGATGAGTGTGGTGGGGTGTGCAAGGGTTCAAACCACATTGCTCGAATAAATGATATTTAGCTCATGCCTTAACTCGCTAAATCTTGCTTCATCCAAGGGCTTCATGAAAATATCTGCAAGGTTATCATGAGTGTTGACATACTTGAGCTTGATCTCCCCTCGCCTAATGTGATCCGGGATGAAGTGATACCGAATCTCAATATGCTTCGTCTTGAAGTGTTGCACCGGGTTGAGAGAGATCTTGATGGAACTTTCATTGTCACACCAAAGAGGCACTTCGTCATAGGTGACACCGTAATCCTTCAAAGTTTGCCTCATCCATAGGAGTTGAGCACAACAACTATCGGCAGCCACATACTCCGTTTCGGTGGACGAGAGAGATACACAACTTTGCTTCTTAGAAGACCAACTCACTAAAGAGTAACCAAGCAATTGGCACCCTCCGGAGGTGGACTTCCTATCCACTTTGTCTCCCGCCCAATCTGAGTATGTATAGCCCAAGAGATCAAAGTTGGCTCCTCTTGGGTAACATAAGCCAAAGTTTGGGGTATGAGCCAAATATCGGAAGATTCGCTTGACCGCCACAAAGTGGCTTTCCTTAGGTGCGGCTTGAAACCGTGCACAAATTCCCACACTCAACATGATATCCGTATAGATGCACAAAGGTAAAGCAAGGATCCAATCATGGAGCGATATACCTTTTGATCCACCACTTTACCATTGGGATCAATGTCATGTTGGCATTTGACGGGCATTGGAGTGGAGGACGGCTTGACATCACTTAGCTTGAATCTCTTGAGCATGTCTTGAGTGTATTTGGCTTGGTTGATGAAGGTTCTGTTGGGGAACGTAGCAGAAATTCAAAATTTTCTACGCATCACCAAGATCAATCTATGGAGACTCTAGCAATAAGAGGGAAGGAGAGTGCATCTACATACCCTTGTAGATAGTTAAGCGGAAGCGTTCATGAGAACGGGGTTGAAGGAGTCGTACTCGTCGTGATCCAAATCACCGAAGATCCTAGTGCCGAACGAACGGCACCTCCGCGTTCAACACACTCGTCGTGATCCAAATCACCGGATATCCTAGTGCCGAACGGACGACACCTCCGCGTTCAACACACGTACAGCCCGGTGACGTCTCCCACGCCTTGATCCAGCAAGGAGAGAGGGAGAGGTTGAGGAAGACTCCATCCAGCAACAGCACAACGGCGTGGTGGTGGTGGAGGAGCGTGGCAATCCAGCAAGGCTTCGCCAAGCACCACGGGAGAGGAGGAGGAGGAGAGGCAGGGCTGCACCAAGAGGGAGAAGTTCTCATGTCTGTTGGGCAGCCCAAACCTCAAATATATATAGGGGAAGGGGAGGGGCTGTGCCCCCACCTAGGGTTCCCTCCCCAGGGGTGGAGGCAGCCCCCAGATCCCATCTGGGTGGCGGCCACAAGGGAAGAGGGCGCACCTAGGGTGGGCCTTAGGGCCCATCTGCCCTAGGGTTTGCCCCCCTTCCCTCTTGGAGGCGCCTTGGGCCTTGTGGGGGGCGCACCAGCCCACCTGGGGCTGGTCCCCTTCCACACTTGGCCCAAGCAGCCCTCCGAAGTTAGTGGCCCCACTTGGTGGACCCCCGGGACCCTCCCGGTGGTCCCGACGTTCTGGAAAACCCAAACTTTTCCGTGACCAAAACAGGACTTCCCATATATAAATCTTTACCTCCGACCATTCCTAACTCCTCGTGACGTCCGGGATCTCATCCGGACTCGAACAACATTCGGTAACCACATACAAACTTCCTTTATAACCCTAAGCGTCCATCGAACCTTAAGTGTGTAGACCCTACGGGTTCGGGAACCATGCAGACATGACCGAGACGTTCTCCGGCCAATAGCCAACAGCGGGATCTGGATACCCATGTTGGCTCCCACATGTTCCACGATGATCTCATCGGATGAACCACGATGTCAAGGACTCAATCGATCCCGTATACAATTCCCTTTGTCTAGCGGTATTGTACTTGCCCGAGATTCGATCGTCGGTATCCGATACCTTGTTCAATCTCGTTACCGGCAAGTCTCTTTACTCATTCCGTAACACATCATCCCTTGATCAACCCCTTGGTCACATTGTGCACATTATGATGATGTCCTACCGAGTGGGCCCAAGAGATACCTCTCCGTTTCACGGAGTGACAAATCCCAGTCTCGATTCGTGCCAACCCAACAGACACTTTTAGAGATACCTGTAGTGCACCTTTATAGCCACCCAGTTACGTTGTGACGTTTGGTACACCCAAAGCATTCCTACGGCATCCGGGAGTTGCACAATCTCATGGTCTAAGGAAATGATACTTGACATTAGAAAAGCTTTAGCATACGAACTACGATCTTTGTGCTAGGCTTAGGATTGGGTCTTGTCCATCACATCATTACGCTAATGATGTGATCCCGTTATCAACGACATCCAATGTCCATGGTCGTGAAACTGTAACCATCTATTGATCAACGAGCTAGTCAACTAGAGGCTTACTAGGGACATGGTGTTGTCTATGCACCCACACATGTATCTGAGTTTCCTATCAATACAATTATAGCATGGATAATAAACGATTATCATGAACAAGGAAATATAATAATAAGTAATTTATTATTGCCTCTAGGGCATATTTCCAACAAGATCCCACTTGCACTAGAGTCAATAATCTAGTTCACATCGCCATGTGATTAACACTCACAGGTCACATCACCATGTGACCAACATCCAAAGAGTTTACTAGTGTCACTAAACTAGTTCACATCATCATGTGATTAAGACTCAATGAGTTACGGGGTTTGATCATGTTTTGCTTGTAAGAGAGGTTTTAGTCAACGGGTCTGCAACATTCAGATCCGTATGTACTTTGCAAATCTCTAGGTCATATTGTAAATGCTGCTTCCACGCTCCACTTGGAGCTATTCCAAATGGTTGCTCCACTATATGTATCCGATTTGCTACTCAGAGTCATTCGGATAGGTGTTAAAGCTTGCATCGACGTAACCCTTTACGCCGAACTCTTTATCACCTCCATAATCGAGAAACATGTCCTTATTTACTCCAAGGACAACTTTGATCATTGTCCAATGATCCATTCATGGATCATTCTTGTACCCATTGACCGACTCATGGCAAGGCACACTTAGGTGCGGTACACAAAGATAGCATACTATAGAGCCTACGTCACGAAACATAGGGGACGGCCTTCGTCCTTTGTCTCTCTTCTGCCGTGGTCGAGTTTTAACTCTTAACTTCATACCTTACAACTCAGGCAAGAACTCCTTCTTTGACTGATCCATCTTGAACACCTTCAAGATTATGTCAAGGTATGTGCTCATTTGAAAGTACCATTAAGCGGTCTTGATCTATCCTCATAGATCTTGATGCTCAATGTTCAAGTAGCTTAATCCAGGTTTTCATTTGAAAAACACTTTTCAAATAACCCTATATGCTTTTCTGAAAATTCTACATCATTTCGATCATCAATATGTCAACAACATATACTCATCGAAATTCTATAGTGCTCCCACTCACTTCTTTGGAAATACAAGTTTCTCATAAACTTTGTATAAACCCAAAATCTTTGATCATCTCATCAAAGCGCACATTCCAACTCCGAGATGCTTACTCCGGTCCTTAGAAGGATCATTGGAGCCAGATACCTTTTAGCATCCTTAGGATCGACAAAAACTTTCTGATTGTATCACATACAACCTTTCCTTACGAAGACTGGTAAGGAAACTCGTTTTGACATCCATCTGCCAGATTTCATTAATGTAGCTAATGCTAACATGATTCCGACGGACTTAAGCATCGCTACGGATGAGAATATCTCATCGTAGTCAACTCCTTGAACTTGTGAAAAACTCTTCGCCACAAGTCTAGCTTCATAGACGGTGACATCACCGTCCTTGTCCGTCTTCTTCTTAAAGATCCATTTATCTCAATGGCTTGCCGATCATCGGGCAAGTCCACCAAAGTCCATGCTTTGTTCTGATACATGGATCCTATCTCGGAGTGCTTAGCTTTTAGCCATTTGTCGAATTTGGGCCCACCATCGCTTCTCCATAGCTCGTAGGTTCATTGTTGTCTAGCAACATGACCTTCAAGACAGGATTACTGTACCACTCAAGTAGTACGCATCCTTGTCACCCCTCGATGTCACGGTAGTGACTTGATCCAAGTTTCATGATCACTATCATAAGCTTCTACTTCAATTGGTGTAGGTGCCACAGAACAACTTCACGTGCCTGCTACACACCAGTTGTAGTGACGGTTCAATAACCATATCAAGTCTCCACCATCCTCCCACTCAACTTTTCGAGACAAACTTTTCCTCGAGAAAGGACCTGATTCAAGAAACAATCCCTATTGCTTTCGGATCTGAATTAGGAGGTATACCCAACTGTTTTGGGTGTCCTATGAAGATGCATTTTATCCGCTTTGGGTTCGAGCTTATCAACCTGAAACTTTTCATATAAGCGCCGCAACCCCAAACTTTTAAGAAACGACAACTTAGGTTTCTCCAAACCATAGTTCAAACAGGGTCGTCTCAACGGAATTATGTGGTGCCCTATTAAAGTGAGTGCGGTTGTCTCTAATGCCTAACCCATGAACGATAGTGGTAATTCGATAAGAGACATCATGGTACGCACCATATCCAATAGGGTGCAACTATGATGTTTGGACACACCATCACACTATGGTGTTCCAGCGGTATTAATTGTGAAACAATTTCCACAATGTCTTAATTATGCGTTACAAAGCTCAGTAACTCAGATACTCATCTCTATGACCATATCATAGACATTTTATCCTCTTGTCACAACGATCTTCAACTTCACTCTGAAATTACTTGAACCATTCAATAATTCAGACTTGTGTTTCATCAAGTAAATATACTCAACATCTACTCGAATCATCTGTGAAGTAAGAACATAACGATATTCATCAGCATGCCTCATCACTCATTGGACTGCACACATCAAAATGTGTTACTTCCAACAAGTTGCTATCTTGTTCCATCTTCTTTGAAACCGAGGCTTTTCACCATCTTGCCCATGTGTATGATTTGCATATCTCAAGTGATTCAAAATCAAGTGAGTCCAAACGATCCATCTGCATGGAGTTTCTTCATGCGTATACACCAATAGACATGGTTCGCATGTCTCAAACTTTTCAAAATGAGTGAGTCCAAAGATCCATCAACATGGAGCTTCTTCATGCGTTCTATACCAATATGACTCAAATGGCGATTGCCACAAGCAGGTGGTACTATCATTACTATCTTATATCTTTTGGCATGAAAATGTGTATCACTACGATCGAGATTCAACAAACCATTCCTTTAGGTGCAAGACCATTGAAGGTATTATTCAAATAAATAGAGTAACCATTATTCTCCTTAAATGAATAACCGTATTGCGATAGACATAATCCAATCATGTCTATGCTCAACGCAATCACCAAATGACAATTATTCAGGTTTAATACTAATCTTCATGGTAGAGGGAGCGTATGATGTTTGATCAAATCAAACTTGGAAACACTTCCAACACATATCGTCACTCACCTTTAGCTAGTCTCCGCTTATTCCGTAGCTCTTTTATTTCAAGTTACTAACACTTAGCAACCGAACCGGTATCTTAATACCCTGGTGCTACTAGGAGTACTAGTAAAGTACACATTAACATAATGTATATCCAATATACTTCTATCGACCTTGCCATCCTTCTCATCTACCAAGTATCTAGGGTAATTCTGCTCAAAGGGCTGTTCCCCTTATTACGTAAGCACTTAGTCTCGGGTTTGGGTTCAACCTTGGGTTTCTTCACTAGAGCGACAATCGATTTGCCGTTTCATGAAGTATCCCTTCTTGCCGTGCCCTTCTTGAAACTAGTGGTTTCACCAACCATCAACAATTGATGCTCCTTCTTGATTCCTACTTTCGCGGTGTCAAACATTGCGAATATCTCAAGGACCATCATATTTATCCCTGATTTGTTATAGTTCATCACGAAGCTCTAGCAGCTTGGTGGTAATGACTTCGGAGAAACATCACTATCTCTGGAAGATCAACTCCCACTCGATTCAAGTGATTGTTGCACTCGGGATTCGAGCACAAGCTCAACGATTGAGCTTTTCTCCCTTAGTTTGCAGGCTAAGAAAATCATCGGAGGTCTTATACCTCTTGACGTGGGCACGAGCCTGAAATCCCAATTTCAGCCCTCGAAACATCTCATATGTTCCGCGACGTTTCGAAAAACGTCTTTGGTGCCTCAACTCTAAACCGTTTAACTGAACTATCACGTAGTTATCAAAATGTGTATGTCCGATGTTCGCAACATCCACAGACGACGATTGGGGTTCAGCTCACTAAGCGGTGCATTAGGGACATAATCTTTCTACTGTCTGCATAACGGCTACTGTCATCTTTCAACTATATATTCTCTAGGAACATATCTAAACAGTGGAACTAAAGCGCGAGCTTACGACATAATTTGCAAAGATCTTTTGACTATGTTCAAGATAATTAAGTTCATCTTATGAACTCCCACTCAGATAGACATCCCTCTAGTCATCTAAGTGATTACATGATCCGAGTCAACTAGGCCGTGTCCGATCATCACGTGAGACGGACTAGTCATCATCGTTGAACATCTTCATGTTGATCGTATCTACTATACGACTCATGCTCGACCTTTCGGTCTCTGTGTTCCGAGGCCATGTCTGTACATGCTAGGCTCGTCAAGTTAACCCTAAGTGTTTCGCATGTGTAAATCTGTCTTACACCCGTTGTATGTGAACGTAAGAATCCATCACACCCGATCATCACGTGGTGCTTAGAAGCGACGAACTTTAGCAACGGTGCACGCTTAGGGAGAACACTTCTTGAAATAGTTGTAAGGGATCATCTTATTTACTACCGTCGTTCTAAGTAAACAAGATGCATAAACATAATAAACATCACATGCAATTATATATAGTAGTGACATGATATGGCCAATATCATATAGCTCCATTGATCTCCATCTTCGGGCTCCATGATCATCATCGTCACCGCATGACACCATGATCTCCATCATCATGATCTCCATCATCGTGTCTTCATGAAGTTGTCTCGCCAACTATTACTTCTACTACTATGGCTACCGGTTAGCAATAAAGTAAAGTAATTACATGGCGTTGTTTAATGACACGCAGGTCATACAATAAATAAAGACAACTCCTATGGCTCCTGCCGGTTGTCATACTCATCGACATGCAAGTCGTGAATCCTATTACAAGAACACGATCAATCTCATACATCACATATCATTCATCACATTCTTCTTGGCCATATCACATAACATAGCATACCCTGCAAAAACAAGTTAGACGTCCTCTAATTGTTGTTTGCATGTTTTACGTGGCTGCTATGGGTTTCTAGCAAGAACGTTTCTTACCTACGCAAAACCACAACGTGATATGCCAATTGCTATTTACCCTTCATAAGGACCCTTTTCATCGAATCCGTTCCGACTAAAGTGGGAGAGATCGGCACCCGCTAGCCACCTTATGCACCAAGTGCATGTCAGTGGAACCTCACGTGAAGAGTACGTGTAAGGTCGGTCCGGGCCGCTTCATCCCACAATACCGTCGAAACAAGATTGGACTAGTAACGGTAAGCATATTGAACATCATCAACGCCCACAACTACTTTGTGTTCTACTCGTGCAAAGAATCTACGCAATAGACCTAGCTCATGATGCCACCGTTGGGGAACGAGCAGAAATTCAAAATTTTCACGCATCACCAAGATCAATCTATGGAGATTCTAGCAACAAGAGGGAAGGAGAGTGCATCTACATACCCTTGTAGATCGTTAAGCGAAGCGTTCATGAGAACGGGGTTGAAGGAGTCGCACTGCACAGATCCAAATCACCGAAGATCCTAGTGCCGAACGGACGGCACCTCCGCGTTCAACACACTCGTCGTGATCCAAATCACCGGAGATCCTAGTGCCGAACGGACGGCACCTCCGCGTTCAACACACGTACAGCCCGGTGACGTCTCCCACGCCTTGATCCAGCAAGGAGGGAGAGGTTGAGGAAGACTCCATCCAGCAGCAGCACAACGGCGTGGTGGTGGTGGAGGAGCGTGGAAATCCAGCAGGGCTTCGCCAAGCACCACGGGAGAGGAGGAGGAGGAGAGGCAGGGCTGCACCAAGAGGGAGAAGTTCTCATGTCTGTTGGGCAGCCCACACCTCAAATAGAGATCGGGGAAGGGGAGGGGCTGTGCCCCCACCTAGGGTTCCCTCCCCAGGGGTGGAGGCAGCCCCAGATCCCATCTGGTGGCGGCCTGGGGAGAGGGGGAGGCGCACCTAGGGTGGGCCTTAGGGCCCATCAACCCTATGGTTTGCCCCCCTTCCCTCTTGGAGGCGCCTTGGGCCCTTGTGGGGGGGCGCACCAGCCCACTTGGGGCTGGTCCCCTTCCACACTTGGCCCAAGCAGCCCTCCGGGGTTAGTGGCCCCACTTGGTGGACCCCCGGGACCCTCCCGGTGGTCCCGGTACGTTACCGGAAAAACCCGAAACTTTTCCGGTGACCAAAACAGACTTCCCATATATAAATCTTTACCTCCCGACCATTCCGAACTCCTCGTGACGTCCGGATCTCATCCGGACTCCAAACAACATTCGGTAACCACATACAAACTTCCTTTATAACCTGGCGCCATCGAACCTTAAGTGTGTAGACCCTACGGTTCGGAGACATGTAGACATGACCGAGACGTTCTCCGTCAATAACCAACAGCGGGATCTGGATACCCATGTTGGCTCCCACATGTTCCACGATGATCTCATCGGATGAACCACGATGTCAAGGACTCAATCGATCCCGTATACAATTCCCTTTGTCTAGCGGTATTGTACTTGCGAGATTCGATCGTCGGTATCCGATACCTTGTTCAATCTCGTTACGGCAAGTCTCTTTACTCGTTCCGTAACACATCATCCCGTGATCAACCCCTTGGTCACATTGTGCACATTATGATGATGTCCTACCGAGTGGGCCCAAGAGATACCTCTCCGCTTCACGGAGTGACAAATCGATCTCGATTCGCCAACCCAACAGACACTTTTAGAGATACCCAGAGTGCACCTTTATAGCCACCCGATTCGTTGTGACGCTTTGGTACACCCAAAGCATTCCTACGGCATCCGGAGTTGCACAATCTCATGGTCTAAGGAAATGATACTTGACATTAGAAAAGCTTTAGCATACGAACTACGATCTTTGTGCTAGGCTTAGGATTGGTCTTGTCCATCACATCATTCTCGCTAATGATGTGATCCCGTTATCAACAACATCCAATGTCCATGGTCAGGAAACTGTAACCATCTATTGATCAACGAGCTAGTCAACTAGAGGCTTACTAGGGACATGGTGTTGTCTATGTACCCACACATGTATCTGAGTGTCCTATCAATACAATTATAGCATGGATAATAAACGATTATCATGAACAAGGAAATATAATAATAAATAATTTATTATTGCCTCTAGGGCATATTTTCAACAGGTTCCTTCTCTTCTTTGCTTGATTTCGAACTCGAGAAAGAACTTCAACTCTCCCATCATAGACATCTTGAACTTTGAGGTCATGAGAGCGGAAAATTCTTTATTGAAAGCTTTGTTAGGGGAACCAAAGATGATATCATCAACATATAGTTGGCACACAAACAACTCCCCTTTTACCTTCTTAGTAAAAAGAGTGGGGTCGATTTTCCCAATTTTGAACCCACGATCTTGTAACAACTCAGTAAGATGCTCATACCACGCACGTGGGGCTTGTTTAAGGCCATAGAGCGCTGATAACCCACAAGTGTAGGGGATAATTGTAGCCTCTTTCGATAAGTAAGAGTGTCGAACCCAATGAGGAGCTAAAGGTAGAACAAATATTCTCTCAAGTCCTATTCACATCGACATTTAATTTCACGCACACTTAGTGTTCGCCTTACCTAGAACAAGTATGAAACTAGAAGTACTTTGTAGGTGTGATGGGATAGGTTTGCAAGATAATAAAGAGCAAGTAAATAAAAGCTAGGGGCTGTTTAAATAAAGAAGCAATAAAGTAAATATAACGAGTGTGGAAAAATGGTGGTAGGAGTTGTGAAATTGTCCCTAAGCAACTGACTACTTTACTAGACCGATAGCAAATTTTATGTGGGAGAGGCCACTGCTAGCATGTCATCCCTGACTTGGAATTCTATGCACTTATGATTGGAACTATTAGCAAGCATCCGCAACTACTAACGCTCATTAAGGTAAAACCCAACCATAGCATTAAGATATATTGGTCCCCTTCAATCCCGTATGCATCAATGTCTATGCTAGATTGAAGCTTACATCACTCTTGCCCTCCAATACATAGTCCTATAAACATACAACTAACCCTATGGTGTGATCCACGCGCGCGCTCATATGATGGGCACCAAAGGACATCAACATAACCACAAGCAAATTAAACCAATCATAGCAATTCATCAATCACCGATAGGACAACAAAAATCTACTCAGACATCATAGGATGGCAACACATCATTGGATAATAATATGAAGCATACAGCACCATGTTCAAGTAGAGGGTACAGCGGGTTGCGGGAGAGTGGACCGCTGAATATAGAAGGGGGAAGGTGATGGAGATGTTGGTGAAAATGGCGGAGGTGTTGGTGAAGATCACGGTGATGATGATGGCCCCCGGCAGCGCTCCGGCGCCACTGGAAGCAAGGGGGAGAGAGCCCTCCTTCTTCTTCTTCTTCTTCTTTCTTGACCTCCTCCCTAGATGGGAGAAGGGTTTCCCCTCTGGTCCTTGGCTCCCATGGCGTGGGAGGGGCGAGAGCCCCTCCGAGATTGGATATGTCTCTCTGTCTCTCTCTGTTTCTGCGTTCCCAGATTCTGCCCCTTCACCGTTTGTTTTATATCCGGAGATCCGTAACTCTGATTGGGGTGAATCTTTCGCCCAGATCTTTCTCATAAAATTAGCTTTCTTGCGGCAAAAGAAGAGCGTCAACCGCCTTTCGAGGGGCCCAGGAGAGTCCAGGGCGCGCCCCTATCTCCTGGCCCCCTCGGGCACCGTCTCGTGTTGATTTTACTTCCCAAAAATCACAAATATTCCAAAATAATTCTCCGTCCGTTTTTATCCCGTTTGGACTCCATTTGATATGGGGTTTATGCGAAACATAAAACATGCAACAGACATGAACTGACACTGGGCACTGGATCAATATGTTAGTCCCAAAAATAATATAAAAAGTTGCCAAAAGTATATGAAAGTTGAATAATATTGGAATGAAACAATCAAAAAATATAGATACGACGGAGACGTATCAAGCGCCTTGTTGAGTTGGTACACATGATTGGGGAAATAGGGATCCTCGAACCCCAGGGGTTGTTTGACATACACCAACTCATTAATGGGACCATTAAGAAAAGCACTCTTCACATCCATTTGTTGCAACTTGAAATTATGATGAGAAGCATAAGGAATCAACAAACGAATAGGTTCAAGGCGAGCGACGGGAGCAAAGGTTTCACCGTAGTCGATACCCTCGACTTGGGAGTAGCTTTGTGCCACCAAATGAGCCTTGTTGCGAACAACGATGCCGTGAGCATCTTGCTTGTTCTTGAATATCCACTTGGTTCCAATGACATTATGATTTCTGGTTGGCCTTGGCACTAATTTCCGCACTTGGTTGTGCTCAAAGTTGTTGAGTTCTTCATGCATGGCATTGAGCCAATCCGGATCCTCGAGCGCCTCATAAACCTTTTGGGGTTTGACACAAGAAACAAACGTGTGATGTTCACAATAGTTTGCTAATTGTCTATGAGTGCTTACCCCCTTTCTTAGGCTTCCAACCACATTCTCCATGAGATGACCTTTGGTAGTAAGCTTGGAAGCGATCTTCGCGGCACGACGCTCTAATTCCTCCTCGGATGTGAAAAGAGGAGGGGTAACTTGATCATCTTGAGCGCCATCTTGAGCTTGTTCTTAATCTTGAACTTGCTCGAAAGGGAGAACTTGACCTTGGGCATCACATGGTGGTTCACCACCATCTTTAGGTTGATCTTGCCCTTGATCTTGTTCACGAGGTTGAGGGCCTTCACTTTATTCTTCGGAAGCGTGTGGGTCTTGGGTTGGTGATGGCTCCACTTGAGTGGAGCATTGTCCTTCTCCTTCGGCCACAAGGGGTTTCTCAATGGCTAGGATATGACTAACACCCATTCTTCTTATGGCTTGGGGAGGAATTTCATCACCTACATCACAAGTACCACTTTGCTCCACTTGGGAGCCGTTATTCTCGTCAAACTCCACATTACACGTCTCCTCAATGAGTCTGGTGGACTTGTTGAGGACTCGGTAAGCATGAGAGTTTGTAGCATAACCAACAAATATGCCCTCATGAGCTCTAGCCTCAAATTTAGACAAACGAACACCTTTCTTGAGAATGAAACACTTACACCCGAACACCCGGAAGTACTTTAGGTTGGGCTTGTTACCGGTGAGTATTTCATAAAGAGTCTTGTTCAAGCCTTTGCGGAGATAGAGCCGATTGGATGCATGACATGCTATGTTGATGGCTTCGGCCCAAAAGTTGTAAGGGACTTGAACTCCACCATCATGGTGAAGGAAATATGCCCTAGAGGCAATAATAAAGTTATTATTTATTTCCTTATTTCATGATAAATGTTTATTATTCATGCTAGAATTGTACTAACCGGAAACTTAGTACATGTGTGAATACATAGACAAACAGAGTGTCACTAGTATGCCTCTACTTGACTAGCTCGTTGAATCAAAGATGGTTAAGTTTCCTAGCAATAGACATGAGTTGTCATTTGATTAACGGGATCACATCATTAGAGAATGATGTGATTGACTTGACCCATTCCGTTAGCTTAGCACTTGATCGTTTAGTTTGTTGCTATTGCTTTCTTCATGACTTATACATGTTCCTATGACTATGAGATTATGCAACTCCTGCCACCGACGGAACACTTTGTGTGCTACCAAACGTCACAACGTAATCGGGTGATTATAAAGGTGCTCTCTGGTGTCTTCGAAGGTACTTGTTGAGTTGGCGTATTTCGAGATTAGGATTTGTCACTCCGATTGTCGAAGAGGTATCTCTGGGCCTTCTCGGTAATGCACATCACTATAAGCCTTGCAAGCAATGTGACTAATGAGTTAGTTGCGGGATGATGTATTACGCAATGAGTAAAGAGACTTGTCAGTAACGAGATTGAGCTAGGTATTGAGATACCGACGATCGAATCTCGGGAAACTAACATACCGATGACAAAGGGAAGAACGTATGTTGTTATGCGGTTTGAGCGATAAAGATCTTCGTAGAATATGTGGGATCCAATATGAGCATCCAGGTTCCGCTATTGGTTATTGACCGGAGATGTGTCTCGATCATGTCTACATAGTTCTCGAACCCGTAGGGTCCGCACGCTTAACGTTCGGTGACGATTTATATTATGAGTTATGTGTTTTGATGTACCGAAGGTAGTTCGGAATCCCGGATGAGATCGGGGACATGACGAGGAGTCTCGAAATGGTTGACGTAAAGATTGATATATTGGACGACTATATTTGGACATCCGAAAGGTTCCGAGTAATTTGGGTATTTATTGGAGTACCGGAGAGTTACGGGAATTCGCCAGGGAGTATATGAGCCTTATTGGGCTTTAAGGGAGAGAGAGGCAGGCCGCGCGCCCCCCCAAAACCTAGTCCGAATTGGACTAGGGGGAGGGGCGTCACCCCCTCCTTCCTTCTCTTCTCTCTTCCCTTTCCTTGACTCCTACTCCTACTACATGGAAGGGGGGAATCCTACTCCCGGTGGGAGTAGGACTCCCCAGGGCGCGCCATAGAAAGGGACAGTCCCTCCCATCCTCTCCTCCTTTATATACCGAGGCTAGGGGCACCCCGTGACACACAAGTTGATATGTTGATCTCTCCCAGCCGTGTGCAGTGCACCCCTCCACCATATTCCACCTCGGTAATATCGTAGCAGTACTTAGGCGAAGTCCTGCATCGGTAGCATCATCAACACCGTCATCACGCCATCGTGCTGATGGAACTCTCCTGCAAAGCTCTGCTGGATCGGAGTTCATGGGACGTCATTGAGATGAACGTCTGCTGAACTCGGAGGTGCCGTACATTCGGTACTTGGATCGGTCGAATCGTGAAGACGTACGACTACATCAACCGCGTTGTGCTAAGCTTCCGCTTACGGTCTACGAGGGTACGTGGACGACACTCTCCCCTCTCGTTGCTATGCATCACCATGATCTTGCGTGTGCGTAGGAAAATTTTGAAATTACTACATTCCCCAACAGTGGCATCCGAGTCAGGTTTATGCGTAGATGTTATATGCACGAGTAGAACACAAGTGAGTTGTGGGCGATACAAGTCATACTGCTTACCAGCATGTCATGCTTTGGTTTGGCGGTATTGTTGGATGAAGCGGCCCGAACCGACATTACGCGTACGCTTACGCGAGACTGGTTCTACCGACGTGCTTTGCGACCAACATTACGTGTACGCTTACGCGAGACTGGTTCTACCGACGTGATTTGCACATAGGTGGTTGGCGGGTGTCAGTTTCTCCAACTTTAGTTGAACCAAGTTGGATACACCTGGACCTTGAGAAGGTTAAAACAACACTAACTTGACAAAATATCGTTGTGGTTTTTATGCGTAGGTAAGAACGGTTCTTGCTAAGCCCGTAGCAGCCACGTAAAACTTGCAACAACAAAGTAGAGGATGTCTAACTTGTTTTTGCAAGGCATGTTGTGATGTGATCAAGACATGATGAGATATAAGTTGTTGTATGAGATGATCATGATTTGTTGAAGTTATCGACAACTGGCAGAAGCCTTATGGTTGTCTCTTTATTGCATAAGATGCAAGCTCCAAATAATTGCTTTACTTTATCGCTATGCGATAGCAATAGTTGCAAGGGAAATAGGTGGCGAGACAACCATGTGATGACACGTTGATATAGATCAAGATGATGGATATCATGGTGTCATGCCGGTAAGGATGGAGATCATGACGATGCTTTGGAGATGGAGATCAAAGCCACAAGATGATGATGGCCATATCTTGTCACATATTTTGATTGCATGTGATGTTTATCTTTTATACATCTTATTTTGCTTAGTTCGGCAGTAGCTTTATAAGATGATCTCTCACTAAATTTCAAGGTAAAAGTGTTCTCCCTAAGTATGCACCGTTGCCAAAGTTCGTCGTGCCGAGACACCACGTGATGATCGGGTGTGATAAGCTCAACGTTCACATACAACGGGTGCAAGCCAGTTTTGCACACGCGGAAATACTCGGGTTAAACTTGACGAGCCTAGCATATGCAGATATGCCCTTGGAACACTGGAGACCGAAAGGTCAAGCGTGAATCATATAGTAGATTTTATCAACATATTTATGTTCACCATTGAAAACTACTCCATTTCACGTGATGATCGGAACTGGTTTAGTCTATTTGGATCACGTGATCACTTAGATGATTAGAGGGATGTCTGTCTAAGTGGGAGTTCTTAAGTAATATGATTAATTGAACTTTAATTTATCATGAACTTAGTCCTGATAGTATTTTGCAAATAATGTTGTAGATCAATAGCTCGCGTTGTTGCTTCCCTATGTTTTATATGTGTTCCTAGAGAAAACTAAGTTGAAAGATGATAGTAGCAATGATGCGGACAGGTCCGTGATCTCGAGGTTTATCCTCATTGCTGCACAGAAGAATTATGTCCTTGATGCACCGCTAGGTGACAGACCTATTGCAGGAGCAGTGCAGACGTTATGAACATTTGGCTAGCTCAATATGATGACTACTTGATAGTTTTGTGCACCATGCTTAACGGCTTAGAATCGGGACTTCAAAGACGTTTTGAACGTCATGGACCATATGAGATGTTCCAGGAGGTGAAGTTAATATTTCAAGCAAATAACCGAGTTGAGAGATATGAAGTCTGCAACAAGTTATATAGCTAAAAGATGGAGGAGAATAGCTCAAGCAGTGAGCATATGCTCAGATTGTCTGGGTACTACAATCGCTTGAATCAAGTGGGAGTTAATCTTCCAGATAAGATAGTGATTGACAGAGTTCTCTAGTCACCATCACCAAGTTAGTAGAACTTCATGATGAACTATAGTATGCAAGGGATGACAAAAACGATTCCCGAGCTTTTCATGTTGATGAAATCGATGAAGGCAGAAATCAAGAAAGAGCATCAAGTGTTGATTAACAAGACCACTAGTTTCAAGAAAAGGGCAAAGGGAAAGAAAGGGAACTTCATGTAGAATGGCAAGCTAGTTGTCACTTTCGTGAAGAAGCCCAAAGCTAGACTAAAGCCTGAAACTGAGTGCTTCTACTACAAAGGAAATGGTCACTAGAAGCGGAAATGCCCTGAATAATTTGGTGGATAAGAAGGATGGCAAAGTGAACAAGGGTATATTTGAAATACAGGTTATTGTTGTGTACCTTACTAGTGTTTATAGTAGCCCCTGGGTATTTGATACTTGTTCGGTTGCTAAATATTAGTAACTCAAAACATGAGTTATAGAATAAACAAATACTAGTTGAGGGTGAAGTGACGATGTGTGTTGGAAGTGGTTCCAAGATTGATATGATCATCATCACACACTCCCTATACTTTTGGGATTAGTGTTAAACCTAAATAAATGTTATTTGGCGTTTGCGTTGAGCATGAATATGATTTGATCATGTTTATTGCAATACGGTTATTCATTTAAAGTCAGATAATAATTTTTGTTCTTTACATGAATAAAACCTTCGATGGTCATACACCCAATGAAAATAGTTTGTTGGATCCCCACCATAGTGATACACATATTCATAATATTGATGCCAAAAGATGCAAAGTTGATAATGATAGTGCAACTTATTTGTGGCACTGCCATTTGGGTCATATCAGTGTAAAGCGCATGAAGAAACTCCATAAAGATGGATTTTTTGAATCACTTGGTTTTGAATGATTTGATGCTTGCGAACCGTGCCTTTTGGGAAAGATGACCAAAACTCCGTTCTTTGGAACAATGGAACGAGCTACTGACTTGTTGGAAATAATACATACCGATGTATGCGGTCCAATGAGTGTTGATGCTCGTGGCAGGTATCGTTATTTTCTGACCTTCACAGATGATTTGAGCAGATATGAGTATATCTTCTTAATGAAGCACAAGTCTGAAACATTTGAAAAGTTCAAAGAATTTAAGAGTGAAGTGGAGAATCATCATAACAAGAAAATAAAGTTTCTACAATCTGATCGTAGAGGAGAATATTTGAGTTACGAGTTTGGCCTTCATTTAAAAACAATGTGGAAAAGTTTCACAGCTCACGCCACATGGAACACCACAGCGTAATGGTGTGTCCGAACGTCCTAACCGCACTTTATTGGATATGGTGCGATCAATGATGTATCATACCGATTTATCACTATCGTTTTGGGGTTATGCTTTAGAGACGGCTGCATTCACGTTAAATAGGGCACCATCAAAATCCGTTGAGACGACGCCTTATGAACTATGGTTTGGCAAGAAACCAAAGTTGTCGTTTCTTAAAGTTTGGGGCTGCGATGCTTATGTGAAAAAGCTTCAACCTGATAAGCTCGAACCCAAATCGGAGAAATGTGTGTTCATAGGATACCCAAAGGAAACTGTTGGGTACACCTTCTATCACAGATCCGAAGGCAAGGCATTCGTTGCTAAAAATGGATCCTTTCTAGAGAAGGAGTTTCTCTCGAAAGAAGTGAGTGGGAGGAAAGTAGAACTTGATGAGGTAACTGTACCTGCTCCCTTATTGGAAAGTAGTTCATCACAGAAACCGGTTCCTGTGACGCATACACCAATTAGTGAGGAAGCTAATGATATTGATCATGAAACTTCAGATCAAGATACTACCGAACCTCGTAGGTCAACCAGAGTAAGATCCGCTCCAGAGTGGTACGGTAATCCTATTCTGGAGGTCATGTTACTTGACCATGGCGAACCTATGAACTATGAGGAAGCGATGATGAGCCTAGATTCCGCAAAATGGCTAGAGGCCATGAAATCTGAGATGGGATCCATGTATGAGAACAAAGTGTGGACTTTGGTTGACTTGCCCGATGATCGGCAAGCCATCGAGAATAAATGGATCTTCAAGAGGAAGACAAACGCTGATAGTAGTGTTACTATCTACAAAGCTCGACTTGTCGCAAAAAGTTTTTCGACAAGTTCAAGGTGTTGAATACGATGAGATTTTCTCACTCATATCGATGCTTAAGTCTGTCTGAAGCATGTTAACAATTGCTACATTTTACGAAATCTGGCAAATGGATGTCAAAACTGCATTCCTTAATGGATTTATTAAAGAAGAGTTGTATATGATACAACCAGAAGGTTTTGTCAATCCTAAAGGTGCTAACAAAGTGTACAAGCTCAAGTGATCCATCTATGGACTGGTGCAAGCATCTCTGATTTGTAATATACGCTTTGATGAGTTGATCAAAGCATATAGTTTTATCTGCACTTGCGGTGAAGCCTGTATTTACAGGAAAGTGAGTGGGAGCACTACAACATTCTGATAAAGTATACGTGAATGACATATTGTTGATCAGAAATAATGTAGAATCTTCTGGAAAGCATAAAGGAGTATTTGAAAGGAGTTTTTCAAAGAAAGACCTCGGTGAAGCTGCTTACACATTGAGTATCAAGATCTATAGAGATAGATCAAGACGCTTGATAAGATTTTTCAATGAGTACATACCTTGATAAGATTTTGAAGTAATTCAAAATGGAACAGTCAAAGAAGGAGTTCTTGCCTGTGTTGCAAGGTGTGAAGTTGAGTAAGACTCAAAACCCAACTATGGCGTAAAAATAGAAAGAGAATGAAAAGTCATTCCCTATGCCTCACCATAGGTTCTATAAAGTATGCTATGTTGTGTACTGCACCTATTGTATACCTTGCTCTGAGTTTGGCAAGGGAGTACAATTTTGATCTAAGAGTAGATCACTGGACAATGGTCAAGAATATCCTTAGTGAGGACTAAGGAAATATTTCTCGATTATGGAGGTGATAAAAGAGCCCATGGTAAAGAGTTACATCGGTGCAAGCTTTTACACCGATCCAGATGACTCTAAGTCTCGGATACATATTGAAAGTGTGAGCAATTAGCTAGAGTAGCTCCGTGCAGAGCATTGTAGACATAAAATATTTTGCAAAATACATACGACTCTAAATGTGACAGACCCGTTGACTAAACTTCTCTCATGAGCAAAACATGATCACACCTTAGCATTCTTTGGGTGTTAATCACATATCGATGTGAACTAGATTATTGACTCTAGTAAACCCTTTGGGTGTTAGTCACATGAAGATGTGAACTATGGGTGTTAATCACATACAGGTGTGAATATTGGTGTTAAATCACATGGTGATGTGAACTAGATTATTGACTCTAGTGCAAGTGGGAGACTGAAGGAAATATGCCCTAGAGGCAATAATAAAGTTATTATTTATTTCCTTATTTCATGATAAATGTTTATTATTCATGCTAGAATTGTATTAACCGGAAACTTAGTACATGTGTGAATACATAGACAAACAAAGTGTCACTAGTATGCCTCTACTTGACTAGCTCGTTGAATCAAAGATGGTTAAGTTTCCTAGCCATAGACATGAGTTGTCATTTGATTAACGGGATCACATCATTAGAGAATGATGTGATTGATGTAACATCCCAAATTTTCAGATTTGGAATGTTAATAGGATCATTCTTTGTCATCATGATTTCTATGCATATTTGAAATTTTCTGAATATTCAAATCATTATGCAACTAAAGGCAATTTATTGGAGTGGAGATAATATGACTTCTCCCCTATTTTAAAAATGTTCATAATGTCCAGAATATTATTTCCTGTTCATTTGATATGTTCTGGTATTTTTCATAATCTTCAAAATATATTATTTGATTGTTTTATTGCTGTTTGTACAAATTTCCAAAATTGCATTACAGGTGGAACTATTGTTCCTGTAATATATTATTAGTATTAGTATTTTACTGTGTGTTCTGGTATTTTTAGGAAGTAATCTTCTATTTTAGTTTTATCCAATTAGACCTTCTGTTCAATATAATTACTCAGCCAGACATCACTGTTCGTATGGGCTTGGACAGCCGCAACCGATTTCTATTTCCTCGCCCGGTGCGTGCAGCAGCAGCAGCACAGCGATAGCAAGCCGGCCCATCTTGGCGCAGCAGAGCCCACCCCGCAACCTTTTTTTTCTCTTTTCTTCCCTGTGCCGCTGACTACCGTGGCCCGCCTGTCATCTCCCTCCCGAAGCCGTGTTCGTCAGGAACACCTGTAGCTGCCGCACCCGACCTCAGTCGGATCGATCGATTTCAATCGATCTGCTGCCCTTTGCCCCGTCCTGACTCCATATATATACTCCCCACGTCCTGCTTGACCTATTTTTCGCCAAAATCGCAATCTCCCGTGCCCTAGGTTGATTTCGCAATCTCGCCGGAGTTCCGCTGCAGAAGCTCCTTCGCCGGTCGTTTCCGTCGCGCCTGAAGGTTCTCAGCATCTCCTCTTGTCCTTATTCTATTCTCCCCTATCTCCTCTACCTCCCTCACTCATATTATCATGCAGGGAGTCACTGAAACGAGATCAAGAACCTCCACCCGAAGCAGACCACCGCCGGCGACACTCCAGCCCTTCGGCATCGCCAACAGAGGAAGCCCCGTCGCTGTCCAACGTCACCTAACCAACCGCCGTACGCCGCCCATCCATCCACCCACTCACCGCCTCCGGAGACCCGCCAGAGACGCGCCACCATCGCCGCCCGAGCCGCCGGCGTCGTTCTTCTCCAACTCCGGTGACGCCTCAATCTGTTTCCTCCGGTGAGCCGATCTTATCCGTCCGATCTCCCTCTGACGGTCCAGATTAAATCATGTTCTTTTTTTTCCCTCTCGAATAGGTATGCACTATTTAGAGGCCGTTTGCCGTTTAGTCCATGCAGCGGACACTACCCAGCCACTAGTAATGCGCCACGTGGCAACGCCACAGCAGCCGCAACAGTTCTTCCAGGAACACTTTTTGGCACAATTCTTTTGGGCAGATTTCATATAATATTTTCATTTAGGTTTATCTTGAGATCCGTAACTCCAAATTCATCGATTCTTTTTCCTGTGTACTCATATTGACCAGGAGCATCTAGTAGAACCAAAGTTTCAAACTTTTGCACTGTTCAAATTTGAATTTGCTCAAATTTGAATTCAAACTTCCGGAGGCCATATCTTTTAAACCGTTGATCCAAATCAGTTGATTCTTTTTGCATTGTGATCCTACTAGGATGTAGATAATATATACATACTAATATGTTCTATTAATTAAGTTTTTATTTAAATTCCTTGTTGTTTACTTTATTGTGGTGTTATGTGAGCACGATTTATTTATCAGTGCCTTTTTTAATCATATAGTTTGTCCGGAGTGCGAAGCGGATCGGAATTAATCGTTAGAGTACTTCAGCACCGTTCAAGGCAAGTCTGCACTTTTGATTATGCTCATCATATATGTCTGCTATGCACTGTTATGATATGTTATATTGCTTGTCGCCATGTGAGTGTCCTGTTTGCATTGTTTAATTGTATGCTTGGATTTGCTATGGTAGACGCGGGTATGTGTGAGTGATGCATGGAAGTGGTGTGCATTTATAGCTGTAGGCTCGGGACTTTTACTCACGTGAATGCGTCACTGGCTGAGCACTCTATTGTCCCTAGAGAATGCGCCATGACTGAGCGCACTTGAGTTGTCGGGGCTTTTTCTCACGTGAATGCGTCACTGGCTGAGCGCTCTATTGTCCCTAGAGAATGCGCCATGACTGAGCGCACTTGAGAGATCTTGAAGATCTTTATCATCTGTGTTGTTTGCACCTTGCCTATGTCGTGGAGGTAGGTGAAGGTAGATTTATGCGAAACCAAACTTGAGTGTTTTGTTTGTCATACTTTTCTTGTGGATGTAGGTTTGCTTTATCATATTGTATGATTTGCCAATACATTGAATGTATTGACCCTTGTGGCTGCAACTTATCATGTTGCAGGATTTTCAGATGGTTAGTGAGATACAGTAGGGTTGCGAGTCTTCACTCAGCATTTTCGCTAGTGGGCATTGACGGGACTCATCATCTATTATGCTACATTTTCACTGTTATTATTGAATAAGTTAGCCATGTGATATTCAGTTTGTCATACTTTATAAATTCTGGATCATACGTTATAGTAAATGATGCACTTGTTATTTGATATTCATATGTACTGTGTGTGCTAGCGAATCGATCCAGGGACTAGCACAGTGAGCACAGAGATATCGAATCTTATCAGGTTCGGGTCGTTACAATTGACTTGACCCATTCCGTTAGCTTAGCACTTGATCGTTTAGTATGTTGCTATTGCTTTCTTCATGACTTATACATGTTCCTATGACTATGAGATTATGCAACTCCCGTTTACCGGAGAAACACTTTGTGTGCTACCAAACGTCACAATGTAATTGGGTGATTATAAAGGTGCTCTACAGGTGTCTCCGAAGGTACTTGTTGAGTTGGCGTATTTCAAGATTAGGATTTGTCACTCCGATTGTCGGAGAGGTATCTCTGGGCCCTCTCGGTAATGCACATCACTATAAGCCTTGCAAGCAATGTGACTAACGAGTTAGTTGCGGGATGATGTATTACGGAACGAGTAAAGAGACTTGCTGGTAACGAGATTGAGCTAGGTATTGAGATACCGACGATCGAATCTCGGGCAACTAACATACCGATGACAAAGGGAACAACGTATGTTGTTATGCGGTTTGACCGATAAAGATGTTCGTAGAATATGTGGGAGTCAATATGAGCATCCAGGTTACGCTATTGGTTATTGACCGGAGATGTGTCTCGGTCATGTCTACATAGTTCTCGAACCCGTAGGGTCCGCACGCTTAATGTTCGGTGACGATTTATATTATGAGTTATGTGTTTTTATGTACCAAAGGTAGTTCGGAGTCCCGGATGAGATCGGGGACATGACGAGGAGTCTCAAAATGGTCGAGACGTAAAGATCGATATATTGGACGACTATATTCGGACATCGGAAAGGTTCCGAGTGATTCAGGTATTTATCGGAGTACCGGAGAGTTACGGGAATTCGCGGGGGAGTATGTGGGCCTTATTAGGCTTTAAGGAAGAGAGAGAGAGGCAGGCCGCGCGCCCCCAAGGCCTAGTCCGAATTGGACTAGGGGGAGGGGCGGCGCCCCCTCCTTCCTTCTCGGGGGGCGGGGAATCCTACTCCCGGTGGGAGTAGGACTCCCTAGGGCGCGCCATAGAGAGGGCCGGTCCATCCCCTCCTCCCCTCCTTTATATATTGAGGCTAGGGGCACCCCATGACACACAAGTTGATCTTTTGATCTCTCCCAGCCGTGTGGGTGTCCCCTCCACCATATTCCACCTTGGTAATATCGTAGCAGTGCTTAGGCAAAGCCCTACGTCGGTAGCATCATCAACACCGTCATCACGTCGTCGTGCTGACGGAACTCTCCCGCAAAGCTCTGCTGGATCGGAATTCGTAGGACGTCATCAAGCTGAATGTGTGCTGAACTCGGAGGTGCCGTACGTTCGGTACTTGGATCGGTCGGATCGTGAAGACATACGACTACATCAACCGCGTTGTACTAACGCTTCCGCTTATGGTCTACGAGGGTAGGTGGACGACACTCTCCCCTCTCGTTGCTATGCATCACCATGATCTTGCGTGTGCGTAGGAAATTTTTGAAATTACTACGTTCCCCAACACATGGTCCTTGCCGCATCCATCAACGTCCGGTTGTTCCTCTCTGCGACACCATTTTATTGAGGGGTGTATGGTGCAGAATACTGATGCTTGATCCCCTCATCACTAAGAAACTCATCCAAGGTGTAGTTCTTGAACTTGGTGCTGTTGTCACTCCTTATTGTCAAGATCTTTGCATCATGTTGACGTTGAGCTTCATTTGCAAAGTCGATGACGGTTTGTTGAGTCTCACTCTTCCTCTTGAAGAAATATACCCAAGTGTATCTTGAATAATCATCCACAATCACCAAGCAATACTTTCTACCCCCAAGACTATCAAAGGATGGAGGCCCAAAGAGATCCATGTGAAGGAGCTCCAAGGGTCTCTTCGAGTAGATGATAGTCGTGGGGGGTGAGCCTTCTCATGTAGCTTTCCTTTGATACAAGCACTGCAAGCACGATTGGCAAAACTAACATTTTTAGTCCACGGACATGGCCCCCCTTGAGAATACTTTGCAAAGATCTCATATTGACGTGGGCTAAACGACGATGCCAAAGCCATCCCACATCAACTTTAGCCATTAGGCATGTCGCGCTCTTAGTGGGTCGCTCCAAAAATTTAATCACATAAAGACCGTTCTCGACATGCCTAACAAAGGCTACTTTAAGAGTCTTGCTCCACAAGAGGGCCACGATATCAATACCAAAGAATGTGGCAAAGCCCATGAGTGCAAGTTGACGAACGGAAAGAAGATTGTAAGCAAGGGACTCAACAAGCATGACTTTATTGATCGTGAGATCATGAGAAATGACAACCTTGCCAAGACCCAATACCTTAGAAGACGAGGCATCACCCCACTCGACGTTGGTGGGCATAGAAGGGATCTTGTGCACGTCCACCACCAAGTCCTTGCTTCCGGTCATATGATTTTTGGCTCCACTATCGAGCAACCATGATCCCTCACCGAAGCAAACACCTACAAGAGATCAATGCTTGGTTTTAGGTACCCATTTTGTAATGGGTCCTTTGATGTTAGTAACAAGGGTCTTCGGAACCCAAATAGACCATTCAATGTACTCATATGGAGAACCGACAAATTTAGCATAAACATGTCCATCACTAGCACGGCACAACACATAAGAAGGGTTAAAGTCGCCAGCTTTGTTGGAAGGGGTAGCATTGCCCTTTTTGACATCACCACCATTCACATTATTCTTCTTCTCCTTAGGAGCACCCTCTCCCTCCTTCACAAAAGTTTGCTTGAGAGGGGGAGGTCGTTTGGTCTTGTCGTTCTTCCTCTTGTTCTTGGACTTGGGTGCGAACCCAACTTCCTCCTTGGCCACAACTTCCTTTTGATTGCTCAAAAGGTCATTGAGATTCTTCTCACCTTGTATGCACGTCACAAGTCCTTCTCCTTGGTTAGCTTCACTTGGAGTTGATCATGAGACTCCTTGAGGCTAGAATGATCACCCTTCAAGACCTTGTGGGCCTTGTCGAGTATATCAAACTCCTCCTTGAGTCTAGCATGGTCAACTCCAAGTTTAGCCTTCTCGGAATTTAGCACACGAGATACAACAAGAGCATGATCAAGATCTTTCTTTAATTTAGCATGGTCATTGTTGTGTGACTCCTCAAGAGCCAAACGATGCCCACGCTCTTCCTCAAGAGCATTAGAGAGATCCGATATCTCATCGGCATAGTCACGACTATGACCTTCCATATTAGAGATGGTTTCTTCATGAGCCTCGATCATGTCATGGGCTTCACCAAGTTATTCTAAGATAGCAACAAAGTGCTTCTTGGATTTGCCCTTGAGCATACTCATAAAAGACTCAAATTATTTTAATTCCTCATTAGACCCCTCACTTTCATCAATGCAATCCGTCAAGGAGGGATTAGTAATGATGGTGGTTTTGATGTTGGGGGTTACCTTGTTGGTGGTTTTAGCCATGAGGCACTTGGCGGTGATGTTCTCGTTGGGTGAGTCGAAGAGGGACACCCGTGGAGTTGTGGCAATGGCAATGGAGGCCATGGCCATGGCTTCACTATCTTCATCATCATCATCATCCTCATGGTATTCTTATGGAACCACCAACCCCTCTAGTTGGAGTCTTCTTGGTGAAGTTGTTCTTGTTGGGGAAGGACTTGGCTTTGTCTTTTCAGATGACCTAAGTTTTATCAATCCGTGGGAGGCGTAGGATGAAGATGGTCTCTCTCAAACAACCCTGCAACCAAATAGCAAAGAGTCTCTTGTGTCCCCAACACACCCAATACAATGGTAAATTGTATAGGTGCACTAGTTCGGCGAAGGGATGGTGATACAAGTGCAATATGGATAGTAGATAAAGGTATTTGTAATCTGAAATTATAAAAACAGCAAGGTAACAAGTGATAAAAGTGAGCGTAAACCGTATTGCAATGGTAGGAAACAAGGCCTAAGGTTCATACTTTCACTAGTGCAAGTTCTCTCAACAATAATAACATAACTGGATCATATAACTATCCCTCAACATGCAACAAAGAGTCACTCCAAAGCCACTAATGGCGGAGAACAAACGAAGAGATTATGGTAGGGTACGAAACCACCTCAAAGTTATCCTTTATGTTCTAACTATTCAAGAGTCCGTAGTAAAATAACATGAAGCTATTCTTTCCGTTCAATCTATCATAGAGTTCATACTAGAATAACACCTTAAGACACAAATCAACCAAAACCCTAATGTCACCTAGATACTCCATTGTTACCTCAAGTATCCGTGGGTATGATTATACGATATGCATCACACAATCTCAGATTCATCTATTCAACCAACACAAAGTACTTCAAAGAGTGCCCCAAAGTTTCTACTGGAGAGTCAAGACGAAAACGTGTGCCAACCCCTATGCATAGGTTCATGGGCGGAACCTGCAAGTTGATCACCAAAACATACATCAAGTGGATCATGTGAATATCCCATTGTCACCACAGATAAGCACGGCAAGACATACATCAAGTGTTCTCAAATCCTTAAAGACTCAATCAGATAAGATAACTTCAAAGGGAAAACTCAATCCATTACAAGAGAGTAGAGGGGGAGAAACATCATAAGATCCAACTATAATAGCAAAGCTCGCGATACATCAAGATCGTGCCATAGAGAGAACACGAGAGAGAGAGAGATCAAACACATAACTACTGGTACATACCCTCAGCCCCGAGGGGGAACTACTCCCTCCTCGTCATGGAGAGCGCCGAGATGATGAAGATGGCCACCGGTGATGGGTTTCCCCTCCGGCAGGGTGCCGGAACAGGCTCCCGAGAGGTTTTTGGTGGCTACAGAGGCTTGCGGCGGCGGAACTCCCGATCTATCTTCCTCTTCGATGTTTTTAGGGTATATGGGAATATATAGGCGAAAGAAGTCGGTCGAGGGACGCTCGAGGGACCCACGAGACAGGGGGGCGCGCCCAGTAGGGGGGGGGGGCGTGCCCCCCACCCTTGTGGCCACCTCGAAGCTTCCTTGACTTCAACTCCAAGTCTCCTGGATCACATCCGTTCCAAAATAACGCTCCCGAAGGTTTCATTCCGTTTGGACTCCGTTTGATATTCCTTTTCTTCGAAATACTGAAATAGGCAAGAAAACAACAATATGGGTTGGGCCTCCGGTTAATAGGTTAGTCCCAAAAATAATATAAAAGTGTATAATAAAGCCCATAAACATCCAAAACAGATAATAAAATAGCATGAATGCTTCATAAATTATAGATACGTTGGAGACGACAAGATCCCTAAGCTTAATTCCTACTCGTCCTCGCGTAGGTAAATGATAAAAGAAAGAATTTATGAAGTGTGAATGCTAGCAGGTGCACAAGTTTGATCAATGATAATTTCAATCACCTTTTCTAGCATGTTTATATGTCATAAGAGTAGTTCATCTCATAAAACTTCTCACGATCAAGTAACAAGCTATTCACATGTTAAAGCATAGACCATAAACTTTCTTGAAAACTAACAAACTTCATTCTCAGTCATCAAACAATTGTAATTCATCTTATTTTCAGGAAGGGTCTATGTCAGAGCTTTGATTTAGCAAACTCCACATACTCAACTATCATATAGTCTTCTACAATTGCTAACACTCACGCAATACTTATGGTTATGGAGTTTTAATCGTACACTGAGAAAGATAGGGGCTTATAGTGTTGCCTCCCAACGTATTCACCTTTGGGTGATGTCAACAATAATAGTTCATGCTAACTTGCATCCAATTGGATATATATATATATATATATATATATATATATATATATATATATATCAGGATCTTTCCAACACGAGGTGCTTGCCAAAGGATAAAATGAAAAATAGAAAGGTGAAGATCACCTTGACTCTTGCATAAAGTAAAAGACATGAAGTAAAAGATAGGCCCTTCGCAGAGGGAAGCAGAGTTTGTCATGCGCTTTTATGGTTGGATGCACAAAATGTTAATGCAAAAGAACGTCACTTTATATTGCCACTTGTATATGGACCTTTATTATGTAGTTCGTCGCTTTTATTGCTTCCATAACAAGATCGTATAAATCTTATTTTCTTCACACTAACAAGTCATACATATTTAGAGAGCAATTTTTATTGCATGCACCGATGACAACTTACTTGAAGGATCTTACTCAATCCATAGGTAGGTATGGTGGACTCTCATGGCAAAAAATGGGTTTAAGGATATTTGGAAGCACAAGTAGTATCTCTACTTGGTGCAAGAAATTTTGGCTAGCATGAGGGGGAAAGGCAAGCTCAACATGTTTGAATGATCCATGACAATATACTTTAACTGAGATGTGAGAAAACATAACCCATTACGTTGTCTTCCTTGTCCAACATCAACTCTTTAGCATGACATACTTAATACGTGCTCACAATTATAAAAGATGTCTAATATAGTATATTTATATGTGAAATCTCTCTTCCTTCAATATTCTTTCATGAATTGTTCAAATGACCAATACAATGCTTGCTAACCTTCAATAAATTTACAACCTCTACTTCTTAGATGTGAAGTCATTACTCCCCATGGGATAAGCAAATGAGAGATATATAATTTCAGATTTATGACATTCAACTCATTCAACCATTTACTCATAGGATATAAGTGAAGCACACGAGTAAATGACAAACTACTCCAAAAAGATATAAGTGAAGATCAATAAGTAGTTAAATAATTATGTAACTATGTGAAGACTCTCTCTCTCGTTTAAGAATTTCAGATCTTGGTATTTTATTCAAACAGCAAGCAAAACAAAATAAAATAACATTGCAAGGATAGCACAACTCATGTGAAGAAGCAAAAACTTAGGTTCAACCGATACTAATCGATAATTGTTGAAGAAGAAAGGTGGGATGCCTATCGGGGCATCCCCAAGCTTGGATGCTTGAGACTTCTTGAAATATTATCTTGGGGTGCCTTGGGCATCCCCAAGCTTGAGCTTTTGTGTCTCCTTAATTCTTTTTATATCTCGGTTTCCTAAATCTCGAAATCTTCATCCACACCAAACTCAACAAGAACTCGTGAGATAAGTTAGTATAAACCAATGCAAAAACCTTATCATTTTCTACTGTAACAAATCACAAAAATTATTATTCAACATTGGATACTAAATTTCTCTACATATTTAATACTCCTATCCTCAAATAGAATCATTAAACAAGCAAACATATGCAAACAATACAAACATAACAGCAATCTGCCAAAACAGTATAGTCTGTAAAGAATGCAAGATTCATCATACTTCCCTAACTCCAAAAATTATGATAAAAATACTAAACTGTAGAAGATTTATCATAGCTCAATATGCAAAAATATTCAACCTTATATCACTCTCTGATTTTTCTAAGGAATTTTTGCAACAGCGGTAATCTTTGTGTTTTCAAACAGCAACATGTATACTAGCAAAATAAGCATGGTAAAGGCTATCCTTGACATTTTTATTGAAAATATAGATGCAACACGTTATTATAAATGACATCAAGCAAATACTAACAAAAGAAAATGACACTCCAAGCAAAACATATATCATGTGGTGAATAAAAATATAGCTCCAAGTAAAGTTACCGAGGAACGAAGACGAAAGAGGGGATGCCTTCCGGGGCATCCCCAAGCTTAGGCTCTTGGTTGTCCTTAAATATTACCTTGGAGTGCCTTGATAATACCCAAGCTTAGGCTATTTCCACTCCTTATTCCATAGTCCATCGAATCTTCACCCAAAACTTGAAAACTCCACAACACAAAACTCAACACAAAACTCGTAAGCTCCGTTAGTATAAGAAAATAAAACCACCACTTAGGTACTGTTGTGAACTCATTATAAATTAATATTGGTGTAATATCTACTGTATTCCAACTTCTCTATGGTTCATACCCTCCGATACTACTCATAGATTCATCAAAATAAGCAAACAACACATAGAAAACAGAATCTGTCAAAAACAGAACAGTATGTAGTAATCTGTATCAAACGTATACTTATAGAACTCAAACAATTCTGAAATAAATTGTTGGACCTGAGTAATTTGTCTATTAATCATTTTCAAAACGAATCAACCTAAAATCACTCTCCGGTAAAAAACGGCAGCTAATCTCGTGAGCGCTAAAGTTCATGTTTTTTACAGCATGATCATAAAGACTTTCACCCAAGTCTTCCCAAAGGTCCTACTTGGCACAAACACTAATTAAAACATGAAACCACATCTAACCAGAGGCTAGATGAATTATTTATTACTAAACAGGAACAAAAAGTAAGAAACAAAAATAAAGTTGGGTTGCCTCCCAACAAGCGCTAACGTTTAACGCCCCTAGCTAGGCATGATGATTTCAATGATGCTCACATAAAAGATAAGAATTGAAACATAAAGAGAGAATCATGAAAAATATGACTAGCACATTTAAGCCTAACCCACTTCCTATGCACAGGGATTTTGTGAGCAAACAATTTACGGGAACAATAATCAACTAGCTTAGGAAGGCAAAACAAGCATAACTTCAAGATTTTAAGCACATAGAGAGGAAACTTGATATTATTGCAATTCCTACAAGCATATGTTCCTCCCTCATAATAATTTTCAGTAGCATCATGAATGAATTCAACAATATAACCAGCACCTAAAGCATTCTTTTCATGATCTACTTGCATATAAAATTTATTGTTCTCCACACAAGCAAAATTCTTCTTATTCGGAATAGTGGGAGTATCATAAGAGACTTGAATACTATAAATTGTTTCCACATTAAAAGAGTAATGTTCAGAAAAAGGGTAATCATAATCATGACAAGTTTTATAAATATAATCATCACTACTTTTTGTAGCATAAGTTTCATCACAATAATCATCATAAGTAGCAACTTTGTTCTCATCATAATCGATTGAAACCTCTTCCAAGATAGTGGAATCATCACTAAATAAAGTTGACACTCTTCCAAATCCACTTTCATATTCATCACAATAAGATTAAACATCCTCCAAAATAGTGGGATCACTACTTCCTAAAGTTGACACTCTTCCAAACCCACTTTCATCAATATAATCACAAGTAAGAGGCATGCTATCATCATAACAACTTTGCATAAGAAAACTTGGGAGACTAGAAATATCATCTTCATTAAACATAGCATCCCCAAGATTGGGACAAACATTAATTTCAGCAAATATATTCTCAAATATGTCATTCTCATCAAGCATAGCTTCCCCAAGGTGGCCCTTTTCATATCATAAGCATAATCACTCTCATCATTAATAGTATGGATAGCACCAATAGTATAACAATTATCATCATCACAATGAGTAGTAGAAGCAACATCATTTGGGACTGATACCTTTATACCTTTGATTCTCCGTCTTTTCTTTTTATTCCTCACATAATGTGTGGGTTCAACCCTCTTCTTTGAGCTCCTTATTGATAAGATTGGTTGAATAGAAGGCTCCTCCTCGATACCCGATTCATCATAAGAAATAATAGGAGGATATTGGGAAGTCTCTTCCCTTTCATTAGTATTCTCTTCATCTTCTATTTGCTTTCTTTTCTGTATGTAATTGGCAATATAAGGATTTTCAATGCAATTCACCGCACAATACATATAAATTTCCTCTAGATCAAACTCAAGAAGTTTATAACGGGCAAATTTTGGAAGAAAATCAGTTAAACATTTCATTTCTTCGTAACCCATAAGCAAACTAAGTTCATTATAATGTGCAAGGGAAATCAAATCATCACAAATTTTGGACACGATTCGACCATGAAACAATTTGCATCGGAGATGTAAATGGCCACTTTCACTGCAAAGTTCACAAGTACGACAAAGGAAATATAAATTTTCAGCACTCACACTTAACTTTTCTTGCAACAATTTAGTTTCTAAATGCTTATGCCTCTTGCAATATCTATCTTCTCTATTTGGTGTGTTCATGCAAACCCAATGCTCCCCACAAAAATCGACATGCTTATAGGAGACATTTTCATCATAACTAGTGCAATCATCATTAGTACTATGGATATTCAAAGAGTTCATACTAACAACATTGCAAGCATGCTCATCATTCAAATATTTAGTATCAAACATTTATAGACTTCTTCTTCTAGCACCTGAGCACAATTTTCCTTTTCATCATACTTACGAAAGATATTAAAAAGATGAAGCGTATGAGACAAACTCAATTCCATTTTTTTAGTTTTATTTTATAAACTAAATTAGTGATAAAACAAGAAACAAAAAGATTCGATTGCAAGATCTAAAGATATACCTTCAAGCACTCACCTCCCCAGCAACGGCGCCAGAAAAGAGCTTGATGTCTACTACGCAACCTTCTTCTTGTAGACGTTGTTGGGCCTCCAAGTGCAGAGGTTTGTAGGACAGTAGCAAATTTCCCTCAAGTGGGTGACCTAAGGTTTATCAATCTGTGGGAGGCATAGGATGAAGATGGTCTCTCTCAAAAAACCCTGCAACCAAATAGCAAAGAGTCTCTTGTGTCCCCAACACACCCAATACCATGGTAAATTGTATAGGTGCACTAGTTCGGCGAAGAGATGGTGATACAAGTGCAATATGGATAGTAGATAAAGGTATTTGTAATCTGAAATTATAAAAACAGCAAGGTAACAAGTGATAAAAGTGAGCGTAAACCGTATTGCAATGGTAGGAAACAAGGCCTAAGGTTCATACTTTCACTAGTGCAAGTTCTCTCAACAATAATAACATAACTGGATCATATAACTACCCCTCAACATGCAACAAAGAGTCACTCCAAAGCCACTAATGGCGGAGAACAAACGAAGAGATTATGGTAGGGTACGAAACCACCTCAAAGTTATCCTTTCTGTTCTATCTATTCAAGAGTCCATAGTAAAATAACATGAGGCTATTCTTTCCGTTCAATCTATCATAGAGTTCATACTAGAATAACACCTTAAGACACAAATCAACCAAAACCCTAATGTCACCTAGATACTCCATTGTCACCTCAAGTATCCGTGGGTATGATTATACGATATGCATCACACAATCTCAGATTCATCTATTCAACCAACACAAAGTACTTCAAAGAGTGCCCCAAAGTTTCTACCGGAGAGTCAAGACGAAAACGTATGCCAACCCCTATGCATAGGTTCATGGGCGGAACCCGCAAGTTGATCACCAAAACATACATCAAGTGGATCATGTGAATATCCCATTGTCACCACAGATAAGCACGGCAAGACATACATCAAGTGTTCTCAAATCCTTAAAGACTCAATCCGATAAGATAACTTCAAAGGAAAACTCAATCCATTACAAGAGAGTAGAGGGGGAGAAACATCATAAGATCCAACTATAATAGCAAAGCTCGCGATACATCAAGATCATGCCATAGAGAGAACACGAGAGAGAGAGATCAAACATTTAGCTACTGGTACATACCCTCAGCCCCGAGGGTGAACTACTCCCTCCTCATCATGGAGAGCACCGGGATGATGAAGATGGCCACCGGTGATGGGTTCCTCCCAAGTGGTGCCGAAACGGGCTCCCGAGAGGTTTTTGGTGGCTACAGAGGCTTGCGGCGGCGGAGCTCCCGATCTATCTTCCTCTTCGAAGTTTTTAGGGTATATGGGATTATATAGGCGAAAAAAGTCGGTCGGGGGACGCTCGAGGGACCCACGAGACAGGGGGCGTGCCCAGTAGGGGGGCGCGCCCCCCACCCTCGTGGTCACCTCAAAACTTCCTTGACATCAACTCCAAGTCTCCTGGATCACATCCGTTCCAAAAATAACGCTCCCAAAGGTTCCATTCTGTTTGGACTCCGTTTGATATTCCATTTCTTCGAAATACTGAAATAGGCAAGAAAACAACAATATGGGTTGGGCCTCCGGTTAATAGGTTAGTCCCAAAAATAATATAAAAGTGTATAATAAAGCCCATAAACATCCAAAACAGATAATAAAATAGCATGAATGCTTCATAAATTATAGATACGTTGGAGATGTATCAGGGCCCACTCGGTAATGCATCATCATAATGAGCTCAATGTGACTAAGCAGTTAGTCACGGGATCATGCATTATGGAACGAGTAAAGAGACTTCCCGGTAACGAGATTGAACGAGGTATTGGGATACCGACGATCGAATCTCGGGCAAGTAACATATCGATTGACAAAGGGAATTGTATACGGGATTGATTGAATCCTCGACATCGTGGTTCATCCGATGAGATCATCGTGGAACATGTGGGAACCAACATGGGTATCCAGATCCGCTGTTGGTTATTGACTGGAGAGATGTCTCGGTCATGTCTGCATGATTCCCGAACCCGTAGGGTCTACACACTTAAGGTTCGGTGACGCTAGAGTTGTTATGGGAAATAGTATGTGGTTACCGAATGTTGTTCGGAGTCCCGGATGAGATCCGAATTTCACGAGGAGTTCTGGAAGGGTCCGGAGATGAAGATTTATATATGGGAAGTCCTTATTCGGTCACCGGAAGTGTTCGGGGGTTTATCGGTATTGTACCAGGACCACCGAAAGGGTTCCGGGGGTCCACTGGGAGGGTCCACCTGCCCTGGAGGACCCTATGGGCTGAATATGGACGGGAACCAGCCCCTAAGTGGGTTGGGCGCCAAATCCCCCTAGGGCCCATGCTCATAGGGTTGGGGGGAACCCTAAAGGGGGCACCCCCCTTGGCTTGGGGGGCAAGCCTCCCCCCTTGCCCCCCTCTAGATCCATTTGGAGGGGGCCGACCCCCCTCTCCCTTACCCCTATAAATAGAGGGGAGGTGGGAGGGCTGCCGCACCCTTCCCCTGGCGCAGCCCTCCCCCTCTCCAACACCACCTCCTCCTCCGTAATGCTTGGCGAAGCCCTGCCGGAGAACTGCAAGCTCCACCACCACGTCGTCGTGCTGCCGGAGCTCTCCCTCAACTTCTCCTCTCCCTTTGCTGGATCAAGAAGGAGAAGACGTCTCCAGGCTGTACGTGTGTTGAACGCGGAGGCGCCGTCCGTTCGCCGTTTGATCGGATCTTCCGCGATTTGAATCACCGCGAGTACGACTCCATCATCTGCGTTCTAGTAACGCTTCCGCTTAGCGATCTTCAAAGGTATGAAGGTGCACATCCTCTCTCTCTCTCTCTCTCTTGTTGCTAGAATCTCCTAGATTGTTCTTGGTGATACGTAGGAAAATTTTGAATTATTTCTACATTCCCCAACAATGGCATCATGAGATAGGTCTATGCGTAGATTCTATGCACGAGTAGAACACAAGTAGTTGTGGGCGTTGGTTTGTTCAGTATGCTTACCGTTACTAGTCTTATCTTGATTTACCAGCATTGTGGTATGAAGCGGCCCGGACCGACCTTACACATACGCTAACGTGAGACAGGTTCCACCAACTGACATGCACTTGTTGCATACGGTAGCTAGCGAGTGTCTGTCTCTCCCACTTTAGTCGGGTCAGATTCGATGAAAAGTGTCCTTACGAAGGGTAAATAGCAATTGGCATATCACCGTTGTGGCTTTTGCGTAGGTAAGAAAAGTTCTTGCTAGAAACCCATAGCAGCCACGTAAAACATGCAACAACAATTAGAGGACGTCTAACTTGTTTTTGCAGGGTATGCTATGTGATGTGATATGGCCAAAAGAATGTGATGAATGATATATGTGATGTATGAGATTGATCATGTTCTTGTAATAGGAATCACGACTTGCATGTCGATGAGTATGACAACTGGAAGGAGCCATAGGAGTTGTCTTAATTTATTGTATGACCTGCGTGTCATTGAAAAACGCCATGTAATTACTTTACTTTATTGCTAACCATTAGCCATAGTGTAGAAGTAATAGTTGGCGAGACAACTTCATGAAGACACGATGATGGAGATCATGATGATGGAGATCATGGTGTCATGCCGGTGACGAAGGTGACCATGTCGCGCCTCAAAGATGGAGATCAAAGGCGCAAGATGATATTGGCCATATCATGTCACTTTATGATTTGCATGTGATGTTTGTCATGTTTACATCTTATTTTCTTAGAATGACGGTAGCATAAATAAGATGATCCCTCATTAAAAATTTCAAGAAAGTGTTACCCCTAACTGCATAATCGCTATGCGAAAGTTCGTTACATTCAAGCACCACGTGATGATCGGGTGTGATAGATTCTAACATTCGTGATACAACGGGTGCAAGCCAGATTTACACATGCGAAACACTTAGGTTGACTTGACGAGCCTAGCATGTACGCATACGGCCTCGGAACACAAGAGACTGAAAGGTCGAACATGAGTCGTATAGTAGATACGATCAACATGAAGATGTTGACCGATGATGACTAGTCCGCCTCACGTGATGATCGGACACGGCCTAGTTGACTCAGATCATGTATCACTTAGATGACTAGAGGGATGTCTATCTGAGTGGGAGATCATTAAATAATTTGATTAGATGAACTTAATTATCATGAACATAGTCTAAAATATCTTTGCAATATGTCTTGTAGATCAAATGGCCCACGCTAATGTTGCCCTCAAGTTTAACGCATTCCTAGAGAAAACCAAGCTGAAAGACGATGGTAGCAACTATATGGACTGGGTTCGGAACTTGAGGATCATCCTCATAGCTGCCAAGAAAGCATATGTCCTAGAAGCGCCGCTAGGTGAAGCACCCATTTTCCCAACAACTCAAGATGTTATGAATGCCTGGCAGTCGCGTAGTGATGATTACTCCCTGGTTCAGTGCAGCATTCTTTACAACTTAGAACCGTGGCTCCAAAAGCGTTTTGAGCAGCACGGAGCATATGAGATGTTCCAAGAGCTGAAAATGGTTTTCCAAGCTCATGCTCGGGTCGAGAGATATGAAGTCTCTGACAATTTCTACAGTTGTAAGATGGAGGAAAACAGTTCTAACAGTGAGCATATACTCACTATGTCCGGGTTACACAACCGTTTGTCTCAGTTGGGAGTTAATCTCCCAGATGACTCGGTCATTGACATGATCCTCCAGTCGCTCCCACCTAACTACAAGAGATTTGTGATGAACTACAATATGCAAGGGATGGAGAAGTCCATTCATGAGTTATATTCAATGCTGAAATCAGCGGAGGTGGAAATCAAAAAGGAACATCAAGTGTTGATGGTGAATAAGACCACTAGTTTCAAGAAAGGCAAGGGTAAAAAGAACTTCAAGAAGGACGGCAAGGGAGTTGCCGCGCCCGGTAAATCAGTTGCCAGGAAGAAGCCAAACAATGGACCCAAGCCCGATACTCAGTGATTTTATTGCAAGGGAAATGGTCGCTGGAAGCGGAACTGCCCTAAGTACTTAGCGGATAAGAAGGCCGGCAACACCAAAGGTATATGTGATATACATGTTGTTGATGTGTACCTTACCAGTACTTGTAGTAGCTCCTGGGTATTTGATACCGGTGCAGTTGCTCATATTTGTAACTCAAAACAGGAGGTGCGGAATAAGCGGAGATCGGCAAAGGACGAGGTGACGATGCACGCCGAATGGTTCCAAGGTCGATGTGATCGCCGTCGGCACGCTACCTCTACATTTACCTATGGGATTAGTTTTAAACCTCAATAATTGTTATTTAGTGCCAGCTTTGAGCATGAACATTGTATCTGGGTCTTGTTTAATGCAAGATGGCTACTCATTTAAATCTTAGAATAATGGTTGTTCTATTTATATGAGAGATATGTTTTGTGGTCATGCCCCGCTGGTCAATGATTTATTCTTATTAAATCTCGAACGTGATGTTACACATCATAGTGTGAATACCAAAGATGTAAGGTTAATAATGATAGTCCCACATACTTGTGGCACTGCCGCCTTGGTCACATTGGTGTCAAACACATGAAGAAACTCCATGCAGATGGACTTTTGGAGTCTCTTGATTATGAACCATTTGACACGCGTAACCATGCCTCATGGGCAAGATGACCAAGACTCCGCTTCTCGGAACAATGGAGCGAGCAACCAACTTGTTGGAAATAATACATACCGATGTGTGCGGTCCAATGAGCATTGAGGCTCATGTGGCTATCGTTATGTTCTCACCATCACTGATGACTTAAGTAGATATGGGTATGTCTAATTAATGAAACACAAGTCTGAGACCTTTGAAAAGTTCAAGGAATTTCAGAGTGAGGTGGAGAATCAACGTGACAGGAAAATAAAGTTCCTACGATCAGATCGTGGAGGAGAATATTTGAGTCACGAGTTTGGTACGCACTTAAGGAAATGTGGAATTGTTTTACAACTCACACCGCCTGGAACACCTCAGCATAATGGTGTGTCCGAACGTCGTAATTGCACTCAATTGGATATGGTGCGATCTATGATGTCCCTTACCGATTTACAGCTATCATATTGGGGTTATGCTTTAGAGACACCCACATTCACTTTAAATAGGGCACCGTCTAAATCCATTGAGACGACACCGTATGAATTATGGTTTGGGAAGAAACCTAAGCTGTCGTTTCTAAAAGTTTGGGGATGCGATGCTTATGTCAAGAAACTTCAACCTAAAAAGCTCGAACCCAAGTCAGAAAAATGCGTCTTCATAGGATACCCTAAGGAAACGATTGGGTATACCTTCTACCTCAGATCCGAAGGCAAGATCTTTGGCGCCAAGAACGGATCCTTTCTGGAGAAAGAGTTTCTCTCGAAAGAAATAAGTGGGAGGAAAGTAGAACTTGATGAAATACTGCCTCTTGAACCGGAAAGTAGCGCAGCTCAGGAAGATGTTTCTGTGGTGCCTGCACCGACTAGAGAGGAAGTTAATGATGATGATCAAGGTACTTCGGATCAAGTTGCTCTTGAACCAGAGGTCCACAAGGACACGTTTCACACCAGAATGGTATGGCAACCCTGTCCTGGAAATCATGTTGTTAGACAACAATGAACCTTCGAACTATGAAGAAGTGATGGCGGGCCCAGATTCCAACAAATGGCTTGAAGCCATGAAATCCGAGATAGGATCCATGTATGAAAACAAAGTATGGACTTTGATAGACTTGCTCGATGATTGGCAAGCCATAGATAATAAATGGATCTTTAAGAAGAAGACTGGCGCGGATGGTAATGTGACCATCTATAAAGCTCGGCTTGTCGCCAAGGGTTATCCACAAGTTCAAGGGGTTGACTATGATGAGAACTTCTCACCCGTAGCGAAGCTGAAGTCCGTCCGAATCATGTTAGCGATTGTCGCATTCTATGATTATGAGATATGGCAAATGGACGTCAAAACGACATTCCTTAACGGTTTCCTCAAGGAAGAATTGTATATGATGCAGCCGAAAGGTTTTGTCGATCCTAAGAGTGCTAACAAGGTATGCAAGCTCCAGCGCTCCATCTATGGGCTGGTGCAAGCATCTCGGAGTTGGAACATTCGCTTTAATTAAATGATCAAAGCGTTTGGGTTTATGCAGACTTATGGAGATGCCTGCGTTTACAAGAAAGTGAGTGGGAGCTCTGTAGCATTTCTCATATTATATGTGGATGACATACTATTGATGGGAAATGGTATAGAACTTTTGGAAATCATAAAGGCCTACTTGAATAAGTGTTTTTCAATGAAGGACCTTGGAGAAGCTGCTTACATATTAGGCATCAAGATCTATAGAGATATATCGAGATGCCTCATCGGTCTTTCACAAAGCACATACCTTGATAAGATATTGAAGAAGTTCAGTATGGATCAGTCCAAGAAGGGGTTCTTTCCTGTTTTGCAAGGTGTGAAATTGAGCACGGCTCAATGCCCGACCTCGGCAGAAGATAGAGAAAAGATGAGTGTCGTCCCCTATGCCACAGCCATAGGGTCTATCATGTATGCCATGTTGTGTACCAGACCTGATGTGAACCTTGCGATAAGTTTGGTAGGGAGGTACCAAAGTAATCCAGGCATGGAGCACTGGACAACGATCAAGAATATCCTGAAGTACCTGAAAAGGACTAAGGATATGTTTCTCGTTTATGGAGGTGACAAAGAGCTCATCGTATAGGGTTACGTCGATGCTAGCTTTGACATAGATCTGGATGACTCCAAGTCACAAACCGGATACGTGTATATTTTGAATGGTGGGGCAGTCAGTTGGTGCATTTGCAAGGAAAGCGTCGTGGCGGGATCTACATGTGAAGCGGAGTACATGGCAACCTCAGAGGCAACACATGAAGCAATATAGATGAAGGAGTTCATTACCGACCTAGGAGTTATTCCCAATGCGTCGGGCCCGATGAATCTCTTCTGTGACAACACTGGAGCTATTGCCCCTTGCCAAGGAGCCCAGGTTTCACAAGAAGACCAGGCATATCAAGCGTCACTTCAACTCCATTCGTGAAAATGTTCAAGATGGAGACATAGATATTTGTAAAGTGCATACAGATCTGAATGTCGCAGATCCGTTGACTAAACCTCTTCCACAAGCAAAACATGATCAACACCAGGACTCTATGGGTGTTCGATTCATCACAATGTAACTAGATTATTGACTCTAGTGCAAGTGGGAGACTGTTGGAAATATGCCCTAGAGGCAATAATAAAATGGTTATTATTATATTTCCTTGTTCATGATAATTGTCTATTGCTCATGCTATAATTGTATTAACCGAAAACCGTAATACATGTGTGAATACATAGACCATAACATGTCCCTAGTGAGCCTCTAGTTGACTAGCTCGTTGGTCAATAGATGGTCATGGTTTCCTGACCATGGACATTGGATGTCATTGATAACGGGATCACATCATTAGGAGAATGATGTGATGGACAAGACCCAATCCTAAGCATAGCACAAGATTGTGTAGTTCATTTGCTAAGAGCTTTTCTAATGTCAAGTATCATTTCCTTAGACCTTGAGATTGTGCAACTCCCGGATACCGTAGGAATGCTTTGGGTGTACCAAACATCACAACGTAACTGGGTGGCTATAAAGGTGCACTACAGGTATCTCCGAAAGTGTCTGTTGGGTTGGTACGAATCGAGATCGATTTGTCACTCCGTATGACGGAGAGGTATCTCTGGGCCCACTCGGTAATGCATCATCATAATGAGCTCAATGTGACTAAGCAGTTAGTCACGGGATCATGCATTACAGAACGAGTAAAGAGACTTGCCGGTAACGAGATTGAACGAGGTATTGGGATACCGATGATCGAATCTCGGGCAAGTAACATACCGATTGACAAAGGGAATTGTATACAGGATTGATTGAATCCCCGACATCGTGGTTCATCCGATGTGATCGTCGTGGAACATGTGGGAACCAACATGGGTATCCAGATCCCGCTGTTGGTTATTGACCGGAGAGATGTCTCGGTCATGTCTGCATGATTCCCGAACCCGTAGGGTCTACACACTTAAGGTTTGGTGACGCTAGAGTTGTTATGGGAAATAGTATGTGGTTATCGAATGTTGTTTGGAGTCCCGGATGAGATCCCGGACGTCACGAGGAGTTCCGGAATGGTCCGGAGATGAAGATTTATACATGGGAAGTTCTTATTCGATCACGGAAGTGTTCGGGGGTTTATCATTATTGTACTGGGACCACTGAAAGGGTTCTGGGGGTCCACCGGGAGGGTCCACCTGCCCTGGAGGGCCCGGTGGGCTGAATATGGAGGGGAACCAGCCCCTAAGTGGGTTGGGCGCCAAACCCCCTAGGGCCCATGCGCCTAGGGTTGGGGGGGGGGACTCTAAAGGGGGCGCCCCCCTTGGCTTGGGGGGCAAGCCTCCCCCCCTTGGTCGCCGCCCCCCTCTAGATCCATCTGGAGGGGGCCGACCCCCCTCTCCCTTGCCCCTATAAATAGAGGGGAGGTGGGAGGGCTGCCGGACCCTTCCCCTGGTGCAGCCCTCCCCCTCCCCAACATCACCTCCTCCTCCGTAGTGCTTGGCGAAGCCCTGCCGGAGAACTGCAAGCTCCACCACCACGCCGTCGTGCTGCCGGAGCTCTCCCTCAACTTTTCCTCTCCCCTTGCTGGATTAAGAAGGAGGAGACGTCCCCGGGCTGTACGTGTGTTGAGCGTGGAGGCCCTGTCCGTTCGCGTTAGATCGGATCTTCCGCGATTTGAATCGTCGCGAGTACGACTCCATCATTCGCATTCTAGTAACGCGCCCGCTTAGCGATCTTCAAAGGTATGAAGATGCACATCCTCTCTCTCTCTCTTTTTGCTAGAATCTCCTAGATTGATCTTGGTGATACATAGGAAAATTTTGAATTATTGCTACGTTCCCCAACAGTTCACGGGTCGCCATCAAGGTGAGGGGGACAGAGAAAGGAAGACGAGGAGTTCATGCTCTAGTCGATTGGAGGCTGATGTTACTTCTCCGATGTTTGTGGTGGAGCAACGCCGTCGGCTTGCCAATCGCATGTTGATTTTCATTGCCCCTCCGGCGAATATTCTGATCGAAGGAAGGTCTGGTGGATCTATGAAGCGACTCCTTTTCTTCCTCCCGCCCACTATGCTTAAAGGGGGGCATTGTATCAAGGTTGTAGAGGCAACTAATCCTATCTTCGGCAAGCTCGGTCGTTGGAGATAGAGTAGTGGTGGTCCTATAGTTCTAAGTAGTGCCAGAGTTGCGTTTTGGACCCGTTTGTGTTTCTTCGTTCTCTGTTTAGGACCCCCCCCCTCCCCGGCATGCAAATGACATGGTTTGAGATGTAATTTTCTTTTCTTGTTTGAGCTTCGTACTATCACCAACGTTTTTCTTAGTGAAGCTCTGGGTCCAGAGAACTCATATACCATTCAACAAAAAGGTGGTCATTTGATGCTAGTTGTTTTGAAAGGGTACAATTCAATGCAAATTCACAACTTACTCTTGTTGGGCATTATATATGCATTCGTTTTACGCTATATCCTTAATTCGGATATTCATAGCACATGTATAGTTCGATGTCTTAGCATGAGATAAAAACTGTGATCAACTAAGATCTCACACACTCCCACCATTCAAAAATATGTACAAGGTATAGTTTTGTCTTGTAAAGTTCCTCGGTATTTGGTCAAATGTGTAAAAATAAAATATTAATATCTATGACATCATTTTTTATTCCAAACCTAACAAAACTACATTGATGTGGATGCAAATATATTTTGATGTAGAGTTTATCAAACTTCAAGAAGAGTGACTTAGGGCAAAACTATAATTTTGAAGTGAAGGTGTATATTTTTATACCTTTTTAGAGAGTCACGTGCCCGGCCTTAAAATGCGGCCCTTACAAGGTTCATCAAATGTTTGAGGAACACTGAAGAAGAAAAAGGATAGTACGACACACTGCCACGAGGGCCAAGCATAGCTACACAGTGCCTGCAAAATGACAAAGATAGATAGACGACCACTCAAAGCGAGCGAGAGGCGGGCGGGCAGCTCCCCAGTTGGTGATGTCCCTCCTCGTAGGTCGTTGTAACTCAATGCATCTTGCACGCAGCCTGGTGATAAGCTGATCTACCTGCGTCCGATCCTTGGGTCTTGCCAACAACTTCCATGGGTGCAAAAGCACCACCAGCTTGTACATCAAGTCCGCTGGATGCCGAAGCAACTATCCTTCTATAAGCGCTTTATTATGGGTTGTCAATAGCATCCAAGCTAGCGCGCCAAACTTCACCCAAGCCAACATACGATCCTTCCCTCTTGATCCCTGGACAAGGCGATAGAAGTCCGTGAAACCAGACGGATTCCACGCACAACCAAAAGCCTCCCTCAGCACACTCCATGCAATTCTCGCCACAATACATAAGAGAATGTCGTCGCAGTTTTCGTCAAGTCCACACCACACACATTTGCCATCACCTGGCCCATGCCTCATAAGACATAATGACCTGGTTACCACTCGTTATCCGATTCTTGGCCACCTGCCAAAGAAATATCTTTTTTTTGCCAGAATCCAGGCCTGCGAGATTCCTTTGATACCACTCATTGGAAAATAAAAACAATACTTAGCATATAAAACAACGACATCTGCACCGGTTATGCTAAAAGAAAATCATAATGATTTTCTAAAATGAGATACGAATGATTTCCCTCAAAAGAAGGTCACAAGCAGAGACCATGCTTGAGTGGTTATTTTTGCAACAATCAGATCGTCAAATTTTTGTAACAATACGCCCGAGGCCGAGATTGTTGCAATCCGAAAAAGAATCTACCTCGCCTTGAGCTGGACGGAGCTCAACTTCACGGTAAAAACTGATTGTGCTGAATCGATCTAGATGATCGAGAAGCCGAGAAAGGAGCGGTCGATGCATGCACATCACATTGTGGAGATTAGATCACTGTTGACGGTTAGAAAAGGTTAAGCGTGATGGTAATGTAGCCGATCATAGCATTGGCTCTACTGATAGTAGATCGCAAGAACACACTGCTTGTTGGTTGTGTAATACCCCGGAGGAAATCACTAGCATTGTGGCTGCTGATTGTCATAACCTTATGCCTTGATCAATAAATATCCTTTCCATAAAAAAAATGGAGAAGGTCACAATGATGAATCAACTGGCGGACACACCGTACACCTCGCGGAAGTGGATTCTCTAACATGAAGGAGGAAAGTCATCTAAGCTACAATTCTCTAACTTTCCTCCTTCACTTTCATATGATTAACGCTAAAATGACTTGAATCAATTTGCAAATTATTAATCTACTTTATACATTTGCAAAAATTACATACAAACAAATTATGATGTAATAAAATTAATTTTAAATTTATTTACCAACAGTAACTGTGTACAGTACCTACTTAAATAGATAATACAACGTTCGCTACAGTATCCGTGACTTTTCTTTTCTATTTTACACTAGCTTGCACTGTAGCTTAGGTGACTTTCCTCCCATGTCAGAGGATCCACTTCCACACCTCGCACGGATTCTGCAAATTCACCCACGAGGTACACATGAACAATGTTCTGAAGTTTCTCAAAAACAAAAAAGTTCACAAGTTGCTTGTCAAAATTACTGATATAGTTCTGTCCAAGCAATTTCCCTTTTTGCTGCTATAGGTCTACTGATTTTCTAATTGGGGAAGAAGCGGGGGCAAATTGCAAAAGAGAGCTCCACGTTCACTCCCATCCGTGACGAGCTATGGCGGCGGCCGCGACCGAAGCGACGATCCTCGAGCTGGACCCTTCGCACGAGCGCGCCGGCCGCGTCATCGACGACATCGTGCGCCTGGAGAAGAGGATCTTCCCGAAGCACGAGTCGCTGGCGCGCTCGTTCCACGACGAGCTCAAACGCCGGAACACCGGCCTGATCTACTCGACGTCCGGCGTCGGCGACGACGAGGAGGTCGCTGGGTACGCCATGTACACCTGCACCACCTCCCTCTGCGCCTCCATCACCAAACTCGCCGGTGAGACCCTCGCACTGATTTTATCACCCTGCCCGGTCGAAGCTTTAATTTGGTCTGAATTCCTGGCGCGTGCGTGCAGTGAAGGAGAGCTGCCGGAGGCAGGGCCTGGGCGAGGCGCTGCTGCAGGCCGCCGTGGACAGGTGCCGGAGGAGGCGGGTCCAGCGGGTGTCCCTCCACGTCGACCCGGCGAGGACGGCCGCGGTGGCGCTTTACCGGAAGGCCGGGTTCCAGGTCGACGCCACCATCGAGGGCTACTACTCCGCGCAGAGGAATGCTTACCGGATGTACATGGATCTCTAGAAATCATCAGGATCGGAGCATCAAGGCTTCTTCACTTCGCCGATTGTGCGGTTGTTGAGTTCAAATTGTTTTCTTCTTCTTCTTCTAAATTTACATGAGAGCTGAGCTTATGTCTGCGCTCCAAATGGCCTCGAATAACAGTATCTCATAAAAATCTGCGGATGTTTTACTCATTTATGATGTTGCAGTTTCAGACTAACAGATAGGAGTATTACCCGATGCAAATATTGTTGCTGAAGGGCCAACTTCTCACTGTTATGTCGATTTCACAGGCATTAACCGATCCAGCTTTGGTACAACTTTAGCAATATAATTTTATAACATGAACAGTTGATGCGAACTGCGCAGAATAATCTTAAGGAGCAAGTACCAGCTTCAGTGCTCAAACCTGAAGACAGTTATACAAAGGGGGGGAAACATGGGAGGATATTAAACAGCACCGCCTCCATTTGGGGCAAGCTACAGTTCTCTATTAACAGAGCCATGTGACATATATACAAACTGGCTGGATATGCTTAGCTTAAGCATGCAGGTACGCACTAAATATAAGACCTAAAGCACAAACAAAAGGTTTGCGACTACAAATGCGACAGTTCAGGCATTTCGAAGAGCTTGAGTACAAGCATGGAAATCAGAGAGCTTGGGAGCTTCGGAAATAGATTAAAAGGAGCTGGGCGCTTGGCTGAGGACCTTGATAAGGGAGTGCCGCGCCATTCATTTTATGTGGGAATCATAGACACTGAAGATGACATCAGGCACGATCAGAGGGAGCTTGTTTATGTACATGAACAGCCGTCTGAGGTTCTCTCTTGATACCGTCTCCATGTCGACCACGTCATCGTCCTCGACGTAAATCCACAAGTCACCAGGGTCAGTCTTCTTCAAGTTGTCGCGGCAGAATGGGCAGGACTGTGACCTCGAGTTCCTGCAATATACAATATTTTTCTGTTAAAGCATTGTTTTGGAACAACAAACTGACGTTGTAACGGTCGTAACTACATCTACATGCAGCTCCAGAAGTATAGGAGAACATTCCATGTTATGCTGCCAGATAAGCTGTTCATGGGCTGCAAGAAAAGCTAATACTCCCTCCGTTCTTAAATGTAAGTCTTTGTAGAGATTCCACTATAAACCGCATACGGATGTATATAGATGCATTTTAAGTTTAGATTCATTCATTTTGCTCCGTATGTAGTTCACCTAGTGGAATCTCTACAAAGACTTATATTTAGGAACGGAGGGAGTAGATCATATCTGTTGTAGGAACACCACGTGGAAGTTGTTAAAAAACTGATACAGTAAACATATGAATCACCACATGGCACTACAAGCGTTTTCAAAAACATGAAACTACGTTGATCTGCAGAACCCACACAGCGTCTAACTAGTGAATGGCCAGCTAAAGTAAATGTAAGTACGACCTAAGCCTACACTATCATATCCCTAATTAATTGACAAAGCACACTGTGTGGATTACACAGATGGTGCACAAAAAGCATGTACACAAACTGGACCAAAAACTAGGAGAACAGTCAGTGCTCAATAAAATACAGAGTTATGTTGTTCAGAGCAAAGAACAACAGAATACAGTTCAGGGAAGTCTTAAGTCGTCAGTCAATGCATTTTTAGACTATCCGCAGTTTGCAAATTGGACATCCACTTTGTAGGGTGTTGCTCATTCCAGGAATGTATGATGGAACCCATAGTAATGGAGATACATAAAAAAAATTGCTGCATCATTCAGAAAGTATTATTCCTGTTCTGTTTAGCCACTCGAAATCAAAATGATGCCATATTTATAAGGCTTGATATTGTGTATAAGGCTATAAGAACAGGAATGTGGAGAAGCAACCTGAAAATGAGGCATAAGCTTATCCACAAGTCAACACTATAAACAGCTCCACGTTTGGTTTTGTGGGGTGTAATGTAAACTTCCATTATTCTCAAGAGACATCCCTGCGACAGAAGGATAATAGGGAGTGTAGCTAACATACATAACACGAGGCACTAGAGAGAGGAGAAAACCTATCTATAAAGCCACATTATCAACGCCTCAATGTTTGGTAGGGTGTGGGAGGGTTATACGCCACTGAAATGCAATCACACGAAACGCATGGGGAGAAGCTGAAAGTTTGTGCATACCAGTCCTGATAGCATCTGAGACACATCGCATGTGTGCAGTTGGGCAACACAACTTTGCTGTTCATCTCCATGCAGATCCCACATTCCTCCTCCCTCTCAGCATCAACATCAGATAAGCTGCTTGTTTCGTCTTCATCTCTCCTTCTGTACCTCTCCATACACACGGCCTTCTGCTTCTTGTCCTCCATATCAGTGATCCCTCTTTGCAGTTGCAGCAAAGAAGGAAATATTACAGCTGTTTAACAATTCCAGTCAATAAAACAGTACAATCAGTATACAGGCAGCATAGTCAGACCTTCGGCTAAAGTAACAAGGAACTCATCTCATACCATAGAATTCCTTGATGCTGGCTTTCCTCTCATGGGTCGACATGGTGGTTGTGCCATCGACGTAGACCTGCACGACGAGCTACAATCTCATTAAAGCACGAGCAGCGAACCAACAGCCATGATGAGGTTGAACGAGCAACAGAACCTTGTATACGAGGATCCTCATCAATCCGAGAGCCCCAGCGAGGCTGCAGTCCGTCCACTGCACCAGGAAGAGGAATATGTGCGCAGCGGGGCTAAACGACAGCCGCATCTGCAGGCACGCCCCATCGTACTCCCGCGGATATTCAGTCGCCCTGCACGTCAGATAGATCACTCGCGGTCAGAGATCCCACTCCCTTGCCCTGAATCACACTAGCTGCCTTATCCTCCCCCTTTTCGTCCAAAGGATTAGCATAATTTACAACGCAAACACATGGGGCAGAGTGTTTTAATATGACATGGGGAACACATGTGATCTCTTCCTCCTCCCGCTGCTGATCTGCCACCATTCTACCGCCCGTGGGCACACGGATAATGATAATAATGCTAGTCTAAATGACTGCCATGCCAGACCAACCCCCGCTATGAATTCCGCCTGAGGAACCGGAGGCGCCGACGCGCGATTCACCCACCCACCCACCGATCGGTCGGTCGGTCGATCGATCTCCAAGGCCGCATTGCGCAGCCGCGGCGGACGCTCGAGGCGTCCCACGAGCCAAACGGAGACCCATGGACCGATCCCTCCGACCGCCAAAGGGGAGAGCGGGCGGCGAGCAGGCAAATTTGGGGCGAAATTCGGAGACGGGGCGTCGAAATCGGGGGCGCTTACAGGGTGTTGGCGTGCTGGATGTCAGCTTCGAGCACCTTGAGGGAGTCCCTGTACGCCTTCCGCATCCTCCTCCGCCGCCGCCACCCTCGCCCTTCTCATCCAACCCCGGCGCACGCGCCACGCAGCTAGCCCTCGCCTGCGGAGCCCCCTGCCTCCTCGATCGCGCTGTGGAGCCCTCGCGGCGGCTAGGCGACTGCTGCCCGCGATTGCATTCGGGATCCCTGGCCTCGGGGTGGGCGTCGGGGGAGGGAGGGAGGAGTGGTGGTCTTTGAAGAGGAGGGGAGGGGGGAGGGGGAAGGAATGGGGAGGCGAGTGTGCCGTGCGCGCGTGCCGGATGCGCGGACTAGGGGAAGGAGGGAGGAGGAGCGCGCGCCGGGGCGGGGCGGGGCGGCGACACGTGTGGCGCGGCGGGTGTGGATGCGTCGGGAAGCGTGAGGGAGGTGGAGCCGGACCCGTGGTAAGAGGCGCGTGTACAGGGAACCGACGACAACGCTGCGGAGGAACAACGTGAGGTGCCGCTCGATCGGGTCGATGTGTTATCGCTATCGCTTAACCGCCTCTCCTCCGGCCGGGTTGGATTTACTTGCGGGCAGATGCTCCGTACCAGCGGGAGTAGGAGAGTGTAGAATACAGCCGTGTCTCGGATCGTGTGTCTGGTTACGCAGTCGCTCTCGTTAGGTACACAAAGCTCCAATGCTCTCGTACTGGCTAGGCAATTTTTTTTCCGCTACACTCACTCGCTCTAACGTTTTAGGCATCTTCAATGTGGAACCGCAAACCTTCCAGACGCGTTGCTGTTCGGATAACAAAGGCCATCCAACACGAATTTGTATCGGTCTGCAGCGTTGTTCGAACACGAAGAACACGATTTCTACCGCAAACCAGAGACAAACGTGGGGGCTTTGTGGGAGCCCGAACCAATTACATACCCTCTTATGACCGCCCTGGCCCACCAAACCCCTCCTCCCTCGCCCGCGCGTGTTCCCGCCCAGCGCCAGCTGCCTGCGTTCATGCCGTTGTAGAGCGCGTTGTTCAACATTAAAGAAGGCTCAAGGCGGATGCAACCTCTCACTGCCTCCGCCATTGAGGCGGCACCGGCCGAGCGCGCCGTCCACGATGGGTCTTCGGTGTCCGCGCCTGTTCAATGCCGGAGACGCGTGACTGGACGGGACGGGACAGATATCTACCACGCCCGTTCAATGTCATTGATCGTCCGTATGCCGTCATTAAGCAGGCTCTCCGACCGAGAAATCCACTCCTGCACCACGAATTGACGCATCCGGACGACTCGCCTCACCGGAATCCGCTATTTAAAGGCATCCACACCCGGCTAACTCCACAACACAATGCAAGCCCCTCCCCATCCTCCTCCCTTGTAGTGCATCCCATGACTGCAGGCGGCGAAGCTCTGTGGGAAAGCCTTTCCACGGAGATGAAGCATGCCGTGGTCGCCCTTGCCGCCGCCTGGCAGAGCCGCCGTGCTAGGCGAATCGAGGCCAGCTAGCTCGCCTGAGGTCTCCGACGCCGAGGACGACACCACGATGGAGACGGGCTCCGACGACACCGCCGGGCTCTCACGCTTCCTGTGCACGCCGGCTTCATCATGGAGCAGGAGCAGGCGCACTACAACGCCGCCATGGCGGAAGTGTAGCCTGCGCCGGCGCCTTTGTCGGCGTTCCAGCAGGCGCAGGAGGAACATCGGTACAACCTGTTCCTCGCCAGCTGGCGGTGGCCAGATCTACGGCGAGCAGGTGAGCGAGGAGGCCGTGATTGTTGGGGAACGTAGTAATTTCAAAAAAAATCCTACGCACACGCAAGATCATGGTGATGCATAGCAACGAGAGGGGAGAGTGTTGTCCACGCACTCGTGAGACCGAAGCGGAAGCGTTAGTACAACGCGGTTGATGTAGTCGTATGTCTTCACGATCCGACCGATCAAGTACCGAACGTACGACACCTCCGAGTTCAGCACATGTTCAGCCCGATGACGTCCCTCGAACTCCGATCCAGCCGAGTGTTGAGGGAGAGTTTCGTCAGCATGACGGCGTGATGACGATGATGATGTTCTACCGACGCAGGGCTTCGCCTAAGCACCGCTACAGTATTATCGAGGTGGACTATGGTGGAGGGGGGCACCGCACACGGCTAAAAGATCAAACGATCAATTGTTGTGTCTTTGGGGTGCCCCCCTGCCCCCGTATATAAAGGAGCAAGGGAGGAGGTGCGGCCGGCCTAGAGGGGGCGCGCCAAGAGGAGTCCTACTCCTACCGGGAGTAGGACTCCCTCCCTTTTCCTAGTTGGACTAGGAGTGGAGGGGGAAAGAGGTGGAGGAGAAGAAGGAAAGGGGCGCCGCCTCTCTCCTTGTCCTATTCGGACTAGGGGGAGGCGCGCGACCCTTGCCCCCGCCTCTCCTCTCTTCCACTAAGGCCCACTATGGCCCATTAACCTCCGGGGTTCCAGTAACTTCGATTACTCGGTAAAATCCGATTTCACCGGAACACTTCCGATATCCAAACATAGGCTTCCAATATATCAATCTTCATGTCTCGACCATTTCGAGACTCCTCGTCATGTCCGTGATCACATCCGAGACTCGAACAACCTTCGGTACATCAAAACATATAAACTCATAATATAAGCATCATCGAAGCGTTAAGCGTGCGGACCCTACGGGTTTGAGAACTATGTAGACATGACCGAGACACGCCTCCTGGTCAATAACCAACAACGGAACCTGGATGCTCATATTGGCTCCCACATATTCTACGAAGATCTTTATCGGTCGGACAGCGTAACAACATATGTTGTTCCCTTTGTCATCGGTATGTTACTTGCGAGATTCGATCATCGGTATCTCAATACCTAGTTCAATCTCGTTACGGGCAAGTCTCTTTACTCGTTCCGTAATACATCATCCATAACTAACTCATTAGTTGCAATGCTTGCAAGGCTTAAGTGATGTGCATTACCGAGAAGGCCGGAGATACCTCTTTGACAATCGGAGTGACAAATCCTAATCTCGAAATACGCCAACCCAACAAGTACCTTCGGAGACACCAGAGAGCACCTTTATAATCACCCAGTTACGTTGTGACGTTTGGTAGCACACAAAGTGTTCCTCCGGTAAACGGGAGTTGCATAATCTCATATTCATAGGAACATGTATAAGTTATGAAGAAAGCAATAGCAACATACTAAACGATCGAGTGCTAAGCTAACGAAATGGGTCAAGTCAATCACATCATTCTCCTAATGATGTGATCCCGTTAATCAAATGACAACCCATGTCAATGGCTAGGAAACTTAACCATCTTTGATCAACGAGCTAGTCAAGTAGAGGCATACTAGTGACACTGTTTGTCTATGTATTCACACATGTATTACGTTTCCGGTTAATACAATTCTAGCATGAATAATAAACATTTATCATGATATAAGGAAATAAATAATAGCTTTATTATTGCCTCTAGGGCATATTTCCTTCAGTCTCCCACTTGCACTAGAGTCAATAATCTAGATTACACAAGAATGATTCTAACACCCATGGAGCCTTGGTGTTGATCATGTTTTGCTCGTGGAAGAGGCTTAGTAAACGGGTTCCGCAACATTCAGATCCGTATGTATCTTGCAAATTTCTATGTCTCCCACCGGACTAAATCCCGGATGGAATTGAAGCGTCTCTTGATGTGCTTGGTTCTCTTGTGAAATCTGGATTCCTTTGCCAAGGCAATTGCACCAAGATTGTCACAAAAGATTTTCATTGGACCCGATGCACTAGGTATGACACCTAGATCGGATATGAACTCCTTCATCCGCACTCCTTCATTTTCGCTTCAAGCAGCTATGTACTCCGCTTCACACGTAGATCCCGCCATGACGCTTTGTTTAGAATCGCACCAACCGACAGCTCCACCGTTCAATGTAAACATGTATCCGGTTTGCGATTTAGAATCGTCCGGATCAGTGTCAAAGCTTGCATCAACGTAACCATTTACGATGAGCTCTTTGTCACCTCCATAAATGAGAAACATGTCCTTAGTCCTTTTCAGGTATTTCAAGATGTTCTTGATCACCGGCCCAGTGATCCACTCTGGATTACTTTGGTACCTCCCTGCTAGACTTATATCAAGGCGCACATCGTGCAGTACACAACATTGCATACATGATAGAGCTTATGGCTGAAGCATAGGAACGCGTCTTTCATTTTCTCTCTATCTTCTGCAGTTGGTCGGGCATTGAGTCTTACTCAACTTCACACCTTGTAACACGTGCAAGAACCCTTTCTTTGCTTGATCCATTTTGAACTTCTTCAAAACTTTGTCAAGGTATGTGCTTTGTGAAAGTCCAATTAAGCATCTTGATCTATCTCTATAGATCTTTATGCCCAATATATAAGCAGCTTCACCGAGGTCTTTCATTGAAAACTCTTATTCAAATATCCCTTTATGCTATCCAGAAATTCTATATCATTTCCAATCAGTAATATGTCATCCACCTATAATATCAGAAATGCTACAGAGCTCCCACTCACTTTCTTGTAAATACATGCTTCTTCAAAAGTCTGTACAAAACCAAATGCTTTGATCACACTATCAAAGCGTTTATTCCAACTCCGAGAGGCTTGCACCAGTCCATAAATGGATCGCTGGAGCTTGCACACTTTGTTAGCTCCCTTTGGATCGACAAAACCTTCCGGTTGCATCATATACAACTCTTCTTCCAGAAATCCATTCAGGAATGCAACTTTGACATCCATTTGCCAAATTTCATAATCATAAAATGCGGCAATTGCTAACATGATTCGGACAGACATAAGCATCGCTATGGTGAGAAGGTCTCATCGTAGTCAATCCCTTGAACTTGTCGAAAACCTTTTGCAACAGGTCGAGCTTTATAGACAGTAACATTACCGTCAGCGTCAGTCTTCTTGAAGATCCATTTATTCTCAATTGATTGCCGATCATCGGGCAAGTCAACCAAAGTCCACACTTTGTTCTCATACATGGATCCCATCTCAGATTTCATGGCCTCAAGCCATTTCGCGGAATCTGCGCTCACCATCGCTTCTTCATAGTTCGTAGGTTCGTCATGGTCTAGTAACATAACTTCTAGAACAGGATTTCCGTACCACTCTGGTGCGGATCTTACTCTGGTTGACCTACGAGGTTCAGTAACAACTTGATCTGAAGTTCCATGATCATCATCATTAACTTCCTGACTAATTGGTGTAGGTGTCGCAGAAACCGGTTTCTGTGATGAACTACTTTCCAATAAGGGAGCAGGTATAGTTACCTCATCAAGTTCTACTTTCCTCCCACTCACTTCTTTCGAGAGAAACTCCTTCTCCAGATAGATTCCGAATTTAGCAACAAAAGTCTTGCCTTCGGATCTGTGATAGAAGGTGTACCCAACAGTCTCCTTTGGGTATCCTATGAAGACACATTTCTCCGATTTGGGTTCGAGCTTATCAGGTTGAAACTTTTTCACATAAGCATCGCAGCCCCAAACTTTAAGAAACGACAACTTTGGTTTCTTGCCAAACCACAGTTCATAAGGCGTCGTCTCAATAGATTTCGATGGTGCCCTATTTAATGTGAATGCGGCCGTCTCTAAAGCATAACCCAAAACAATAATGGTAAATCAGTAAGAGAGATCATAGATCGCACCATATCTAGTAAAGTACGATTACGACGTTCGGACACACCATTTCGCTGTGGTGTTCCGGGTGGTGTGAGTTGCGAAACTATTCCACATTGTTTCAAATGAAGACCAAACTCATAACTCAAATATTCTCCTCCACGATCAGATCGTAGAAACTTTATTTTCTTGTTATGATGATTTTCAACTTCACTATGAAATTCTTTGAACTTTTCAAATGTTTCAGCCTTATGTTTCATTAAGTAGATATACCCATATCTACTTAAATCATCTGTGAAGGTGAGAAAATAATGATATCCACCACGAGCCTCAACATTCATCGGACCACATACATCTGTATGTATGGTTTTCAACAAATCTGTTGCTCTCTCCATAGTTCCGGAGAACGGCGTTTTAGTCATCTTGCCCATGAGGCACGGTTCGCAAGTACCAAGTGATTCATAATCAAGTGGTTCCAAAAGTCCATCAGTATGGAGTTTCTTCATGCGCTTTATACCGATATGACCTAAACGGCAGTGCCACAAATAAGTTGCACTATCATTATCAACTCTGCATCTTTTGGCTTCAATATTATGAATATGTGTATCACTACTATCGAGATTCAACAAAAATAGACCACTCTTCAAGGGTGCATGACCTAAAAAATGTTACTCATATAAATAGAACAACCATTATTCTCTGATTTAAATGAATAACCGTCTCGCATCAAACAGGATCCAGATATAATGTTCATGCTCAACGCTGGCACCAAATAACAATTATTTAGGTCTAATACTAATCCCAAAGGTAGATGTAGAGGTAGCGTCGACCGCGATCACATCGACTTTGGAACCATTTCCCACGCCGCATCGTCACCTCGTCCTTAGCCAATCTTCGCTAATCCGTAGCCCTGCTTTGAGTTGCAAATATTAGCAACATAACCGAGATCAAATACCCAAGTGCTCATGCGAGCATTAGTAAGGTACACATCAATAACATGTATATCACATATACCTTTGTTCACCTTGCCATCCTTCTTATCCGCCAAATACTTGGGGCAGTTCCACTTCCAAAGGACGATGCGCTTGCGGTAGAAGCACTCGGCCTCGTGCTTAGGTCCAGACTTGGGTTTCTTCTCCTGAGCAGCAACTTGCTTGCCGTTCTTCTTGAATTTCCCCTTCTTCTTCCCTTTGCCCCTTTTCTTGAAACTGGTGCTCTTATTGACCATCAACACTTGATGCTCCTTTTTGATTTCTACCTCCGCAGCTTTTAGCATTGCGAAGAGCTCGGGAATCGTCTTATCCATCTCTTGCATGTTATAGTTCATCACGAAGCTCTTGTAGCTTGGTGGCAGTGATTGGAGAATTCTGTCAATGATGATATCATCCGGAAGATTAACTCCCAATTGAATCAAGTGATTACAGTACCCAGACATCTTGAGTATATGCTCACTGACAGAACTATTCTCCTCCATCTTGCAGCTATAGAACTTATTGGAGACTTCATATCTCTCAGTCCGGGCATTCTTTTGAAATATTAACTTCAACTCCTGGAACATCTCATATGCTCCATGATGTTCAAAACGTCGTTGAAGTCCCGGTTCTAAGCCGTAAAGCATGGCACATTGAACTATCGAGTAGTCATCAGCTTTGCTCTCCCAGACGTTCTTAACATCGTCGGCCATTGCATCAAGAAGCAGTTCGCACCCAGCGGTGCTTCCGGGGCGTAATTCTTCCGTGCGACAATGAGGATAATCCTCAAATTCTGGACCCGATCCGTGTAATTGCTACCATCATCTTTCAACTTTGCTTTCTCAAGGAACGCATTAAAATTCAACGAAACAACAGCACGGGCCATCTATCTATAATCAACATAGACAAGCAAGATACTATCAGGTACTAAGTTCATGATAAATTTAAGTTCAATTTATCATATTACTTAAGAACTCCCAGTTATATAGACATCCCTCTAATCCTCTAAGTGATCACGTGATCCAAATCAACTAAACCATGTCCGATCATCACGTGAGATGGAGTAGTTTCAATGGTGAACATCACTATGTTGATCATATCTACTATATGATTCACACTTGACCTTTCAGTCTCCGTGTTCTGAGGCCATATCTGTTATATGCTAGGCTCGTCAAGTTTAACCTAAGTATTCTGCGTGTGCAACTGTTTTGCACCCGTTGTATTTGAACGTAGAGCCTATCACACCCGATCATCACGTGGTGTCTCAGCACAAAGAACTTTCGCAACGGTGCATACTTAGGGAGAACACTTATACTTTGATAATTTAGTAAGGGATCATCTTATAATGCTACCCTCAATCAAAGCAAGATAAGATGCATAAAAGATAAACATCACATGCAATCGATATAAGTGATATGATATGGCCATCACCATCTTGTGCTTGTGATCTCCATCTCCGAAGCACCGTCATGATCACCATCATCACCGGCGCGACACCTTGTTCTCCATCGTAACATCGTTGTCGTCTCGCCAATCTTATGCTTCTACGACTATCGCTACCGCTTAGTGATAAAGTAAAGCATTACAGGGCGATTGCATTGCATACAATAAAGCGACAACCATATGTCTCCTGCCAGTTGCCGATAACTTGGTTACAAAACATGATCATCTCATACAATAAAATTTGGCATCATGTCTTGACCATATCACATCACAACATGCCCTGCAAAAACAAGTTAGACGTCCTCTACTTTGTTGTTGCAAATTTTACGTGGCTGCTACGGGCTTAGCAAGAACCGTTCTTACCTACGCATCAAAACCACAACGATAGTTTGTCAAGTTGGTGTTGTTTTAACCTTCGCAAGGACCGGGCATAGCCACACTAGGTTCAACTAAAGTTGGAGAAACTGACACCCGCCAGCCACCTGTGTGCAAAGCACGTCGGTAGAACCAGTCTCGCGTAAGCGTACGCATAATGTCGGTCCGGGCTGCTTCATCCAACAATACCGCCGAACCAAGGTATGACATCTTTGGTAAGCGATATGACTTATATCGCCCACAACTCACTTGTGTTCTACTCGTGCATATGACATCTACGCATAAAACCCGCTCGGATGCCCTTTGTTGGGGAACGTAGTAATTTCAAAAAAATTCCTACGCACACGCAAGATCATGGTGATGCATAGCAACGAGAGGGGAGAGTGTTGTCCATGTACCCCCGTAGACCGAAAGCGGAAGCGTTAGCACAACACGGTTGATCAAGTCGTATGTCTTCACGATCCGACCGATCAAGTACCGAATGTACGACACCTCCGAGTTCAGCACACGTTCAGCCCGATGACGTCCCTGGAACTCCGATCCAGCCGAGTGTTGATGGAGAGTTTCGTCAGCACGACGGCGTGATGATGATGATGATGTTCTACCGACGCAGGGCTTCGCCTAAGCACCGCTTCTGATATCGAGGTGGACTATGGTGGAGGGGGGCACCGCACACGGCTAAAAGATCAAACGATCAATTGTTGTGTCTTTGGGGTGCCCCATGCCCCCGTATATAAAGGAGCAAGGGGGGAGGTGCGGCCGGCCTAGAGGGTGCGCGCCGGCCTCCCTTTTCCTAGTTGGACTAGGAGTGGAGGGGGAAAGAGGTGGAGGAGAAGAAGGAAGGGGGCGCCGCCTCTCTCCTGTCCTATTCGGACTAGGGGAGGGGCGCGACCCTTGACCTGGCCGCCTCTCCTCTCTTCCACTAAGGCCCACTATGGACCATTAACCTCCCGGGGGTTCCGGTAACCTCCCAGTACTCCGGTAAAATCCCGATTTCACCCGGAACACTTCCGATATCCAAACATAGGCTTCCGATATATCTATCTTCATGTCTCGACCATTTCGAGACTCCTCGTCATGTCCATGATCACATCCGGGACTCTGAACAACCTTCGGTACATCAAAACATATAAACTCATAATATAAGCATCGAATAAATGTTAAGCGTATGGACCCTACGGGTTAGAGAACTATGTAGACATGACCGAGACACGTCTCCGGTCAATAACCAATAGCAGAACCTGGATGCTCATATTGGCTCCCGCATATTCTACGAAGATCTTTATCGGTCAGACCGCATAATAACATACGTTGTTCCCTTTGTCATCGGTATGTTACTTGCCCGAGATTCGATCTTCGGTATCTCAATACCTAGTTCAATCTCGTTACCGGCAAGTCTCTTTACTCGTTCCGTAATACATCATCCCACAACTAACTCATTAGTTGCAATGCTTGCAAGCCTTAAGTGATGTGCATTACCGAGAGGGCCCAGAGATACCTCTTCGACAATCGGAGTGAAAAATCCTAATCTCGAAATACGCCAACCCAACAAGTACCTTCGGAGACACCTATAGAGCACCTTTATAATCACCCGATTCGTTGTGACGTTTGGTAGCACACAAAGTGTTCCTCCAAAGAACGGAGTTGCATAATCTCATAGTCATAGGAACATGTATAAGTTATGAAGAAAGCAATAGCAACATACTAAACAATCGAAAAGTGCTAAGCTAATGAATGGGTCAAGTCAATAACATCATTCTCCTAATGATGTGATCCCGTTAATCAAATGACAACCCATGTCAATGGCTAGGAAACTTAACCATCTTTGATCAACGAGCTAGTCAAGTAGAGGCATACTAGTGACACTGTTTGTCTATGTATTCACACATGTATTATGTTTCCGGTTAATACAATTCTAGCATGAATAATAAACATTTATCATGATATAAGGAAATAAATAATAACTTTATTATTGCCTCTAGGGCATTTTTCCTTCAGTGACGACCATTGTAGTGGCGAACCCCAACTTCGGCATGGAGCAGTGTGCCATCTATGATGTCGTCCGTGCTCAAGCCGCCGTTCGCCAAGAAGCGACCGCCGTGGAGGCGCAGCTGCAAGCGATCACGGATGAGAACAACGCCAGCTGCGCCTCCTACGCGCCATCGACGAAGCATCAGGCGGCACGCTGGGACGAGGACAACGCCGATGCCACCATTTCCGTCGTGGACCTCACGTCCGCCGTTGACGGATAGGTCGTGGACTCCTTCGAGGATGAGTAGGCCACGGTAGGAAGAAGGGCCTTGTGTCCCATGTGGGCCGATTCGTCTCCCGTGTTCTACTCTTCCTCTACGAAGACCGCACATTCACTTCATCGGTCTTATCGCCGATAGTCATGAAGACGGCGGATGAAGGATGGCACGGGCTTGGACGTTGGGCGCCGCCGCCGTATGATAGATTTAGGGTCAGGTCGTTTTTTTGTTCTAAATGTTCGAAATGTAATGAAAATCCGCTATGTTTGTATGAAATCCGCCATGTTTACATGAAAACTGGCCTTGTTTGCAAAATTTCATTTGGTTTGTTGAAAAAGAGTTTGAAATGTATGCGGGTACGGTTGGATGGCGGCTTCCCGCATTCGTGTCCGAGGACTGGTCCTCCTTCCGGCAGACGGATGCGGAAGGAAATTTACAGGTTGCCGTTGAATATGCCCTTATCTCCCCAACGTGTTCAGGGCAACTCCAGCGCCACTACCGATATCACCAAATGTCACGGGTATAGGGGCGGAGATCATCCAACATCATACATCTTGGTACGTCCTCCTCCATTTGACATACATATTTAGATGAATATCATTTATATGTCTAATAGTTTTAAACATGTGCAATCATGTCTACAAAGCTCCAGATGTTCAATAAGTTCTTAATCCAAACCGATCATAAATGCTACTAGTCAGGTTATCCGTTCCAAAGACCTTCTTCGGCTCACAGTCTGGCCATCCATGGCAAACACCTTACTCTTTGGCCGGTCCGGCCTCCTACGGTTTCACCAAGCGCTTCAATTTGTTCGCGGTAGGCTTGGACAATCTTCGTCGCGCGGGGATCTAAGTCCGACTTCTTCACGGACAACATTTTGTAGTCATCCGAAGCGGCGTTGATCTCAAACCTTTTCTCTTGGAGCTTCAACTTCTTGTCTTGCATCTCCATGAAGGTGCCAAACCTCTTCGCCTTCTTTCTCTCCTTCACCTCATTATGCGTGACACATGCCTCCTCCTTCTCCATGATGACCTCGAACGTTTCCATCTTCTTGGCTGGAGGAAGCCCATATCTCCATGATTGTTTATGTCATCTTTCTCGCTTCTCCTTCTCCTCCTCTCACTTCTTCCGGTTCCCAACCACCTTCTTGCAGGAGGAAGCCCATCTTGTGTTGGAAAGGCTGTATCAACACCTTTTTCTTCATTGAGCATGGCGGTCTTGACCGAATTGGCAATAGCGGCAAGCCACTTGATTTTCCCATTTAACTTCAACCAGCATTGCATACAAATGAAGTGTTTCTTCTCCATCCTATATAATGTGCATGTACCTAAGGGCTAACAAAGGACCGAGCACCAACGCCAACGGCTACAAAATCGTACGAGCAGTCCACGACCGACAATCGCGACCGGACAAGTCCTGGCGACTATGAGTCGAAGACGTAGTCGGTGTTGAGGCCGATAGAGAATAGATGCATAGTTAAAATTTTAGAAGTATATAGTTAAAACATAAATATTATCTAGAGGACATAGTTGGGAAAACAAAGGACTTGTGATTCTATTGGTTTCTATGATGCATTGGGACATGCTCAAAAAGATAATTGAAACGTTGTCAATGCACTTCTCGATTTCAAAGTTGCAGATGCTTCCTAAGAAAATAAAATTAACCTGATATGCCTCTTGTTGCATGAGATGGGCTTGTTCTCCCTGGTTTTTAAAATCAACATTATGTATACCATCACGAACATCCTTGGCAATTATATTGTGCATGATCGCATAACAAGTCATCACTTCCATAATATTTTGGGATCCCACATATTTGTAGGTCCACCAAGAATAGCTCACTGAGCTTGGAGCACCCCAAATGTCCCTCCACAACCTTCGTAGCACCTTATTGCATTTAAGAAAAGATATTGTTTTTACCTTAGGGCTTAGAGATAGTCTTCACAGTTGTACCCCTTTGAGAACAGATATCATCGATAAGCTAGTACCCATGGTGTAGTCGTGCTCATTGATGGCATAGTTGCACTCCAAAGCCTTCTCATTATAAATTCTTGGCGAACAATTGAGCTTGATGAAGCACATGTTGATGTCGTTTTGAGGCCCTAGCATGCCAAAGAAAGGAGTGTCAAATCCATATGTCATGTCATGTGATGTAACTGTTTCTAGTATGATGGTGAGCTCTCTAGTATGATCTTGGTATTGCCCTTACAAACATGTTGGACAGCTTTTCCATTCCTATTGCATGCAATAGACCAATCCAAGCATATCCGAAATTTCTCTTGATTCTCTAAGTGCCAATAGCCAAGATGTATGATATGGTTCTCTCAAGTAATCTCTTCCAAATAACTCCACATTGTAGTGGCAAAATCTGATTATTGCTTCAATGCATGTTCTCTACGATCTGACGTACTCATAAATTGTGTCTCCGGATGTACCATATGCAACCATCCTCATCATAGCAGTGCATTTTCGGAGAGAAGAAAACACGAGTAGTCTAGTGCATTTCCTCTTTGGCGTGAAGTAATTATCGTATTCTCGGACGCCCTGCACGATGTGCAAGGACACATGCTTGTACATCCGAAAGCGACCATGAAGGTAGCTTTATGGAAAAGTTAGGATTAGTTGCAAAATAGTCACCATAGAGATCAACATGGCCCTATGCCCTTTCCTGGTTAGCATAGACCTTTGAAGTTGAGAACATGCTCATCCTCTTTTCCCTTATTTTAAGGACACTCAACATCATCGTCAATTCATAGCCATTGTGGTTGTCGTTTGTTGGCAATGGTTCGATGAACATGTTGTATAAAAATTCTTCAACCATGGCCATCATCCACCCCTTCAAATGTGCCAAAAAGGTGGCCATGCCCCGCAACATTTCAATAAAAAGTGGAGCGCTAGGTGGATGACATTGGTTTTCAATGGTCCAGGACAAACGATAGGTGTGGGAGACAAGGTGGGAGGGTGCATCAGGAGCAGTGCACATGATGGGAGCCAGTGTCGATGGACGGTCTGCCCTACATGTCTAGGCGGTGTCTAGGGCACACTACAAAAAAAAGACACATCCGTGACATTTTGGGCCGAACGAATTTTTTTTGTCATACATATGACACTTCTATGACGATAATTGTGACAAAACCCGATATCATCATAGATGTGGTGGGCTCCTACTTCTATGACAAAAAATCATGATGTAAAATGGGATTTTCGTCACAGGCAGGCCGGAGACGCAGCTTGCATGACATTCTTTGGGCCGTCCATGACGGAAAAACCCGTGGTAGAAGCGAGGGGAGGAAAATTTCGGGAGTTCCGGTTACGGTGGGAGGTCGGGGGCCGAAGCGATGCGCTGCTTTCTCTCGTACACGACGCTGCTGCAGTGTGCGTAGGCGTTGGCTCTAATCGAACCCGAGCGAGGTGTTGGGCTCTAATCGAACCCGGCGATTGCACCGCAGGCTATGCGTTCATCGAACCCGGCGATCGATCGATGGTTGTTAATCGAACCCGATCGAGCGATTCCTTCGCTATTGCTGCTAATCAAGTCGATCGATGGGATGAACAGGTGGCGTTATGGGGCTTTGGATGAACAAGGAGCGGTGGCGTTGCCTCCGGATGAACAGGACCTCGTGGTGTGGTGGAGGGCTAGATGAACAGTGAGACGGTGGAGGGGTGCCCGTGGAGGGTGGATGAACACGACCCGTGGTGTGGAGGCGGGGATGAGCGATGAAGCGGTGGAGGGGTGCCCGTGGAGGGGTGGTTGAACAGGACCCTGTGGTGTGGAGGGCTGGATGAACAGTAGACGGTGGAGGGGTGGTTGAACAGGACCCCGTGGAGTAGCGCACGGTGGAGGCTGGATGAAGAGGAGCCCGTGGAGGCTGGAGGAGGTCGACGGTGGATGAACAGTAGCTCGTGGAGGCTCGAGGGGGTCGACGGTGGAGATGAACAGTATCCCGTGGATTCTCGTTTTGCGGTACGCCACACCCCTGCCGATGAACAGGACCCCCGTTTCGACCGTAGCGCTCCAACACAAGTCCGTTTCCTTCGTTTTGCGGTACGCCACACCTCTCTCGATCAACAGGACCCCCGTTTCGACCGTAGGAGGTCCATTTCCTCCGTTTTGCGGTACGCCACACCCATCCCGATCAACAGGACCCCCGTTTCGACCGTAGGAGGTCCGTTTCCTCCGTTTTGCGGTACGCCACACCCTCCCGATCAACAGGACCCCTGTTTCGACCGTGGGAGGTCTGTTTCCTCCGTTATACGATGCGCCACACCCCACCCGATCAACGGGACCCCTGCTTGACCGTAGGAGGTCCGTTTCCTCCGTTCTGCGGTACGCCAGGCCTCGTTTCCATCGCCTCTTCCGTCCAAGCCCACCCGATGAACACGACCACGCATTCCGTTCCGACCCAGCCGCGTTGCCTCCCGATGAACACGACGCATTCCGTTGCCTCCCCATGAACACAACGACGACGCTGTTTCTCCGTTCCGACCCAGCCATGTACACGAGCCCTCGCCAGACGTGCATTGCGCCGAGTAGGCGTTCGAGACCCCGCCAGTATGTACACATACGTGGCCGTATTTTCTTTCTTGCACCACGGCTGCTGTGCGACGTGTACATGCTACGCGGCGCCTCTACTACGACAGCGTGCACGCCTCTACATCTACCGATATATGTACGCATATCGTACACGTTCGCGACCAGAATGACAACGCTACGTACGCTTCGACCACGTGGGTCCCGACTGTCAGGCACTTCCTTGCGTGCGAAGATGTAGTTGGTGGGTCCCAGCAGTCAGGGGGGCGAATCATTTTTTTTGCCCGGACGCACTCCCTTGCATGCGAAGGTGTAGCTGGTGGGTCCCAGCAGTCAGGGGGGAAACGTTTTTTTCGCGAAATACGGTGGCCCGTTCGGTGGGTCCCCGCTGTCAGGTGGAGGAATAATTATTTTGCACGTAATAAGGAGGCACTTCCTTGCTGCGGCCGTGGACCCAAATCGGCCTCTCCACGCATAACCACGTCCGATGGAAGTCGTTCCTTGACCATGTAGACCACGCCACACGAGAGCACCGTGGCGGTGGACGGCGATGGCGAGGCCTAGGAAGGGGACGACGGGAGCCGGGAAGACGCTGCGATGGAAGCCAGCGTCGCGGCGTGAGAGGAGTACGAGGTTCACCTTTCGGTCATGCGGTGGGGCTGCCGGCGCATGGCCCGCCACGGTGGGAATAGTAGGGGCGGTGAGGCCTCAAGCAAAGACAGCCCGACCACAGGAGGCAGGAGCATGCGGCATGACCGGCGCTGCTTTGGGCGGCTGGAGCAAGAAGACCAGAGGTTGAAGAAGCACTATGGCTGTTGGATGGACATCGTACGGTCAGTGGAGCTAGAATCGTTCATATTGACTAAAGTTGACAAAGGCCCCGTCCCGCCAACTTAGTAGGCCCTAAGTCAGCCTCCCACCATGGTGGGTCCCGCCAGCGTGGGGAGTATTCATTTTTTGTGCGTAATAAGGAGGCACTTCCGGTGGGTCCGACATGGCTGGGGAACGTTTTTTAGCGAAATAAGGTGGCCCGTCTGGTGGGTCCCTATTTGTAAGGTGGAGGAATAATTATTTTTGGCGTAATAAGGAGGCACTTCCTTGCGGCCGCTGGACCCAATGTCGGCCTCTCCACGTCTGATTACTCTTCCGATGGAAGTCGGTCGTTGACCACATTGAACACGTCGCGCCGAGAGCACCAGGGCGGTGGTCTGGACGACGGCGAGGCCTAGGAAGGGGACGACGCGGAGCCGAGAAAGACGCAGCAGTGGAAGCCCGCGCGGAGAGGAGTACGAGGGTTCACCGGTTGATTGCGGTGTGAGGCTGCCGTCGCCGCAGAATAACAGGGGGTGTGGGTGAGTAGAGGGATGGCCTGGCCAGCGGTGGGAGTAGTAGGGGGCGGTGAGGCCTCCGCCGCATCGCAGCCGACCACAGGAGGCAGGAGCACGAGGCACGACCGGCGCTGGTTTGCGCGGCTGGAGCAAGAAGACCAGAGGTTGAAGAAGCACTACGGTCGTTGGATGGACATCGTACGGTCACTGGAGGTAGAATCGTGCATATTGACTAAGTTGACAAAGCCCCCCGTCCCCGTCAACTTAGTAGGCCCACAAGTCAGCCTGCCACTATACTGGATCCCAGCTAACAGGGGGGTATTCACTTTTTTGTGCGTAATAAGGAGGCACTTCCTTGCGTGCGAAGATATAGCTGGTGGGTCCGAGCTGTCAGCGGCGGTAACATTTTTTGGCGAAATACAGAGGCCAATCATAATTTTGCGTGTAATAAGGAGGCATTTCCTTGCGTGCGGCCGTGGACCCAGCTGTCGGCCTCTCCACGTAAAGTCCACTTCAGATGGATGTCGGTCTTTAACCACGTTGACCAGGCCGCGCCGAGAGCACCAGGGCGGTGGACGACGACGATGCCTAGGAAGGGAATGACAGGGAGGCAGGGAAGACTCGCCAGTTGTTTCCCACGCGGAGGGGAGTACGACTGTACGAGGGTTTACTAGTTCGTCTGTCGTCGCCGGAGAATAACAGCAGGTATGGGTGAGTAGAGGGATGGCTAGGCCAGCGATGGGAGTACGGTGGGCGGCGAGGCCTACGCGGCAGCAGAGCCGGCCGCGGGAAGGAGGGAGCAGGCAGTCCCGCCGGTGCCTGTTTGAGCGGCTGGAACAGGAAGAGCAAAGATTGAAGAAGCACGACAACCATTGGATGGCCATCCAACAGTCACTGCTTGTGCGTCAACCTTTTTTTAGGAAAGCCTCAAATCGGTGGAAAACATCATACAACCCATCTGCCATTATTTCTAATAATTTACAGCCCATTTGCTAATTATTAAGGTTTTTTGAGCCCATATTCTTTTTGTTAGCATTACAGCCCATATTGTGGCCACGGTTAAAAAATTATACGAAATTTTGCATATTTCAAAAGCGGTCCGAACTGTTTTTAATCCCGAAATTTCGACTCACATTCAAACTGATTTTAAAAATAAATGTGTATCAATATAAAATCCAACAAATTCTCCACGCATAAAAATTAATGTAATTTCAAATATCGAAATGAAAAAAAGATATTTGAAACTAATTGCCGGTTTGATGTGTTTTAAAAATGTACAACCCATTTCTCATTACTGATGGGCCATTTTCTCGGCCAGCTGATACGTCTCCAACGTATCTATAATTTTTGATTGCTCCATGCTACTTTGTCTATTGTTTTGGACTATAATGGGCTTTATTTTCCACTTTTATATTACTTTTGGGACTAACCAATTAACCGGAGGCCCAGCCCGTAATTGCTGTTTTGCCTTTTCAAGATTTCAAAGAAATGTAATATCAAACGGAGTCCAAACGGAATGAAACCTTCGAAACGTGATTTTCACACCGAACGTGATCCGAGACTTGGACCCTCACGCCAAGGCATCGAGAGGCGGTCACGAGGGTGGGGCGCCCAGGCGTGCCCCCTGCCTTGTGGGCCCCTTGAAGATCCACCGATGTACTCCTTCCTCCTATATATACCTACGTACCCCCAAACGATCAGAACATGAGCCAAAAACCTAATTCCACCACCGCAACTTCCTGTATCCACGAGATCCCATCTTGGGGTCTGTTCCGGAGCTCCGCCGGAGGGGGCATCCACCACGGAGGGCTTCTACGTCAACACCATAGCCCCTCCGATGAAGTGTGAGTAGTTTACTTCAGAATTTCGGGTCCATAGCTAGTAGCTAGATGGCTTCTTCTCTCTTTTTGGATCTCAATACAATGTTCTCCCCCTCTCTCGTGGAGATCTATTCGATGTAATCTTCTTTTTGCGGTGTGTTTGTTGAGACCGATGAATTGTGGGTTTATGATCCAGCTTATCTATGAATAATATTTGAATCTTCTCTGAATTCTTTTATGTATGATTGAGTTATCTTTGCAAGTCTCTTCGAATTATCCGTTTGGTTTGACCAACTAGATTGGTAGTTCTTGCAATGGGAGAAGTGCATTGCTTTGGGTTCAATCTTGCGGTGTCCTTAGTGACAGAAAGGGTTGCAAGGCATGTATTGCATTGTTGCCATCGAGGATAACAAGATGGGGTATTTATCATATTGCATGAATTTATTCCTCTACATCATGTCATCTTGCTTAAAGGCGTTACTCTGTTTTAACTTAATACTCTAGATGCATGCTTTGGATAGCGGTCGATGAGTGGAGTAATAGTAGTAGATGCGTAATCGTTTCGGTCTACTTGTCACGGACGTGATGCCTATATACATGATCATACCTAGATAACCTCATAACTATGCTCAATTACATCAATTACTCAACAAGAATTTGTTCACCCACCTTATAATACTTATGCTCTTGAGAGAAGCCACTAGTGAAACCTATGGCCCCCGGGTCTATTCTCATCATATCAATCTCCATCACTTTATTATTGCTTTGCTTTTTTACTTTGCCTTTTACTTTTCACTTTGCCTCGTTTTGGTCCTCGGGAAGCTCCTGCCTAGTTAGGTAGGCTAGGAATGGTTCTGTCCACGGGGCAATGACTGCTATTATTGCGTGAAATTTGGCGGTGTTATTTCGTTGGCGGAACCACCAACTATGTCGGAATGTTTGGTGTGGGCGGTGTGGTTGGGTCCGGGTTGTTATTTCCGGACTCTCCCTCCCATAATACGGATGGCTTGAAAAGCCTCTCTAGGAAGATGTTGGGGGGCGGCATCGTGCTTTAGCTAATGCGTGCCAACACGTCCATTGCACTGGTTGTTATCCCGGGCTATATGGTGAAATTCGAGCCCTCAAACCGAGCTGACATTTTTAGGGCGACATTGCGATAAGCTGCCATTTTCGGATCCTTGGCATCAAAGTCCCCATTTATTTGGGATATCGCAAGGTTCAATCCCCGCACACCTCGTAGGCGTTGAATGCCCATGGAGACCGCCATCCGGAGACCATGTAGAAGGGCCTCAGATTCGCCGCGTTGTTGGAGTCCGTGTACATTATTTGAAGTACGTATTGGACTGTATCTCCGGTTGGGGACGCGTCGAGCGACGCCAGCCCCGTGCCGGCAACATTTTGGAGCCGTCGAAGTGCATGATCCAGTTGGAATATGCGCCGTACTCTTTAGGGAGTTCGGCTTCACCATTCGGACAAAGTCGGCCAAAACTTGTGACTTAATAGCTCGTCGTGGCTTGAAGGTTATGTCGAGCGGGAGGAGCTCAATGGCCCATTTAGCGATCCGACCCGTTGCGTCATGATTGTTTATAATGTCATTAAGAGGTACTTGAGGCTACATTTATCGAACACTCTTGAAAGTAGTGTCGCAGCTTCCGGATGCCATGAACACCGCGTATGCTATCTTTTGATAATGCGGTACCGTGACTTGCATGGACTTAGGACGGTGGACACGTAGTAAACTGGTTTTTGGAGAGGGAACTTGTGTTCATCCGTTTCTCGTTCGACAACGAGCACCGCGCTTACAACTTGATGGGTTGCTGCGATGTATAATAGCATTGGTTCGCCCATGTTGGGCGCGGCCAGGACCGGATTTGTTGCCAATATGGCTTTGATTTCTTCGAGTCCGGCCGTGGCGGCATTCGTCCACTTGAAGTGTTCGGTGCGCCGGAGGAGGCGATAAAAAAGTAATGCCTTTTCTCCTAAGCGGGAGATAAAGCGGCTTAGAGCCGCCACGCATCCAGTCAATTTTTGTATTTGTTTGAGGTCTTTGGGGATATCCAATTGTGACAGAGCTCGAATCTTGGCTGGGTTTGCCTCAATTCCTCTACCGGATACAATGAAGCCCAAGAGCTTTCCGGCTGGTACGCCGAAAACGCATTTTTCCGGGTTGAGCTTGATGTCATATGTTTGGAGATTATTGAATGTGAGCCTCAAGTCGTCGACTAGAGTTTCGACATGCTTGGATTTGACGACCACATCGTCTAAGTATGCCTCCACTGTTTTGCCGATCTGGTTTGCCAGACATGTCTGAATCATGCGCTGATATGTTGCGCCGGCGTTTTGAGCCCAAAGGGCATTGTGTTGAAGCAGAATGGGCCGTATGGAGTGATGAATGCCGTTGCGGCTTGGTCTGACTCTGCCATCTTAATTTGGTGGTAGCCGGAGTATGCGTCGAGGAAACACAATGAATTGTGTCCTGCGATAGTCGATAATTTGATCGATGCGGGGGAGGGGGAAGGGATCCTTTGGGCAAGCCTTGTTAAGGTCCTTAAAATCGACACATAGGCGCCAGGATTTGTCCTTCTTTGGTACCATTACCAGGTTTGCTAGCCAGTCCGGATGTTTAATGTCTCTGATGAATCCGGCCTCCAATAGTTTTGCTAGATCCTCTCCCATGGCCTATCTCTTGGGTTCGGAGAAACGCCGAAGAGCTTGTTTGACTGGCTAGAATCCTTTTAGGATATTTAGGCTGTGCTCGGCCAGCCGGCGTGGGATTCCTGGCATGTATGAAGGGTGCCGTGAAAAATGTCCCAATTTTCGCGTAGGAATTCTCAGAATGCGGCCCACATCAGGGTTTAATTGTGCCCCGATGGAGGCCGTTTTGTAGGGTCCGTTGGATGGACTTGGAATTTGACTATTTAAATCTGCGGTTTAAAAGAGGTGGACTTGGATCTCTTATCGAGTATCACATCGTCCCTGTTCACCGTGGAGCGCAGCGCAGTGAGTTCCTCTGCCGCTAGGGTTTCAGATAGTGCCTCAAGGGCAAGTGCGACTATTTTATTTTCGGCGCGGAGCGCTATGTCCGGGTCACTAGCGAGAGTGATAATTCCGTTGGGTTCGGGCATTTTGAGCTTCATGTACCCGTAATGGGGTATAGCTTAAAAAATTGTGAATGCCTCTCGCCCTAATAGGCGTGGTATCCATTCTTTGAGCAGGGGCCACTTGGAATGAGACCTCCTCGGACCTATAATTGTCCGGCATGCGAACACCACATCCGGTGTGATCTTTCCTCAGACAAAGATGCTTCCCGGTAGGGATTATTCCTCTAAAGGTTGTGCTGCTTTGCTCAATGCGGCTCTAGTCTATTTCCTTTATTCGAAGGGTTTCCTCGTAGATGAAGTTTAATCCGCTGCCGCCGTCCATGAGTACCTTGGTAAGGCGAAAGCCGTCCACTATTGGACTGAGGACCAATGCGGTTGGTGCTCGGGTTGTTCGGATTTTAGATTCGTCACTGGCGTTAAAGGTAATAGCCGTGTCACTCCATGGATTTATTGTTGCTATCTGGTAGACTTCGGCAAGGCTGCGGAGTGTTTCTTTCCGCATATTATTTGATGCGAAAGTCTTGAAGACTGTTAATACCATACTGGTATTGCTGGGCTGGTGCTCTGGAGCTAAAAGCTCTTCGCCACTTTTGGCCACCTGCCGTAGTATCCCACATGCTCTAAGGCTATGAGTTGGAGTGGCGCCCTCTGTGCTGTGAATTTTGCAGGGTCCATTGAGCCATCCCTCCAGTACGGTTCCATGCCCTTTGGGTTTTTTTGCTTTTTGGTATGTAACCCAGGTGCCTGGTGATGATGCACCCTTTTATTCCAGACTAGGGTCGTATTCGGGGCCGGATTATCCGAAAATTTGATTTCGGTTTTCCAGGCGCTCTCCATCGCGCAGTACTTTCCTACTATGGACGCCAAGTGAGCGGAGCATGTAATTTCACAACGACTTATGGCGTTTAGGATTCCCTTGTCCGTGCAATTATTGCAGAAGAATGAGATTGCGTCCTCCTCGCGGCAATCCTTTATCCTGTCCATAACCAGGAGGAATCGCCCGATAATGATGTCTTTGTTTCACCGGGCTCTTGCGGGTTTGGGATAGATCGCTTATGTTTGGGTGGGCAGGTGGAATTGAATTCGAACCCGTCCGGTCTAAGATTCGAGGGCCAAGAAGTTTCCGAACTTGGAAGCTTGGGTTCTTGGAGGTTGTCCAATGAATCTAGCCTTTGCTGACTTTAAGTTCAGGGCTTGAGTGGTGTCCTCCCCTCCGCGGGAATCCGGCATGGAGGGGTCAGCAATCCGGACATAGCTAGTCCTTAAGGTAGGATAAGAGTCGCCGTATTGTTCCTCTACCACAGCAACGTGGTGGGTAGCCTGGGGAGAGTTGATCTCTCTCAGATCGGTTTTAGGCCCAATCCGATCGTAGTCTGTAGCGACTCCCAGGGCGGCGATGCGATCCAAGAGCTCATTTAAGGAAGAGAGCTCCATCGGATCTAACCTTTCGGCGAAGTTCCGGAAGTTAACGTGAAGATTGCTTTCGATGACCGAGAAGTCATCGTCGGTAGCGGTGGCCGAACAGCGGTCATAAGAAAACCGCCTAGCCGGAGAGTTTGGCGGTGGCCAAAGCTCCTTTAGCAACGGTGCCGTCTTTAAAGACGGGATGAGGCATCCTTCCCGACAATGACGACACGGAAGGAACTCTCAATGAAAGCACCAATGTCGGTGTCAAAACCGCGGATGTCGGGTAGGGGTCCCGAATCTGTGCGTCTAGGCGGATGGTAACAGGAGACAAGGGACACGATGTTTTTACCCAGGTTGGGCCCTCTCGATGGAGGTAAAACCCTACTCCTGCTTGATTAATATTGATGATATGGGTAGTACAAGAGTGGATCTACCACGAGATCGTAGAGGCTAAACCCTAGAAGCTAGCCTATGGTATGATTGTTGTTCGTCCTCTGGGACTAAAACCCTCCGGTTTATATAGACACCAGATAGGGTTAGGGTTACACAGAGTCGGTTACAATGGTAGGAGATCTACATATCCTTATCGCCAAGCTTGCCTTCCACGCCAAGGAAAGTCCCATCCGGACACGGGGCGAAGTCTTCAATCTTGTATCTTCATAGTCTAGGAGTCCGGCCAACGGTGATAGTTCGGCTATCCGGACACCCCCTAATCCAGGACTCCCTCACCCCCAACCACGGCAAGCCGCCGAATCTAGTCCTCCGCCGCAGCAGTGGACCTCACACCCCGCTGGACCTACCTTCCGCACCTTGGAACCCCCAACTGCCAACTCACCACTTCACCGGAGCCGCTTCAGCGACTGGCTTGTCCATCGCTCCAGATCTCCTTGACCGCCATCATGGTCCACCACACCAGATCTGCTTAATCGGCACCCTCGTCCACCACAGCGTAGGCCCTTCACTAACTCCCTCGTCCGCCCCTTCGATGACCCTTCATACAAGCCCTCGTCCACCGCAACAGATCCGCCTCACCAAAAGCACTATACAACGCGCCCGCCGAAGCCTTCGTCCACTGCACCGGACCCGCTCCACGGATGCCATATTCAACCCCACCGGCCCTGCTTTATAGACGCCGCAGCCTCATCAGGTTATTTCGATTTTTACTCCTTCTGTTTTTCTCTTTATCGTGCAACTGTTCACTTACCACAGATGAGCTTTCTTGTATGTCGACAGCGCCGAATCAGAAAGCACCGAGCCGCTTCAACGGGCGACATACCGCCCAAACTCAACCGCAACACGAGCACCATCGACGATCCTTAGCTATAAAGTATGACAACGATACCCATATGCCACCGAGAATCAGGTACTATTATCCGACGGCCGACGCCTACGTTCACTTTTCTAGCATAAGCAGCGCACCTTTGAATTTCTTCAGGGCATCATTCAGTTTTTCATGAGACGCGTTATTCTGCTTGCACCTGTAGGGCCATACTTCTGGTAGTGAACATGTTACATGTGCTAAATTACATACCAGTGCACATATAGTTAATATGCTTTAGTTTTGTTCTGATGCCACCTGTTGGTTCCATCGGATCGCTTAATGTTCTCTATGCTTAATTACACATCAGCAAACTAGCATGTGGTTCCGCCGCTTTTTGTTCGTTTTACCCTACATTTTCTGATGCTAGCTATTACATCACAGCTCCGAGCCTCTGTTCATTACTTGTTTGTGTGTTCTTGATCTTCCCAAGTTGCATGACTAATTTGATGCTTCTATTAATTATGGAGCTGCCAACCCCATCAAGCAAAATATTTGTTCTTTTGGGGCTGGCACCTCGAACAAGCATAAAAATAGAGGGAAGCAGATATACTCCCTCCGATTATATTTACTCTGCGCATAACTCTTGACCCGCATACCAAGGAGGGTACTGGTTTAATTTTTCTGGACTAATTTGCCAATTAATTAGGGCAGAGGCGGATGGGGCGGGGCACAAAAGGAAACCATCGCTAGGAATCGACAGCCTTGAGACTAATCTGAAAACTGAGAAAAAGTTATACAAAGTAAAAAGAATTGGAGGGAGTATTGTCGTGTATGCACACACCCTTCTTTCATTAGTTTATATGAACCATTGATGATCAATTCGACCAAAGGTGCATGCGACTAAAATTAATTTTACCTAAATAGATGGTGCAGAATAAACTACAACAACTAGATTTGCAACCACGGGATGCTGACGATATCTTCAAAGAACATAGCAACAACAGCTAGGCTTCACAGCACCATATGGTAAGCTAGTGTGTTTTAGTACATGTGAAATGTAATGCGAGTGGGCTGCTTTCTTGGCTTGTGCCCTCAACATGTAATCCTACCGAATTACAAATAGTTCAGTTGTCTGCCTTTCTTTGTATTGCTTGATTCGAATGCTTATTTGTTGTTACGCTATACCGAAGTTGGCCAATATGTCAAGAAGGTTCTTTGTACTATCGTAAAGAAATGCATGCCTATTTCATTTGAGTCCTTAACTTTTCCTCTCAACTTCATCACAAGACTGTCTTCGTAGTTTATATGAGGCCACACTGTTAAGTGCTTTCTCAGATTATTTCAACTGCTTAGATGCCTTCGCAACTTAAATATAGCGGCTGTACACTCCCTTTCAACTAGGGATGTCAACTAGGTTCGGTTTAATCCCAATTAAAGTCCACTAGTGGTATGATAGTTCAAAAGAGTTTTTGTTTTTTTTGAGGAAAATGAACTAGGGAGGTAGCAAAAACTAACTAGATGGGACTGGCGGATTTCGTTTATTTGCCACTTACATCCCTAGTTTCATCTTACCATTTTAATTTCTTTTCGGTTGATGCTGCTTGAACCATTTAAATATAGTTTGCTATGCTCGGCAATAATTAAATGCATCGTTTACCATGTAAGCTTCTTTGCTGGATCATATGATAACTATCTCTTCTTGATGTCCAGCGGAAACCTTTCAGGATGCCGTTCACACTAGGACACAATGTACAACCCAGAATCTATTTGTGGATGCGGCGCCATCCATGTTACCGGATGGTAGCGATTCAGAGGCAACACCGCCGAGAGCGATGCGGCGCATATATTATAGTGCTTGAGGCTCTACTAGAGGCGTAAAGAGATGGTGTGGCTGCCATGAATGAGGTAATCTTTATCTTGAGGCTGGAAATTACGGAATTAGCGGCACACATTATGCAAGCAACCCAAGAATTGGCGGAAGTAAGAATGTTGCATTTGAAGACGGAGGAGGTCCTGCTGTTTCTGCTATCTGAAGCCCAAGATAATCCCGGTTCTTCTTTAGATACCAGTTGAAATTTTCATTAGATTATTGTACTTGCATGTTGTGTCATGTCTCTGAATGGATTATGTTGCAAGACCCCCTATGTTGTCCATGTGTTGTAATGATCCGAATTTTTTAGGCGAGGTAATCCTCAGTACTTGTATGATTGACATAAGGTGAACTGTTTTTCGTGTGAGCATATTGTATTGGATGAAATAACTGTTTGACTCAGAGTGTATCCAACCTACTGAATTCGAATATCACGGCATTTCTAAATCATAATCATATATAAAGGTGGAATAAATCTTTGTTGTGGTTTTTAAGAAATAAATAACAAAACATATAATTATCTGTGGATATTCGTGTCGAATACAAATTGGATTTGAATTTAGTTTGCAGTGTCCCGAGGCAAACGTGAATGCTAATTCTCCCAAGTTTTGAGCAAGCGGCTAAACACCCACTATAATTTGTGGGCTGCCCGAAGCAAGTGTTTGCGAGATGGAAATTACTGTCTACCCCTGACACTTGACATCCTTATCGACATGATTTACACTGCTGTCTATAGGGGTAGACTAGTAACTTCAACAGACGTGACATGCCGGCCTCTGAGCCCATTCAGACACGGTGGGCGCCAAACGTGGGCGGCAAAACACATTTGATTCAAGCTCGTCCAGAAGACATGTGTCTCTTCCTCCATTTCCTCATTCATACACGGTGGGCGGCAAAACAAACTCTCCTCGTCCGAAATCGATGTAGGCTTATATTTTAAATAGGGGTAGATGTGTAACTTCCATCAGACATGACATAACCGCCCTACCTGTAGCCCCGTTCATACACCGTGGGCGCCAACCGTGGGCGGCAAAACGCCCTCTCCTCGCTCAAAATAGTTATCGGCAAATATTTGGGAGATGCGAGATTACCGTCCTATCCCCAACCGACGCGATGTCCGAAATTTTAAACGGGGGATAAGTTTGTAACTTTCCCCCATTTCAGAGAAGCGCGTCCCAAAGTTTGTGATCCGCCCCTCCATGTCCCCATTCATACAACATCGGTGACACGACAACCTCCGTACTGCAGCCAGCCTCCTCCGTCCGCCACCCCATCCTCCACCTTGCCGGAGCCGCTACCCCTACCCCGTCGTCCACTGCAAGAGATGGACGTCTCTCATCCATGGCGCTGGACCAGGATCCTTTCATCGCCTCCTCTCGCTTCATCGGCACCATCGTCCACCTTGCCGTTGCCGCTCCTACGACCGCCTCGTCCACGGCAACAGGATATATCCCCCGACCCGGCCGTCTGCCGTCTAAAGTCTTCTTCCCCGCCGCCGACAGCCATCACACCCGCAGCACCCTCAACGTATCAGCATAGGCCTACACGGTGTCGCAAGAGAGCTGGTACTCTTCCATATGTGCTTAAGTTATTGATCTCACCCGGAAAATAGATCGTAATTTGTTTACTGTACTTTTCTTGTCCGCACCAAATCGTAGTGGCTAGTTGAAAGCAAACATTGGTTGCTAAGTAGCTTTGTTCGGTTTGCACCTTCAGATCCGCCATGGCACGGGCACTATACTCGTAAATCTTATGGTTTCCCCCCTTTATATTCACTACCATCATCGTAGGTGCTTCGTGTCGTGCTAGCACTGCTCCTCAAGACCTCAACCCAAAGCTTACGTGTTGAAATATGAATCTGATATGATGCTCATATCACTAAAACAGAGAACGTTTAATTGGTCACCTAATGTTTCTATATTCGTTTTGAAAAGCATGTGCGCCACCCACTGGTCTAGCTAGTTCCGCTTTCCTGATTTTTCTCTTGATGCTTAGGGTTTTCCCCTTTTATCTACTCTACTATGATCTGCGTAGGTGCTTTCTGTCATACTAGCATTACTTCACCCTTCAAGCTAAACAACACAACACTCGAATTGAAAGCTTAGTTGTTCAAATATGATTGTGATATGATCTTGATATTAGTTAACCGACACATTTAATTGGTTAGCTAAAGGTCCCACTTGAGTTTCCAAATGCATGTCGCGACATATAGAGACAAGTATAATTGCATTTCTTTGTCACTTGTTGACCGTACTTTCTTGTCCATACCAAATCTTAGTTGTTATTTCAAAGCAAACATCGGTTGCTAACTACCCTTGCGTGGTTTCGACTTCAGATCTGCCATCCCATCGCCACGGTCAACATTGTACTCATCATGCTTATGTTTTCCCCATTTTATGATGACCACAATCAGCCTCACGTGGTTCGTGGTCGTAATAGCACCGCTCCACCCATCGAGCTAAACAAGCTTAGTTGTACAAATTCATATATGATATTATTGCTGATATTAGTAAAAGCGAGAGACGTTTAATTGGTTAGCTAAATGTTCCTACTTTAGTTTCGAAATGCATGTGAGCCACATATGGAGAGACCGGAAAGAATAGTATTTCTCTGTGCGCTCTGGTTCATCATGGGTGGCCAACCGACATTGTATTAAAAGACTTGTAATATCTTCAATCTTCTTGCTCTTCTGCTCTTCTTTAAGATGATACTCTTCTCTTGCGGTCGACTGGTCAGGTCGAGTCTCCCTTAGTATATTTTGAATCTGTCGGTCGAATTGACTTGTTCTTCTTTACTATATGTTGAAGCTATCATCTGCGAAGTGTCATCACTTCTGGAGCTCTCGTATTTTGAGTAGTAGGCCACATTATATTAATGCACACAACAAATTACAGCATGCATGTCATCTTTTAAAAGAATTGCAGAGATAGCACAAAGGGGTTTATAGGGAGGCAGTATTGGATTAGAATCACTTCTACATTACAAAAAAATCTCACTTGTTTTTATGTTTTCATGCATGTCAGATATTGAACATTATCAAAATGAATATGAGAATGGGCGCACGAGAGGAATATTGCGGAACGATCCACTGGCTATCAAACTTGGCATGGTGGAGGATGGCCTATCTTATTCACCCATCAAGTTGCTTGCTCTAACTTTGCAAAGTTGTATTGGTCGCACATATTTTGCATGTGGCCTCTTGCATTACTTCTACTTTGTTACACCATCTGCTTAGTTTAAGCATCATATATGAGTATATGCCATACCTATCCATTTTCTGTACCTATTCCATGTGTCGTCACACTATGTTTTTCGATCCAGGATATTGTTCTTTACGTAATAGGTGTCCAAAAGGAAGAGGGTGAGTGCAGGTCGTCAAGGAGTACAAACTAGGTATTTGGAAAAGGTAGTGATACATATTAAATCAGATAGATCAGCAGCCACAGAAAAAAACAGGCCCAACTGTACCACACTTTACCCCTACTCCAATGGCCAAACCCCTATTAGAACTGCTGGGAGCCCAGCGTCAGGTACTGTCTGTGATATCAATTCAAAATTTGAACTCCTAAATTTCTGCTTGTGCCTTACCTTCTCTCTTGTATGAAAACTAATTTCAGATGAATCTCCTTGCTCAAAGGATCATACGATCTCAAAACAATAATGGGCTCTGCATTGCTCTTGTCGATTACCTCTCTCCCTTTTGCCTTGTAACGTTGTACTTAATTAATTGCTATTTGATTATGTATCATCGATTACCTTTTGAGCTTCGTTATCCTCTGTTTCTTCCAATATTATTTGATCTATATTTACTCTTTGCAAAATGTAGAATAATGGCAACGCTTATAAAGAATTTTCTTTGGGCAATTTATTGAATTATCCTTCCATCAACATGGAGAAGGGCTTTGTCCAGCCCGTGTTAACATGTAATGTAAGTTCATCCTTCTCAAGCCTTCAAACTTTGTTCTAGTATAGATTAGGATATGCATCATTTCCTCCACTGCTGTTTGCTTTGCTGTTTACATCTGATTGGATGTTTGCAACAACTACCAGTTTCAAATTGTAGTTGTAAAAACGTGTTCCTTATCTTGAAACATATCCATTTATTTGCTTATATAATTGTGAAACCTGTTACGTGTCTCCTTGTTTATCTTTCAGACTCATATCTCTTACGCCAGGCAGAACTTTAGGGAAGATAGTGAGCCAAACCATTTTGAGGACAGCGAGATGACCCCAAGGTCCTGTCTTGATGAAGACAGTGAGTTGAAGCTACTCACCAGCAGGTGTGAGACAACCTATGTGCGTCATTGCCTCAATCGGTTTGACTTCTTGATCTCAACTTAAAGCGGAAAGGCTTGCTTCAAATTTCAGCTCCGACTTGAAGTCAAAGATGCAATGAAGATGTCAGAGGACTGCCGTGCGCCCATCATGCCTTAAATCTAGTGTTGATGCATCTATCGTTGACACAACTGAGGTCTACTCAGCTTCTTCAGCTGTTTGGGGGGGGGGGGGCGACCTGGCCAGGCCTAGTGCCTTCTGAAGTGCTCTCAGTTTTGTATATTCTTTTGTCGGCGCGTTTATTTGCACTGGTGGCGAACTTTGATGCCCAGTGGATGTAATATGTGTGATAGCCGTGATAGCCTAGCGTAAGTTGCTTGCTTATTTATTTCCTTGTTGTCTTGTTTATTTGTTTGCTTCTAGTCATTGCAGTTCTTTTCCATGGTTTGCTAGTGGCTGCATTAACCTATTTTTAAAACTAGGCCACAATAACCATGGGCTAATATTTACTGTAGTGACACTGGGCCTCCTACGGGCCATAGAAACAGTGGGCCTTCTACGGGCCATAGAAACAATGGGCCTTCTACGGGCCGTAGAAACAATGGGCCTTCTACGAGCCGTATCATCAATGGGCCTTATACGGGCAGTATGATCGATGGCCAAACATGGGCGATAACGAGTCGCATTATGGCCGTAAGCGGGCTAGAGTTGGAATCGTCCATTCATGGGCCGACCATAATAGGCCATTGTTAATAGGCCGTGTTGATGACGCAATGAAAAGCCCAACGTATTAACGGACCACAAATGGGCCGATCAGTAATCATGAGCTGAATTTGGCCCTAAGCGAAAATAGCGATGTGGACGGGCCGTAAAGTGGCGAATCTTTGAAATGAGCCCAAGAATAAATGGGCTCTGAGAGAGGCCAAAAGATAACATGGGCTGGAAGCATTAGCGGAATAACGGGCCGTTAATGGGTATAAAGTGATACCTTTGTTCATCACGGGCCGATTTCACCACGAGCCGTTAATGGGTGTAAAGTGATACCTTTGTTCATTACGGGCGGTTTCACCACAGTGCCGTTAGTAGGCCAAGAGTTACATAGGGCCTCATATGGGCGAAAGGCGTCATGGGCCATACATGGGCGAAGTGAAAACACGGAATCATATTGGATGGCCCAGATGACGCTACTGGGCCTAATTCGGATAGGGCGTAACGGGCCTTGGGTTAGCGGGCTCTAAATGGGCTATATTCGAACATGGCGTTAACAGGATTTCCATGGGCCGGCCCGCTAGCTTTTGACCAAGTCAAACGGGTCGGCCTTTACACAGGAATGGGCCTCTGTTGGGCCATGCCACGTGTCGACGTATCATAGGCGCCTATCTGACCCACTGACGAGCTGACACGTGTTTCGTCCGGCCAATAAGAATTTTACACGTGGAAATTTCCCATTGGTTGGGGCTGTTAACGGGTTATCGGATCCAAAACCCGACCCGATAGCTTAACGGCGTTCCGTTACGGTGGATGCCACATGTCGGTCACCCTTGACGAAAGCACTTACACGCGCGATTTATCGTCATGGAAGTGGACACTTCCGTGATGATAATTTTGGTAATGTCATGGAACACTTCTCTGACGACAAAGGTATGACTATCTTGATTCTGTGATAAATTTGTCATGGATGTACATGCATGACAAAAAAAGCGACCTACTGTGACAAACACGTATCATCACAGAAGTGTATTTTTTTTGTAGTGGCAACAAGCATGTCCAAGAACGACGAGATGACGTCAAGGAACAGATGACCGACATCGGGGTTGTAGCACAAAATATGAGTCGCCAGTCTTTGCCATGAAGCTCTAAAATCTAAATGGCATCACATATAAAAGAGTAATCTCCACTACTTCTATTTATCTCAACATGCGACTATGCCATGTCATCATGTAACCATGCTTGAAAAAAGGACCACATCAACATGCTACCATGTATGAAAAAAGTTCCACCACAACATGCTACCATGCATATGAAAACTATCATAGTGCTTATAGAATTTTATAAATATATTTTACATTTATATAATAATCAAATGTTCGTGTTCCAACTTCGGTAATCAAATGCTCATGTTCCAACTTTGCTAAAATATAGCAACAAAATTTTGCAACAACATGTAGAATACCATTCTGTTTTATTTATGAAGAAAAAGCACCAACTAGTTTTTTCTAGGATAGCACCAACCAGTTTATCAGTATGGCCGGACAATGGAGGGTCGGATCCCTCTATGCATACTACCCATCGAGATGGATGGTAGTGAGAGATCTAGAGGGAGACATCCTTGTTCGGCGGTACCTCGACGTCGGGATCGATATTACTGAAGGTATGAGTTTCTCAATTGATGTTTCCGAGGTGTGTATTGTTCATTCCTTGCATGTGGAGCCGCTTGTGCAAGATTAGATCGAGGTTGTGGATCTCACGGTGGATCCCGTACCTTGGAAGCCGTGATTCGGGGTCGTTTCTGGGTCCTGGCTGATGAGGAAGAAGATGATGTGGAGGATGGGGCGATCGTTGTTCACCCGACGGAGATGCCTCACTTGCGGCCTGTCAAGTCCAAACCTGCAGAATTGGTGCAGAGGGAACTCGATGGCAGGGGTAAGCAGCAGGTAACTTTCGTTCCAAAACCAACATCGCCATCGCTGAAGATTAAGCCGTGGATCGGCCCGCTCCCCAAGGAGAGTCCATCTGCCATTACTTTGTCGAAGTTTTTTCCTCCCGAGGACTAAGGTGACTAGAAAGAAGAAGAAAAAAGGGCTCCGGTGGTTGTCCGGTCGTCGACGGTGAACGACGATGTGCGCTTGATCCAAGCGGCGCGGCAGGAGCGTTTGAATGAGCTGTTAGGCCGAGATGGGCCGGTGATCTCTGATTCCAACTTGGGCCTTGGTAGGACTGGTTATGAGGCCCAGCGACCGAACCAGATGGCCGATCGGACGGAGGAATTGGACGTGCATGCTACTGTATCGACGTGCGATCAGGTTCATGCAGGATTGGTTCCAACGCAGAGAGTTTCCGAGGAAGCTAGGGTTTTGTGGACCGCTATCCCTGGGTTCCCGAGGTTCGCTGGTGGGCGCGCCGCTAGGGTTCATCCGATCGCCGGTGGTCGTGTCGCCATGGCGGGTCGTGGGACCAGACCGCAACCGCCTCCTGCTGCGCCACTGAAGCCTGCCCCCAAGGCGACTCCTGCGCTGTTGCAGGCCAAGCCGGCTGAGGGAGTCCTGGATAAGGGGGTATTCGAACAGCCGGACTGTTGGACTATGAAGATACAAGATTGAAGACTTCGTCTCGTATCCGGATGGGACTCTCCTTGGCGTGGAAGGCAAGCTTGGCGATACAGATGTGAAGATCTCCTCCCATTGTAACCGACTCTGTGTAGCCCTAGCTCCCTCTGGTGTCTATATAAACCGGAGGGTTTAGTACGTAGGACACAACAACAAGAAACAACAATCACACCATAGGCTAGCTTCTAGGGTTTAGCCTCTCTGATCTCGTGGTAGATCAACTCTTGTACTACCCATATCATCAATATTAATCAAGCAGGAGTAGGGTTTTACCTCCATCGAGAGGGCCCGAACCTAGGTAAAAACATCGTGTCCCTTGTCTCCTGTTACCATCTGCCTAGACGCACAGTTCGGGACCCCCTACCCGAGATCCGCCGGTTTTGACACCGACATTGGTGCTTTCATTGAGAGTTCCTCTGTGTCATCATAATTAGGCTTGATGGCTCCTTCGATCATCGTTAGCGATGCAGTCCAGGGTGAGACTTTTCTCCCCGGACAGATTTTTGTATTTGGTGGCTTTACACTGCGGGCCAATTTGCCTGGCCATCTGGAGCAGATTGAAAGTTACGCCCCTGGCCATCAGATCGGGTTTGGAAGCTTAAACTACACGGCCGACATCCGCGGAGACTTGATCTTCACCGGATTCAAGCCTCTGCCGAGTGTGTTGCACTGTCACGATGGGCATGATCTAGCTCTGCCGCCGGGGAGTGTTCAGGAGATCGCACCGGCAACCGCTCCGACCTTCAATTTGGAGCCAACTGCGCCGCCCGTGGACGGGTGGATAGACCCCGCCTTGGAGGCCGCAACCTCAATGGCGATTGAGCCGAATACCAGCCTTACCCTTCGCGAGGCCCATGACTCCAAATTGCCGGACTCTCCTCCGGACTCCGAGCCACCCGCGCCCCTGCCAATCGAATCCGATTGGGCGCCGGTCATGGAGTTCACCGCCGCGGATATCTTCCAGCACTCGCCCTTCGACGATATACTGAATTCACTAAGGTCTCTCTCCTTATCAGGAGAGTCATGGCCGGATTATGACCGGCAGGATTGGGATGCGGATGAGGAAGAAATTCGATGCCCACCCACCACCCACTTCGTAGCCACTGTCGATGATTTGACCGACATGCTCGACTTCGACTTCGAAGACATCGACGGTATGGACGACGATGCAGGAGACGAACAGGAACCACCGCCCACAGGGCCCTGGACAGCTACCTCATCATATGATATATATATATGGTGCATACACCCAAAGAAGGCAATGGCGATGGGACAACAGGGGATGACCCCTCCAAGAAGCAACCCAAGCGTCGGCGTCAACGGCGCCGCTCTAAGTCCCGCCAAAGCAAAAACGATGATACCGGCACAGGAGATAATAACATTCCGGACAGTGCCGAAGACAACTCCCTCCAAAGAAGATTCAAAGACAGAGGATGGAGAAGCCAGCCCTCCTGAGAGAGCGGCAGATAGAGAGGTAGAGGATGATAATTACATGCCTCCCTCCGAAGACGAGGCAAGCCTCGACGACGACGAATTTGTCGTGCCTGAGGATCCCGTCGAGCAAGAGCGCTTCAAGCGTCGGCTGATGGCCACGGCGAATAGCCTTAAGAAAAAGCAGCAGCAGCTTAGAGCTGATCAAGACCTGCTAGCTGACAGATGGATTGAAGTCCTTGCAGCCGAGGAATACGAACTCGAATGCCCCTCCAAGAGCTACCCAAAGCGCATGTTGCTACCCCGATTAGAGGAGGAAGCATTAAAGCATACATATCTAGTGTATGACGCGGCTGATCGGCCACCTCGTGGCTGCGATAGAGAGATATTTCAGCCAAAAGCTCAAGCCGCACCCCATCGCCATTCAAAGAAAAATGCCAAGGCACAGGGAAATACGCTGGACCTGCGAGACGTATTGGAGGATAAAGCAAATCAAACAAGATTGATCTACGGATCACGAGGGCGCCCCACTATGAGAGACGATAACCGTCATGCCGGATACAGTAAAAGTAAATCCGGCCGGGCCGAACACAGCAGACAAGAGTCATTCGAGCTGCATCGTGACATAGCCCAGTACAGAGGCGCCGCACACCCCCTATGCTTCACAGATGAAGTAATGGATCATCAAATCCCAGAGGGTTTTAAACCCGTAAATATTGAATCATACGATGGTACAACAGATCCTGCGGTATGGATTGAGGACTGCCTCCTGCATATCCACATGGCCCGTGGTGACGATCTACACGCCATCAAATACCTCCCACTCAAGCTTAAAGGACCAGCTCGGCATTGGCTCAACAAAGCCCGGCCAGAATCCATTGGCTGTTGGGAAGATCTGGAAGCCGCATTCCTCGACAACTTCCAGGGCACTTATGTGCGACCACCAGATGCCGATGACTTGAGCCACATAATTCAACAGCCAGAGGAATCGGCCAGGCAATTCTGGACACGGTTCCTAACCAAGAAAAATCAAATCGTCGACTGTCCGGATGCAGAGGCCCTAGCAGCTTTCAAGCATAACATCCGTGACGAGTGGCTTGCCCGGCACCTTGGCCAGGAAAAGCCGAAATCTATGGCAGCCCTCACGACGCTCATGACCCGCTTTTGCGCGGGAGAGGACAGCTGGCTGGCTCGCAGCAATAACATATCAAAGAACCCTGGTACTTCAGATACCAAGGACGGCAATGGCAGGTCATGTCGCAGCAAACACAAGCGCCGCATCAACAGCAACAGTACAGAGGATACGGCAGTCAATGCCGGATTCCGAGGCTCCAAGCCCGGTCAGCGGAAAAAGCCATTCAAACGACGTACTCTGGGCCCGTCCAGTTTGTACCGTATACTTGATCGCTCGTGTCAGATACATGGCACCCCCGACAAGCCAGCCAATCACACCAACAGGGATTGTTGGGTGTTCAAGCAGGCCGGCAAGTTAAATGCCGAAAACAAAGACAAGGGGCTACATAGCAACGACGAAGAGGAGCCCCGACCACCGAACACCGGAGGATAGAAGGGGTTTCCCCCACAAGTGCGGACGGTGAACATGATATACGCAACCCACATCCCCAAGAGGGAGCGGAAGCGTGCGTTAAGGGACATATATGCATTAGAGCCAGTCGCCCCAAAGTTCAACCCATGGTCCTCCTGCCCGATCACTTTCGACCACAGGGACCACACTAGTATCCGCCACGGCGGATTCGCCGCATTGGTCCTAGACCCAATCATTGACGGGTTTCACCTCAATCGAGTCCTTATGGACGGCGGCAGTAGCATGAACCTGCTTTAGCAGGACACTGCGAAAAATGGGCATAAATCCCTCAAGGATTAAACCCACAAAAACGATCTTTAAAGGCGTCATACCAGGTGTAGAGGCCCATTGCACAGGCTCAGTCACACTGGAAGTGGTCTTCGGATCCCCGGATAATTTCCGAAGCGAGGAGTTAATCTTCGATATAGTCCCGTTCCGCAGTGGCTATCATGCACTGCTCGGGCGAACCGCATTTGCAAAATTCAATGCGGTGCCGCACTATGCATATCTCAAGCTCAAGATGCCAGGACCTTGAGGGGTCATCACAGTTAATGGAAACACAGAGTGCTCTCTTCGAACAGAGGAGCACACTGTGGCCCTCGCAGCAGAAGTACAAAGCAGCCTCTCAAGGCAATTCTCCAGCCCGGCGACCAAACGCCCGAACGCCTTCAAGCGCGCCCAGAGTAATCTGCAACATGACCACCTGGCACGTTCCGAGCTTGCATAGCAATGCGGCCCCTACCCCAGCCCCAGCTAAATGGCGACAAACGTGCCACGCGTACATAACTACGCATTGAAAATACCATGGGCACAAGGGGAGGGGCACGATTACGAAACGCCCCAAAACGCGGCTCAACCGCACTAGGGGCTCCCTACTTTGTTATTTTTCTCTCTTTCAGGACTTTACTCTCTGGAAGCCCTGTCCGGTAGTATAATTGCCGAACAAACGATACAAGGACCAGGGGGGCCGAAAGCTACGTCGCATCATGGAACTCCGAGGTGGTCTCTATAACGAGCGAAATACCTATTTTAAATACCATTCCGCAGCTTACCCTTGGAGGTGACATGTCACATAGTCCCATTTTTTTGCTTATCGCACTACTTGTATCGTTCTGCTTTAATGCACCTTTTCGAATAAAACAATGCATAGCTTCAGTCTATTATTGCATTCTCTATTTCTTCCCTTTTTACATATATGTTCATTAATGACATTTTGCACCTGTACACTTTGGTACGACCAATACGCCAGGGGCTTAAGTACCCCATAATACGGCGTGAGAAGTCCGAACGCTTTCACAAGTGCGGCACCCCGAACTTATAGCATTATATGCATCGGCTTCGAGTGGGTCAATAGTTGGGTTTGTCCGGCTCCCACGTTTTGGTACCTTACGTTCCGCTATATCGGCTAAGGTAGCACTGGGAGAACTACTGCGATTGTGCCCCGGTTCAGCTGGGCTAAGCACCTCAGTAGAGAAAGCTAAAACGGACCGTCATGATAAGGCAAGAGCTGGTCGCTGTTCAAGAGGTTTCGAGTCCCTAAATACTTATGCCGCTTAGGGCGAGGAGTCGGCTTTGTCCGGCTTAGGCGTGGATAGCGCCCCGAACTCGGTCTTCCGAATACTAGGGGCTTCGCCAAAATTTAAAATTATAGAATTCTCTGGCTAAGTGAGAGTGATAAAGCATCATAGTTCGGTTGCCTTGTTCGTTGTGCTGAGCACCTCCCTCGAAGGACCCAAGAATGGGAAAAAGAGTGCTCAGGTTTATCCCGAACACCCCAGCACTCGTGGCATGGGGGCAGAAGCCGATGACTCGCCATCTCTCGGATTTAATAAACGGCCGCATAGAAGGTAATATTTTAAATTCAAACAAGCGTTGCATAGCGCAATGAACAAGTTTTTAGCATATGGGATCATACGAGCAAGTTTACTCAAATATTACATCTTTGGAACATTCATCCGCCACAAGGCAGGCACCCTTCAGGACGCCCTCATAGTACATTTCTGGGCGGCGATGCTCCTTGCCCTGCGGTGGCCCATCCTTCACCAGCTTCTCAGCGTCCATCTTGCCCCAGTGTACTTTAACACGGGCAAGCGCCCTGCGGGCACCTTTGATGCAGACGGAGCACTTGATGACCTCAAGCCAAGGACAGGCATCTTTAAGCCGCTTCACCAGCCCGAAGTAGCTCCCTGGCATGGCCTCTCCAGGCCACAGTCGGACTATCAGACCCTTCATGGCCTGTTCGGCCGCCTTATGGAGCTCGACCAACTGCTTCAGCTGGTCGCTTAAGGGCACCAGATGTTCGGCCTCAGTATATTGAGACTAGAACACCTTCTCCGTCGAGCTCCCCTCCTCGGCTCGGTAGTGCTTTGCGGCATCTGACACACTGCGGGGCAAATCTGCGAATGCTCCTGGAGAGCTCCGGACTCGGGTAATTAACAAGTAATTCACTTTTACGTGCTTGCTTTGCATAATGAATGCCTTACCCGTCGCTATCTTCTTTATTGCCTCAATTTCCTGGAGGGCCTTTTGGGCTTCGGCCTTGGCATGCTTGGCGCTCTCGAGGGCCGAGGCAAGCTCGGACTCTCGTGTCTTCGAGTCAAGCTCCAAACTCTCGTGTTTTTTCACGAGAGCCTGGAGCTCTTGCTGCACCTCCGCCACCCGCGCCTCTTGTTTCCCCCGCTCGGTGCGCTCCGTGGCCGCTTTGTTTTCGGCCTCGGACCGCGCTTGCTTCAGGGTCGCCACCTCGGTCGTGGCCCCTGGAATATCCATAATGATCCGGTCATTTTTTCCAACTGCATCTTTTTTATATATCCGTACACAAGGTATTACTTACCTTCATTCTCCCCGAGCTGCTTCTTGGCAAGGTCGAGCTCTTTCTCGGACCGCTCGAGGCTCTGCTTCAGAGCATCGACCTCCGCAGTCAGTGCGACAGAGGTTAGCAGCAAAGCCTGCATACGCATATCGACATACTTATGTTAGACTCCTGCAGATATTCTTAGATCCTCTATTCGGCTTTTCCTTGTGAACACCGAACAGAGCATCAGGGGCTACTGTCTATGCGGTAATATTTTCATATATTTTTAATACTTACCTCAAAGCCTGTTAGAAGGCTGGCACAGGCTTCAGTCAGTCCGCTCTTGGCAGACTGAACCTTCTGGATCACCGCACTCATAACAGTGCGGTGCTCCTCGTTGATGGAGGCGCCGTTAAGCACCTCCAGCAAATTATCCGGTGCCTCCGGTTGGGCGGAGGTCACCGGTGCAGTAGGCTTGCTCCTCTTAATGGGGGGCCGCCTGCCGGAGTCCGGAACCACTGGAGGTTCCGGGGCGGTATTCGGCCCAGGGCTGAACTTGGAGCCCTTGGGAGCCTTGCTCCCTTTGCGCCTGCAGTCCGGAAGGTCGCCTTGTGGCGCCTCCAGGCCTACCTCCCCTCGGCTTGGTGCCCTTTGAGACAACACCTCGGCGTTGTCCGTAGGGCGAGGGGTGGAGGCGGTCGGAAGTGATCCTCCGCTGCTCATGGCCGACGGGTCCAAAGAACCGCTTGACGAGGATACGTCGATACGGGCCCGGGACGGACTGCATAACCGTGTCCGGTGTTAGAAGAAGTTGTGCAATTAAACGGTGCCACGAGTTACTCTGGTGTCCGAATACTTACGATCTTGCCAGGGGCTTGGCCTTGGGCAGCCACTCATCTTCGCTGTCGGCGGCGGTGGCGGAGTAGTCCGGAGGGAGAGTCCTTCCCTTCTTGGACCCTCCGGCCTCCCCAGTTGGGGCGGCCTTCCTCTTCTTATCTTCCCCGGCTGGAGGGGAAGAACCTTTGTCTGCCTCCTCCTCGTTTCCACGGGAAGAGTGCTTCTCGGAGTTATCGGACGATGAGTCCGATAACACCTGGCACCGGGAACTCTTTTGGGTTCCCGTGGCCTTCTTCTTGATCTTCTTCTCTAGCACCTCGTAAGGCGCCGGAGTCAGCATCTCCGTCAGGAGAGCGTCGGCGGGATCTTCGGGCAGGGGGGCTGGACAATCAATCTGCCCCGATGTCTCCACCCATTCCTGTCAAAGGCATGGAAGCTCAGATCCCGCACATAGTAGAGCTATGAAAAATGAATACCCTATAAGGGATAAAATGACTTACTGTGCTGGCTTGGCGCTTCGCGCTGAATCCGCGATCCTCGGTAAGGGGAGGGGGAACCTCGGCGCCCTTAAATAGCACCTTCCAAGCATCCTCGTGTGTTGTGTCGAAGATCTCGCTCAGAGTTTGGTGCTGGGCTGGGTCGAACTCCCACAAGTTGAACGCCCGTTGTTGACACGGGAGGATCCGGCGGATGAGCATGACTTGGACTACGTTGACAAGCTTGAGCTTCTTGCTCACCATGTTTTGGATACAGGTTTGGAGTCCGGTCAGCTCCCCCGGACTACCCCAAGGAAGGCCCTTCTCTTTCCAGGAGGTGAGCCGCATAGGGATTCCGGATCGGAATTCGGGGGCCGCCGCCCATGTGGTGCCGCGCGGCTCGGTGATGTAAAACCACCCCGACTGCCACCCCTTTATGGTCTCCAAGTAGGAGCCCTCGAGCCATGTGACATTGGGCATCTTGCCCACCATGGCGCCTCTGCACTCCGCCTGCTTGCCGCACACCACCTTTGGTTTGACATTGAAGGTCTTCAGCCATAAGCCGAAGTGGGGTTTGATGTGGAGGAAGGCCTCACACACGACGATGAACGCCGATATGTTGAGGATGAAGTTCGGGGCCAGATCATGGAAATCCAGGCCGTAGTAGAACATGAGCCCCCGGACGAATGGGTGAAGAGGAAATCCCAGTCCGCGGAGGAAATGGGTAAGAAACACTACCCTCTCATGGGGCCTGGGGGTGGGGATGAGCTGCCCCTCATCGGGGAGCCGGTGAGCGATATCTTCGGACAGGTATCCGGCTCCCCTCAGCTTCTTGATGTGTCCCTCCGTGACGGAGGAGACCATCCACTTGCCTCCCGCTCCGGACATGGTTGGAGAAGGTTGAGGATGAGAATGCGGACTTGGGCGCTGGAGCTCGAGTGCGCAAGAATGGATGAGCAAGGAGGAAGAAGGCGTGGGTAGAAAAAGGTGAATTCTTATCCCTTTATATGGGCGGACGAAACTATGCGCCCCCACCAGCCTGGTAAAACTCGCTTATCCCCCAAGCGCCGTAATCAATTGCGCGGTTGGGGTACCCACGTCGTATTGATGGGAATCCCGTGATAAGGGGACACGATCTCTGCTTCGACAAGACGTGCCAAGGAACCACCTCGTGAAACGCACTAAGGTGGACTGTAAAAAACGATTCGAATAAAGGCTTGGCTGTGGTGTGATGTCACGCTACGGAATACGTCAGCAGATTAGATTTGTGAAAATATTATTCTCTCAACGGTGGTATGTGGAATTTGTTTTGCAGAGCTGGACACGATCCTTGTGTTCAAAATCTTCTATGAAGTATTCGGCGGAGGAACCCGCCTTGCAATGCCGAAGACAATCTGCGCGCCGGACTCACCGTCATTGAAGCCTGGTTCAGGGGCTACTGAGGGAGTCCTGGATAAGGGGGTATCCGGACAGCCAGACTATAACCTTTGGCTGGACTGTTGGACTATGAAGATACAAGATTGAACTTCGTCTCGTGTCTGGATGGGACTCTCCTTGGCGTGGAAGGCAAGCTTGGCGATACGGATGTGAAGATCTCCTCCCATTGTAACCGACTCTGTGTAACCCTAGCTCCCTCCGGTGTCTATATAAACCAGAGGGTTTAGTCCGTAGGACACAACAACAAGAAACAACAATCATACCATAGGCTAGCTTCTAGGGTTTAGCCTCTCTTATCTCATGGTAGATGAACTCTTGTACTACCCATATCATCAATATTAATCAAGCAGGATTAGGGTTTTACCTCCATCGAGAGGGCCCGAACCTGGGTAAAAACATCATGTCCCTTGTCTCCTGTTACCATCTGCCTAGACGCACAGTTCGGGACCCCCTACCCGAGATTCGCCGGTTTTGACACCGACACCGGCGTTGTCGCAGGCCAAGCAGGTGCCGCAGCAGCCCAAGACTGCTCCGCAGCCAAGGTCGGCGCCGCCACCACACCACGTTGCGCCACCGCAGCAGCAGCGGGCTGCTTCGGTGTGGAAGCAACAAGGCGCGCCACTGCCGACGGCTAGAGCTGCGCCCTCGCAGCATTGTGGCGGCCAGGGTCAAGGCACAAATCGCCCTCTGTTTGTTGCGAACCGCGGGCGTATTTCGCGAACGGTGGTCGTGGGCCTCCACGCGGTCAATGGGGCAATGATGGTTTCGATGCCTATGGTGATGGGCACCACCGAGGGTCGTCGGCGGCGGGCGGCGGCCGCGGTTATGCTTGCCAGAGCGATGGGACAGTTGAGCGTCCATTCTACGGACCTCCAGGCGACTTTATCGAGGGTGTGTCATGCCCGGATAACCATCATCGTGGTGGGAATAGAGGATTCTGCGGAGGCAGGGGTAATCTCCGGCCTCCACAACACCGCCAACGGCAACCCCCTCTGCCGGTTGATATGGTTAATGTCGTGGATACGGTGGTTCCCTCGGAGGCGGTTCAGGTTGTGACGCCACAAACTTTGCCAGGTCCGGCCTTGGCAGCGGTGACAACTCTGGCAGCCGCGACGGTGCCGGAGGCAGATCCTGATGTGTTGGGTACTGGTAAACCTGTGGAAAAAACTGATGGTGATAGAGCTACCAAGTGGACTCGGAAGAAAGAGAATATGCTTTGTTACCGTTGTGGTGAGCAGGGGCATTTTGTTGCGGAATGTAATACTGAGCTCTGTGATACTTGCCTCAAGCCACTGCACGCTTCAGGAGAGTGTCCACTGTTGCGTGATCCGTTGCCGGGAGTCACTATCTACGGAGTATGTTGTTCTGAGTTGATGTTTTTTGAGTCTCCCTGTGCCGCTTTGGTCCCGGTGACGCAGCAGACTTCGACTACGGGAGTGGTCATAGTGACAAAAGGTATCTTGTCGGAGGCTCAGATTTTACAAAGGTTGAATGAACTGGCTCCAGGGAACTTTCATTGGGAGCTTATTCGGCTCGAGGAGAACTTGTATAAGGTGGACTTCCCATGAACCGAGGACCTGAGGAAACTCCCGAGTTTTGGTATGTGTAGAGTGCCTGGAATGGAGTGTGTTCTTGAGTTTGATGAGTGGAAACAAGCTGAGCCAAAGGGTAAGCCACTATCTCAGGTTTGGTTGCGCTTTTCGGGGGCACCTCCTAAGCCGTTGCATGATGTTCGGGTTGCGGCTAGTCTTGTGATACTTGTGGGAAAACTGAGTGTGTGGATATGTCGTTCACTAGAGCACATGGAGTAGTGATACGTCTCCAACATATTTATAATTTTTGATTGTTCCAAGCTGTTATATTATCAATCTTGGATGTTTTATAATCATTTTATAGTCATTTTATATCATTTTTTGGTACTAACCTATTGACATAGTGCCAAGTGCCAGTTGTTGTTTTCTGCATGTTTTTTACATCGCGGGAAATCAATATCAAACGGAATCCAAACGCAACAAAACTTTATAGAGATTTTTTGGACCAGAAGGAACATGATGGGCCCTGGCTGTGCCTGGGGGTGCTCCGAGGAGAGCACAACCGACCAAGGCACGCCAAGAGGCCCAGGCGCGCCCTGGTGGGTTTTGCCCACCTCGGGTGCCCCTGGACCGCCTCTTGGCTCTATAAATACCCCAATATTTCCAAAACCCTAGGGGATTCGACGAAATATTGATCGAGCCGTCATAGAGTCTAGAACCACCAGATCCAATCTAGACACCATCTCGAATGGGGTTCACCACCTCCATTGGTGCCTCTCCGATGATGCGTGAGTTGTTCTTTGTAGACCTTCGGGTCCATAGTTAGTAGCTAGATGGCTTCCTCTCTCGCTGAATTCTCAATACAATGGTCTCTTGGAGATCCATATGATGTAACTCTTTTGCGGTGTGTTTGTTGGGATCGATGAACTTTGAGTTTATGATCAGATCTATCTTTTTATATCCATGAAATTTATTTGAGTTTCTTTGATCTCTTATATGCATGATTGCTTATAGCCTCATATTTCTTCTCCGATATTTGATTTTTTTGGCCAACTTGATCTATTTATCTTGCAATGGTAAGAGGTGCTTTGTAGTGGGTTCGATCTTACAGTGCTTGATCCCAGTGATAGAAGGGGAACCGACACGTATGTACCGTTGCTACTAAGGATAAAACGATGGGGTCTATATCTACATAGATAGATCTTGTCTGCATCATGTCATCGTTCTTATTGCATTACTTCGTTTCTCCATGAACTCAATACACTAGATGCATGCTGGATAGCGGTCGATGTGTGGAGTAATAGTAGTAGATGCAGGCAGGAGTCGGTCTACTAATCTTGGACGTGATGCCTATATAATGATCATTGCCTGGATATCGTCATGATTATTTAAAGTTCTATCAATTGCCCAACAGTAATTTGTTCACCCACTGTTTGCTATTTTTCTCGAGAGAAGCCACTAGTGAAACCTAGGACCCCCGGGTCTCTTTCTCATATATTTGCCTTTGCAATCTACTTTTCCTTTGCATTTATTTTCAGATCTACTAAACCAAAAATACAAAAAATACCTTGCTGCATTTTATTCTTATTTATTTTATTTGGCGTTTGATCTATCAATCTACTACAATTTTATCTCACGCCCGTTTGCCCATCTGGGGCGCCGCTACCCGAAAGGGATTGACAACCCCTTTTACACTATGTGCAGGGGCTGTTTACATTGTGTTGCTTGGTTCTCCTACTGGTTCGATAACCTTGGTTTCATATCTGCGGGAAATACCTACCGCCTCTGTGCTGCATCATCCCTTCCTCTTTGGGGAAATACCGACGTAGCTTCAAGCGACATCAAAAGGAATTTCTGGCGCCGTTGCCGGGGAGGATCTTCAACATATACCAGGTTCCTAATCACAAATCTCATCTCCTCGTAATTTAGATTATTTGCCATTTGCCTCTCGTTTTCCTCTCCCCCACTTCACAAAAAATTGCCATTTTATTCGCCCTTATTTTTCCGTTCGCCGTTCTCTTGCTTTCCAGTCTTGATGGCTAGCGTTCCTACTCCTCCTTTGTCACCAGATTTTGAAGTTCTTTACTTCAAGCAAAGACAAGGAGAAAATTTGAAAGATGCCTGGTATAGGCTTATGGAATCGTATCGTACTTCCAATTTAAAGGGGGGCACTAAGGTTTTTCTTCGTAATTTCTACATAGGATTGTCTTTGCATCATAGACAACTTCTAGATTTTGCCGCCAAAGGAAATTTCATTGAGCTTGATGTCAATGCTGCCTATGAAATTTTAGAAGGAATTTTGGGAATTCCACCTCAAAATAAGGGGTTTTCTTTTACCCCCGAGGGAGCTGAAATTTTGGACAAGCTTGGTGATTTGCATAAACATTTGGTTGAAATACAGAAATATAAAGAACCCCTCAAACACCTCAATGGTAGTATCAATCGCATGAATACCCTGATTACTCTTTGCAACAAGCGATTGGATATTTTGGATCTTAAGATGGTTTATTTCCTGGAGAATTTAGGGAAGCGTAAAGAGCCTCCTGGGTTTGAGAAAACCCTTACAAAAGTTGCCATAACTTCGGAACACAAAACTTAGATCCTTGCTTTATGCCTAGCTAAGGGCGTAAAATTATAACGCTTGTTGGGAGGCAACCCAATGAATAAAATTTATTTTTGCTTTTTTGTCTTTGCACAATTATGCTACTTTTTATGATTGTGTTTTTTGTGTTTTGATTAGTGTTTGTGCCAAGTAAAGCCTTTAGGATCTTCTTGGGTGATAGTTGTTTGATCTTGTTGAAAAAATAACAGAAACTTTTGCACTCACGAAAACAATTATAATTTTTTACCAGAGCACGATAAAATACCAATTCTTTTTGAAGAAGATTAATATACAAATTTCTCAGGTCTTCCTAATTTTTCAGAATTTTTGGAGTTCCAAAAGTTTTCGAAATAGTCAGATTGATACAGACTGTTCTGTTGTGACAGATTCTGTTTTCTTTGCGTTGTGTGCTTATTTTGATGGCTCTATGGTTTTCTTTGATGTGTTTTTGCCATAGAAAAGTTGGAATACAGTAGATATAATGCAAAAATAAAATATGAATTGGTTTGACACAGTACTTATAGTAGTGATTTGCTTTCTTTTACTAACGGATCTCACGAAGGTTTTGTTGAGTTTTGTGTGATTGAAGTTTTCAAGTTTTGGGTTATCTTACGATGGATGAAGGAATAAGGAGTAGAAGAGCCTAAGCTTGGGGATGCCCTGGTATCCAAATCTATTATCCAAAAATGAGCAACCTACTAAGCTTGGGGATGCCACCGAGTGGCATCCCCTCTTTCTTCTAACGACCATCGGTATTTTACTCGAAGCTATATTTTTATTCATCACATACTATGTGTTTTACTTAGAGCGTCTTGTATGATATGAGTCTTTGCTTGTTTTATTTTGTGTTTTAAGTCTTGATTCCTTGTTGGAAACACCTATTTGAGAGAGCCAAAATTATGTCATGACTTGTTAGAATTGCTCTCTATGCTTCACTGAAATCTTTATGAGCTATGGAATTGCTCTAGTGCTTCACTTATATCTTTTTGAGCACGGTGTGATTTAGTATTTTTGAAGAAATGCTCTCTTGCTTCACTCAGATTTATTTAAGAGTTAGTAAAAATTTCAAGAAATTCTCTCTTGCTTCACTTAAATTAATTTAAGAGAAAGAAAGAAATATTATGCTCATGATCTTCACTTATATTTGTTTGAACTTATGAGAAGCAAGACATGAAAATTAGTCCCAAAGTGATAGATATCCAAGAAGGATATAATAAAAACTTTCATGAAGATCATTCGACAAAATAAACTTGATTCTTAGTAATAGTTTTGAGATGTGATGATGAGATATGTGAGTTATGTTGATGAGTAATTATGCTTTAGTAAGAATATTGGTGTTAAGGTTTGTGATTCCCTATGCAAGCACGAAAGTCAATAATTATTCAATGAAATTATATCCTACTTGTGGTGCATTATTCATTGTTAATTATGCTTAATGCTCGCTTATGAGATTATTTGTTTCTTGGTTGGCCGCTTCTCAATCTTTTGCTAGCCTTCATTTTGCACCAATTATGATCTCTACTTGTGCATCCAAAAACCTTTAAACCAGTTTTGCCACATGAGTCCACTATATCTACCTATATGAGGTATTCTTTTGCCGTTCTAAGCAAATTTGTATGTGCCATCTCTAATTTTCAAAATAAAATTCTCTTTTGTGTGTTCGTTTCGCTCTCGGAGCGGTGAGTGGTGGCTAATATTTTCCATGCTAGATGTGTTATTCTCAAGATGAGTGTTTATTCACTTGTCATTGCACGAGAGTAAGGCAAAGGTATTAGGGATGCCCAGTCCCGAAATGAAAATTGAATTTACTTTATGTTGTCAAATAATAAATTCCTTGGAAAGTGTTGGTATGGAAGGCACCCGTGGATACAGTTAGCCATGGAAAGGTAAAGTATGGTGGAAAAAGAAATAAACTTTATTTTCTGTTTGGGAACCGCCTATGATATATCTAGCATGAAAAGTGTTGGGAACTCTAAGTCGTTTTCGTTGGTGGGATGGATACACCTCCCAAAATGCTTTTATCTCTAAGTTTTTCGCTTTGAGCTCTCGCACCTCTACAAATCCCTACTTCCCTTTGCGAAGGGCCTTTCTTTTACTTTATGCAATTTTTTATTTTAAATTTGAGTCTCCACCTTCTCTTACAAAAGCACCAACTTGGAGGCAATATGATCGTACTTGAGTATTGGGTGTAGCTAATATGCGAGTGTGTTTCATAAATGGATCAATGGTTGAGCATGATGGGCTAGGGATGGCTTATTTTAGCGTTGATATTTTGAAATACATGGTTGCTTGTTGATATGCTTGAGTATTTAAATTATCATGTCAAGACTAGACTATTGCTTTGAACAATATAAAAGTCCAAATGTCCATGCTACAAAGAAATGAAATATAATATGACATGATAGGCAGCATTCCACATCAAACATTCTGTTTTTATCACTTACCTACTCGAGGACGAGTAGGAGTTAAGCTTGGGGATGCTGATACGTCTCCAACGTATCTATAATTTTTTTATTGTTCCATGATGTTATATTATCCATCTTGGATGTCTTATAATCATTTTATAGTCATTTTATATCATTTTTTGGTACTAACCTACTGACATAGTGCCAAGTGCCAGTTGTTGTTTTCTGCATGTTTTTGACATTGCAGGAAATCAATATCGTCTAAACGCAACGAAACTTTACAGAGATTTTATTGTACCAGAAGGAACATAATGGGCTCTGGCTGCGCCTGGAGGGTGCTCCGAGGAGAGCATAACCCACTAGGGCGCGCCTGGGGGTGGGTTGTGCCCACCTCGGGTGCCCCCCGGACCGCCTCTTTGCTCTATAAATACCCCAATATTCCTGAAACCCTAGAGGAGTCGACAAAATATTCATCAGCCGCTGCACAGTCCAGAACCACTAGATCCAATCTAGACACCATCTCGGATGGGGTTCATCACCTCCATTGGTGCCTCTCCGATGATGCATGAGTAGTTCTTTGTAGACCTACGAGTCCGTAGTTAGTAGCTAGATGGCTTTCTCTCTCTCGCTGGATTCTCAATACAATGGTCTCTTGGAGATCCATATGATGTAACTCTTTTGCGGTGTGTTTGTTGGGATCGATGAACTTTGAGTTTATGATCAGATCTATCTTTTTATATCCATGAAAGTTATTTGAGTTTCTTTGATCTCTTATATGCATGATTGCCTATAGCCTCGTATTTCTTCTCCGATATTTGAGTTTTGTTTGGCCAACTTGATCTATTTATCTTGCAATGGGAAGAGGTGCTTTGTAGCGGGTTCGATCTTACGGTGCTTGATCCCAGTGACAGAAAGGGAAATGACACGTATGTATCGTTGCTACTAAGGATAAAACGATGGGGTCTATCTCTACATAGATAGATCTTGTCTACATCATGTCATCATTCTTATTGCATTACTCCGTTTCTCATGAACTTAATACACTAGATGCATGCTGGATAGCGGTCGATGTGTGGAGTAATAGTAGTAGATGCAGGCAGGAGTCGGTCTACTAATCTTAGACGTGATGTCTATATAATGATCATTGCCTGGATATCGTCATAATTATTTGAAGTTCTATCAATTTCCCAACAGTAATTTGTTCACCCACCGTTTGCTTTTTTTTCTCGAGAGACGCCACTAGTGAAACCTACGGCCCCCGGGTCTTCTTTCTCATATATTTGCCTTTGCGATCTACTTTTTCCTTGCATTTATTTTCAGATCTATTAAACCAAAAATACAAAAATACCTTGCTGCAATTTTTCTTTATTTATTTTATTTAGCGTTTGATCTATCAATTTACTACAAATTTATCTCACGTCCATTTGCCATTTGAGGCGCCGTACCCCGAAAGGGATTGACAACCCCTTTAACACGTGGGTTGCGAGGATTTGTTCTCTGTGTGCAGGGGCTATTTACGTTGTGTTGCTTGGTTCTCCTACTGGTTCGATAACCTTGGTTTCATATCTGAGGGAAATACCTACCGCCGTTGTGCTGCATCATCCCTTCCTCTTTGGGGAAATACCAACGTAGCTTCAAGCGACATCAAAAGGAATTTCTAGCGCCGTTGCTGGGGAGGATCTTCAACATATACCAGGTTCCTAATCACAAATCTCATCTCCTCGCAATTTTGATTATTTGCCATTTGCCTCTCGTTTTCCTCTCCCCCACTTCACAAAAATTTGTCGTTTTATTCGCCTCTCTTTTTCGTTCGCCGTTTTCTTGTCGGATCTGTTTTTGAGTGTAATATTGTTGTGTAGTCATCATGACTCAAGAGAACACCAAGTTATGTGATTCCTCAAATAACAACAACAATGATTTTATTGGCACTCCGATTTCTCCTCCCGCCACTAGTGCGGAGTCTTGTGATATTAATACTGCTTTGTTGAATCTTGTTATGAAAGATCAATTTTCTGGTACTCCTATTGAGGATGCCGCGTCCCATCTTAACACCTTCGTGCAATTATGAGATATGCAAAACAAAAAATATGTGGACAATGATGTGGTGAAGATGAAATTATTTCCGTTTTCTTTGCGTGATTCTGCAAAAATTTGGTTCTCTTCTTTGCCTCGTAATAGTATCGATTCTTGTAATAAGTGCAAAGATGCTTTTATCACTAAGTATTTTCCTCCCGCAAAAATTATTTCCCTTTGAACCCAGATCATGAATTTCAAGCAACTTGAACATGAGCATGTTGCACAATCTTGGGAAAGGATGAAAATGATGCTAAGGAATTGCCCAACTCATGGGTTAAATCTTTGGATGATCATACAAAAAATTTATGCGGGGTTGAATTTTGTTTCTCGTAATCTTTTACATTCCGCCGCGGGTGGGAATTTTATGGAAATTACTTTGGGTTAAGCCACCAAATTGCTTGATGATATTATGGCAAATTATTCACAATGGCATACCGAAAGGGCTCCTACTAGTAGAAAAGTTAATTCGATTGAAGAAATTTCTTCTTTGAGTGAAAAAGTTCATGCTCTTATGAAATTGGTTGCTAGTAAAAGTACTCCACTACTCCCATTGATTTTAATGATATGCCTTTGTCTACTTTGATTGAGCAAAATAGTGATGCCATAGATGTGAATTTTATCTCTCGAAATAATTTCAATAACAATGCTTATAGAGGTAATCTTAATCCTAGGCCTTTTCCTAGTAGTCCCTCTAATAATTATGGTAATTCCTATGGAAATCAATCTTATAATAATAATAGGAACACCTCTGATCTTGATAATAATATTAAAGAATTTATCAATACACAAAAAGTTTTCAACACTTCCATAGAAGAAAAGTTGAGTAAGATTGATGATTTGTCTAGAAGTGTTGATAGAATTGCTCATGATGTGGAAAGTCTCAAGATGAAATTTTTTGTGCCTAAAGTAGATGAATCAATTAAAGCTCTTTATGTTTCTATGGATGAAAGTAAGAAAAGAACCGCTATGCTTAGAGCTAAAAGAGAATTTTTAGAAAAAGCGTTTTCTAGTGATTTATTTCGCAAAAGTGATGAAGATCTTAAAATGATTGGTGTTTCTTCTATTGATTCCTTGTTTAGTAAAGTTAATATTGATGAAAAAGGGACTTGAGAAGATTCAACTTTAGGTAGAAGGCGTCCTAATATTTCGGAGGGTGAAAATCTTGTTGAGAAAATTGATGAAAGTGGGTTTGGAGAGGTCAAAACTTTAACTAGTGATGTGCCCACTCTTTTGGATTACAAAGACTTTAATTATGATAGTTGCTCTTTGATTGATTGTATTTCTTTGTCGCAATCCATGATAAATTCACCCCATGCTTATGAACAAAATAAAGCTTTTACTAAACATATTGTTGATGCTATGGTGAAAGCTCTTGAAGAAAAATTGGAATTAGAAGTTTCAATTCCTAGAAAATTGCATGATGAATGGGAACCTACTATAAAAGTCAAGATTAAAAATTATGAGTGTTTTGATTTGTGTGACTTTGGTGCTAGTGTTTCTACAATTCTGAAATCTTTATGTGATGTGCTTGGTCTTACTAACCTTGAAGAATGTTCTTTGAATTTGCACTTGGCAGATTCTACTATTAAAAAGCCTATGGGAAGAATTAATGATGTTCTTATTCTTGAAAATAGGAATTATGTGCCCATAGATTTTATTGTTCTTGATATTTATTGCAATCCGCCTTGTCCAATTATTCTTGGTAGACCGTTTTTACGCACTATCGGTGCCGTGATTGATATGAAAGAAGGCAATATTAAGTTCCAATTTCCTTTGAGGAAGGGTATGAAACACTTTCCTAGAACTAGAATTAAGCCACCTTATGAATCAATCATGAGGGCATCTTATGGATCTCGAACCAAAGATGACAAAACTTAGATCCTTGCTTTATGCCTAGCTAAGGGCGTAAAACTATAGCGCTTCTTGGGAGACAACCCAATGAATAAATTTCATTTTTTCTTCTTGCTTTCTGTTCTTGAGTGTTAGCACAATTATGCTACTATTATGATTGTGTTTTTTGTGTTTTAATTAGTTTTTGTGCCAAGTAGAACCGATAGGATCTTCCTGGGTGATAGTTGTTTGATCTTGCTGAAAAAGACAGAAACTTTGCGCTCACAAAAATAATTCTCGTTTTTTTTATCAAAAAGTGCTTTTTCCCTGATTCTTTTTGCAGAAGATTAATATACAAATTTCTCAGGTCGTCCTATATTTTCAGAATTTTTGGAGTCCCAGAAGTTTTCCTACAGACTGTTCTGTTTTGACAGATTACTACAGACTGTTCTGTTTTGACAGATTCTGTTTTCCTTGTGGTGTGTGCTTATTTTGATGGCTCTACGGTTTTCTTTGATGAGTTTTTGCCATAAAAAAGTTGGAATACAGTAGATATAACACAAAAACAAAATATGAATTGGTTTGATATAGTACCTATAGTAGTGGTTTGCTTTCTTACACTAACGGATCTCTGATACGTCTCCAACGTATCTATAATTTTTTATTGCTCCATGCTATATTATCTAATGTTTTGGCCCATATTGGGCTTTATTTTCCACTTTTATATTATTTTGGGACTAACCTATTAACCGGAGGCCCAGCCCAGAATTGCTGTTTTTTTGCCTATTTCAGTGTTTCGGACAAATAGAATATCAAACGGAGTCCAAATGGAATAAAATCTTCGGGAACATGATTTTCTCACCGAACGTGATCCAGGAGACTTGGACCCTACTCCAAGGGAGCCAAGAGGCGGTCACGAGGGTGGGCGCCCCCGCCTCGTGGGCCCCTTGAGCTCCACCGACGCATACTCCTTCCTCCTATATATACCTACGTACCCCAAAGCGATTAGATACGGAGCCAAAACCTAATTCCACCGCCGCAACTTTCTGTATCCACGAGATCCCATCTTGGGGCCTATTCCGGAGCTCCGCCGGAGAGGGCCGTCATCACAAAGGGCTTCTACATCATCATAGCCCCTCCGATGAAGTGTGAGTAGTTGACCTCAGATCTTCGGGTCCATAGTTAGTAGCTAGATGGCTTCTTCTCTCTTTTTGGATCTCAATACAATGTTCTCCCCTCTCTCGTGGAGATCTATTCGATGTAATCTTCTTTTTGCGGTGTGTTTGTTGAGACCGATGAATTGTGGGTTTATGATCAAGTCTATCTATGAATAATATTTGAATCTTCTCTGAATTCTTTTATGTATGATTGGTTATCTTTGCAAGTCTCTTCTAATTATCAGTTTGGTTTAGCCTACTAGATTGGTTTTTCTTGCCATGGGAGAAGTGCTTAGCTTTGGGTTCGATCTTGAGGTGTCATTTCCCAGGGACATAAGGGGCAGCATTTCACGTATTGCATCGTTGCCATCGAGGATAACAAGATGGGGTTTATTTCATATTGCATGAATTTATCTCTCTACATCATGTCATCTTGCTTACAGGCGTTACTCTGTTTTAACTTAATACTCTAGATGCATGCTTTGGATAGCGGTCGATGAGTGGAGTAATAGTAGTAGATGCAGGCAGGAGTCGGTCTACTTGTCTCGGACGTGATGCCTATATACATGATCATACCTAGATATTCTCATAACTATGCTCAATTACATCAATTGCTCGACAAGAATTTGTTCACCCAATAGAATACTTATGCTCTTGAGAGAAGCCACTAGTGAAACCTATGGCCCCGGGTCTATTCTCATCATATCAATCTCCATCACTTTAATCTTGCTTTGCTTTTTACTTTGCCTTTTACTTTTCACTTTGCATCTCTATATCAAAAATACCAAAAATATTATCTATCATCTCTATCAGATCTCACTCTCGTAAGTGACCGTGAAGGGATTGACAACCCCTAATCGCGTTGGTTGCGTAGAGCTATTGTTTTTGTGTAGGTACGAGGGACTTGCGCGTGGCCTCCTACTGGATTGATACCTTGGTTCTCAAAAACTGAGGGAAATACTTACGCTACTTTGCTGCATCATCCTCTCCTCTTCGGGAAAATCCAACGCAGTGCTCAAGAGGTAGCAAGAAGAATTTCTGGCGCCGTTGCCGGGGAGTCTACGCAAAAAGTCAACATACCAAGTACCCATCACAATCCCTATCTCTCGCATTACATTAGTTGCCATTTGCCTCTCGTTTTCCTCTCCCCCACTTCACCCTTGCCGTTTTATTCGCCCTCTCTTTCCCAATCTCCTTCTCCTTCTCTTTCTCCGTTTGCCTTTTTCTCGCTTGCTTGTCGTTATGTCTGAATTTGGGGAAATTATTGCCGATATGGACAATAATAATATCATGGAGAGTTCTGATGCTCCTACTGAAGAACCCCCTACCTTGCATACAAAAAAAAATTGTGTTGGTAGTGGTAATATTATTGGAAAAGGAGTTATCCAAGATTTCTTTACTTGTGCCGGTGCTTTGCCCTCTATGGGCGGTTCTATTCTTCATAGAACTAGTAGTCTTGTGGACGCTATTGCCATGCTTATAGTTGAACTTGAAAGACAATTTATGCACATGCATCCTTGCATACAACGAATCTTCTTAGAATTCTCTAATATTGATCATTCTTCTGTTAAGCGTGCCGCTACTATCTTTTTGGCTCATGAGTTTAGATTTATAATAAAAGAGGCCAAAGAAATCTTTGCGCATTATAGGGTGGATGCTAGTCATCCTCCCATTGAAGCTATCCTTTTTAATCAAGAAGACATGATCGTTCACAATCTTTAGATCATATTGCTTACAATGAAAATCTTAGAAAAAGGTTCCTGCCGATGTTCTAGTTGATAAAATTTCCGAGATTAATGATGATTTTGCTATTCAGAATAATGGACTAGGTTTTCCTCTTGAACGAAGGCTTGTAGCTTTTTGTCAAAAGAATGCTCTTAATGATGAATTGGTTGTGCAATACAAGGGGCCTAGGGAGGCACCCATATTTCCCGAGATTGATCTTAGGGACTTTTGTCCCATTAAATTTAGCCCTTTTGATTACTTTTGCTTAACTCAAAGAAAACTTGCTGCTGAACGTAGAGAATATGAGAGAAATTTTCATGATTTGCCATACCACTATTATGGCAACTAGTAGAACGCCCGTGCGTTACCACAGGCTTATCAAATTTTCCTACTTACATATATAAATATAATGCATGTAATTTTGTGCATGTATAGGAAAACATAGCCCGCAACCATTGAAAAGCAATTGGAATCCACTTCACCTGCAATATATTTTGATTAAAAATGTATTTAAATTATGTATACGTATAGATAATGATTCAACTAAGAATATGTTACAAACTAAGATCTATTTGATGTGCTTAAGATATTCCCGTCATTCTCGTATGCCAAATACGCACACAACCTGGCCACCTCCTAAACGTAGCCGCCACCGGAGCTCGGGTTTCTTATGCCTCCCATAGGAGCCGCCACGGTCGTGGCGTCCTCTATGGCCTTAGGGCCATGGAGGCGCCGGTGGATCCCCGCCGTGCCAATGGGAGGGCTTCGTTTTTCATGTTTTTAGTTTTATTAGGGTTTGTATCCTACTCGAGAGAGGCAAGGGCGAGGCAGCTCTCTGAAAATGGAATAAGGTTCTCTCCGCCCTCTTGATGTGACTGTTGTTGAGGGTCCAATGCTAAACAAAGAAATATCTCCTCAGAATGGCAGAATATCTTCTTTAAAAAATAGGTTAGTCCCATCTGCTATAGCTTGAAGCAGGCCCGGGGGCCAGCAGGACTAATACGTTGTTGTATTGACGCAGATATTTCTTTTTCTAAGCATAAAATTACGAGTACCTCTAGGTTTTATTAGCGGAGAAGAAGCAGTAAATTGGGGCTTATTGGGCCCGATGTTACGAGCTTCTGGAATACAATGGAATCTTCATAAAGTAGATCCTTATGATTCTTACAACCAATGTGATTGGAAAGTCCGATGGCAAAAAGAAGGGGATTCGTTAGCTCGCTATTTAGTATGTTGGTAAAATGAGAAAATCCATCAAATTAATTCAACAAGCTGTAGAAAAAATATATTCCCGGAGCCCCTGTTCTGGCGGTGCTTCTAACATCGTCGGATGGCATGTGGAGGTTTGTCTTCAATGGATGTCGTGGGATTCAATCGTCATTTGTCTTTGATGGGTCCACGTTGAAATGGTATTCATTCATGAGTGGTCGTGTGTCCACAGGTTATATCCTTCCAATCTACGTTTCTCTTTGTCGCCGGTGATTCCTGTTCTGGTGCATATACTTTAGGAAGGCATAAGGCACAAAACCATGAGATATATAGAAAGGTGTGACAACTCATACTTGTTGCCTGGGCTACAATGCATATAATTTAGGAAGTATCTCTGGTCCAAACTCATAATCCAATTATGCCCCTTAATCACATATTATGTATCTTAGGACCTATTATAGGTTTTCTCATGTGGGTGCTCGCTGGTGACTGATATCTTATCATGAGATCATAGCATTCTTCTCTTTACTTTTAGATTTTGGTTTCCATTTCTTTCTTTTTCCTGTACAAGTGTCATGCTCTCACCCTTCCTCTATCAATGAAAACACACCTCTCATGTGTACTTACACTCACCGAATTCCATCTAGCACTTGCTCTTGTCCCATTCTCATGAATGAACGATTCCTCTCGATCAATGGTATACAATCCATCGTAAACTTCAAGAAAACAACCATGCTCCATAGAGCTCAAGATGTTGGCCTTTTTACTTCTCTGGCGACCAGCCAACATTACTTTCTGCCTTCCAATGTGCATGCATACAATGGAACAACTGAAAATATGAAAGAAATAGATTGTAAGACACAGATATATTCAACCTATAATCTGTTGTGTATTTCAGATTTGGACGACCATTTACCCATAATAATGCATTTAATGATTGATTGCAAAAGAGCTATGGAGGAAACTTCACAAGCATCGTACTCATTAATTCCACTCACAAGCCTTTTCTCGTAGAATTTCACAACTTCATAAGACATCTTTAAAAACCAGCCATCAGTAAATAGATCTCTCAATCCAGAAATGGTATGCACATATTAAACATTTCACTCCATTCGGGTCCATATTATGTTTGAAACAAGTCAAAAGGCTTGTCATTTTCATTGAATAAGATGAAGATTTTAAGAATCACTCTCGCGGCGTTATATTACACAAATATTTCGTCCGGCAAGGCACCCCGATGATGTCTCCGCTTTGATGTGTCACAAGCACAACGACCGGAGTCGCATTGTTGCGGAACACCCGAGCATTTCGCTCATTCTAGATTTCCCAAGAGATAGGAATAAGGGAAACAAGCGGCCTTCGAGATTATGACCTCCCTTAAGTGTTGCTGCGCCACCACTCCTTGACGGAAACCATGCCTCCCAAATCCATAGGATGAACATCATGTAAACCAAGCCATGTTTTGATCATTGCCCAAACTCTGGCTGCATATTCTGTATAAAAGGATCAAGTAGACATGGAAGTATGCTCATATATCGTTGAATCCTGTAAAACATTTAAAAGGTAATCCGCCACATTTTAACAGCACTCTGTTTCTTAAATAAGTGATATTTTACTTGCCAGTTTGCAAGGTACAAATTGAAACATAAACTATAGTAAAAACATAATCATAAAGTCATAAATAGATTTATAGAATCCCTCTATCAATATTCCTGTAAAATTTATTGTGTTTAATGCTATGAAGAATAGCAACTTGGATTTCCACGAGGACAAGTATATATAGTTATACACACATGCAGGTCTGCGCTTTCAAATTTAGCGAAGCATGAGCCAAAATAACTTACGGAGTGGTGCGTTTTTGTCGCTTGTTGGTGCTCTATGTGTCCCGACCACACTGGCGCTCAATTCCTGCAGGAGTCTTTGAAGACCGGAGGAGGCGATTCTGCCAAGCATGACCCTACTGCCCAAGCAGATGTCATTTATTTATGGAGAAGAGGGTATTACATACAATTTTTTGTGAGGCGATTCAGTTTAATGGAAAAAATATACCCTAGACAAGATGTTGCAATGGCAAATGCCTCACATAATAAATTATGTTCTATAATGAGAACACAATCCAATCCTTGATGAGAAGACATTTTTTCAATGATTCCCTTGTACCATCAACAAATCAATTTGAAGAACAGAAAAAATATATTATTGTGAGAGTGCATATTGAAAGAAAAACGTGTACCAACTGGTAAAATAATTACCCATTTAAATCGACTAAGAAAGAAGCATCGAGGACTCTGGAGATTGGAGTCAAGATATCTTGAAGAGGAAATGCAGGAAATGGAATACCCGGCCTCACCGAATAATAAGTCCCTCGGTTCATTGATTCATCACCTTGAGGTAAATATCGTAGCACCGTCTGCTCCTCTTCTTTGAATCATTATTTTATGTTTGTAAACATAGCCTTTAGCCATAGTCTGTAGTACTGTGCCAGCCCATTGAGACCAACACGACACATAGTCAAATGTTATAGTACGCAACTGAGCATACAGGAGGAAAATGAACGGATTTTGCACTTGTGCATTGGCAAAAAGCTTCCAAGGCATAAGCCAAAAAACCATGAGATATATAGAAAGGTGTGACAACTCTCGAGTGTAGTACACCGAATTTCAAAAAACACTGAAAAAACATGATAAAACAAAATCCAAAAAATCTGAAATTTTGAGACAAAAATAATTATCAAATGCTTGACCTTCTTGCAAAATTTGAGCAAAAAATAACATCCGAGGAACTCTCACCATAAAAAACAAAATCACTGCTCAAAGCGAGTGCATAAAACTTTAAGCAGGGCGTATTGATCTTTCATGTTACTCTACCTAGAAAGGGTAAGAACAAACGCATCATAAACGCAAGAAAAGCAGTCCACAACCCATATTCACTCCTAAATTAGGAATCGATGTGATAGTATAAGTAGGCCAAAAGTAAGTGTTCTTGTCTCAAAAAGAATAAACATCCAGTAGCTATAGCAAGGAAAGGGGAAAAGGTATCATCAGATAATTCTTTGGGCCAAATAGTAGAATCTTACTTTGATTCATGAAATTACACTGCTAGGTGCTTGCGGAAGAAACAATGGCACGAGGAAAGATTTGTGTATGCATGTGCCTTTAGCAAGCAATAGCAAGAGGCAAAAGAATAATAATAAATAAATGCTAAAATAATAATCGTTGAGAGGGGAGGGTTACTGTATTTCAGAATAATCCATTCATTTTATGATAAAACCAAATATGCAGCAGAATAAAAAATTCTACAAGGTGAGTAGTAGTAGATGAGTTTTCGAAGAATGGATAACTTTCCTACCACAAGGACTGCCAAAAAACTGTGCTAAAATATTATAAAGCATTTCATCAAGCATTCCTGTTCAGGTCCTAGGTATTGTAAAATCCCTTCTTGCCATGTATGTATTCCTATACACATACATCCTAAAATGCGGTAGTTAACAAAAGTCAAGACACTACAAAAATATATTAAAAAAACTTCATCAGAATAGTCTCGGTATTCAATTGCTATGTTCTGATGACATACGGGTCATTGTATGTTGAAATCGCAAACCGACAATAATTACACCATATGTCCAATGAATAAGTAATCGCAAGAACTGCTCGTTCATACATCTCCATCTGTCCATATTCACAAGGATTTCGATGTCATAGATGTAGAGTATTTACTATTTACAGTGATTAGGCACACGCACACACCCTAAAATCAGACACAAGGATCAACAAAAACACCTTATCTTCTTTTACTTCCATCACATTCCATTTCTTGTGACAAAAGCTAGCGAGTTCTTGCAGTTTCAATAACAAGCAGGTAGCTGAAACTCACATCAAACTAATGTTTCAACTATACAAATAAACAACTAAAAATGAAGAAAATGGAGATGCGTAGCTTGTTCAAATAAAAGTCACATAAACTAAAATTTCCTAATAAAACCTTCTTGGATAGCTTATTCTAATTAAAATGTTTAATATCACGTGAGCAACATGTTCCGAATAATGATAATTAAATGAAAGCAATTGGCTAGTTAATAAGAAATATTAGAGCATTTAGATCAAGATTTTAGTATTCTAAATGCTCCTATATTTACTTACAGAGGATGTACATACAGTTGCAGGAAGGTAAGTGTGCATATACAGGACAAAAGAAGAAAATGTTCAAGGTCAGGGCTATGAGATTAACATACCAGCTCTATCAACTGTTATTTCTAATTCAGTAAATTTGGTACAAAGCTTTTATAAAGAAGCCCTTAGGACAACAAGTATGAGTTGTCACACTAAATAACCCCCTTCATGGTACATGTGTTGCATATTTCATGGGCACCACAGAATGAGGGTCAAACAAACAAACTACTCACCTCGACACCCCGTCCGCCTCGGGACTGGACGAGATGGAATCATGAGATTTGATCTCATCTCATTTCCTATCCATGTATACTCGCAAAACACTGCCGGTAGGATCGCACTGATTACTGCCAATTTGTTCCTTCACCCAAAACTTTGTCAAGTTTTTTTAGTGATCAATACTCCCACCCTGGCCATAACTAAATAACTAACAAACGAGGTGCAAAACAGAGGATGGATTATTGAATCAACTTGCTAATGTAGTTCTTTTTTTAGTACGACCCTTGAGAGCATTTTATTCTTTTGAGTGAAACTTATAGACTTGACATGAGGGACCTGGACTTGACCTCTTGACACAACTAATATATTAAATAGCTTCAGAATAACCGGACACATACATGTGTTCATATTTTCAGAGTCTCCACACATACATGTGCCCATCTGCTCTGTAGGATCCTGTGCAATACACAGACGTTTCCTTTGTCATGCACGACACAACTTTAAAAGTGTTTGGCATGTATTATCTGAAAGTCAAACTTACGTCTACGCATATCCTGTAACATGTAAGTCGAAACCCAATATATCCCAAGGTTTCGGCCTTGCAACATTGCATCTCCCATTTGATGTTGCTGCTGCCATGACATGATGCGCCTATAGAGAAATCTCACCGGGAATGTGGAATCCTCGTCCGTGAAAAATCGTCTCAAGGCTTTCTCCAACATAGGAGCTGAGAGGAGAAACCTCGAGCTTATGAGGGAAAGGGATCATGAGAAAGATGATTATAAAAGTTCTATGTTGAAAGGCATGACTTGTAATTTAATTCTACAAGTTTCTGGGTACGGGAAATGGTGAGAAATTACCCATCCGCTATGCAGTTGGAGTAGCATCAGGTGTCATAGGTTGTGCCATTCGCGTTCTTCATCGCGCAAATTCCTCTTCGTAGCACCTTAATTTTCAGATATGCACCCATGAGTATCTCAAGGTTTTAAAGCTCACAAAAACAGGAAAAGAAGAGGGCAGAAGATGCTATATTAGGGCAGATTTTTGAAAGTCGAACCTCAAAAAGTGCCATGGACAAGGATTAAATGGATATGTCGAATATGAACTGCTCAAGCTTCAGGCCCGATCGTACATCCATGAATCAAAGGTACCTAAATGCCAGGTGGTGCAACAGAACATGATTTATGCTTTGGAGCATGGCAATTGGCAGGTAAAATTACTTGCCATGACATGCCTAGCAGATCCTTAAATCACAAATCGTAGCTCTAGATGTAATTCCCATTCTCCTAGGAAAATTTAAGAAATACAAGCATTAAGAATCAAGTAGGTAAAATAGTAATGATCTACTGTTAAAACCAGATTAGTTTGAAAGAGACAAACACAGGAGTGGCCTCAAAAAACATTGGATTTGAAGGTGACGATGCTACTAATAATAGATCCGTTCTGCTTGGATCTTCAAAATGTGAGGAAAGGAAACGTGCCTGAGTTTGCTTATATCACTCCAATAAATCACCTTTGTTCTCACCCCGCACTCCAAGATCCATCATCCATGATGCATGCCTAATTCTTTCTTCTTCTAGCAGCTGTGATTGATTCATCAATCAATCAATCCATTGCACTTGCAAATCTTGCTTAGTTAACTCATTGGTTTTATCTTCTCTGTAATTAACAGTAAAGTAAATGGTAATGCGATATTATTGCTCAAGTTAATGCAGTAAATGGTACGAAAGGGTTGCATATGGAGTCAAGCCAAAGAAAATGATCAACAACTCAAGAGGTAAATACTTCTTCACCTCGAAACATAATAGAGCCTTGCAAGTAAATAACAATGTAATCTTGACTCTTCAGGGTAGAGACCATTGACGTTGCACAATCTGAATAAAAAAAGGAACTACAAAGAAAAATGCAGACTAAAGAGCTTAGAAGCTTATTAAGCGCTTTTGATTCTTCTAACTAAAGGGATGAAGAAATCATTATGATTAAACAAACATGCATTTGACAAGGCATAGTCAATGCCGACGCCAATTGCGGAGGATATTCAGTTCAAAAGTACGTAGTTATTTATTAGTTCAGTACATTCGAAAGATGCAGGTTGCTCCCATCCTAGTGTGAAGTCCTGCTCATGCATGTAACACGAATTTAAAGTAAGACATCAAGGCATTAGGCACTTCGCGTCACAACATCACAGAAGTTTGCTCATCCTTAAGAATGTACTTTTATGAGAACAATGATGGCCCAAAACAACTACATGTTCAGAAGAAAAAAAGTAACACGGAAGAGGAAGGTACCACGGTGAGGCGAAGGTGTGACACCTTTCATGAGGATTTTGGGCATGGTAGATCGGCGGCGGCTGAGCCGAGGAACGTCGGAGGTCAGACGCTGCCACGCCTGAGCCCACATGCAAAATATAAAATACGTAGTGCCTGTACTGTATTTCTCCCCTTCCATGGTGTTAATTCTTGCTCCACTATGTATATCAATTTCTTAACATGCAAAGAAAGTGCAGCCCTGAAAAAACTAAAAGCCTAAGCCAAGAAAGTGCATCCAGTGGAGCAGAGATGCGAGGAGCTTGGGTCTTTACCAGGGAAGGGGTGTGACGAGGCACAATCAGATCGACCTTTCGCAGCCGGCCGCCACCCTCATTGTCAAGACACAGAGGCTGCCTCCTCGCCGGATCGGGTCGGGCGGCATCCCAAGAGACAAGACGCACGCGTTGCACTGCCGCCTCGATCTACCTCTCCAGCAGCCCATCTCGACGAGATGTGGCCGTGGCGGATCTGGCCGCTGCCCCGCCGACTTGCTCGACTCGATCTGGGGCGTCCCCGCTTGAAGAACAGAAGGTGAGTGGAGGGCAGCGCCGGCGGGGAAGAGAGCAGCGTGGGCGGGGAAGACGGCGGCTCGGGGTGGGAGGGAAGAGGGCGGCTCTGGGTGGAGCGGCGGTGGCGAAGGGATGAAGGGAGGCGGCGAAGGGAGACCTCGCTCGAGGGCAGGAGTCAGTCGATCGTATGTGCGGGCGATAGGTTTAGGTTTTTTTTGTCGCTGGTTAGTTTTCGTAGGTCTTTTTTCGTTGGTTAACCATCGTAGATCTTTTTTCAATCGTACGTGCATGGGTGCGGGTTGGGGCCTCAGCACGAGGTTTTTTTGGTTCATGGTGGCTAAGTCTGAGGTGGGAGGAGGTACCAAAAAAACCATGGGAGGTAGGACGAAAATTGACCGGCGGAGACTACCAACTGCTCCATTAGGAGTAGAGATACCTTGATCTATCCTCGCTTTTATGCCTAGCTAGGGGCGTTAAACGATAGTGCTTGTTGGGAGGCAACCCAATTTTATTTCTATTTTTTTTGTTTTTTCTTCTGTTTAGGAATAAATAACCCATATACCCTCTGTTTGGATATGGTTTTGTGTTTTGATTAGTGTTTGTGCCAAGTTAGAACTATTGGATCTTCTTGGATGATAGTTATTTGATCTTGCTGTAATTTTCAGAAACTTTGCGCTCAGTGCCTGAATTATTAAAAATCCCCAGAACGGGATAAAATACTGATTCCAATTGATGCCGATCAATAAAAAAAATTTCTAGGTCTTCCCGTTTTGGTAGATGTTTTTGAGTTCAAGAAGTTTGTGTTAGTTACAGATTATTACAGACTGTTCTATTTTTGACAGATTATGTTTTTCGTGTGTTGTTTGCTTATTTTGATGAATCTATGGCTAGTAAAATAGTTTATAATCCATAGAGAAGTTGGAATACAGTAGGTTTAACACCAATATAAATAAAGAATGAGTTCATTACAGTACCTTGAAGTGGTCTTTTGTTTTCTTTCTCTAACGGAGCTCACGAGATTTCTATTGAGTTTTGTGTTGTGAAGTTTTCAAGTTTTAGGTGAAATATTTTGATGGATTATGTAACAAGGATTGTCAAGAGCCTAAGCTTGGTGATGCCCATGGCAACCCCAAGATAATACAAGGACACCAAAAATTCAAAGCTTGGGGATGCCGGACGGCATCCCCTCTTTCGTCTACTTCCATCGGTAATTTTACTTGGAGCTATATTTTTATTCACCACATGATATGTGTTTTGCTTGGAGCGTCTTGTATTATTTGTGTCTTTGTTTGTTAGTGTGACACAATCATCCTTGCTGTACACACCTTTTGAGAGAGCCATACATAAATTGGAATTTGATAGAATACTCTATATGCTTCACTTATATCTTTTGAGCATTGTAGTTTTGCTCGATGTGCTTCACTTAGATCTTTTAGAGCACGGTGGTGTATTTGTTTTAAAGAAACTATTGATCTCTCATGCTTCACTTAAATTATTTTGAGAGTCTTAAATAGCATGGTAATTTGCTTAATAATAAGATGCTTGGTATTCAAGATTTGTGAAACTTTATTTTGAGTGCGTTGAATACTAAGAAAAGTTGGATACTTGATAATTGTTTTGAGATATGAAGGTAGTAATACCAAAGTCATGCTAGTAGAGTAATTGTGAATTTGAGAAGTGCTTGAGTTAAAGTTTGCAAGTCCTTCAAAGATGCACGTATGGTAAACGTTATGCAACAAATTTGAAACATGAGGTGTTATTTGATTGTCCTCCTTATGAGTGGCGGTCGGGGGAATGACGATGGTCTTTTCCTACCAATCTATCCCCCTAGGAGCATGCGCGTAATGCTTTGGTTTTTGATGGCTTGTAGATTTTTGCAATAAGTATATGAGTTCTTTATGACTAATGTTGAGTCCATGGATTATACGCACTCTCACCCTTCCATCATTGCTAGCCTCTTTGGTACCGTGCATTGCCCTTTCTCACATTGAGAGTTGGTGCAAACCTCGCCGGTGCATCCAAACCCCGTGATATGATACGCTCTTTCACACATAAACCTCCCTATATATTCCTCAAAACAGCCACCATACCTACCTATTATGGCATTTCCATAGCCATTCCGAGATATATTGCCATGCAACTTTCCACCATTCCGTTCTTCATGACATATCTATCATTGTCATATTGCTTAGCATGATCATGTAGTTGACGTAGTATTTGTGGCAAAGCCACCGTTCATAATTCCTTCATACTTGTCACTCTTGATTCATTGCATATCCCGGTACGCCGACGGAGGCATTCATATAGAGCCATACTTTTTTCTAGTATCGAGTTGTAATCATTGAGTTGTAAATAAATAGAAGTGTGATGATCATCATTCAATAGAGCATTGTCCCAAAAAAAGAAAAAAAAGAGAAAGGCCAAAAAAAAGAAGGCCCAAAAAAAAGAAAATAAATAAAAAGGGGCAATGCTACTATCCTTTTTTCCACACTTGTGCTTCAAAGTAGCACCATAATCTTCATGATAGAGAGTCTCGAGTTTTATCACTTTCATATACTAGTGGGAATTTATAGAACTTGGCTTGTATATTCCAACAATGGGCCTCCTCAAGTGCCCTAGGTCTTCGTGAGCAAGCAAGTTGGATGCACACCCACTTAGTTTCTTTTGTTGAGCTTTCATACATTTATAGCTCTAGTGCATCCGTTGCATGGCAATCCCTATTCCTTGCATTAACATCAATCGTGGGCATCTCCATAGCCCATTGATTAGCCTCGTTGACGTGAGACTTTCTCCTTTTTTGTCTTCTCCACATAACCCCCATCATTATATTCTATTCCACCTATAGTGCTATATCCATGGCTCACGCTCACGTATTGCGTGAAAGTTTATGAGTTTGAGATTATTAAAGTATGAAACAATTGCTTGGCTTGTCATCGGGGTTGTGCATGATGAGAGCATTCTTGTGTGACGAAAATGGAGCATGACTAAACTATATGATTTTGTATGGATAAACTTTCTTTGGCCATGTTACTTTGAGAAGACATAATTGCTTTGTTGGTTTGCTTGAAGTATTATTATTTTTATGTCAATATAAACATTTGTCTTGAATCCTTCGAATCTGAATATTCATACCACAATTAAGAAGATTTGCATTGAAATTATGCCAAGTAGCACTCCGCATCAAAAATTCTCTTTTATCATTTACCTACTCGAGGACGAGCAGGAATTAAGCTTGGGGATGCCTGATACGTCTCCAACGTATCTATAATTTTTGATTGCTCCATGCTATATTATCTAATGTTTTGGCCCATATTGGGCTTTATTTTCCACTTTTATATTATTTTGGGACTAACCTATTAACCGGAGGCCCAGCCCAGAATTGCTGTTTTTTGCCTATTTCAGTGTTTCGGAGAAATAGAATATCAAACGGAGTCCAAATGGAATAAAATCTTCGGGAACATGATTTTCTCACCGAACGTGATCCAGGAGACTTGGACCCTACTCCAAGGGAGCCAAGAGGCGGTCACGAGGGTGGGGGGCGCGCCCCCCTGCCTCGTGGGCCCCTCGGAGCTCCACCGACGTACTCCTTCCTCCTATATATACCTACGTACCCCCAAACGATTAGATACGGAGCCAAAAACCTAATTCCACCGCCGCAACTTTCTGTATCCACGAGATCCCATCTTGGGGCCTATTCCGGAGCTCCGCCGGAGAGGGCCGTCATCACAAAGGGCTTCTACATCATCATAGCCCCTCCAATGAAGTGTGAGTAGTTTACCTCAGACCTTCGGGTCCATAGTTAGTAGCTAGATGGCTTCTTCTCTCTTTTTGGATCTCAATACAATGTTCTCCCCCTCTCTCGTGGAGATCTATTCGATGCAATCTTCTTTTTGCGGTGTGTTTGTTGAGACCGATGAATTGTGGGTTTATGATCAAGTCTATCTATGAATAATATTTGAATCTTCTCTGAATTCTTTTATGTATGATTGGTTATCTTTGCAAGTCTCTTCTAATTATCAGTTTGGTTTAGCCTACTAGATTGGTTTTTCTTGCCATGGGAGAAGTGCTTAGCTTTGGGTTCGATCTTGAGGTGTCCTTTCCCAGTGACAGAAGGGGCAGCAAGGCACGTATTGCATCGTTGCCATCGAGGATAACAAGATGGGGTTTATTTCATATTGCATGAATTTATCTCTCTACATCATGTCATCTTGCTTAAGGCGTTACTCTGTTTTTAACTTAATACTCTAGATGCATGCTTTGGATAGCGGTCGATGAGTGGAGTAATAGTAGTAGATGCAGGCAGAGTCGGTCTACTTGTCTCGGACGTGATGCCTATATACATGATCATACCTAGATATTCTCATAACTATGCTCAATTCTCATCAATTGCTCGACAAAGAATTTGTTCACCCACCTTGTAGAATACTTATGCTCTTGAGAGAAGCCACTAGTGAAACCTATGGCCCCCGGGTCTATTCTCATCATATCAATCTCCATCACTTTAATCTTGCTTTGCTTTTTTACTTTGCCTTTTACTTTTCACTTTGCATCTCTATATCAAAAATACCAAAAATATTATCTATCATCTCTATCAGATCTCACTCTCGTAAGTGACCGTGAAGGGATTGACAACCCCTAATCGCGTTGGTTGCGTAGAGCTATTGTTTTTGTGTAGGTACGAGGGACTTGGCGTGGCCTCCTCTTTGGATTGATACCTTGGTTCTCAAAAAGCGAGGGAAATACTTATGCTACTTTGCTGCATCATCCTCTCCTCTTCGGAAAAATCCAACGCAGTGCTCAAGAGGTAGCAAGAAGAATTTCTGGCGCCGTTGCCGGGGAGTCTACGCAAAAGTCAACATACCAAGTACCCATCACAATCCCTATCTCTCGCATTACATTAGTTGCCATTTGCCTCTCGTTTTCCTCTCCCCCACTTCACCCTTGCCGTTTTATTCGCCCTCTCTTTCCCAATCTCCTTCTCCTTCTCTTTCTCCGTTTGCCTTTTTCTCGCTTGCTTGTCGTTATGTCTGAATTTGGGGAAATTATTGCCGATATGGACAATAATAATATCATGGAGAGTTCTGATGCTCCTACTGAAGAACCCCCTACCTTGCATACAAAAAAACATGTGTTGGTGGTGGTAATATTATTGGAAAAGGAGTTATCCAAGATTTCTTTACTTGTGCCGGTGCTTTGCCCTCTATGGGCGGTTCTATTCTTCATAGAACTAGTAGTCTTGTGGACGCTATTGCCATGCTTATAGTTGAACTTGAAAGACAATTTATGCACATGCATCCTTGCATACAACGAATCTTCTTAGAATTCTCTAATATTGATCATTCTTCTGTTAAGCGTGCCGCTACTATCTTTTTGGCTCATGAGTTTAGATTTATAATAAAAGAGGCCAAAGAAATCTTTATGCATTATAGGGTGGATGCTAGTCATCCTCCCATTGAAGCTATCCTTTTTAATCAAGAAGACATGATGCGTTCACAATCTTTAGATCATATTGCTTACAATGAAAATCTTAGAAAAAAGGTTCCTGCCGATGTTCTAGTTGATAAAATTTCCGAGATTAATGATGATTTTGCTATTCAGAATAATGGACTAGGTTTTCCTCTTGAATGAAGGCTTGTAGCTTTTTGTCAAAAGAATGCTCTTAATGATGAATTGGTTGTGCAATACAAGGGGCCTAGGGAGGCACCCATATTTCCCGAGATTGATCTTAGGGACTTTTGTCCCATTAAATTTAGCCCTTTTGATTACTTTTGCTTGACTCAAAGAAAACTTGCTGCTGAACGTAGAGAATATGAGAAAAATTTTCATGATTTGCCATACCACTATTATGGCAACTAGTAGAACGCCCGTGCGTTACCACGGGCTTATCAAATTTTCCTACTTACATATATAAATATAATGCATGTAATTTTGTGCATGTATAGGAAAACATAGCCCGCAACCATTGAAAAGCAATTGGAATCCACTTCACCTGCAATATATTTTGATTAAAAATGTATTTAAATTATGTATACGTATAGATAATGATTCAACTAAGAATATGTTACAAACTAAGATCTATTTGATGTGCTTAAGATATTCCCGTCATTCTCGTATGCCGAAATACGCACACAACCTGGCCACCTCCTAAACGTAGCCGCCACCGGAGCTCGGGTTTCTTATGCCTCCCATAGGAGCCGCCACCGGTCTGCGGCGTCCTCTATGGCCTTAGGGCCATGGAGGCGCGGTGGATCCCCGCTCGTGCCAATGGGAGGGCTTCGTTTTTTCATGTTTTTTTAGTTTTATTAGGGTTTGTATCCTACTCAGAGAGGCAAGGACGAGGCAGCTCTCTGAAAATGGAATAAGGTTCTCTCCGCCTACTGATGTGACTGTTGTTGAGGGTCCAATGCTAAACAAAGAAATATCTCCTCGAATGGCAGAATATCTTCTTTAAAAAATAGGTTAGTCCCATCTGCTATAGCTTGAAGCAGGCCGGGGCCAGCAGGACTAATACGTTGTTGTATTGACGCAGATATTTCTTTTCTAAGCATAAAATTACGAGTACCTCTAGGTTTTATTAGCGGAGAAGAAGCAGTAAATTGGGGCTTATTGGGCCCGATGTTACGAGCTTCTGGAATACAATGGAATCTTCATAAAGTAGATCCTTATGATTCTTACAACCAATGTGATTGGAAAGTCCGATGGCAAAAAGAAGGGGATTCGTTAGCTCGCTATTTAGTATGTTGGTAAAATGAGAAAATCCATCAAATTAATTCAACAAGCTGTAGAAAAAATATATTCCCGGAGCCCTGCTCAAGCGGTGCTTCTAACATCGCCGGATGGCATGTGGAGGTTTGTCTTCAATGGATGTCGGGATTCAATGCGTCATTTGTCTTTGATGGGTCCACGTTGAAATGGTATTCATTCATGAGTGGTCGTGTGTCCACAGGTTATATCCTTCCAATCTACGTTTCTCTTTGTCGCCGGTGATTCCTGTTCTGGTGCATATACTTTAGGAAGGCATAAGGCACAAAACCATGAGATATATAGAAAGGTGTGACAACTCATACTTGTTGCCTGGGCTACAATGCATATAATTTAGGAAGTATCTCTGGTCCAAACTCATAATCCAATTATGCCCCTTAATCACATATTATGTATCTTAGGACCTATTATAGGTTTTCTCATGTGGGTGCTCATTTGGTGGTGATATCTTATCATGAGATCATAGCATTCTTCTCTTTACTTTTAGATTTTGGTTTCCATTTCTTTCTTTTTCCTGTACAAGTGTCATGCTCTCACCCTTCCTCTATCAATGAAAACACACCTCTCATGTGTACTTACACTCAGTCAATTCCATCTAGCACTGCTCTTGTCCCATTCTCATGAATGAACGATTCCTCTCAGTCAATGGTATACAATCCATCAGAAACTTCAAGAAAACAACCATGCTCCATAGAGCTCAAGATGTTGGCCTTTTTACTTCTCTGGCGACCAGCCAACATTACTTTCTGCCTTCCAATGTGCATGCATACAATGGAACAACTGAAAATATGAAAGAAATAGATTGTAAGACACAGATATATTCAACCTATAATCTGTTGTGTATTTCAGATTTGGACGACCATTTACCCATAATAACAGACGAATGATTGATTGCAAAAGAGCTATGGAGGAAACTTCACAAGCATCGTACTCATTAATTCCACTCACAAGCCTTTTCTCGTAGAATTTCACAACTTTATAAGACATCTTTAAAAACCAGCCATCAAGAATAGATCTCTCAATCCAGAAATGGTATGCACATATTAAACATTTCACTCCATTCGGGTCCATATTATGTTTGAAACAAGTCAAAAGGCTTGTCATTTTCATTGAATAAGATGAAGATTTTAAGAATCACTCTCGCGGCGTTATATTACACAAATATTTCGTCCGGCAAGGCACCCCGATGATGTCTCCGCTTTGATGTGTCACAAGCACAACGACCGGAGTCGCATTGTTATGAACACCCGAGCATTTCGCTCATTCTAGATTTCCCAAGAGATAGGAATAAAGGGAAACAAGCGGCCTTCATTATGACCTCCCTTAAGTGTTGCTTTGCGCCACCACTCCTTTGACGGAAACCATGCCTCCCAGTCCATAGGATGAACATCATGTAAACCAAGCCATGTTTTGATCATTGCCCAAACTCGCTGCATATTCTGTATAAAAGGATCAAGTAGACATGGAAGTATGCTCATATATCGTTGAATCAGTAAAACATTTAAAAGGTAATCCGCCACATTTTAACAGCACTCTGTTTCTTAAATAAGTGATATTTTACTTGCCAGTTTGCAAGGTACAAATTGAAACATAAACTATAGTAAAAACATAATCATAAAGTCATAAATAGATTTATAGAATCCCTCTATCAATATTCCTGTAAAATTTATTGTGTTTAATGCTATGAAGAATAGCAACTTGGATTTCCACGAGGACAAGTATATATAGTTATACACACATGCAGGTCTGCGCTTTCAAATTTAGCGAAGCATGAGCCAAAATAACTTCTACGGTGGTGCGTTTTTGTCGCTTGTTGGTGCTCTATGTGTCCCGACCACACTGGCGCTCAATTCCTGCAGGAGTGCTGAAGACCGGGAGGAGGCGATTCTGCCAAGCATGACCTACTGCCCAAGCAGATGTCATTTATTTATGGAGAAGAGGGTATTACATACAATTTTTTTGTGAGGCAGTTCAGTTTAATGGAAAAAATATACCCTAGACAAGATGTTGCAATGGCAAATGCCTCACATAATAAATTATGTTCTATAATGAGAACACAATCCAATCCTTGATGAGAAGACATTTTTTCAATGATTCCCTTGTACCATCAACAAATCAATTTGAAGAACAGAAAAAAATATTATTGTGAGAGTGCATATTGAAAGAAAACGTGTACCAACTGGTAAAATAATTACCCATTTAAATCGACTAAGAAAGAAGCATCGAGGACTACGGAGATTGGAGTCCACATCTTGAAGAGGAAATGCAGGAAATGGAATACCCATTTGGCCTCACCGAATAATAAGTCCCTCGGTTCATTGATTCATCACCTTGAGGTAAATATCGTAGCACCGTCTGCTCCTCTTCTTTGAATCATTATTTTATGTTTGTAAACATAGCCTTTAGCCATAGTCTGTAGTAATCGTGCCAGCCCATTGAGACCAACACGACACATAGTCAAATGTTATAAGTCATGGCCCAGCATACAGGAGGAAAATGAACGGATTTTGCACTTGTGCATTGGCAAAAAGCTTCCAAGGCATAAGCCAAAAAACCATGAGATATATAGAAAGGTGTGACAACTCTCGAGTGTAGTACACCGAATTTCAAAAAACACTGAAAAAACATGATAAAACAAAATCCAAAAAATCTGAAATTTTGAGACAAAAATAATTATCAAATGCTTGACCTTCTTGCAAAATTTGAGCAAAAAATAACATCCGAGGAACTCTCACCATAAAAAACAAAATCACTGCTCAAACAGTGCATAAAACTTTTAAGCAGGACGTATTGATCTTTCATGTTACTCTACCTAGAAAGGGTAAGAACAAACGCACCGCAAACGCAAGAAAAGCAGTCCACAACCCATATTCACTCCTAAATTAGGAATCGATGTGATAGTATAAGTAGGCCAAAAGTAAGTGTTCTTGTCTCAAAAAGAATAAACATCCAGTAGCTATAGCAAGGAAAGGGGAAAAGGTATCATCAGATAATTCTTTGGGCCAAATAGTAGAATCTTACTTTGATTCATGAAATTACACTGCTAGGTGCTTGCGGAAGAAACAATGGCACGAGGAAAGATTTGTGTATGCATGTGCCTTTAGCAAGCAATAGCAAGAGGCAAAAGAATAATAATAAATAAATGCTAAAATAATAATCGTTGAGAGGGGGGAGGGGTTACACTGTATTTCGTAATAATCCATTCATTTTATGATAAAACCAAATATGCAGCAGAATAAAAAATTCTACAAGGTGAGTAGTAGTAGATGAGTTTTCGAAGAATGGATAACTTTCCTACCACAAGGACTGCCAAAAAACTGTGCTAAAATATTATAAAGCATTTCATCAAGCATTCCTGTTCAGGTCCTAGGTATTGTAAAATCCCTTCTTGCCATGTATGTATTCCTATACACATACATCCTAAAATGCGGTAGTTAACAAAAGTCAAGACACTACAAAAATATATTAAAAAAACTTCATCAGAATAGTCTCGGTATTCAATTGCTATGTTCTGATGACATCTGGGTCATTGTATGTTGAAATCGCAAACTGACAATAATTACACCATATGTCAACTGAATAAGTAACTGCAAGAACTGCTTTCGTTCATACATCTCCATCTGTCCATATTCACAAGGATTTCGATGTCATAGATGTAGAGTATTTACTATTTACAGTGATTAGGCACACGCACACACCCTAAAATCAGACACAAGGATCAACAAAAACACCTTATCTTCTTTTACTTCCATCACATTCCATTTCTTGTGACAAAAGCTAGCGAGTTCTTGCAGTTTCAATAACAAGCAGGTAGCTGAAACTCACATCAAACTAATGTTTCAACTATACAAATAAACAACTAAAAATGAAGAAAATGGAGATGCGTAGCTTGTTCAAATAAAAAGTCACATAAACTAAAATTTCCTAATAAAACCTTCTTGGATAGCTTATTCTAATTAAAATGTTTAATATCACGTGAGCAACATGTTCCAGAATAATGATAATTAAATGAAAGCAATTGGCTAGTTAATAAGAAATATTAGAGCATTTAGATCAGTACTTTAGTATTCTAAATGCTCCTATATTTACTTACAGAGGATGTACATACAGTTGCAGGAAGGTAAGTGTGCATATACAGGACAAAAGAAGAAAATGTTCAAGGTCAGGGCTATGAGATTAACATACCAGCTCTATCAACTGTTATTTCTAATTCAGTAAATTTGGTACAAAGCTTTTATAAAGAAGCCCTTAGGACAACAAGTATGAGTTGTCACACTAAATAACCCCCTTCATGGTACATGTGTTGCATATTTCATGGGCACCACAGAATGAGGGTCAAACAAACAAACTACTCACCCTGACACCCCGTCCGCCCGGGACCGGGACGAGATGGAATCATGAGATTTGATCTCATCTCATTTCCTATCCATGTATACTCGCAAAACACTGCCGGTAGGATCGCACTGATTACTGCCAATTTGTTCCTTCACCCAGAACTTTGTCAAGTTTTTTTAGTGATCAATACTCCCACCCTGGCCATAACTAAATAACTAACAAACGAGGTGCAAAACAGAGGATGGATTATTGAATCAACTTGCTAATGTAGTTCTTTTTTTAGTACGACCCTTGAGAGCATTTTATTCTTTTGAGTGAAACTTATAGACTTGACATGAGGGACCTGGACTTGACCTCTTGACACAACTAATATATTAAATAGCTTCAGAATAACCGGACACATACATGTGTTCATATTTTCAGAGTCTCCACACATACATGTGCCCATCTGCTCTGTAGGATCCTGTGCAATACACAGACGTTTCCACTGTCATGCACGACACAACTTTAAAAGTGTTTGGCATGTATTATCTGAAAGTCAAACTTACGTCTACGCATATCCTGTAACATGTAAGTCGAAACCCAATATATCCCAAGGTTTCGGCCTTGCAACATTGCATCTCCCATTTGATGTTGCTGCTGCCATGACATGATGCGCCTATAGAGAAATCTCACCGGGAATGTGGAATCCTCGTCCGTGAAAAATCGTCTCAAGGCTTTCTCCAACATAGGAGCTGAGAGGAGAAACCTCGAGCTTATGAGGGAAAGGGATCATGAGAAAGATGATTATAAAAGTTCTATGTTGAAAGGCATGACTTGTAATTTAATTCTACAAGTTTCGGCATGGAAATGGTGAGAAATTACCCATCCGCTATGCAGTTGGAGTAGCATCAGGTGTCATAGGTTGTGCCATTCGCGTTCTTCACTGGCGCAAATTCCTCTTCGTGTAGCACCTTAATTTTCAGATATGCACCCATGAGTATCTCAAGGTTTTAAAGCTCACAAAAAACAGGAAAAGAAGAGGGAGCAGAAGATGCTATATTAGGGCAGATTTTTGAAAGTCGAACCTCAAAAAGTGCCATGGACAAGGATTAAATGGATATGTCGAATATGAACTGCTCAAGCTTCAGGCCCGATCGTACATCCATGAATCAAAGGTACCTAAATGCCAGGTGGTGCAACAGAACATGATTTATGCTGGAGCATGGCAATTGCCAAGTAAAATTACTTGCCATGACATGCCTAGCAGATCCTTAAATCACAAATCGTAGCTCTAGATGTAATTCCCATTCTCCTAGGAAAATTTAAGAAATACAAGCATTAAGAATCAAGTAGGTAAAATAGTAATGATCTCTTTGTTAAAACCAGATTAGTTTGAAAGAGACAAACACAGGAGTGGCCTCAAAAACATTGGATTTGAAGGTGGCGATGCTACTAATAATAGATCCGTTCTGCTTGGATCTTCAAAATGTGAGGAAAGGAAACGTGCCTGAGTTTGCTTATATCACTCCAATAAATCACCTTTGTTCTCACCCCGCACTCCAAGATCCATCATCCATGATGCATGCCTAATTCTTTCTTCTTCTAGCAGCTGTGATTGATTCATCAATCAATCAATCCATTGCACTTGCAAATCTTGCTTAGTTAACTCATTGGTTTTATCTTCTCTGTAATTAACAGTAAAGTAAATGGTACTGATATTATTGCTCAAGTTAATGCAGGTAAATGGTACGAAAGGGTTGCATATGGAGTCAAGCCAAAGAAAATGATCAACAACTCAAGAGGTAAATACTTCTTCACCTCGAAACATAATAGAGCCTTGCAAGTAAATAACAATGTAATCTTGACTCTTCAGGTAGAGACCATTGACGTTGCACAATCTGAATAAAAAAAGGAACTACAAAGAAAAATGCAGACTAAAGAGCTTAGAAGCTTATTAACTGCTTTTGATTCTTCTAACTAAAGGGATGAAGAAATCATTATGATTAAACAAACATGCATTTGACAGTGGCATAGTCAATGCTGACGCCAATTGCCGGAGGATATTCAGTTCAAAAGTACATAGTTATTTATTAGTTCAATACATTCGAAAGATGCAGGTTGCTCCCATCCTAGTGTGAAGTCCTGCTCAAGCATGTAAAACGAATTTAAAGTAAGACATCAAGGCATCAGGCACTTCGCGTCACAACATCACAGAAGTTTGCTCATCCTTAAGAATGTACTTTTATGAGAACAATGATGGCCCAAAACAACTACATGTTCAGAAGAAAAAAAGTAACACGGAAGAGGAAGGTACCACGGTGAGGCGAAGGTGTGACACTGCTCGCGAGGATTTTGGGCATGGTAGATCGGCGGCGGCTGAGCCGAGGAACGTCGGAGGCCGCTGACGCTGCCACGCCTGAGCCCACATGCAAAATATAAAATACGTAGTGCCTGTACTGTATTTCTCCCCTTCCATGGTGTTAATTCTTGCTCCACTATGTATATCAATTTCTTAACATGCAAAGAAAGTGCAGCCCTGAAAAAACTAAAAGCCTAAGCCAAGAAAGTGCATCCAGTGGAGCAGAGATGCGAGGAGCTTGGGTCTTTACCAGGGAAGGGGTGTGACGAGGCACAATCAGATCGACCTTTCGCGCAGCCGGCCGCCACCCTCATTGCCGCACACAGAGGCTGCCTCCTCGCCGGATCGGGTCGGAGCGGCATCCCAAGAGACAAGACGCACACGTTGCCTGCCGCCTCGATCTACCTCTCCCGGCGCAGCCCATCTCGACGAGATGTGGCCGTGGCGGATCTGGCCGCTGCCCCGCCGACTTGCTCGACTCGATCTGGGGCGTCCCCGCTTGAAGAACAGAAGGTGAGTGGAGGGCAGCGCCAAGGGAAGAGAGCAGCGTGGGCGGGAAGACGGCGGCTCGGGGTGGGAGGGAAGAGGGCGGCTCTGGGTGGAGCGGCGGCGGCGAAGGGATGAAGGGCGACGGCGAAGGGAGACCTCGCTCGAGGGCAGGAGTCGTCGATCGTACGTGCGGGCGATAGGTTTAGGTTTTTGTTGTCGCTGGTTAGTTTTCGTAGGTCTTTTTTCGTTGGTTAACCATCGTAGATCTTTTTTCAATCGTACGTGCATGGGTGCGGGTTGGGGCCTCAGCACGAGGTTTTTTTGGTTCATGGTGGCTAAGTCTGAGGTGGGAGGAGGTACCAAAAAAACCATGGGAGGTAGGACGAAAAATGACCGGCGGAGACTACCAACTGCTCCATTAGGAGTAGAGATACCTTGATCTATCCTCGCTTTTATGCCTAGCTAGGGGCGTTAAACGATAGTGCTTGTTGGGAGGCAACCCAATTTTATTTCTATTTTTTTTTGTTTTTTCTTCTGTTTAGGAATAAATAACCCATATACCCTCTGTTTGGATATGGTTTTGTGTTTTAATTAGTGTTTGTGCCAAGTTAGAACTATTGGATCTTCTTGGATGATAGTTATTTGATCTTGCTGTAATTTTCAGAAACTTTGCGCTCAGTGCCTGAATTATTCAAAATCCCCAGAACGGGATAAAATACTGATTCCAATTGATGCCGATCAATAAACAAATTTTCTAGGTCTTCCCGTTTTGGTAGATGTTTTTGAGTTCCAGAAGTTTGTGTTAGTTACAGATTATTACAGACTGTTCTGTTTTTGACAGATTATGTTTTTCGTGTGTTGTTTGCTTATTTTGATGAATCTATGGCTAGTAAAATAGTTTATAATCCATAGAGAAGTTGGAATACAGTAGGTTTAACACCAATATAAATAAAGAATGAGTTCATTACAGTACCTTGAAGTGGTCTTTTGTTTTCTTTCTCTAACGGAGCTCACGAGATTTCTATTGAGTTTTGTGTTGTGAAGTTTTCAAGTTTTAGGTGAAATATTTTGATGGATTATGGAACAAGGAGTGGAAAGAGCCTAAGCTTGGGGATGCCCATGGCACCCCCAAGATAATCCAAGGACACCAAAAATTCAAAGCTTGGGGATGCCCCGGAAGGCATCCCCTCTTTCATCTACTTCCATCGATAATTTTACTTGGAGCTATATTTTTATTCACCACATGATATGTGTTTTGCTTGGAGCGTCTTGTATTATTTGTCTTTGTTTGTTAGTGTGCCACAATCATCCTTGCTGTACACACCTTTTGAGAGAGCCATACATAAATTGGAATTTGATAGAATACTCTATATGCTTCACTTATATCTTTTGAGCATTGTAGTTTTGCTCGATGTGCTTCACTTAGATCTTTTAGAGCACGGTGGTGTATTTGTTTTAAAGAAACTATTGATCTCTCATGCTTCACTTAAATTATTTTGAGAGTCTTAAATAGCATGTTAATTTGCTTAATAATAAGATGCTTGGTATTCAAGATTTGTGAAACTTTATTTTGAGTGCGTTGAATACTAAGAAAAGTTGGATACTTGATAATTGTTTTGAGATATGAAGGTAGTAATACCAAAGTCATGCTAGTAGAGTAATTGTGAATTTGAGAAGTGCTTGAGTTAAAGTTTGCAAGTCCTTCAGCATGCACGTATGGTAAACGTTATGCAACAAATTTGAAACATGAGGTGTTATTTGATTGTCCTCCTTATGAGTGGCGGTCGGGGACGAGCGATGGTCTTTTCCTACCAATCTATCCCCTAGGAGCATGCGCGTAATGCTTTGGTTTTTGATGGCTTGTAGATTTTTGCAATAAGTATATGAGTTCTTTATGACTAATGTTGAGTCCATGGATTATACGCACTCTCACCCTTCCATCATTGCTAGCCTCTTTGGTACCGTGCATTGCCCTTTCTCACATTGAGAGTTGGTGCAAACCTCACGGTGCATCCAAACCCCGTGATATGATACGCTCTTTCACACATAAACCTCCCTATATATTCCTCAAAACAGCCACCATACCTACCTATTATGGCATTTCCATAGCCATTCGAGATATATTGCCATGCAACTTTCCACCATTCCGTTCTTCATGACATATCTATCATTGTCATATTGCTTAGCATGATCATGTAGTTGACATAGTATTTGTGGCAAAGCCACCGTTCATAGTTCCTTCATACTTGTCACTCTTGATTCATTGCATATCCCGCACGCCGACGGAGGCATTCATATAGAGCCATACTTTTTCTAGTATCGAGTTGTAATCATTGAGTTGTAAATAAATAGAAGTGTGATGATCATCATTTAATAGAGCATTGTCCCAAAAAAAAGAAAAAAAGAGAAAGGCCAAAAAAAAGAAGGCCCAAAAAAATGAAAATAAAATAAAAAGGGGCAATGCTACTATCCTTTTTTTCCACACTTGTGCTTCAAAGTAGCACCATAATCTTCATGATAGAGAGTCTCGAGTTTTATCACTTTCATATACTAGTGGGAATTTATAGAACTTGGCTTGTATATTCCAACAATGGGCCTCCTCAAGTGCCCTAGGTCTTCGTGAGCAAGCAAGTTGGATGCACACCCACTTAGTTTCTTTTGTTGAGCTTTCATACATTTATAGCTCTAGTGCATCCGTTGCATGGCAATCCCTATTCCTTGCATTAACATCAATCGTGGGCATCTCCATAGCCCATTGATTAGCCTCGTTGACGTGAGACTTTCTCCTTTTTTGTCTTCTCCACATAACCCCCATCATTATATTCTATTCCACCTATAGTGCTATATCCATGGCTCACGCTCACGTATTGCGTGAAAGTTTATGAGTTTGAGATTATTAAAGTATGAAACAATTGCTTGGCTTGTCATCGGGGTTGTGCATGATGAGAGCATTCTTGTGTGACGAAAATGGAGCATGACTAAACTATATGATTTTGTATGGATAAACTTTCTTTGGCCATGTTACTTTGAGAAGACATAATTGCTTTGTTGGTTTGCTTGAAGTATTATTATTTTTATGTCAATATAAACATTTGTCTTGAATCCTTCGAATCTGAATATTCATACCACAATTAAGAAGATTTGCATTGAAATTATGCCAAGTAGCACTCCGCATCAAAAATTCTCTTTTTATCATTTACCTACTCGAGGACGAGCAGGAATTAAGCTTAGATGCCCGATACGTCTCCAACGTATCTATAATTTTTGATTGCTCCATGCTATATTATCTATTGTTTTGGACCATATTGGGCTTTATTTTCCACTTTTATATTATTTTTGGGACTGACCTATTAACCGGAGGCCCAGCCCAGAATTGTTGTTTTTTGCCTATTTCAGAGTTTCGGAGAAACATAATATCAAACGGAGTCCAAATGGAATAAAATCTTCGGGAACGTGATTTTATCACCGAACGTGATCCAGGAGACTTGGACCCTACTCCAAGGGAGCCAAGAGGCGGTCACGAGGGTGGGGGGCGCCCCCCTAGGGTGCGCCCCCTGCCTTGTGGGCCCCTCGGAGCTCCACCGACGCATTCTTCCTCCTATATATACCTACGTACCCCCAAACGATCAGATACGGAGCCAAAAACCTAATTCCACCGCCGCAACTTTCTGTATCCACGAGATCCCATCTTGGGGCCTATTCCGGAGCTCCGCCGGAGAGGGCCGTCATCACAAAGGGCTTCTACATCATCATAGCCCCTCCAAAGAAGTGTGAGTAGTTTACCTCAGACCTTCTGGTCCATAGTTAGTAGCTAGATGGCTTCTTCTCTCTTTTGGATCTCAATACAATGTTCTCCCCTCTCTCGTGGAGATCTATTCGATGTAATCTTCTTTTTGCGGTGTGTTTGTTGAGACCGATGAATTGTGGGTTTATGATCAAGTCTATCTATGAATAATATTTGAATCTTCTCTGAATTCTTTTATGTATGATTGGTTATCTTTGCAAGTCTCTTCTAATTATCAGTTTGGTTTAGCCTACTAGATTGGTTTTTCTTGCCATGGGAGAAGTGCTTAGCTTTGGGTTCGATCTTGCGGTGTCCTTTCCCAATGTATAAGGGGCAGCAAAGGCACGTATTGCATCGTTGCCATCGAGGATAACAAGATGGGGTTTATTTCATATTGCATGAATTTATCTCTCTACATCATGTCATCTTGCTTAAGGCGTTACTCTGTTTTAACTTAATACTCTAGATGCATCTTTGGATAGCGGTCGATGAGTGGAGTAATAGTAGTAGATGCAGGCAGGAGTCGGTCTACTTGTCTCGGACGTGATGCCTATATACATGATCATACCTAGATATTCTCATAACTATGCTCAATTCTGTCAATTGCTCGACAGTAATTTGTTCACCCACTGTAGAATACTTATGCTCTTGAGAGAAGCCACTAGTGAAACCTATGGTCCCCGGGTCTATTCTCATCATATCAATCTCCATCACTTTAATCTTGCTTTGCTTTTTACTTTGCCTTTTAATTTTCACTTTGCATCTCTATATCAAAAATACCAAAAATATTATCAATCATCTCTATCAGATCTTACTCTCATAAGTGACCGTGAAGGGATTGACAACCCCTAATCGTGTTGGTTGCGTTGAGCTATTGTTTTTGTGTAGGTACGAGGGACTTGCGCGTGGCCTCCTACTGGATTGATACATTGGTTCTCAAAAACTGAGGGAAATACTTACGCTACTTTGCTGCATCATCCTCTCCTCTTCGGGGAAATCCAACGCAGTGCTCAAGAGGTAGCAATCTCATGGAGGTTTTGTTGAGTTTTGTGTGATTGAAGTTTTCAATTTTTGGGTTATCCTACAATGGATGAAGGAAGGATAGAAGAGCCTAAGCTTGGGGATTCCTCGGCATCCCAAGCTATTATCCAAAAATGAGCAACCAACTAAGCTTGGGGATACCCCCGAGTGGCATCCCCTCTTTCTTCTAACGACCATCGTATTTTACTCGAAACTATATTTTTATTCGTCATGATATGTGTTTTGCTTGGAGCGTCTTGTCTGATATGATTCTTTGCTTATTTTACTTTGTGTTTTAAGTAATAAATCCTTGATGGACACACCTATTTGAGAGAGCCAAAATTATGTCATGAGTTGTTAGAATTGCTCTCTATGCTTTACTTAAATTTTTATGAGCAATGGACTTGCTCTAGTGCTTCATTTATATCTTTTTGAGCATGTTGTGCTTAGTATTTTTGAAGAAATGCTATCTTGATTCACTTAGATTTATTTGAGAGTTGGTAAATTTTTCAAGAAATTCTCTCTTGCTTCACTTAAATTAATTTGAGAGAAAAAAATTATGCTCATGATCTTCACTTATATTTGTTTGAGCTATGAAAAGCAACACATGAAAATTATTCCCAAAGTGATAGATATCCAAGAAGGATATAATAAAAACTCTCATGAAGATCATTGGACAAAATAAACTTGATTCTTAGTAATAGTTTTGAGATATGATGATGTGATATATGAGTTATGTTGGTGAGTAATTATGCTTTAGTAAGAATATTGGTATTAAGGTTTGTGATTCCCTATGCAAGTACGAAAGTCAATAGTCATGCAATGAAATTATATCCTACTTGTGGTGCATTATTCGGTGTTATTTATGCTTAATGCTTGCTTATGAGATTATCTGTTTCTTGGTTGGTCGCTTCTCAATCTTTTGCTAGCCTTCATTTTGCACTAAGTATGATCTCTACTTGTGCATCCAAAATCCTTAAACCACTTTTGCCACATGAGTCCACTATATCTACCTATATGCGGTATTCTTTTGCCGTTCTAAGCAAATTTGTATGTGCCATCTCTAATTTTCAAAATAAGCCTCTCTTTTGTGTGTTTGTTTCGCTCACGGAGCGGTGATTGGTGGCTAATATTTTCCATGCTAGATGTGTTATTCTCACGATGAGTGTTTATTCACTTATCATTGCACAAGAGTAAGGCAAAGGTATTAGGGATGCCCAGTCCCGAAATGCCAAAAAAATTGAATTTACTTTATGTTGTCAAATAATAAATTCCTTGGAAAGTGTTGGTATGGAGGGCAACCGTGGATCTGACTAGCCATGGAAAGTGAAAGTATGGTGGAAAAAGGAATAAACTTTATTTTCTATTTGGGAACCGCCTATGATATATCTAGCATGGAAAGTGTTCGGAACTCTAAGTCGTTTTCGTTGGTGGGATGGATACGCCTCCCAAAATGTTTTTATCACTAAGTTTTTCACTTTGAGCTCTGGCACCTCTATAAATCCCTACTTCCCTCAGTGAATGGCCTTTCTTTTACTTTATGCAATTTTTATTTTGAGTCTCCATCTTCTCTTATAAAAGCACCAACTAGGAGACAATATGATCGTACTTAAGTGTTGGGTGTAGCTAATATTCGAGTGTGTTTCATGAATGGATCAATGTTTGAGCATGATGGGATAGGGATAACTTATTTTAGTGTTGATATTTTGAAAGACATGGTTGCTTGTTGATATGCTTGAGTATCTAAATCATTATGTCAATACTAGACTATTGCTTTGAACAACTAAAAGTACAAATGTTCATGCTATAAAGAAAAGAAATATGATATGACATGTTAGGCAGCATTCCACACAAAAATTCTGTTTTTATCACTTACCTATTCGAGGACGAGTAGGAGTTAAGCTTGGGGATGCTGATACGTCTCCAACATATCTATAATTTTTTTATTGTTCCATGCTGTTATATTATCCATCTTGGAGGTTTTATAATCATTTTATAGTCATTTTATATCATTTTTTGGTACTAACCTACTGACATAGTGCCAAGTGCCAGTTGTTGTTTTCTGTATGTTTTTGACATCACAGGAAATCAATATTAAACAGAGTCCAAACGCAACGAAACTTTACGGAAATTTTTTGGACCAGAAGGAACATAATGGGCTTTGGCTGCGCCTGGGGGGTGCTCCGAGGAGAGCACAACCCACCAGGGTGCGCCAAGAGTCCCTGGCGCGCCCTGGTGGGTTGTGCCCACCTCGGGTGCCCCCCGGACCGCCTCTTTGCTTTATAAATACCCCAATATTCCCAAAACCCTCGGGGAGTCGACGAAATATTGATCCAGCTGCCACAGAGTCCAGAACCACCAGATCCAATCTAGACACCATCTCGGATGGGGTTCACCACCTCCATTGGTGCCTCTCCGATGATGCGTGAGTAGTTCTTTGTAGACCATCAGGTCCGTAGTTAGTAGCTAGATGGCTTCCTCTCTCTCGCTGAATTCTCAATACAACGGTCTCTTGGAGATCCATATGATGTAACTGTTTTGCGGTGTGTTTGTTGGGATCGATGAACTTTGAGTTTATGATCACATCTATCATTTTATATCCATGAAAGTTATTTGAGTTTCTTTGATCCCTTATATGCATGATTGCTTATAGCCTCGTATTTCTTCTCCGATATTTGTTTTTCTTGCCAACTTGATCTATTTGTCTTGCAATGGGAAGAGGTGCTTTGTAGTGGGTTCGATCTTATAATATTTTGAAAGATATGGTTGCTTGTTGATATGCTTGAGTATCTAAATTATCATGTCAAGACTAGACTATTGCTTTGAACAACTAAAAGTCCAAATTTCCATGCTATAAAGAAAAGAAATATGATATGACATGTTAGGCAACATTCCACATCAAAAATTCTGTTTTTATCACTTACCTACTCGACGACGAGTAGGAGTTAAGCTTGGGGATGCTGATACGTCTCCAACGTATCTATAATTTTTTTTGTTCCATGCTGTTATATTATCAATCTTGGATGTTTTACAATCATTCATAGTCATTTTATATCACTTTTTGGTACTAACCTATTGACATAGTGCCAAGTGCCAGGTGCTGTTTTTTTTCATGTTTTTCACATCGCAGAAAATCAATATCAGATGGAGTCCAAATGCCCCAAAACTTTAGGGAGAATTTTTATGGGCCTGATGGAACACAACGGGCCCTGGCTGCGCCTGGGGGTGCTGCGAGGAGAGCACAACCCACCAGGGCACGCCAGAGGCCCGAACGCCTCAGTGGGTTGTGCCCACCTCAGTGCCCCAGAACCGCCTCTTTGCTCTATAAATACCCAATATTCCAGAAACCCTAGAGGAGTCGATTTAAATATTCATCCATTACCGCAGATCCACAACCACTAGATCCAACCTAGACACCATCTCGGATGGGGTTCACCACCTCCATTGGTGCCTCTCCGATGATGCGTGAGTAGTTCTTTGTAGACCTTCGAGTCCGTAGTTAGTAGCTAGATGGCTTTCTCTCTCGCTGGATTCTCAATACAATGGTCTCTTGGAGATCCATATGATGTAACTCTTTTGCGGTGTGTTTGTTGGGATCGATGAACTTTGAGTTTATGATCAGATCTATCTTTTTATATCCATGAAAGTTATTTGAGTTTCTTTGATCCTTTATATGCATGATTGCTTATAGCCTCATATTTCTTCTCCGATATTTGAGTTCTGTTTGGCCAACTTGATCTATTTATCTTGCAATGGGAAGAGGTGCTTTGTAGTGGGTTCGATCTTACGGTGCTTGATCCCAGTGACAGAAAGGGAAACGACACGTATTATCATTGCTACTAAGGATAAAACGATGGGGTCTATCTCTACATAGATAGATCTTGTCTACATCATGTCATCGTTCTTATTGCATTACTCCGTTTCTCCATGAACTTAATACACTAGATGCATGCTGGATAGCGGTCATTGTGTGGAGTAATAGTAGTAGATGTAGGCAGGAGTCGGTCTACTAATCTTGGATGTGATGCCTATATAATGATCATTGCCTGGATATCATCATAATTATTTGAAGTTCTATCAATTGCCCTACAGTAGTTTGTTCACCCACCGTTTGCTTTTTTTGCTCGAGAGAAGTGATACGTCTCCGTCGTATCTACTTTTCCAAACACTTATGCCCTTGTTTTGGATTCTAACTTGCATGGTTTGAATGGAACTAACCCGGACTGACGCTGTTTTCAGCAGAATTTCCATGGTGTTATTTATGTGCAGAAACAAAAGTTCTCGGAATGACCTGAAACTCCATGGAACGTATTTTTGGAAAATATTAAAAATACTGGAAGAAGAATCCACGTCAGGGGGCCCACACCATGTCCACGAGGGTGGGAGGCGCGCCTGCCCCCCTGGGCACGCCCCCTGCCTCGTGGGCCCCGTGACGCTCCACCGAACTCAACTCCAACTCCATATATTCGTGTTCGGGGAGAAAAAAATCAGAGAGAAGGATTCATCGTGTTTTATGATACGGAGCCGCCGCCAAGCCCTAAAACCTCTCGGGAGGGCTGATCTGGAGTCCGTTCGGGGCTCCGGAGAGGGGAATCCGTCGCCGTCGTCATCATCATCCATTCTCCATCACCAATTTCATGATGCTCACGCCGCGTGAGTAATTCCATCGTAGGCTTGCTGGACGGTGATGGGTTGGATGAGATTTATCATGTAATCGAGTTAGTTTTGTTAGGGTTTGATCCCTAGTATCCACTATGTTCTGAGATTGATGTTGCTATGACTTTGCTATGCTTAATGTTTGTCACAAGGGCCCGAGTGCCATGATTTCAGATCTGAACCTATTATGTTTTCATGAATATATGTGAGTCATTTATCCTATCTTGCAAGTCTATAGTCACCTACTATGTGTTAATGCTTTGTTCCGGTACTCTATTAAAAGGAGGCCTTAATATCCCTTAGTTTCCGCTAGGACCCCACTGCCACGGGAGGGTAGGACAAAAGATGTCATGCAAGTTCTTTTCCATAAGCACGTATGACTATATTCGGAATACATGCCTACATTACATTGATGAATTGGAGCCAGTTACGTGTCACCCTATGTTATGATTGTTACATGATGAACCGCATCCGCACAATTCTCCATCACCGATCCAATGCCTACGAGCTTTTCACATATTGTTCTTCGCTTATTTACTTTTCCGTTGCTACTGTTACAATCACTACAAAACCCAAAAATATTACTTTTGCTACCATTACCATTACTTCCATATTACTTTGCTACTAAATACTTTGCTGCAGATACTAAGTTATCCAGGTGTGGTTGAATTGACAACTCAGCTGCTAATACTTGAGAATATTCTTTGGCTCCCCTTGTGTCAAATCAACAAATTTGGGTTGAATACTCTACCCTCGAAAACTGTTGCGATCCCCTATACTTGTGGGTTATCAAGACTATTTTCTGGCGCCGTTGCCGGGGAGCATAGCTCTATTCTTTGAGTCACTTGAGATTTATATCTGCTGGTCACTATGAAGAACTTGAAAGACGCGAAAACAACAATTTATCCCTCAACTACGAGGGGAGGTAAGTGAAGGAAATATGCCCTAGAGGCAATAATAAAGTTATTATTTATTTCCTTATTTCATGATAAATGTTTATTATTCATGCTATAATTGTATTAACCGGAAACATGATACATATGTGAATACATAGACAAGCAGTGTCACTAGTATGCCTCTACTTGACTAGCTCGTTGATCAAAGATGGTTATGTTTCCTAGCCATAGACATGAGTTGTCATTTGATTAACGGGATCACATCATTAGGAGAATGATGTGATTGACTTGACCCATTCCGTTAGCTTAGCACACGATCGTTTAGTATGTTGCTATTGCTTTCTTCATGACTTATACATGTTCCTATGACTATGAGATTATGCAACTCCGTTTACGGAGGAACACTTTGTGTGCTACCAAGCGTCCACAACGTAACTGGGTGATTATAAAGGTTCTCTACAGGTGTCTCCGAATGTACTTGTTGGGTTGGCGTATTTCGAGATTAGGATTTGTCACTCCGATTGTCGGAGAGGTATCTCTGGGCCCTCTCGGTAATGCACATCACTTAAGCCTTGCAAGCATTGCAACTAATGAGTTAGTTGTGGGATGATGTATTACGGAACGAGTAAAGAGACTTGCCAGTAACGAGATTGAACTAGGTATTGAGATACCGACGACCGAATCTCGGGCAAGTAACATATCGATGACACGTATGTTGCTATGCGGTCTGACCGATAAAGATCTTCCTAGAATATGTAGGAGCCAATATGGGCATCCAGGTCCCGCTATTGGTTATTGACAAGAGAGGTGCCTCAGTCATGTCTACATAGTTCTCGAACCCGTAGGGTCTACACGCTTAACGTTCGTTGACGATATAGTACTATGAGTTATGTATGTTTGTGACCGAATGTTGTTCGGTGTTTTGGATGAGATCATGGATATGACGAGGAACTCCAGAATGGTCCGGAAGTAAAGATTGATATGTGGATAGTAGTGTTTGATCTCCGGAAAGGTTCCAGAATCCATCGGAAGGGGTTCCGGATGTTTCCCGAAATGTTTGGGCACGAGAACACTTTATCTGGGCCAAAGGGGAAAGCCCACGAGGTTTTTGGAAAGCGCAAAAGGAAGTTTTGCAGAGTCCAGGGCCGATGCCGTGGTCCTGGCGTGCGGGCCTGCATAACCGAACCTCAAGGCGTGTCCTCAAGTCCGAGAAGGACTCTTGCCTTTCGTGAAACCGACTTTGTGGAGGCTTTTACTCCAAGTTTCGACCCCAAGGCTCAACATATAAATAGAGGGGTAGGGCTAGCACCCAAGACACATCAAGAAACACCAAGCCGTGTGCAGCAACTCCGTCTCCTCTAGTTTATCCTCCGTCATAGTTTTCAGTAGTGCTTAGGCGAAGCCCTGCGAAGATTGTTCTTCACCAACACCGTCACCACACCGTCGTGCTGCCGGAACTCATCTACTACTTCGCCCCTCTTGCTGGATCGAGAAGGCGAGGACGTCGCCGAGCCGAACATGTGCAGAACTCGGAGGTGCCGTGCTTTCGGTGCTTGGATCGGTCGGATCGTGAAGGCGTACGACTACATCAACCGCGTTGATGTAACGCTTCCGCTTACGGTCTATGAGGGTACGTAGACAACACTCTCCCCTCTCGTTGCTATGCATCACCATGATCTTGCGTGTGCGTAGGATTTTTTTTGAAATTACTACGTTCCCCAACAGTGGCATCCGAGCCAGGTTTTATGCGTAGATGTTATATGCACGAGTAGAACACAAGTGAGTTGTGGGCGATATAAGTCATCTTGCTTACCGACATGTCATACTTTGGTTCGGCATTGTTGGATGAAGCGGCCCGGACCGACATTACGCGTACGCTTATGCGAGACTGGTTCTACCGACGTGCTTTGCACACAGGTGGCTGGCGGGTGTCAGTTTCTCCAACTTTAGTTGAACCAAGTGTGGCTACACCCGGTCCTTGCGAAGGTTATAACAACACCAACTTGACAAACTATCGTTGTGGTTTTGATGCGTAGGTAAGAACGGTTCTTGCTAAGCCCGTAGCAGCCACGTAAAACTTGCAACAACAAAGTAGAGGGCGTCTAACTTGTTTTTGCAGGGCATGTTGTGATGTGATATGGTCAAGACGTGATGAGATATAAGTTGTTGTATGAGACGATCATGTTTTGTTGAAGTTATCGGCAACTGGCAAAAGCCTTATGGTCGTCTCTTTATTGCATAAGATGCAAGCGCCAAATAATTGCTTTACTTTATCTCTATGCGATAGCAATAGTTGCAAGAGCAATAGTTGGCGAGACGTCCACGTGATGACACATTGATATAGATCAAGATGATGGAGATCATGGTGTCATGCCGGTGACGATAGAGATCATGACGGTACTTTGGAGATGGAGATCAAAGGCGCAAGATGATCATGGCCATATCATGTCACATATTTTGATTGCAATGTTTATCTTTTATACATCTTATTCTGCTTGGTTCGACGGTAGATTTATAAGATGATCTGTCACTAAATTTCAAGATAATAGTGTTCTCCCTGAGTATGCACTGTTGCCAAAGTTCGTCGTGCCCAGACACCACGTGATGATCGGGTGTGATAAGCTCTACGTCCATCTACAACGGGTGCAAGCCAGTTTTGCACACGCAGAATACTCGAGTTAAACTTGACGAGCTTAGCATATGCGAGATATGGCCTCGGAACACCGAGACCGAAAGGTCGGCGTGAATCATATAGTAGATATGATCAACATAATGATGTTCACCATTGAAAGCTACTCCATTTCACGTGATGATCGGTTATGGTTTAGTTGATTTGGATCACGTGATCACTTAGAGGATTAGAGGGATGTCTATCTAAGTGGGAGTTCTTAAGTAATATGATTAAATTGAACTTAAATTTATCATGAACTTAGTCCTGGTAGTATTAGCATATCTATGTTGTAGAACAATTGCTCGCGTTTAGCTCCCCTGTTTTATTTTGATATGTTCCTAGAGAAAACTAAGTTGAAAGATGTTAGTAGCAATGATGTGGATTGGATCCGTGATCTGAGGTTTATCCTCATTGCTGCACAGAAGAATTATGTCCTTGATGCACCGCTAGGTGACAGACCTATTGCAGGAAGCGGAATCTGAGGCGTTATGAATGTTTGGCTAGCTCGATTATGATGACTACTTGATAGTTTAGTGCACCATGCTTAACGGCTTAGAATCGGGACTTCAAAGGCGTTTTGAGCGTCATGGACCATATAAGATGTTCCAGGAGTTGAAGTTAATATTTCAAACAAATACCCGAGTTGAGAGATATGAAGTCTCCAACAAGTTCTATAGCTAAAAGATGGAGAAGAATAGCTCAAGCAGTGAGCAGGTGCTCAGATTATGCAGGTACTACAATCGCTTGAATCAAGTGGGAGTTAAATCTTCCGGATAAAATAGTGATTGACAGAATTCTCTAGTCACCATCACCAAGTTAGTAGAACTTCATGATGAACTATAATATGCAAGGGATGACGAAAGTAATTCCCAAGCTCTTCGTGATGTTGAAATCGTGAAGGTAGAAATCAAGAAAAACATCAAGTGTTGATGGTTAACAAGACCACTAGTTTCAAGAAAAGGGCAAAGGGAAGAAGGGAACTTCAACAAGAGCGGCAAGCAAGTTGCTGCTCAAGTGAAGAAGCCCAAGTCTGGACCTAAACACGAGGCCGAAGTGCTTCTACCGCAAAGGGGCTGGTCCTTTGAAGCGGAACTACCCCAAGTATTTGGCGGATAAGAAGGATGGCAAAGTGAACAAAGGTATATTGGATATACATGTTATTGATGTGTACTTTACTAGTGTTTATAGCAACCCCTCGGCATTTGATACTGGTTCAGTTGCTAAGAGTAGTAACTCGAAACGGGAGTTGCAGAATGAACAAAAACTAGTTAAGGGCGAGGTGACGATGTGTGTTGGAAGTAGTTCCAAGATTGATATGATCATCATCGCACACTCCCTATACTTTTGGGATTACTGTTGAACCTAAATAAGTGTTATTTGGTGTTTGCGTTAAGCATGAATATGATTTGATCATGTTTATTGCAATACGGTTATTCATTTAAGTTAGAGAATAATTGTTGTTCTGTTTACATGAATAAAACCTTCTATGGTCATACACCCAACGAAAATGGTTTGTTGGATCTCGATCGTAGTGATACACATATTCATAATATTGAAGCCAAAAGATGCAAAGTTAATAATGATAGTGCAACTTATTTGTGGCACTTCTTTGTTTAGGTCATATTGGTGTAAAGCGCATGAAGAAACTCCATGCTGATGGAATTTTGGAATCACTTGATTATGAATCACTTGATGCTTGCGAACCATGCCTTATGGGCAAGATGACTAAGACTCCGTTCTCCGGAACAATGGAGCGAGCAATAGATTTATTGGAAATCATACATACTGATGTATGTGGTCCGATGAATATTGAGGCTCGCGGCAGGTATCATTATTTTCTGATCTTCACAGATGATTTGAGCAGATATGAGTATATCTACTTGATGAAACACAAGTTTGAAACATTTGAAAAGTTCAAAGAATTTCAGAGTGAAGTGGAGAATCGTCCTAACAAAAACAAAAGTTTCTATGATATGATCGCAGAAGTAAAATATTTGAGTTACGAGTTTGGCCTTCAGTTAAAACAATGTGAAATAGTTTCACTACTCACGCCACCTAGAACACCATAGTGTAATGGTGTGTCCGAACGTCGTAACCGTACTTTATTAGATATGGTGCGATCTATGATGTCTCTTACCGATTTACCACTATCGTTTTGGGGTTATGCATTAGAGACAGCTACATTCACGTTAAATAGGGCACCATCTAAATCCGTTGAGATGACACCGTATGAACTATGGTTTGGCAAGAAACCTAAGATGACATTTCTTAAAGTTTGAGGTTGCAATGCTTATGTGAAAAAGTTTCAACCTGATAAGCTCAAACCCAAATCGGAGAAGTGCGTCTTCATAGGATACCCAAACGAAAATGTTGGGTACACCTTCTATCACAAATCCAGAGGCAAGATATTCGTTGCTGAGAATGGATCCTTTCTAGAGAAGGAGTTTCTCTCGAAAGAAGTGAGTGGGAGGAAAGTAGAACTTGATGAGGTAACCGTACCTGCTCCCTTATTGGAAAGTAGTTCATCACAGAAATCTGTTCCTGTGACTACTACACCAATTAGTGAGGAAGCTAATGATGATGATCATGTAACTTAAGATCAAGTTACTACCGAACCTCGTAGGTAAACCAGAGTGAGATCCGCACCAGAGTGGTACGGTAATCCTGTTCTGGAGATCATGTTACTTGACCATGACGAACCTACGAACTATGAGGAAGCGATGATGAGCCCAGATTCCACGAAATGGCTTGAGGCCATGAAATCTGAGATGAGATCCATGTATGAGAACAAAGTGTGGACTTTGGTTGACTTGCCCGATGATCGGCAAGCCATAGAAAATAAATGGATCTTCAAGAGGAAGACGGACGTTGATAATAGTGTTACTATCTACAAAGCTAGAATTGTCGCAAAAGGTTTTTGACAAGTTCAAGGTGTTGACTACGATGAGAGTTTTCTCACTCGTATCTATGCTTAAGTCTGTCCGAATCATATTAGCAATTGCCGCATTTTATGAAATCTGGCAAATGGATAAACAAAACTGCATTCCTTAATGGATTTATTAAAGAAGAGTTGTATACGATGCAACCAGAAGGTTTTGTCAATCCTAAAGGTGCTAACAAAATATGCAAACTCCAGCGATCCATCTATGGACTGGTGCAAACATCTTGGAGTTGGAATATATGCTTTGATAAGTTGATCAAAGGATATAGTTTTATACAGACTTGCGGTGAAGCCTGTATTTACAGGAAAGTGAGTGGGAGCACTACAGCGTTTCTGATAAGTATATGTTTATGACATATTGTTGATCAGAAATAATGTAGAATTATTCTGCAAAGCATAAAGGAGTGTTTGAAAGGAGTTTTTCAAAGAAAGACCTCGGTGAAGCTGCTTACATATTGAGCATCAAGATCTATAGAGATAGATCAAAACACTTGATAAGTTTTTTCAATGAGTACATACCTTGACAAGATTTTGAAGTAGTTCAAAATGGAACAGTCAAAGAAAGAGTTCTTACCTGTGTTACAATGCGTGAAATTGAGTAAGACTCAAAGCCCGACCACGGCAGAAGATTGAAAGAGAATGAAAGTCATTCCCTGTGCCTCAGCCATAAGTTCTATAAAGTATGCCATGTTGTGTACCAGATCTATTGTATACCCTACACTGATTTTGGCAAGGGGGTACAATAGTGATCTAGGAAGTAGATCCTTTGGACAGCGGTCAAAATTATCCTTAGTGGAATAAGGATATGTTTCTCGATTATGGAGGTGACAAAAAGGTTCGTCGTAAAGGGTTACGTCGATGCAAGTTTTGACACTGATCCAGATGACTCTAAGTCTTCATCTGGATACATATTGAAAGTGGGAGCAATTAGCTAAAGTAGCTCCGTGTAGAGCATTGTAGACATAGAAATTTGCAAAATACATACGGATCTGAATATGGCAGACCCGTTGACTAAACTTCTCTCACAAGCAAAACATGATCACACCTTAGTACTCTTTGGGTGTTAATCACATAGCGATGTGAACTAGATTATTGACTCTAGTAAACCCTTTGGGTGTTGGTCACATGACAATGTGAACTATGGGTGTTAATCACATGGTGATGTGAACTATTGATGTTAAATCACATGGCAATGTGATCTAGATTATTGACTCTAGTGCAAGTGGGAGACTGGAGGAAATATGCCCTAGAGGCAATAATAAAGTTATTATTTATTTCCTTATTTCATGATAAATGTTTATTATTCATGCTAGAATTGTATTAACCGGAAAGATGATACATGTGTGAATACATAGACAAGCAGTGTCACTAGTATGCCTCTACTTGACTAGCTCGTTGATCAAAGATGGTTATGTTTCCTAGCCATAGACATGAGTTGTCATTTGATTAATGGGATCACATCATTAGGAGAATGACGTGATTGACTTGACCCATTCCGTTAGCTTAGCACACGATCGTTTAGTATGTTGCTATTGCTTTCTTCATGACTTATACATGTTCCTGTGACTATGAGATTATGCAACTCCCGTTTACCGGAGGAACACTTTGTGTGCTACCAAACGTCACAACGTAACTGGGTGATTATAAAGGTGCTCTACAGGTGTCTCTGAAGGTACTTGTTGGGTTGGCGTATTTCGAGATTAGGATTTGTCACTCCGATTGTCGGAGAGGTATCTCTGGGCCCTCTCGGTAATTTATTACAAATTTATCTCACGTCCGTTTGCCACTTGAGGCGCCGACCCCGAAAGGGATTGACAACCCCTTTAACACATCGGGTTGCGAGGATTTGTTATCTGTGTGCAAGGGCTGATTACGTTGTGTTGCTTGGTACTCCTACTGGTTCGATAACCTTGGTTTAATATCTGAGGGAAATACCTACCGCCGCTATGCTGCATCATCCCTTCCTCTTTGGGAAAATACCGACGTAGCTTCAAGCGACATCAGTGGTGTCATGTGAACGTCGACTACATGGCACATCACCATATTTGGGCCTAAAGGAATGCATTGTGGAGTAGTTATTATATGATGGGTTGCGAGAGTGACAGAAGCTTAAACCCCAGTTTATGTGCTATTCCGTAAGGGACCGATTGGATCCAAAAGTTTAATGCTATGGTTAGAATTTATTCTTAATACTTTTCTCGTAGTTGTTGATGCTTGCGAGAGGGTTAATCATAAGTAGGAGGCTTGTTCAAGTAAGAACAACACCTAAGCACCGGTCCACCCACATATCAAATTATCGAAGTAGCAAACACAAATCGAACCGACATGGTGAAAGTGACTAGATGAAATTCCCGTGTACCCTCCAGAACGCTTTGCTTATCATAAGCGACCGTTTTGGCCTGTCCTTTGCCACCAAAGGATTGGGATACCTTGCTGCACTTTTTCTACTATTATCGTTACTTGCTCGTTACAAATTATCTTGCTAACAAACTACTCTCTTACTTACAATTTCAGCACTTGCAGACATTACCTTGCTGAAAACCACTTGTCATTTCCTTCTGCTCCTCGTTGGGTTCGACACTCTTACTTATCGAAAAGAGCTACAATTGATCCCATATACTTATGGGTCATCAAGGCTATTTTCTGGCGCCGTCTCCGGGGAGTGAAGCGCCTTTGGTAAGTGGAATTTGGTAAGGAAACATTTATATAGTGTGCTGAAATTTACTGTCACTTGTTACTATGGAAAATAATCCTTTGAGGGGTTTGTTCGGGTATCTTCACCTTGTCTGGAACCACAGTTAGCTACCCCTCAACCTACTGCACCTACTGAAATTATGGAATACGACATTCCTTCGGGTATGATAGAACAGCTACTAGCTAATCCTTATGCAGGAGATGGAACCGAACATCCTGATATGCACTTGATATATGTGGAACAAATTTGTGGATTGTTTAAGCTTGCAGGTTTACCCCGGAGATGAAGTTATGAAGAAGGTTTCCCTTTATCTTTGAAGGGAAAAGCATTGGCATGGTATAGGCTATGCGATGATATTGGATCTTGGAATTGGAATCGATTGAAATTGGAGTTCCACCAGAAATTTTATCCTATGCATCTAATTCATCGTGATCAGAATTACATATATAATTTTTGGCCTCATGAAGGAGAAAGTATCGCTCTAGCTTGGGGGAGGCTTAAGTCAAAGTTATATTCATGCCCCAATCATGAGCTCTCAAGAGAAATTATTATCCAGAATTTTTATGCTCGGCTTTCTCATAATGATTGATCCATGCTTAATACTTCTTGTGATGGTTCTTTTATGAAGAAGACTATTGAATTTCGGTCGGATCTTTTGGAAAGAATTAAACGCAACTCTGAAGATTGGGAACTCGACGAAGGTAAAGCGTCAGGTATTAACCTTAAGTATGATTGTGTTAAATCTTTTATGGATACCGATGCTTTTCAAAAGTTTAGCACTAAATATGGACTTGACTCTGAGATAGTAGCCTCCTTTTGTGAATCATTTGCTACTCATGTTGATCTCCCTAAAGAGAAGTGGTTTAAATATCACCCACCTATTAAAGAAGAAATTAAAGAACCGGTACTAGCTAAAAAAGAAACTATACTTTATAATGTTGATCCAGTTGTTCCTACTGCTTATATTGGGAAACCACCTTTCCCTGTTAGGATAAGGGAACATGCTAAAGTTTCAACTGTGGTTAACAAAAGTTATATTAGAACACCTAGACCTGATGAATAAATCAAAGTAGAGCCTAGCGTTGCTATGGTTAAAGATCTCCTGGAAGAAAATATAGATGGGCATGTTATTTACTCCCTCCTTCCATCTATATAGGGCCTAATGCGTTTTTCGAGGCTAACTTTGACCAAATGTTAGAGCAATAATATATGACATGCAACTTACACAAAGCACACAGTTAAATTCGTATGTGAAAGGAGCTTTCAATGATATAATTTTCACATTGTGCATGTCATGTACTATTAATCTTGTCAATAGTCAAAGGCGGTCTTAAAAAACGCATTAGGCCCTAAATAGATGGAAGGAGGGAGTACTTCTGTAATGAAGCTACTAGAATTGCTAAACCTGATAAAGAGGATAAACATAGACCCGTTGTTGGCATGCCTATTGTCTCAGTTAAAATAGGAGATCACTATTATCATGGTTTATGTGAAATAGGTGTTAGCGTAAGTGCTATCCCCTTTACCCTTTATCAAGAAATTATGGATGACATAGCACCCGCTGAAATAGAAGAAATAGATGCCACTATTAAACTTGCTAATAGAGACTCCATCACACCACTTGGGATTGTTTGAGATGTTGAAGTCTTGTGTGGGAAAATAAAATACCCTACTAATTTTCTTGTTCTTGGTTCCCCCACAAGATGAGTTTTGTCCCATTATCTTTGGTAGACCTTTCTTAAACACCGTTAATGCTAAGATAGATTGTGAGAAACAAACTGTCGGTGTTAGTTTTGGTGATGAATCTCATGAGTTTAATTTTTCCAAGTTTAATAGAAAGCTTCATGAAAAAGAATTGCCTAGTGAGGATGAAATAATTGGTCTTGCTTATATTGTTGTACCACCTATCGATCCTTTAGAACAATATTTGCTAGACCATGAAGATGATTTACATATGCATGAAAGAAATGAAATAGATAAGATTTTCTTTGAACAACGTCCTCTCCTTAAACACAATTTGCCTATTGAAACTCTAGGAGGTCTCCTCCACCTAAAGGTGATCCTGTGTTTGAATTAAAACAATTTCTAGACACTTTGAAATATGCTTATATTGACGAAAAGAATATATATCCTGTTATTATTAGTGCTAACCTTTCAGATAATGAAGAAGAAAGATTATTGAAAGTTCTAAGGAAGCACCAAGCTGCTATTGGATATACTCTTGATGATTTAAAGGGAATTAGTCCCACTCTATGTCAGCACAAGATGAATATGGAACCTGATGCTAAACCCGTTGTTGATCACCAGCGTCAGTTAAATCCAAAAATGAAGGAAGTGGTAAGAATGGAAATCTTAAAACTTCTGGAAGCAGGTACAATCTATCCTATAGCTGATAGTAGATGGGTAAGTCCTGTGCATTGACTCCCTAAGAAAGGAGGTATTACTGTTGTTCCTAATGATAAGAATGAACTTATTCCACAAAGAATTGTTACAGGCTATAGAATGGTAATTGATTTAAGAAAATTAAATAAAGCAACTAGAAAAGATCATTACCCTCTGCCTTTTATTGATCAAATGCTAGAAAGATTATCCAAGCACCCACATTTTTGCTTCCTTGATGGGTATTCTGGTTCACAAATACCTGTTTCTCAACCTGACCAATAAAAGACCACTTTTACTTGTCCCTTTGGAACTTATGCTTATAGACGTATGCCTTTCGGTTTAGGCAATGCACCTGCTACCTTTCAAAGATGTCTGACCGCTATATTCTCTGACTTTTGTGCAAAGATTTTTGAGGTTATCATGGACGACTTCTCTGTTTATGGGAAGTCTTTTGATGATTGTTTAAGCAATATTGATAGAGTTTTGCAGAGATGTGAACAAACAAATCTTGTCTTGAATTGGGAGAAGTGCCACTTTATGGTTAATGAAGGTATTGTCTTAGGTCATAAAATTTCTAAAATAGGTATTGAAGTGGACAAAGCTAAGGTTGATGCAGTTGAGAAAATGCCATGTCCTAAATATATCAAAGGTATTCGTAGTTTCCTAGGTCATGTTGGTTTCTATAGGAGATTTATCAAAGATTTTTCTAAAATTTCTAGGCCTCTTACAAATCTTTTGCAAAAGGATGTTCCTTTTGTTTTTGATGATGATTGTTTAGAAGCTTTCGAAACACTCATAAAGCCTTAATTTTTGCACCTATTGTTCAACCACCTGATTGGAACTTGCCTTTTGAAATTATGTGGGATGCTAGTGATTATGTTGTTGGTGCTGTTCTAGGACAAAGAGTTGATAAGAAACTAAATGTTATTCATTATGCTAGTAAAACTCTAGACAGTGCTCAACGAAATTAGGCAACTACTGAAAAAGAATTCTTAGCAGTGGTGTTTGCTTGTAATAAATTTAGATCTTACATTGTTGATTCAAAAGTAATTGTTCACACTGATCGTGCTGCTATTAAATATCTTATGGAAAAGAAAGATGCTAAACCTATACTTATTCGATGGGTTCTCTTGCTACAAGAATTTGATTTACAAATTAGTGATAGAAAAGGAGCTGAGAACCTCGTAGCTGATAACTTGTCTAGGCTTGAAAATGTGCTTGATGACCCACTACCTATTGATGATAGTTTTCCTGATGAGCAGTTAGCTGCAATAAATGTTGCTCATAACACTCCTTGGTATGCTGACTATGCTAATTACATTGTTGCTAAATATTTACCACCTAGCTTTACATACCAACAAAAGAAAAAATTCTTCTATGATTTAAGACATTACTTTTGGGATAACCCACATCTATATAAAGGAGTAGATGGTATTATTAGACATTGTGTACCTGAGCATGAACATGGGAAAATCGTACGGAAATGTCACTCCAAAGCATATGGAGGACATCATGCTGGAGATAGAACTGCTCACAAGGTATTGCAATCTGGATTTTATTGGCATACTCTCTTCAAGGATGCCCATAAGTTCATCTTATCTTGTGATGAATGTCAAATAATAGGTAATATTGGTAAGCGTCAAGAAATGCCTATGAATTATTCACTTGCTATTGAACCATTTGATGTTTGGGGATTTGATTACATGGGACCTTTTCCTTCCTCTAATGGGTATACACATATTTTGGTTGTTGTTGTTATGTTACTAAATGGGTAGAAGCTATTCCAACCAGTAGTGCTGATCACAACACCTCTATTAAAATGCTTAAGGAAGTTATTTTCCCAAGGTTTGGAGTCCCTAGATATTTAATGACTGATGGTGGTTCACACTTTATGTTGGAAATATGCCCTAGAGGAAATAATAAAAGGATTATTATTATATTTCATTGTTCATGATAATTGTCTTTTATTCATGCTATAATTGTATTATCCGGAAATCGTAATACACGTGTGAATACATAGACCACAATATGTCCCTAGTGAGCCTCTAGTTGACTAGCTCGTTGATCAATAGATAGTCACGGTTTCCTGACTATGGACATTGGATGTCAATGATAACGGGATCACATCATTAGGAGAATGATGTGATGGACAAGACCCAATCCTAAGCATAGCACAAGATTGCGTAGTTCGTTTTGCTAGAACTTTTCCAAATGTCAAGTATCTCTTCCTTAGACCATGAGATCGTGTAACTCCCGGATACCGTAGGAGTGCTTTGGGTGTACCAAACGTCACAACGTAACTTGGTGACTATAAAGGTACACTACAGGTATCTCCGAAAGTGTACATTGGGTTGACACGGATCGAGACTGGATTTGTCACTCCGTGTTACGGAGAGGTATCACCGCCCACTCGGTAGTGCATCATCATAATGAGCTCAAAGTGACCAAGTGTTTGGTCACGGGATCATGCATTACGATGCGTGTAAAGTGACTTCCGCAGCGAGATTGAGCGAGGTATTGGGATACCGCGATCGAATCTCGCAAGTAAAATACCGATTGACAAAGGGAATAGTATACGGGGTTGATTGAATCCTCGACATCGTGGTTCATCCGATGATGTCATCGAGGAGCATGTGGAGCCAACATGGGTATCCAGATCCCGCTGTTGGTTATTGCCCGAGAGCCGTCTCGGTCATGTCTGCATGTCTCCCGAACCCGTAGGGTCTACACACTTAAGGTTCGGTGGCGCTTAGGGTTGTATGAATATGAGTATGCAGCAAACCGAATGTTGTTCGAGTCCGGATGAGATCCGGACATCATGAGGAGTTCCGGAATGGTCCAGAGGTAAAGATTTATATATGGGAAGTCTTATTTTGGTCGTAGGAAAAGTTTAGACTTTATCGGTATTATGCCGGAGTGCCGAAGGGGTCCGGGGTCCACCGGGGGTCCACCTGCCCCGGGGGCCACATGGTCTGTAGGGGTTGCGCCTTGGCCTATATGGGCCAAGGGCACCAGCCCCAAGAGGCCCATGCGCCAAGGAGACTTGGGGAGGGGAGAGTCCTAAAGGGGGAAGGCACCTCCGAGGTGCCTTGGGGAGGATGGACTCCTCCCCCCTTCTTGGCCGCACCCCTTCCTTGGAGGAAGGGGCAAGGATCCGCCCTCCCCCCTCTCTTGAACCTATATATAAAGGGAAGGGAGGGAGGGGTGGCCGCACCCTGAAAGCCTGGCGCCTCCCTCCTCCCTGCAACACCTCCTCCTCCTCCTGTAGTTGCTTAGCGAAGCCCTGCCGGAGTTCTGCTGCATCCACCACCACGCCGTCGTGCTGCTGGATCATCATCAACCTCTCCTTTCCCCTTGCTGGATCAAGAAGGAGGAGACGTCATCCGCTCCGTACGTGTGTTGAACGCGGAGGTGCTGTCCGTTCAGCACTAGGTCATCGGTGATCTGAATCACGGCGAGTATGACTCCATCATCCCTGCTCCATTGAACGCTTCGCACGCGATCTACAAGTGGTATGTAGATGCAATCACTCTCCCATGACTCGTTGCTAGATGAACTCATAGATGGATCTTGGTGAAACCGTAGGAAAATTTTTAATTTTCTGCAACGTTCCCCAACAAAGGGCATCATGAGCTAGGTCTATGTGTAGTTCTCTATTGCACGAGTAGAACACAATTTCGTTGTGGGCGTAGATCTTGTCAACTTGCTTGCCGCTACTAATCTTTTCTTGCTTCAGCGGTATTGTGGGATGAAGCGGCCTGGACCGACCTTACACGTACGCTTACGTGAGACAGGTTCCAGCGATCGACATGCACTAGTTGCATAAGGTGGCTAGCGGGTGTCTGTCTCTCCTACTTTAGTTGGAGAGGATTAGATGAAAATTGTTCTTATGATTGGTAAATAGAAGTTGACAAAATCACGTTGTGGTTATTCGTAGGTAAGAAAAGCGTTCTTGCTAGAACCCAATTGCAGCCACGTAAAAGATGCAACAACAATTAGAGGACGTCTAACTTGTTTTTGCAGCAATTGTCATGTGATGTGATATGGCCGTAAGTTGTGATGAATGATGAATGATATATTGTGATGTATGAGATCATGTTATTGTAATAGGAATCACGACTTGCATGTCGATGAGTATGACAACCGGCGGAGCCATAGGAGTTGTCTTAATTATTGTATGACCTGCGAGTCATTGATTCAACGCCATGTAAATTACTTTACTTTATTGCTAAACGTGTTAGCCATAGTAGTAGAAGTAATAGTTGGCGAGCAACTTCATGGAGACACGATGATGGAGATCATGATGATGGAGATCATGGTGTCATGCGGTGACAAGATGATCATGGAGCCCCGAAAATGAAGATCAAAGGAGCTATATGATATTGGCCATATCATGTCACTACTTTATATAATTGCATGTGATGTTTATTATGTTTTATGCATCTTGTTTACTTAGAACGACGGTAGTAAATAAGATGATCCCTTATAATAATTTCAAGAAAGTGTTCCCCCTAACTATGCACCGTTGCTAAAGTTCGTCGTTTCGAAGCACCACGTGATGATCGGGTGTGATAGATCCTTACGTTCACATACAACGGGTGTAAGACAGTTTTACACATGCATAAACACTTAGGACTAACTTGACAAGCCTAGCATGTACAGACATGGCCTCGGAACACAAGAGACCGAAAGGTCGAACATGAGTCATATGGAAGATACGATCAACATGGAGATGTTCACCGACGATGACTAGTCCATCTCACGTGATGATCGGACACGGCCTAGTCGACTCGGATCATGTAACACTTAGATGTAGAGGGATGTCAAATCTGAGTGGGAGTTCATTAAACAATTTGATTAGATGAACTTAATTATCATGAACTTAGTCTAAAGTCTTTGCAAAATATGTCTTGTAGATCAAATGGCCAACGCTCATGTCACCATGAACTTCAACGCGTTCCTAGAGAAAACCAAGCTGAAAGACGATGGCACGAACTATTCGGACTGGGTCCGGAACCTAAGGATCATCCTCATAGCAGCCAAGAAACAATATGTCCTAGAAGCACCGCTAGGTGATGCACCCATCCCAGAGAACCAAGACATTATGAATGCTTGGCAGTCTCATGCTGATGATTACTCCCTCGTTCAGTGCGGCGTGCTTTACAGCTTAGAACCGGGGCTCCAAAAGCGTTTTGAGCAACACGGAGCATATGAGATGTTCGAGGAGCTGAAAATGGTTTTCCAAGCTCATGCCGGGTCGAGAGATATGAAGTCTCCGACAAGTTCTATAGTTGTAAGATGGAGGAAAACAATTACATCGGTGAGCACATACTCAAAATGTCCGGGTTGCACAACCTTTGTCCCAGTGGACATTAACCTCCCAGACGAGGCGGTCATTGACAGAATCCTTCAGTCTCTCCCACCAAGCTACAAGAGCTTTGTGATGAACTACAATATGCAGGGGATGGTGAAAACTATTCCTGAAGTATTTTCAAAGCTGAAGTTAGCAGAGCTAGAAATCAAGAAGGAGCATCAAGTGTTGATGGTCAATAAAACCACTAAGTTCAAGAAGGGCAAGGGAAAGAAGAACTTCAAGAAGGACGGCAAGGATGTTGCCGCTTGGGAAGCCAGATTCTTGGGAAGAAGTCAAAGAATGGACCCAAGCACGAGACCGAGTGCTTTTATTGCAAAGGGAAGGGTCATCGAAGCGGAACTGCCCCAAATACTTAGCGCATAAGAAGGCCGGCAACACTAAAGGTATATTTGATATACATGTAATTGATGTGTACCTTACCGATTACTCGTAGTAACTCTTGGGTATTTGATCTGGTGCCGTTGCTCATATATGTAACTCACGGCGGGAGCTGCGGAATAAACGGAGGCTGGCGAAGGGCGAGGTGACGATCTTGGCGTCGAGAATGGTTCCAAGGTCGATGTGATCGCCGTCGGCATGCTACCTCTACATTTACCTACGGGATTAGTTTTAAACCACAATAATTGTTATTTAGTGCCAAGTTTGAGCATGAACATTGTATCAGGATCTCGTTTAATACGACATGGCTACTCATTTAAATCCAAGAATAATGGTTGTTCTATTTATATGAGAGAAATGTTTTATGGTCATGCTCCGATGGTCAATGGTTTATTCTTAATGAATCTCGAACGTAATGTTACACATGTTCATAGTGTGAATACCAAAAGATGTAAAGTTGATAACGATAGTCCCACATACTTGTGGCATCGCCGCCTGGTCACATTGGTGTCAAGCGCATGAAGAAGCTCCATGCTGATGGACTTTTAGAGTCTCGATTATGAATCATTTGACACATGCGAACCATGCCTCATGGGCAAGATGACCAAGACTCCGTTCTCCGGAACAAAGGAGCGAGCAACCAACTTATTGGAAATCATACATACCGATGTGTGCGGTCCAATGAGTGTTGAGGCTCATGGAGGATATCGTTATGTTCTCACTCACCGATGACTTGAGTAGATATGGGTATGTCTACTTGATGAAACACAAGTCTGAGACCTTTGAAAAGTTCAAGGAATTTCAGAATGAAGTAGAGAATCAACGTGACCGAAAGATAAAATTCTTGCGATCAGATCATGGAGGAGAATATTGAAGTCACGAATTTGGCACACACTTAAGGAAATGTGGAATCGTTTCACAACTCACGCCGCCTGGAACACCTCGGTAATAACGGGTGTGTCCGAACGTCGTGTCGCACTCTATTGGATATGGTGCGATCTATGATGTCTCTTACTGATTTACCGCTATCATTTTGGGGATACGCTCTAGAGACAACTACATTCACTTTAAATAGGGCACCGTCTAAATCCGTTGAGACGACACCGTATGAATTATGGTGCAGGAAGAAACCTAAGCCGTTTCTAAAAGTTTGGGGATGCGATGCTTATGTCAAGAAACTTCAACCTGAAAAGCTCGAACCCAAGTCGGAAAAATGCGTCTTCATAGGATACCCTAAGGAAACCATTGGGTATACCTTCTACCTTAGATTCGAAGGCTAGATCTTTGTTGCCAAGAACGGATCCTTTCTGGAAAAAGAGTTTCTCTCGAAATGAGTAAGTGGGAGGAAAGTAGAACTCGATGCAGTATTACCTCTTGAACCGGAAAGTAGTGCAGCTCAGGAAAATGTTCCTGTGGTGCCTACACCTACTAGAGAGGAAATTAATGATGATGATCAAGGTACTTAGGATCAAGTTGCTACTGAACTCCGTAGGTCCACAAGGACACGTTCCACACCAGAGTGGTATGGCAACCTGTCACCGGAAATCATGTTGTTAGACAACGGTGAACCTTCGAACTATGAAGAAGCGATGGCGGGCCCATATTCCAACAAATGGCTTGAAGCCATGCAATCCGAGATAGGATCGATGTATAAAAACAAAGTATGGACTTTGACAGACTTGCCCGATGATCGGCGAGCGATAGAAAACAAATGGATCTTTAAGAAGAAGACGGACGCGGATGGTAATGTTACCATCTATAAAGCTCGACTTGTCGCTATGGGTTATCGACAAGTTCAAGGGATTGACTACGATGAGACTTCCTCTCCCGTAGCGAAGCTTAAGTCCGTCCGAATCATGTTAGCAATTGCCGCATACTATGATTATGAGATATGGCAGATGGACGTCAAAACGGCATTCCTTAACGGTTATCTTAAGGAAGAGCTGTATATGATGCAGCCGGAAGGTTTTGTCGATCCTAAGAATGCTAACAAGGTATGCAAGCTCCAGTGATCCATTTATGGGCTGGTGCAAGCACCTCGGAGTTGGAACATTCGCTTTGATGAGATGATCAAAGCGTTTGGGTTTATCTTGAGACTTATGGAGAAGCCCGCGTTTACAAGAAAGTGAGTGGGAGCTCTGTAGCATTTCTCATATTATATGTAGATGACATACTTTTGATGGGAAATGATATAGAACTTTTGGACAGCATTAAGGCCTACTTGAATAAGAGTTTTTCAATGAAGGACCTTGGAGAAGCTGCTTACATATTAGGCATCAAAATCTATAGGGATAGATCGAGACGCCTCATAGGTTTTTCACAAAGCACATACCTTGATAAGATTTTGAAGTTCAAAATGGATCAGTCCAAGAAAGGGTTCTTGCCTGTTTTGCAAGGTGTGAAATTGAGCTCGGCTCAATGCCCGACCACGACAAAAGATAAAGAAGAGATGAGTGTCATCCCCTATGCCTCGGTAGTAGGATCTATTATGTATGACATGCTTTGTGTACCGGACCTGATGTAAACCTTGCCGTAAGTTTGGTAGGAAGGTACCAAAGTAATCCCGACAAGGAACACCGGACAGCGGTCAAGAATATCCTGAAGTACCTGAAAAGGACAAAGGACATGTTTCGTTTATGGAGGTGACGAAGAGCTCGTCAGAAGGGTTACGTCGGCGCTAGCTTCGACACAGATCTGAATGACTCAAAGTCACAAACCGGATACGTGTATATGTTGAATGGTGGAGCGATGGCTGGTGCAGCTGCTAGCAGAGCGTCGTGGCGGGATCTACATGTGAAGCGGCAGCCTCGGAGGCAGCACATGAAGCAATTTGGGTGAAGGAGTTCATCACCGACCTAGGAGTCATACCCAATGCGTCGGAGCCGATCAAACTCTTCTGTGACAACACTGGAGCTATTGCACTTGCCAAGGAGCCCAGGTTTCACAAGAAGACCAGGCACATCAAGCGTCGCTTCAATTCCATCCGTGAAAATGTTCAAGATGGAGACATAGAAATTTGCAAAGTGCATACGGATCTGAATGTCGCAGATCCGCTGACTAAACCTCTTCCATGGGCAAAACATGATCAACACCAGAACTCTATGGGTGTTCGATTCATCACAATGTAACTAGATTATTGACTCTAGTGCAAGTGGGAGACTGTTGGAAATATGCCCTAGAGGAAATAATAAAAGGATTAATATTATATTTCATTGTTCATGATAATTGTCTTTTATTCATGCTATAGTTGTATTATCCGGAAATCGTAATACACGTGTGAATACATAGACCACAATATGTCCCTAGTGAGCCTCTAGTTGACTAGCTCGTTGATCAATAGATAGTCATGGTTTCCTGACTATGGACATTGGATGTCAATGATAACGGGATCACATCATTAGGAGAATGATGTGATGGACAAGACCCAATCCTAAGCATAGCACAAGATCGTGTAGTTCGTTTTGCTAGAACTTTTCCAAATGTCAAGTATCTCTTCCTTAGACCATGAGATCGTAACTCCCGGATACCGTAGGAGTGCTTTGGGTGTACCAAACGTCACAACGTAATCGGGTGACTATAAAGTTACACTACGGTGTATCTCCGAAAGTGTACATTGGGTTGACGCGGATCGAGGCTCGATTTGTCACTCCGTGTTACGGAGAGGTATCACTGGGCCCACTCGGTAGTGCATCATCATAATGAGCTCAAAGTGACTGAGTGTTTGGTCACGGGATCATGCATTACGGTGCGAGTAAAGTGACTTGCCGGCAACGAGATTGAACGAGGTATTGGGATACCGACGATCGAATCTCGGGCAAGTAAAATACCGATTGACAAAGGGAATAGTATACGGGGTTGATTGAATCCTCGACATCGTGGTTCATCCGATGATATCATCGAGGAGCATGTAGAGCCAACATGGGTATCCAGATCCCGCTGTTGGTTATTGCCCGAGAGCCGTCTCGGTCATGTCTGCATGTCTCCCGAACCCGTAGGGTCTACACACTTAAGGTTCGGTGACGCTAGGGTTGTATGAATATGAGTATGCAGCAAACTGAATGTTGTTGAGTCCGGATGAGATCCAGGACATCACGAGGAGTTCCGGAATGGTCCGGAGGTAAATATTTATATATGGGAAGTCTTATTTTGGTCGCCGGAAAAGTTTCGCACTTTATCGGTATTGTACCGGGAGTGCCGAAAGGGGTCCGGGGGTCCACCGGGGGGGTCCACCTACCCCGGGGGGGGGGGGGCACATGGGCTGTAGGGGGTGCGCCTTGGCCTATATGGGCCAAGGGCACCAGCCCCAAGAGGCCCATGCGCCAAGGAGACTTGGGGAGGAGAGTCCTAAGGGAAGGCACCTCAGGTGCCTTGGGAGGATGGACTCCTCCCCTTCTTAACGCACCTTCCTTGGAGTAAGGGGCAAGGCTGCGCCCTCCCCCCCTCTCTTGCACCTATATATAAAGGGAAGGGAGGGAGGGGTGGCCGCACCCTGAAAGCCTGGCGCCTCCCTCCTCCCTGCAACACCTCCTCCTCCTCCCGCAGTTGCTTAGCGAAGCCCTGCCGGAGTTCTGTTGCATCCACCACCACGCCGTCATGCTGCTGGATCATCATCAACCTCTCCTTTCCCCTTGCTGGATCAAGAAGGAGGAGACGTCATCCGCTCCGTACATGTGTTGAACGCGGAGGTGATGTCCGTTCAGCACTAGGTCATCGGTGATCTGAATCACGGCGAGTATGACTCCATCATCCCTGTTCCATTGAACGCTTCCGCACGCGATCTACAAGTGGTATGTAGATGCAATCACTCTCCCATGACTCGTTGCTAGATGAACTCATAGATGGATCTTGGTGAAACCGTAGGAAAATTTTTAATTTTCTGCAACGTTCCCCAACACTTTATTCATGGTGATTTCCGTAAAATGCTTGCCAAGTGTGATGTTAACCATAGAATTGCATCACCTTATCATCCTTGGTCTAGTGGTCAAGTTGAACTTAGTAATAGAGAAATAAAACTAATTTTGCAGAAGTCTGTCAATAGGTCCCGGAAGAATTGGTCTAAGAAATTAGATGGTGCACTTTGGGCTTATAGAACAACATATAGAATCCTATGGGTATTTCTCCTTATAAAATGGTTTATGGAAAAGCTTGTCATTTTCCTCTTGAGTTAGAACATAAAGCATATTGGGCAATCAAAGAAATCAACTATGATTTCAAACTTGCCGGTGAAAAGAGGTTATTTGATATTAGCTCATTAGATGAATGGAGAACCAAAGCTTATGAAAATGCCAAGTTATTTAAAGAAAAGGTTAAAAGATGGCATGATAAAATAATCCAAAAGCGTGAGTTTAAAGTCGGAGAATATGTTCTTTTGTACAACTCTCGTTTCAGATTCTTTTCAGGAAAACTCCTCTCAAAATGGGAAGGACCTTATGTTATCGAGGAGGTTTATCGGTCTGGAGCCATCAAAATAAATAATGCCAAAGGTACTAACCCGAAGGTTGTTAATAGGCAACGAATAAAACATATATCTCAGGTACGCCCGTTAATGTTGAAAGTAATATTATCCAAACTTTGACACCGGAAGAACACATAAAAGAGTCCCTCTGGAACACTCCAGAATCATGAAAATAGGGAGGTACGTGATACGGTAAGTAAACGGACTCCCAAAAATCCGCATTTTTTTTGGCAGTTTTGGAATATTTAGAAAATTAGGAAAATAAGAAACTACCAGGAAGCGTACCCAGGTGGGCACAAGACACCTGGGCGCGACATTTTTCTTCTGTTTGCTTGTTTCCCAAGATAAAAAATCTTTATATACCCCCCGAACCTATTGACCACCATATCGCGGAGAAATCCTTTGTTTTCTTTTCCTTGATGTTTTCTGTCAGATCCCATCTACCATGGCCTCCTCAATCTCCTCCAAGGACAAGTTCTTCAAGAACATCATCAACCCATATTTGCGGGAGGTGGTGCAGCACCCTCAGGTCATCCAGATGCATGAGGGGGTGCTTCACCTCCGCGATGTGCCAGGTCCCAAGGGGACGGGAACCATGGAGGCCAGGCTTGAAGTTATGGAGCAGGAGGTCTTACGGTGCAAGGGGATGGTGGAGCATGGACTCAATGCCAATCACCTCATGATCACAGACCTTTCCCATGATCTCAAGGTGGATGGCAAGCCCATGAAGGACATTGTCTTCACCCTCAATGAGCAAATCAAGTTCCTCCAAAGCCAGATTTATGATCTCCAAAACCAAGTCTTTGAATATGAGGCAAGGTTTAAAGGTATGAGTTTGGCTGCCGTTTGAAGGACCCGTGAAACTCACTCTTCCTCTTATGATGGTGGACCTCTACCATGGAAACCCGAGGACAAGATCGCTTCTTCATCACCACCACCTTCTTCGTCACAAAAAGAAAATTGAGTATCGGGTTGTTGGGGAACGTTGCAGAAAATAAAAAATTTCTACGGTTTCACCAAGATCTATCTATGAGTTCATCTAGCAACGAGAGAGAGGAGTGCATCTACATACCCTTGTAGATCGCGAGCGAAGCGTTCAAGAGAGAACGGAGTTGAGGGAGTCGTGCTCGCCGTGATCCAAATCACCGATGATCCTAGTGCTGAGCAGACAGCACCTCCGCGTTCAACACACGTGCGGTTGAGGAAGACGTCTCCTCCTTCTTGATCCAGCAAGGGGGAGGAGAGGTTGACGGAGATCCAAAGAAGACGACGGCGTGGTGGTGGATGCAGCAGTGATCTCGGCAGGGCTTCGTCGAGCTTCTGCGAGAGGGAGAGGTGTAGCAAGGGGGATGGGAGGCGCCTATGGCATGGGTGCGGCTGCCCTCCCTCCCCCCTCTATATATAGGGTCCCCAGGGGGCGCCGGCCCTAGGAGATGGGATCTCCTAGGGGGTGGCGGCCAAGAAGTGCCTTGCCCCAAGGCAAGTGGGCGCCCCACCCTAGGGTTTCCAACCACAGGCACAGGGGCCAAGGGGCGCACCAGCCCACCAGGGCTGGTTCCTCCCACTTCAGCCCATGGGGCCCTCCGGGATAGGTGGCCCCACCCGGTGGACCCCCGGGACCCTTCCGGTGGTCCCGGTACAATATTGGTGACCCCGAAACTTTCTCGATGGCCGAAACTGCACTTCCTATATATAATTCTTCACCTCCGGACCATTAAGACTCCTCGTGATGTCCGGATCTCATCCGGCTCAACAACTTTCGGGTTACTGCATACTCATATTTGTACAACCCTAGCCTCACCGAACCTTAAGTGTGTAGACCCTCTACGGGTTCGGGAGACATGCGACCCATCGAGACGCCTCTCCGGTCAATAACCAACAGCGGGATCTGGATACAAATGTTGGCTCCCACATGCTCCTCGATGATCTCATCGGATGAACCACGATGTCGAGGATTCAAGCAACCCCGTATACAATTCCCTTTCTCAATCGGTACGTTACTTGCCCGAGACTCGATCGTCGGTATCCCAATACCTCGTTTAATCTCAAGTTACGGCAAGTCACTTTACTCAGACGATAATGCATGATCCCGTGACCAGACACTTGGTCACATTGAGCTCATTATGATGATGCATTACTGAGTGGGCCCAGAGAGACCTCTCCGTCATACGGAGTGACAAATCCCAGTCTCGATACGTGCCAACCCAACAGACACTTTCGGAGATACCCGTAGTGTATCTTTATAGTCACCCAGTTACGTTGTGACGTTTGGCACACCCAAAGCACTCCTACGGTATCCGGGAGTTGAACAATCTCATGGTCTAAGGAAATGATACTTGAAACTTGGAAAAGCTCTAGCTAAACGAACTACACGATCTTTGAGCTATGCTTAGGATTGGGTCTTGTCCATCACATCATTCTCCTAAAGATGTGATCCTGTTATCAATGACATCCAATGTCCATAGTCGTGAAACCATGACTATCTCGCTGATCAACGAGCTAGTCAACTAGAGGCTTACTAGGGACATGTTGTGGTCTATGTATTCACACGTGTATTACGATTTCCGGATAACACAGTTATAGCATGAATAATAGACTATTATCATGAACAAAGAAATATAATAATAACAATTTTATTATTGCCTCTAGGGCATATTTCCAACAGTCTCCCACTTGCACTAGAGTCAATATTCTAGTTACATTTACATTGTGATGAATCGAACACCCATAGCGTTCTGGTGTTCATCATGTTTTGCTCTAGGGAGAGGTTTAGTCAACGGATCTCCTACATTCAGATCCGTATGTACTTTACAAATATCTATGTCTCCATCTTGAACATTTTCACGTATGGAGTTGAAGCGACGCTTGATGTGCCTAGTCTTCTTGTGAAACCTGGGCTCCTTGGCAAGTGCAATAGCTCCAGTGTTGTCACGGAAGAGTGCGATCGGCCCGACGCATTGGGTAAGACTCCTAGGTCGGTGATGAACTCCTTCACCCATACTTTGCTTCATGCGCTGCCTCCGAGGCTGCCATGTACTGCTTCACATGTAGATCCCGCCACGACGCTTTGCTTGCAAATCGCACTAGCCATCGCCCCACCATTCAAAATATACACATATCCGATCTGTGACTTAGAGTCATCCAGATCTGTGTCGAAGCTAAGCGCCGACGTAACCCTTTTACAACGAGCTCTTCGTCACCTCCATAAACGAGAAACATATCCTTAGTCCTTTTCGTGTACTTTAGGATGTTCTTGATCATTGTCCAAAGGTTCCTTGCCGGGATTACTTTGGTACCTTCCTACCAAACTTACGGCAAGGTTTACATCAGGTCTAGTACACAGCATGGCATACATAATAGACCATATGGCTGAGGCATAGGGGTTGACACTCATCTCTTCTTTATCTTCTGCCATGGTCGGGCATTGAGCCGAGCTCAATCTCACACCTTGGAATACAGGCAAGAACCCTTTCTTGGACTGATCCATATTGAACTTCTTCAATATCTTATTAAGGTATGTGCTTTGTGAAAGACCTATGAGGCGTCTTGATCTATCCTTATAGATCTTGATGCCTAATATGTAAGCAGCTTCTCCAAGGTCCTTCATTGAAAAACACTTATTCAAGTAGGCCTTAATGTTGTCCAAAAGTTCTATATCATTTCACATCAAAAGTATGTCATCTACATATAATATGAGAAATGCTACAGAGCTCCCACTCACTTTCTTGTAAACGCAGGCTTCTCCATAAGCCTATATAAACCCAAACGCTTTGATCATCTCATCAAAGCGAATGTTCCAACTCCGAGATGCTTGCACCAGCCCATAAATGGATCATTTGGAGCTTGCATACCTTGTTAGCATTCTCGTGGTCGACAAAACCTTCCGTCTGCATCATATACAGCTTCTTCCTTAAGATGGCGTTAAGGAATGCCGTTTTGACGTCCATTTGCCATATCTCATAATCATAGTATGCGGCAATTGCTAACATGATTCGGACGGACTTCAGCTTCGCTACGGGAGAGAAAGTCTCATCGTAGTCAATACCTTGAACTTGTCGATAACCCTTAGCGACAAGTCAAGCTTTATATATGGTAACATTACCATCCGTGTCCATCTTCTTCTTAAAGATCCATTTGTTTTCTATTGCTCGCCGATCATCGGGCAAGTCTGTGAAAGTCCATACTTTGTTTTCATACATGGATCCTATCTCGGATTGCATGGCTTCAAGCCATTTGTTGGAATCTGGGCCCGCCATCGCTTCTTCATAGTTCAAGGTTCACCGTTGTCTAACAACATGATTTCCAAGACAGGGTTGCTGCACCACTGCAGTGCGGAACGTGTCCTTGTGGACCTTGAAGTTCAAGAGGAGCTTGATCCGAAGTATCTTGATCATCATCATTAACCTCCTCTCTTGTCGGTGCGGGCACCACAGAACATCTTCTGAGTTAAGGCGCTTAGTTACCGTTTCAAGAGGCAATACTTCATCAAGCTCTACTTTCCTCCCACTTAATTCTTTCGAGAGAAACTCTTTCTCCAGAAAGGACCCGTTCTTGGCAACAAAGATGCATTTTTCCGACTTGGGTTCGAGCTTTTCAAGTTGGAGTTTCTTGACATAAGCATCGCATGCCCAAACTTTTAGAAACGACAGCTTAGGTTTCTTGCCAAACCATAATTCATACGGTGTCGTCTCAACGGATTTAGACGGTGCCCTATTTAAAGTGAATGTAGCTGTCTCTAGAGCGTATCCCCAAAATGATAGCGGTAAATCGGTAAGAGACATCATAGATCGCACCATATCCAATAAAGTGCGATTCTGACGTTCGGACACACCGTTCTGTTGAGGTGTTCCAGGCAGCGTGAGTTGTGAAACGATTCCACATTTCCTTAAGTGCGTACCAAATTCGTGACTTAGATATTCTCCCCCACGATCTGGTCGTAAGAACTTTATCTTTCGGTCACGTTGATTCTCTACCTCATTCTAAAATTCCTTGAACTTTTCAAAGGTCTCAGACTTGTGTTTCATCAAGTAGACATACCCATATCTACTCAAGTCGTCAGTGAGAGTGAGAACATAACGATATCCTCCATGAGCCTCAACGCTCATTGGACCGCATACATCAAGATGTATGATTTCCAATAAGTTGGTTGCTCGCTCCATTGTTCCGAGAACTGAGTCTTGGTCATTTTGCCCATGAGGCATGGTTCGCATGTGTCAAATGATTCATAATCGAGAGACTCTAAAAGTCCATCAGCATGGAGCTTCTTCATGCGCTTGACACCAATGTGACCAAGGCGGCGGTGCCACAAGTATGTGGGACTATCGTTATCAACTTTACATCTTTTGGTATTCACACTATGAATATGTGTAACATCACGTTCGAGATTCATTAAGAATAAACCATTGACCATCGGGCATGACCATAAAACATATCTCTCATATAAATAGAACAACCATTATTCTCGGATTTAAATGAGTAGCCATCTCGTATTAAACGAGATCCAGATACAATGTTCATGCTCAAAGCTGGTACTAAATAACAATTATTGATGTTTAAAACTAATCCCGTAGGTAAATGTAGAGGTAGCGTGCCGACAGCGATCACATTGACCTTGGAAACATTCCCGACGCGCATCGTCACCTCGTCCTTTGCCAGTCTCTGCTTATTCCGCAGCTCCTGCTTTGAGTTACAAATATGAGCAACCGCATCGGTATCAAATACCCAGGAGCTACTACGAGCAGTAAGGTACACATCAATTACATGTATATCAAATATACCTTTGGTTTTGCTGGCCTTCTTGTCCGCTAAGTACTTGGGGCAGTTTAAGCTTCCGATGACCACTTCCCTTGCAACAAAAGCACTCGATCTCGTGCTTGGGTCCATTGTTTGACTTCTTCCCGGTAACTGGCTTACCGGGCGCGGCAACTCCCTTGCCATCCTTCTTGAAGTTCTTCTTACCCTTGCCTTTCTTGAACTTAGTGGTTTTATTCACCATCAACACTTGATGTTCCTTTTTGATCTCTACCTCTGCTGATTTCAGCATTGAATATACCTCAGGAATGGTCTTTTCCATCCCCGCATATTGAAGTTCATCACAAAGCTCTTGTAGCTCGGTGGAAGCGGCGAAGGATTACATCAATGACCGCATCATCCGGGAGATTAACTCCCGGTGAGTCAAGCGGTTGTGCAACCCGCATATCTTGAGTATGTGCTCACTTGTGAACTATTTTCCTCCATCTTACAGTGAAGAACTTGTCGGAGACTTCATATCTCGACCCAGGCATGAGCTTGGAAAACCATTTTCAGCTCTTCAAACATATCATATGCTCGTGTTGCTCAAAAACGCTTTTGGAGCCCGGTTCTAACTCAGAAGCATGCCGCATCGAGCGAGGGAGTAATCATCAGCACGAGACTGCCAAGTGTTCATAACGTCTTGGTTCTCTGGGTTGGAGCTTCACCTAGCGGTGCTTCTAGGACATAATCTTTCTTGGCAGCTATGAGGATGATCCTCAGGTTCCAGACCCAGTCCGTATAGTTGCTGCCATCATCTTTCAGCTAGGTTTTCTCTAGGAACGCGTTGAAGTTGAGGGTAACGTGGGCCATTTGATCTACAAGACATATTGTAAAGATTTTAGACTAAGTTCATGATAATTAAGTTCATCTAATCAAATTATTTAATGAACTCCCACTCAGATTAGACATCCCTCTAGTCATCTAAGTGAAACATGACCCGAGTCAACTAGGCCGTGTCCGATCATCACGTGAGACGTACTAGTCGACGTCGGTGAACATCTCCATGTTGATCGTATCTTCTATACGACTCATGCTCGACCTTTCAGTCTTTCGTGTTCCGAGGCCATGTCTGTACATGCTAGGCTCGTCAAGTCAACCTAAGTGTATTGCGTGTGTAAATCTGGCTTACACCCATTGTAGTAGAACGTTAGAATCTATCACACACGATCATCACGTGGTGCTTGAAACAACGAACCTTCGCAACGGTGCACAGTTAGGGGGAACACTTTCTTGAAATTATTGTGAGGGATCATCTTATTTACTACCGTCGTTCTAAGTAAACAAGATGCAAAAACATGATAAACATCACATGCAATCAAATAGTAGTGACATGATATTTCCAATATCATATAGCTCCTTTGATCTCCATCTTCGGGGCTCCATGATCATCTTTGTCACCGGCATGACACCATGATCTCCATCATCATGATCTCCATCATCGTGTCTCCATGAAGTTGCTCGCCAACTATTACTTCTACTACTATAGCTAACGGTTTAGCAATAAAGTAAAGTAATTACATGGCGTTGAATCAATGACACGCAGGTCATACAATAATTAAGACAACTCCTATGGCTCCTGCCGTTGTCATACTCATCAACATGCAAGTCGTGATTCCTATTACAAGAACATGATCTCATACATCACATATATCATTCATCATTCATCACAACTTTTGGCCATATCACATCACAAAGCAATTGCTGCAAAAACAAGTTAGACGTCCTCTAATTGTTGTTGCATCTTTTACGTGGCTGCAATAGGGTTCTAGCAAGAACGTTTTCTTACCTACGAAAAGGCCACAACGTGATTTGTCAACTTCTATTTACCCTTCATAAGGACCCTTTTCATCGAATCCGCTCCAACTAAAGTGGGAGAGACAGACACCCGCTAGCCACCTTATGCAACTAGTGCATGTCAGTCGGTGGAACCTGTCTCACGTAAGCGTACGTGTAAGGTCGGTCCGGGCCGCTTCATCCCACAATACCGCTGAAGCGAAATAAGACTAGTAGTGGCAAGAAAGTTGACAACATCTACGCCCACAACAGATTTGTGTTCTACTCGTGCAAAGAGAACTATGCATAGACCTAGCTCGTGATTTCACTGTTGGGGAATGTTGCAGAAAATAAAAATTTTCTACGGTTTCACCAAGATCTATCTATGAGTTCATCTAGCAATGAGAGAGAGGAGTGCATCTACATACCCTTGTAGATCGCGAGCGGAGGCGTTCAAGAGAACGGAGTTGAGGGAGTCGTACTCGTCGTGATCCAAATCACCGATGATCCTAGTGCTGAACGGACAGCACCTCCACGTTCAACACATGTACGGTTGAGGAAGACGTCTCCTCCTTCTTGATCCAGCAAGGGGGGAGGAGAGGTTGACGGAGATCCAGCAGCACAACGGCGTGGTGGTGGATGCAGCAGTGATCTCGGCAGGGCTTCGTCGAGCTTCTGCGAGAGGGAGAGGTGTAGCAAGGGGGAAGGGAGGTGCCTATGGCATGGGTGCGGCTGCCCTCCCTCCCCCCTCTATATATAGGGTCCCCAGGGGGGCCCCGGCCCTAGAATATGGGATCTCCTGGGGGGGGCGGCGGCCAAGGGGGGTGCCTTGCCCCCCAAGGCAAGTGGAGGCGCCCCCACCCTAGGGTTTCCAACCCTAGGCGCAGGGGGGGCCAAGGGGGGCGCACCAGGCCACCAGGGGCTGGTTCCCCTCCCCACTTCAGCCCACGGGGCCCTCCGGGATAGGTGGCCCCACCCGATGGACCCCCGGGACCCTTCCGGTGGTCCCGATACAATACCGGTGACCCCGAAACTTTCCCGATGGCCGAAACTGCACTTCCTATATATAATTCTTCACCTCCGGACCATTCCGGAACTCCTCGTGACGTTCGGGATCTCATCCGGACTCGTAACAACTTTCGGTTCGTGCATACTCATATCTCTACAACCCTAAGCGTCACCGAACCTTAAGTGTGTAGACCCTACGGGTTCGGAGACATGCGCATACCACCGAGACGCCTCTCCGGTCAATAACCAACAGCGGGATCCGGATACCCATGTTGGCTCCCACATGCTCCTCGATGATCTCATCGGATGAACCACGATGTCGAGGATTCAAGCAACCCGTATACAATTCCCTTTGTCAATCGATGCGTTACTTGCCCGAGACTCGATCGTCGGTATCCCAATACCTCGTTTAATCTCGTTACCGCAAGTCACTTTACTGCATCAGTAATGCATGATCATGTGACCAGACACTTGGTCACATTGAGCTCATTATGATGATGCATTACCGAGTGGGCCCAGAGATACCTCTCCATCATACGGAGTGTCAAATCCTAGTCTCGATTCGTGCCAACCCAATGTAGACACTTTCGGAGATACCCGTAGTGTACCTTTATAGTCACCCGATTCGTTGTGACGTTTGGCACACCCAAAGCACTCCCTACGGTATCCGGAGTTGCACAATCTCATGGTCTAAGGAAATGATACTTGACACTTGGAAAATCTCTAGCTAAACGAACTACACGATCTTTGAGCTATGCTTAGGATTGGGTCTTGTCCATCACATCATTCTCCTAATGATGTGATCCCGTTATCAATGACATCCAATGTCCATAGTCGTGAAACCATGACTATCTCTGCTGATCAACGAGCTAGTCAACTAGAGGCTTACTAGGGACTTGTTGTGGTCTATGTATTCACACGTGTATTACGATTTCCGGATAACACAGTTATAGCATGAATAACAGACTATTATCATGAACAAAGAAATATAATAATAACCATTTTATTATTGCCACTTGGGCATATTTCCAACACGGGTATCGGCACTCCCCTTGGCTTCCGCCAAGCTTGGGGGAGGTGCCCCGGTATCATATCATCCCCACTATCTTTTGCCTTTACCTATTTTAGTTTGATCCATAGTTATCTTTTGCTTTAGATGAATAAAAATTTAGTTCGATCCTTTCTTTTCGAGAGTTTGCTTAGTGATCTACCCTTGTAATCGTGTGTGAGATATATAATAAAGTTTAGTTTGAGTTTTTGCTTTATTTACTTTCATGTTGCAATAAAAAGAAAGGAAATAAATAAGAAGAAAGGAAATAAATGAAAAAGATGATATGCTAATATTATGGTAGGTGATGACACCACATAAGGAAAAGTATAAGTAGGAAATTTTGTTAGAGATTGACAAACATAGCATTGGTCAATGATGCAACTCATGCAATAATTAATAAGGGAAGAGAAGATTCACATATAAATATACTATCCTAGAAATCTTTTGTGATTGTGAGCCCCCATCAAAATATTATATGCCAAAATTGTTGACGTTGGACAAGGAAGACAACCTAATGATTTATGTTTGTTCATATTCACATAGAAGTCATATTGTCATAGATTCTTTAACATGTGGTGCTTGCCCCTATCTTTGCTAGCCAAAAATTCCGCACTAAGTAGAGATACTACTTGTGCATCCAAACCTTAAACCCAAATCATATTTTCAAGTGTCTGCCATACCTACCTAGGGATTGAGCAAGATCCCTCAAGTAAGTTGTGATCGGTGCAATAAGGCAATAAAAATTGCTTCTAAAAGTGTGAGATCATTTAGTGTAAGAGAAAATTGAGCGTTGTACAAACTTGTGATGGTGAAGAATAAAAGCGACAGGCTACATAATAAAGGTCGCTATCACAAGGGGCAATACAACGTGACTTTCTTTTGCACTAAGGGGTTGAGAATACAAACAAATAAGCGCATGGCAACCTCTGCTTCCCTCTTCGACGGGCTTATCTTTTTAGTTTTATGTATTTACTTTTATGCAAAGAGTCAAAGTTTTCACTCTATTCCTTTTTATTTTTCTCCTTTGGCAAGCATCATGTGGTGAGGAAAGATCTAGGCACATATGTCCAGTTGAATATGAGTAGCATGAGTTATTATTGTTGACATCACCCTTGAGGTGAATACGTTGGGAGGCGAAACTATAAGCCCCTATCTTTCTATGTGTCCGGTTGAAACGTTTTGCTCATGTGTATGCGGTGAGTGTTAGCAATCATAAAAGACTATATGATGGTTGAGTATGTGGACTTGCCTAGAGGCTCCGATACATGACCCTTCTTGAAAAGATGATGAATTGTAGTTGCAAAGTTGACTGAGAACATAGTTTGTTGGTTTATAATAGAGTTTTTACTTTATACTTCAATAGTGTGATGAATTGTCACTTATTCATGAGAATTCTATGATAAAAGTTCTATGGTAAGAGTCTTATGTTTATGTATGTTGCTGTTATAATAATGAACATGATGCTTCTATGTTCGTATTTTGTTTTTATCGACACCTCTCTCTCTAAGCATGTGGACATGTTTTTCGATTTCGGTTTTCGGTTGAGGACAAGCGAAGTCTAAGCTTGGGGGAGTTGATACATCCATTTTGCATCATGTTTTCCTACTGTTATTTATGATATTTTTATGCATATTAATGCTTTTTGGAGTAATTCTAATGCCTTTTCTCTCATAATATGCAAGGTACACACAAAGAGGGAGAATTCTGGCAGCTAGAAATCTGGACCTGGGAAAGCTACGTCAGGCTACCTATTCTGCACAACTCCAAACAAGCTGAAACTTCATGGAGAATTTTTATGGAATATATGATGAATAATGGAGCAAATAAGTACCATAGGAGGCCCACCAGGTGGGGCCAACCCACCTGGGCGCGCCAGGGAACCCAGGCGCGCCCTAGTGGGTTGTGCTCACCTAGGCCCACCTCCAGTGCCCATTTTCTGGTATATAAGTCATTTTGACCTAGAAAAAATAATAAAGAGAGGACTTTCGGGACGAAGCGCCGCCGTCTCGAGGCGGAACTTTGGCAGGAGCACTTTTGCCCTCCGGTGGAGTGATTCCGCCGGGGGAACTTCCCTCCCGGAGGGGGAAATCATCGTCATCATCATCACCAACAACTCTCCCATCTTTGGGAGGGCAATCTCCATCAACATCTTCAACAGCACCATCTCATCTCAAACCCTAGTTCATCTCTTGTGTTCAATCTTGTTACCGGAACTATAGATTGGTGCTTGTGGGTGACTAGTAGTGTTGATTACATCTTGTAGTTGATTACTATATGGTTTATTTGGTGGAAGATTATATGTTCAGATCCAACATGCTATTTAATACCCCTATGATCTTGAGCATGATTATCATTTGTGAGTAGTTCCTTTTGTTCTTGAGGTCACGGGAGAAATCATGTTGCAAGTAATCATGTGAACTTGATATGTGTTTGATATTTTGATAGTATGTATGTTGTGATTCTCTTAGTGGTGTCATGTGAATATCGACTACATGATACTTGACCATATTGAGTAGTTATTAGATGACGGGTTGCGAGAGTGGCAGAAGCTTAAACCCCAATTTATGCGGTATTTTGTAAGGGACCGATTGGATCCAAAAGTTTAATGCTATGGTTATAATTTATTCTTAATACTTTTCTCATAGTTGCGGATGCTTGCGAGAGGTTTAATCATAAGTAGGAGGTATGTTAAAGTAAGAACATCACCTAAGCACCGGTCCACCCACATATCAAATTATCAAAGTAGTGAACACAAATCGAACCAACATGGTGAAAGTGACTAATTGAAATTCCCGTGAACCCTCAAGAATGCTTTGCTTATCATAAGAGACCGTTTTGGCCTGTCCTTTGCCTCAAAAGGATTGGGCTACCTTGATGCACTTTTGCTACTATTATCGTTACTTGCTCGTTACAAATTATCTTGCTATCAAACTACTTTGTTACTTACAATTCCAGCACTTGCAGACATTACCTTGCTGAAAACCACTTGTCATTTCCTTCTGCTTCCCGTTGGGTTCGACACCCTTACTTATCGAAAAGAGCTACAATTGATCCCATAAACTTGTGGGTCATCAAACAGCTTCCCATCCTGGCGGGGGGTGATTTCAACATTATACGACGACGGGAAGAAAAGAACGATGACAACTTTGACGGCAGATGGTCGTTTATGTTTAACACAATTATTGAAAGCTTAGATCTCAGGGAGATCGAGCTTTCTGGTAGAAAATTTACCTGGGCTAATACCTTGCCGAATCCAACATATGAGAAGTTGGATCGGGTTCTGTAGGACATTGAAGTATGTCTAGAGGGGGGCTGATTAGACTACTTGACCAATTAAAAGCTATGCCTTTTCCCAATTTTAGACTTTGGCAGATTTTAGCTATCTTTGAACAATTCAAGCAATCATCACGCAATTCAAGCAAGCATGCAAAGAGTATATAGGCAGCGGAAAATAAAGCATGCAACTTGCAAGAATGTAAAGGGAAGGGTTTGGAGGATTCAAACGCAATTGGAGACACGGATATTTTTGTCGTGGTTCCGATAGGTGGTGCTATCGTACATCCACGTTGATGGAGACTTCAACCCACGAAGGGTAACGGTTGCGTGAGTCCACGGAGGGCTCCACCCACGAAGGGTCCATGAAGAAGCAACCTTGTCTATCCCACCATGGCTGTCGCCCACGAAGGACTTGCCTCACTAGCGGTAGATCTTCACGAAGTAGGCGATCTCCTTGCCCTTACAAACTCCTTGGTTCAACTCCACAATCTTGTCGGAGGCTCCCAAGTGACACCTAGCCAATCTAGGAGACACCACTCTCCAAGAAGTAACAAATGGTGTGTTGATGATGAACTCCTTGCTCTTGTGCTTCAAATGATAGTCTCCCCAACACTCAACTCTCTCTCATAGGATTTGGATCTGGTGGAAAGAAGATTTGAGTGGAAAGAAACTTGGGGAAGGCTAGAGATCAAGATTCATATGGTTGGAATGGAATATCTTGGCCTCAACACATGAGTAGGTGGTTCTCTCTCGGAACTGGTAAGTTGGAAGTGTAGGTTTGTTCTGATGGCTCTCTCCATGAATGAAGAGGAGGTGGAGGGGTATATATAGCCTCCACACAAAATCTAACCGTTACACACAATTTACCAAACTCGGTGGGACGGATCATCAAACTCGGTCGACCGATTTAGTAAACCTAGTGACCGTTAGGGTTTTCGGTTGGACTGACATGCAACTCGGTAGGACCGATATGGTTAGGGTTAGGGCATAACGTAATCTCGGTGAGACCGATTACACAAACTCGGTGAGACCGAATTTGGTAATTAGCTAACCAGAGAGTTGGTCAGGTAAACTCGGTGGGACCGATTTGCTCTTTCGGTGAGACCGAAAAGTTACAGAAGGGAAATAGAGAGTTTACATTGTAATCTCGGTGGGACCGATTCGCTCTTTCGGTGAGACCGAAAAGTTACGAAAAGGGAAAGCAGAGATTACAATCCCATCTCGGTGAGACCGAGATCCCTATCAGTGAAACCAATTTGCCTAGGGTTTGTGGCGTTGGCTAAGACATCCGAACTTCGGTGGCCTTTGGATAGAAAGAATCGGTAGGGCCGAGTTTGACTTTGGGTTTAGGTCATATGTGGATGTGAGAAAGTAGTGGAGGGTTTTGGAGCATATCACTAAGCACATGAAGCAAAAGGCTCATTAAGCAACACCTCATCCCTCCTTGATAGTATTGGCTTTTCCTATAGACTCAATGTGATCTTGGATCACTAAAATGTAAAATGTAGAGTCTTGAGCTTTTGAGCTTGAGCCAATCCTTTGTCCTTGATATTTTGAGGGATCCACTTCCATCATCCATGCCATGCCATTCATTGAGCTTTCCTGAAATATTTGTCTTGGAATAGCATTAACTCAATGAGCTATATGTTGTTATGAATTACCAAAACCACCTAGGGATAGTTGCACTTTCAATCTCCCCCTTTTTGGTAATTGATGACAGCATATAATCAAAGCTTCGACAAATGATAATAAAATTTGAAAAACATCGTCGCTTTGAGAAGTATGTGATAAGCAAGAGCTCCCCCTAAATTTGTGCATATTAATATTTGCTTTGGACTGCAAATGCACAAGGAATTAGGCTCATGGGTTACTCTTCCATGTCACATACATCTTGGTGGAGCGCTCAAAATAACAAAGATTGAATACATGCACTCATCACCAAGCAAAGTGAATGATCATATAAGGATAAGTAAGATAATATCATAACGAGCATTAGTGTAGCTTATGATCAAACACATGATCGTCAATGTCTCACAGGTAACTGCATAGTATCTCAACCAATCAAAAGCAAATAAAGTTCAACCAAAAAGACAAGAGAGAACAAAAGCAAATCTCTCTCTCTCTCTCGAAGCCTATGATCTATACATTTTTCTCCCCCTTTGGCAACAAGTTACCAAAAAGTTCCTTGAAAATGCATAGGACTATTTCGTCTCTCAGGCTTGGTCTTCTGGAGGTGGTGTAGATAGAACTCCAAGGACGAAGGCATCAGTAGATGTGGAAGGAGCTGAAGGAGTTGGTGTTGGAGCTGGTTGTATTTGGAGCTGTAGTGGAGCCGATGAAGTGACTCGATGGCTGGCTCTGCAGCTGATCTCTGAGCTCGTGGCACTCTGGCAAATGCATCACCGTTGTTCTGCCCTTCCTCTCCTCAAAGATGTCGTCTGTAGCTGCTCCACACCGACTGAATCTCGATTACTTGACATCAAGATCATAGAATTTTTGTTCCATGATTCTTTCCAGTGCTCTCCTGGTTTTGAGTTAGGTGGCCAACCCCTTCTCAATCCGCAGAGTTGATGCTATCAAGTAACCAAGCTGCTCTTGCTTGTTCTTCGAAGTAATCAGATGCCTCTGCTTGAGTTGGCATCTTGGCAGCCTTCTCTTTCCTTGCTTTCTCCTTCTTCTCTTGCGCTTGTACTGATGATGGTTCATTCTCAGTCATGACAACTTGATTGTCCTCAAAGTCAGGATAGAGAACCATGTGTTCCTTATCCAACATATACTTCCCTGTGCCCATCTTTGAGTTTATCAACTCCTGAATCTGTGGGGCATATCCACAGCTCCTCTTCTGGTCTGCTGCAGTTCTCTTGATAGTTTCAACTATGAGGCTCATGACTTTGAATTTTTGAGGCACATCAAAAACGTGAAGCAAATTGATTGCATGCCCTCTGATCATGTTGTGGTCACCTGATTTGGGCAACAGAGTGTGCCTTAGGATCTAATTGATCGTAGGCAGCCCTGACAGAAGAAAATGAACTGATCCAAACTTGAAAGTCTCAAGTGCATCATATGGGATCTCCTTGTACATCTGTGACATTGAGTTGTGACCCATTTTCTTCTTGGCATAAATGTCCAAGTCATCTTCATCTTCCTTTGGGGCATTGATTAGACTTGCCCATTCCTCTATGGTTGACTGATATCGTGTTCCTTCAGACATCCACACTATCCTGCCATCTGGATAGAAATGTGCTGTGGAGTAGAATTGCATAATGAGCTCGTCGTTCCAATTTGTGAGCTTCTGCCCAACAAAATCTGCAACTCCACAAGCACTGAAGTTGTCATACACTCCAGGATAGTGTTCTTCATTCTCCTGAATATAGGTCCAGTCGACCCACCTCATATTACAAACTATGGGCTTGTTATCCAACAAGATAGTCTCATAGAAGTCCTGTTGTTCCTTGGTGTGGAACCTGTAATCTACAACAGTCCTTCTCCTGGTGGCATATGGATCTGACTCTCTCCATAGCCTCAACCCTTGATCTCTCCTGATCTTCATGTTTTCAGCCACAGGATGAGCATCATTGTGGTCTGGGATCTTGGGTTTGAGCTTCCTTGGGACCTGCCCTTCTTCATCTTCCTCAGCTTCAACCTCAGGCATTGGAGCCTTGTTCTTCTTAGTTCTTTGGTATACTTGGTATTTCTCTTTGGTGCACTCTTGGGCTTGGGGGCAGCTTTGGGCTTAGAAGTTGCAGCCCCTGACTTTATGGCATCACCCATTAGCTTTTGTGCCTTGGGTGCAGGCTCTGCAACCTCTTCTTCTTCCTCTTCTTCCATCATGGATGGCTTCCCAATCATTCTGGCCATGGTCTTCTTGACCCTTTCCTTCCTTTTCTTCCCTTCACATAGAGTGTTCTTTGGGTTGGGATTCCAAAGAAGCTTGAGTGGAGACTCTGGCTTTGGACATAGGTTGTCTACCTGCTGGCCTTTTGATCTTCATTCCAGGCTTAATTGCTGTTGAGCTGTACTCTCTCTTGAGAACTTTCTTCTTGGAACTGGCCTCATCCTCAGCTGCCACATAATCTTCATCCTCAGACTCTGAAGTCTTCTTCTTCCTTGTCCTTGTGGCAGCCTTGGGCAAGTTACTGGGAGTGCTTCTGCTCCCATCATCTGAGCTGCTTGAGGGACTAGTGCCCTCACTCATTTGAATTTGCTCCTCTGACCTGTTCTGGCTATCACTTTGGTCTGACATGCTGCCTTGATCTTGACCCTATGAATAGTTATAGATGAGGTAGAGTGGATGAGCATCACAAAATGCAGAGATTTTAGCAAAAGAATGATTCCAAAACTTAGTTTTAGTTTCCACGTAAAGCATTTCGGATCTACCGATTTTTAAACTCGGTGATACCGGCAGTTTTGGAACCTAAACTAGTGAACTCGGTCGAACCGAGTCACAGTTGATGGCACCGAGACTGCTAGGGTTTCACAAAGTTCTAAAATCGGTCACACCGATTTGTAATTCTCGGTCAGACCGAGACTTACTAGTGCAATGTCGTTAGCCAAATCGGTGGGACCGAGTTTTTCAACTCGGTGGGTCCGAGATGGTTTCGGCGGAAACCTAACCGTAAATTTTCAAATCATACCTATTCTAAGGATTGTTTTGACTGGACAGTAGTGTTTCAATTGTGGCAAGATGCATTACGAATACAATGTGCTGAGAATCGGACGAGGATAGCACAGTGATCAAGTTCATACCCTAGTTCGGCGGTGAACTGGCTACGGCGGCAACGGCGGAGGAGAATTCCGTTGACGGCGGAGACCAGCGATGTGAGGCGGTGGCGGCAGAAGTCAACGATCCGTAGACCAAGTAGGCAGAGCGAGCTATGTGCGGGCGAGAAGTTTCGGAGAAAATTTTCCAAAATTTGCCCGTGTGATATATATAGCCCGACACTGTCGGTGTGACCGAGTTGAACAACTCAGTGGCACCGAGATGCATAACTGATTAACGATTCTGACAACTCGGTGTGACCGAAATGTTAAAATCGGTTGCACCGAGATTGAAAACCTAGATCGACTTAGTAATCTCGGTATGACCGAAATGGAGGAATCGGTCAGACCGAAAATCACAAAGAAGTTTTGGAAGTTTAAGTCTATGATGAATCGGGGACTTCGAGTGCTCCTCACACAGAGTGGTTCGAATCTGACTTGATCAAATTTTGTGATGTAGCATGAATAGAGTTTGAGACGAGAAAAGCATAGATAGCTAGAGAGGGTTCTTAGGCATTCTTGTCCATCCACTTGGCAAAAGAAAAAGAAACCAATCAATCAAACAACAAGTGGATGTCCTCGAATGAGTAAAATATGCAACCAACATGCTCCCACAATAAAATGACAAATGAAATATGTGGCAAATCATGCACAACCAATTCTAGCATCTATCAAACAATTGGCGATGACTAGGTCATCTATATATGAGTATATTGACTTAGGAGTCAAATGAGAACATTTGATCATAGGTCATACTCATCGCTTAAGCTCAAGTGGGGTTACCACTTTTACATAAAGTATTTATGTGTTCACATCATTAGAGTTGCTTTGACTCAATTCTTAGAGTTAAGCTCCCCCTAGATGTGAGATCCCTCCTTAGAGGGATAAACTAACCTTGGGTTGTCATTGATGACTTCATGCAGGTGTTGAAGATGTGGATGCTCAATGTTGATGTAGATCTTTTGGAGCAATCCTTTGGAGTGAGTTGCACTTTCAATACCTACACGGGTTAGTCCCACAAGGAACAAACAAGAATATCCATAGACATAGAGTGATGCACACACAAAATGATGTCCATGAAAACATTAGGTTACCTTGTCCCTTGCCTTACCAACATGAGGGTTTGTGACTCCTTGAACTAGTGCAAGATATGGAAGTTGATTTCACTTGTCCTTGCCATAATGATATGAGTGAAAAATGTTGGCGGAGTCACCCTCAAGAACTCTCTAGTTCTTCTTCTTCGGGATCCACATTATCTTGATGGGAATCCTTGGTGTAGTAGTTGTGCTTGATGAAGTAGAACTTGACGTAGTCTTGGGAACCCACTTGACCAAGGCCTTAGGTGCTTCTTCAAATGCATCAATCTCCTCTTGAAGCTTGTCCTTGCCTTTGTTCTTGTGGTCTTGTGGTGTAAGATCATCTTGAGCTTGTGTTCCCTTGAAGGAAGTAGGATCATACTTCTCTTGTTGAGGAACAAACTTCGTCTTGGGGTATTTATCTTCTTCCCACTCAACTCCATTGGCATTGAACTTTCGTTCAAAACCAACACCTTGATTCTTCCGGTGCCTTCCTTGCTTGCGTACAATTTCCTCAAATTGCTTACTCCTGGCAAGGCTCTTGTATATACCTTTCTCTATAATTCCCTTCAATAAGCTGTTTTCTTGCTCAAGTGTAACTTGGCTAAGAGAATCATTAGTGGAATCAAGAGAACTACTAGAAGCAACAATATTGGATTTAGCATTGTTATTGTTACTACTAGAAGAAGAATCTTTTTTGTTCTTGTTACTAGACTTGACTTGAGGCATGCAGGTAGATAAGAGTAAACGCTTGGCAATGTAAGAAGAACTTTTCTTACGGAGATCATCATTGATCGCTTTTAGGAACTCATGCTCTTGCTCAAGATTGAGCTTTTCAAAGCGTAACTTCTCATGAGCCCTTAAAAGTTCTCGATGATCTTCGAAGATAGTTTCATGAGCTAACTTAAGAGTGTTTAGTTCTTTAGTTAGACGCTCAATTTTCTCCTTATAATTTTCATTCGTTTCATCTTGATTAGCATGATTAATTGACGTTTCATCATAGTATTCATCACTAGAGTAGTCAACAAGTAAATCATCATCACCTAGCAAGTCATGTTCATCACTATTAAAATCAACAAACTCGGGGTGTGTTACCTTAGGACCTTTGGCCATGAAGCATCTTCCAATTCCTTCATTTGGTGATTCAAATATGTCGTAGGAGTTGGTTGACACAAGTGCTAAACCGGCAACACCTTCATCTTGAGTGTGTTCGGAGTCGGAGTGATAGCTTCTCTCGGAGTGATTGTCGGAGTCGGAGCCGGATACCCATTCACTAACATGAGCTTGATGTCTTCGTTTTGTGTAGCTCTTTGATGACTTTTCTTTCCTTTCCGAATCCTTGCTTCTCCGTGAGGGTCTTCGTTCATAACGATCATCTCTACTCCTTCTCTCTCTTGGTGGTGATTCTTCTCTTCTACTTCTTCTCTTGGGAGAATCTTCTCTACTTTTGTAGGGTGCCGTACACTCATTGGAATAGTGTCCGGGTCTCCCACAATTGGAGTAATTGCGCTCTCGACTAGAAGATCTTTTGTCATTGTAGGACCTTTACTTGGAGCTTCTTTCTTTTCTTCTACTCTTGTAGAATTTGTTGAAGTTCTTCACCATTAAGCTCAATTCTTCATTGAAGGTTTGTTTCTCACTTGATGATGTGGGGGCTTCACATGAGGCTTTGTAAGCACCACTTGACTTGTTGTGAAGTTCCTCCTTATCCTTGAGTGAAATGTCATGAGCAACAATTCTTCCAATGACTTCCGTTGGCTTGAGATCTTTGTAGTTTGGCATCATTTGGATCAATGTGCACACGGTATCATATTTTCCATCCAATGCTCTTAGGATCTTCTTGATGATGAATCTGTCGGTCATCTCTTCACGTCCTAAGCCGGCAATCTCATTTGTGATAAGAGCAAGCCTAGAGTACATTTCAGCGACACCTTCACGACCCTTCATTTTGAACTTGTCAAGCTGACTTTGGAGCACATCCAACTTGGATTCCTTGACAGAGTCGGTACCTTCATGCATATCAATCAAAGTATCCCAAATTTCCTTTGCATTCTCAAGACGGCTGATTTTGTTGAATTCTTCGGGGCACAATCTGTTGAAGAGGATATCACAAGCTTGAGCGTTGTAGTGCAACATCTTCAACTCTTCCGCACTAGCTTCACGGTTCGGTTCTCTCCCATCAAAGAATTCACCTTGCAAGCCAATACACACAATAGCCCAAACAACGGGGTTATGTCCGAGAATATGCATTTTCATCTTATGCTTCCAACTAGCAAAATTAGTGCCATCAAAGTAAGGAACTCTACGATGATAAATTCCCTCGCTAGACGCCATACTCTCCTAGGTTGTGAAACCAAGGCTATGACCACCAAAAGCTATGGAAATCAAAGCAAATGGAGACCAAGGCTCTGATACCACTTGTAGGACCTTGAAGTATGTCTAAAGGGGGGTGATTAGACTACTTGACCAATTAAAAGCTATGCCTTTTCCCAATTTTAGACTTTGGCAGATTTTAGCTATCTTTGAACAATTCAAGCAATCATCACGCAATTCAAACAAGCATGCAAAGAGTATATAGGCAGCGGAAAATAAAGCATGCAACTTGCAAATGTAAAGGGAAGGGTTTGGAGGATTCAAACGCAATTGGAGACACGGATATTTTTGTCGTGGTTCCGATAGGTGGTGCTATCGTACATCCACGTTGATGGAGACTTCAACCCACGAAGGGTAGCAGTTGCCTTGAGTCCACGAAGGGCTCCACCCACGAAGGGTCCACGAAGAAGCAACCTTGTCTATCCCACCATGGCCGTCGCCCACGAAGGACTTGCCTCACTAGCGGTAGATCTTCACGAAGTAGGCGATCTCCTTGCCCTTACAAACTCCTTGGTTCAACTCCACAATCTTGTTGGGGGCTCCCAAGTGACACCTAGCCAATCTAGGAGACACCACTCTCCAAGAAGTAACAAATGGTGTGTTGATGATGAAATCCTTGCTCTTGTGCTTCAAATGATAGTCTCCCCAACACTCAACTCTCTCTCATAGGATTTGGATCTGGTGGAAAGAAGATTTGAGTGGAAAGCAACTTGGGGAAGGCTAGAGATCAAGATTCATATGGTTGGAATGGAATATCTTGGCCTCAACACATGAGTAGGTGGTTCTCTCTCAGAGCTGGTAAGTTGGAAGTGTAGGTTTGTTCTGATGGCTCTCTCCACGAATGAAGAGGAGGTGGAGGGGTATATATAGCCTCCACACAAAATCTAACCGTTACACACAATTTACCAAACTCGGTGGGACCGAATCATCAAACTCGGTCGGACCGATTTAGTAAACCTAGTGACCGTTAGGGTTTTGATTGGGGCCGACATGCAACTCGGTAGGACCGATATGGTTAGGGTTAGGGCATAACGTAATCTCGGTGAGACCGATTACACAAACTTCGGTGAGACCGAATTTGGTAATTAGCTAACCGGAGAGTTGGTCGTAAACTCGGTGGGACCGATTTGCTCTTCGGTGAGACCGAAAAGTTACAAAAGGGAAGCAGAGAGTTTACATTGTAATCTCGGTGGGACGATTAAGCTCTTTCGGTGAGACCGAAAAGTTCTGAAAGGAAATAGAGAGATTACAATCCCATCTCGGTGAGACCGAGATCCCTATCGGTGAAACCGATTTGCCTAGGGTTTGTGGCGTTGGCTAAGACATCCGAACTTCGGTGGCGCCGGATAGAAAGAATCGGTAGGGCCGAGTTTGACTTTGGGTTTAGGTCATATGTGGATGTGAGAAAGTAGTGGAGGGTTTTGGAGCATATCACTAAGCACATGAAGCAAAAGGCTCATTAATCAACACCTCATCCCTCCTTGATAGTATTGACTTTTCCTATAGACTCAATGTGATCTTGGATCACTAAAATGTAAAATGTAGAGTCTTGAGCTTTTGAGCTTGAGCCAATCCTTTGTCCTTGATATTTTGTGGGATCCACTTTCATCGTCCATGCTATGCCTTCATTGAGCTTTCCTGAAATATTTGTCTTGGAATAGCATTAGATCAATGAGCTATATGTTGTTATGAATTACCAAAACCACCTAGGGATAGTTGCACTTTCAGGTTCTTACTAGCATGGAATGGGAGCAGAAGTTCCCCTTGGTGACGGTCCAGGCGTTATCGAGAGGGATATCTAACCATACCCCATTACTTGTTGACTCTGGGGAGGCAACTCACGTGGGAAATAAGAATATCTTCTCTTTTTAATTAGCATGGTTTGAGAGAGAGGGTTTCCTGGATCTAATAACAAAGGAGTGGGCAAAAGATTCAGGAGGAAGATCGAGCATAGAAAGATGGCAGAATAAGATTAGGCATTTACATCAGTTCCTACGTGGTTGGGCCAAACATGTGAGTGGTGTTTATAGGGTTGAGAAGGAAAGGCTCCTTAACCTTATCAGTACCCTAGATTTAAAAGCCGAGTCATCCATTTTAGATCACAGATTTGGAAGCTAAAGTGCAAAGTAATCGAAATTTGAAAGCACTACTTCGAGAGGAAGAGTTGAAGTGGGCTCTCAGAGCTAAAGTTCGAAAGGTCGTCCAAGGGGATGATAACACTTAGTTCTTTCATACGATTGCGAATGGCAAGCATAGGAAAAAGAAAATATTTCAGCTAGAGCAAGATGAGGGGACGATTGTGGGTCAGGATAACCTCACATTGTACATAACCAATTATTACAAACAATTGTTTGGGACCCATGAAGATAGTTTTTGTATCCTTATACGAGTCAAGGGTTGACGATATACCTCAACTTGCGACGGATGAGAACGAGATCTTAACCGCCCAGTTTTCGGAGAAAGAGGTGTTTGACGCTTTTTCGCAGATGAAGAATAATAAAGCTCCTGGACCGGATGGATTTCCGGCTGAGTTTAATAAAAGATGTTGGCATATTATTAAGGGTGATTTGCTTCCAATGTTCCATGATTTGTTCTCTGGGCATTTGCAGTTATTTCACTTGAATTTCAGAACGATAACTCTGCTCCCTAAGAAAATAGATGCGGTACGGATTGAACAGTTCCGACCGATATGTCTTCTCAATGTCAGTTTTAAAATCTTCACCAAGGTAGGGGCGAATAGGCTAACACAGATTGCACATAGTATGGTACAACCATCTCAAACAGCCTTCATGCCGGACAGAAACATCCTAGAAGGGGTTGTGGTCCTTCATGAAACGCTTCATGAGATGCACACGAAAAAACTAGATGGAGTAGTTTTTAAGGTGGACTTTGAGAAGGCGTACGATAAAGTTAAATGGCCATTTCTTCAGCAGGCCTTGCGGATGAAAGGATTTGATCAGTCCTGGAGACAGCAGGTAGACTCCTTCACGCAAAAAGGCAGTGTCGGAATCAAAGTAAATGATGACATAGGTCATTATTTCCAGACACATAAGGGTCTAAGACAGGGTGATCCGATGTACCCTATTTTGTTCAACATAGTAGTAGACAAGTTGACGATTCTAATAGGGAGAATGACCAGGTAGGTGGGCTCGTTCCGCATCTAATGGACAGAGGAGTTACCATCCTACAATATGCTGATGATACTATCATCTTTATGGAGCATGATCTGGCGAAAGCAAGAAACATGAAGCTTATGTTATGCCTATTTATGAAGTTATCGGGGCTTAAAGATTAACTTCCATAAGAGTGAATTTTTCTGCTTTGGGAGAGCTAAAGATGAACAAGAAGATTATAAACAGTTGTTTGGTTGTGAATTAGGGTCGATGTCGTTTACCTATTTGGGTATACCAATTCACTAATGCAAGCTTTCCAACAACGAAAGGAAGTGTATTGAGGATCGATTTGAAAAAAAAAACTTATTTGCTGGAAGGGAAAACTAATGTCATATGGAGGCCGACTAATTCTCATTAATTCGATGCTCACGAGTATGCCAATGTTTCTTTTGTCCTTCTCCAAAGTCTCAGTTGGGGTTCGGAAAAGACTGAACTTCTATCGATCTCGTTTTTTCTGGCAGAGCGATGAATTAAAGCGGAAGTTTAGACTTGCTAAATGGGATATTATCTATAGGCCAAAATACCAAGGTGGGCTTGGAATTAAAAATTTAGAGGTGAAGAACATATGTCTTCTCAGCAAATGGTTGTACAAGCTATCTGTAGAGACTGATGCCACTGGGGCCCAGATTCTGCTTAATAAGTACCTATATTCTAAAACCTTGTCTTAGGTGATGGTCAGACCGACCGACACTTCGTTTTGGAAAGGACTGATGAGAGTTAAATCAACATTCTTAGGGCAAAATTCATTATTGGTAATGTTACTTCCACGAGATTCTGGGAGGATACGTGGCTAGGGGAGACGCCTCTAGCTTTCTCATATCCTTCTCTCTATAATATTGTTCAACGTAGAGATGCTTACGTTGCAACAGTACTACAGTCCATTCCCCTCAATATTCAATTCAGGAGGACTTTAGCGGGAAACCGTTGGGAAGCTTGGCTCCATCTCGTGAGAAGATTGATGGATGTTAACCCCTCTCAATAGCCAGACTAGCTGCGCTGGAAACTTACTCAGAAGGGAGTGTTTTCGATAAAATCTATGTATGTGGATATTCTTAATTCTGGTTTTATCCCTCGATCATTGCATATTTGAAAAGTCAAACTGCCCGTAAAAATTAAAGTATTTATGTGGTTTGTTCACAAACAAGTCATTCTAACTAAGAATAATTTGGCTAAGCGTAACTAGACAGGATCGCGAAGATGTAGTTTCTGTTGGAAATATGCCCTAGAGGCAATAATAAATTAGTTATTATTATATTTCCTTGTTCATGATAATCGTTTATTACCCATGCTATAATTGTATTGATAGGAAACTCATATGCATGTGTGGGTACATAAACAACACCATGTTCCTAGTAAGCCTGTAGTTGACTAGCTCGTTGATCAACAGATGGTTACGGCTTCCTGACCATGGACATTGGATGTCGTTGATAACGGGATCACATCATTTGGAGAATGATGTGATGGACAAGACCCAATCCTAAGCCTAGCACAAAGATCGTAGTTCAGATGCTAAAGCTTTTCTAATGTCAAGTATCATTTCCTTAGACTATGAGATTGTGCAACTCCCGGATGCCATAGGAATGCTTTGGGTGTACCAAAGCGTCACAACGTAATCGGGTGGCTATAAAGGTGCACTCTGGTATCTCCGAAAGTGTATGCATTGGGTTGTACGAATCGAGACTGGATTTGTCACTCCGTGTAGCGGAGAGGTATCTCTAGGCCCACTCGGTAGGACATCATCATAATGTGCACAATGTGACCAAGGGGTTGATCACGGGATGATGTGTTATGGAACGAGTAAAGAGACTTGCGATAACGAGATTGAACAAGGTATCGGCATACCGACGATCGAATCTCGGGCAAGTACAATACCGCTAGACAAAGGGAATTGTATACGGGATCGATTGAGTCCTTGACATCGTGGTTCATCCGAGGAGATCATCATGGAACATGTGGGAGCCAACATGGGTATCCAGATTCCGCTGTTGGTTATTGACCGGAGAACGCCCTGGTCATGTCTCAAGATGGTTCCCGAACCCATAGGGTCTACACACTTAAGGTTCGATGACGCTAGGGTTATAAAGGAAGTTTGTATGTGGTTACCAAATGTTGTTCGGAGTCTCGGATGAGATCCCGGACATCACGAGGAGTTCCAGAATGGTCCGGAGGTAAAGATTTATATATGGGAAGTCCTATTTTAGCCACCGGAAAATGTTCGGTATTTTTCGGTATTGTACCGGGAAGGTTCTAGAAGGTTCCGGAGTGGGGCCCAGCTGCATGGGGGGACCCACATGAACGTGGGTAGTGGGGGCAAGGCCCCACACCCCTGGTCAAGGCGCACCAAGATCCCCCCTTAGAAGGAATAAGATCATATCCTGAAGGGATAAGATCAAGATCCCTAAAAAGGGGGATAACAATCGGTGGGGAAGGAAATGATGTGATTTCTTTCCTCCCACCTTTAACGCCCCAATGGACTTGGAGGGCAAGAAACCAGCCCCTCCACCCCTATATATAGTGGGGAGGGCATGGGAGCTTCACGCCTTGCCCCCTGGCGCAGCCCTCCCCTCTCCCAAGTCCTCCTCCTCTCCATGGTGCTTGGCGAAGCCCTGCAGATTGCCACGCTCCTCCATCACCACCACACCGTCGTGCTGCTGCTGGATGGAGTCTTCCCAACCTCTCCCTCTCTCCTTGCTGGATCAAGGCATGGGAGACGTCACCGGGTTGTACGTGTGTTGAATGCGGAGGTGCCGTCCGTTCGGCACTAGGATCTCCGGTGATTTGGATCACGACGAGTACGACTCCTTCAACCCCGTTCTCTTGAATGCTTCCGCTTAGCAATCTACAAGGGTATGTAGATGCACTCTCCTTCCCCTCGTTGCTAGTTTCTCCATAGATAGATCTTGGTGACACATAGGAAAATTTTGAATTTCTGCTACGTTCCCCAACAGTGGCATCATGAGCTAGGTCTATTGCGTAGATTCTTTGCACGAGTAGAACACAAAGGAGTTGTGGGCGTTGATTTTGTTCAATATGCTTACCGTTACTAGTCCAATCTTGTTTCGACGGTATTGTGGGATGAAGCGGCCCGGACCGACCTTACACGTACACTTACGTGAGACAAAGTTCTACCGGCGACATGCACTTGGTGCATAAGGTGGCTAGCGGTGCCGCCTCCCACTTTAGTCGGATCAGATTCGATGAAAAGGGTCCTTATGAAGGGTAAATAGCAATTGACATATCACGTTGTGATTTTTGCGTAGGTAAGAAACGTTCTTGCTAGAAACCCATAGTAGCCACGTAAAACATGCAAACAACAATTAGAGGACGTCTAACTTGTTTTTGCAGGGTATGCTATGTGATGTGATATGGCCAAAAAGGAATGTGATGAATGATATGTGATGTATGAGATTGATCATGTTCTTGTAATAGGAATCACGACTTGCATGTCGATGAGTATGACAACGGCAGGAGCCATAGGAGTTGTCTTAATTTATTGTATGACCTGCATGTCATTGAACAACGCCATGTAATTACTTTACTTTATTGCTAACCGTTAGCCATAGTAGTAGAAGTAATAGTTGGCGAGACAACTTCATGAAGACACGATGATGGAGATCATGATGATGGAGATCATGGTGTCATGCCGGTGACGATGATGATCGTGGAGCCCCGAAGATGGAGATCAAAAAGAGCAAAATGATATTGGCCATATCATGTCACTATTTGATTGCATGTGATGTTTATCTTGTTTATGCATCTTATTTGCTTAGAACAACGGTAGTAAATAAGATGATCCCTCATTAAAATTTGAAGAAAGTGTCCCCCCTAACTGTGCACCGTTGCGAAAGTTCGTCGTTTCGAAGCACCACGTGATGATCGGGTGTGATAGATTCTTACGTTCACATACAACAGGTGTAAGCCAGATTTACACACGCGAAACACTTAGGTTGACTTGACGAGCCTAGTATGTACATACATGGCCTCGGAACACAAGAGACCGAAAGGTCGAGCATGAGTCGTATGGTAGATACGATCAACATGAAGATGTTCACCGATGATGACTAGTCCGTCTCACATGATGATCGGACACGGCCTAGTTGACTCGGATCATGTAATCACTTAGATGACTAGAGGGATGTCTATCTGAGTGGGAGTTTATAAGATGAACTTAATTATCCTGAACATAGTCAAAAACCCTTTGCAAATTATGTCATAGCTCGCGCTTTAGTTCTCTTGTTTTAGATATGTTCCTAGAGAAAATATAGTTGAAAGTTGACAGTAGCAATTATGCGGACATTAGAAGGCTTATGTCCTTAATGCACCGCTCGGTGTGCTGAACCTCGAACGTCGCCTGTGGATGTTGCGAAAATCTGACATACACGTCTTGATAACTACGTGATAGTTCAGTTAAACGGTTTAGAGTTGAGGCACCAAAGACGATTTCGAAACGTTGCGGAATATATGAGATGTTTCGAGGGCTGAAATTGGGATTTCAAGCTCGTGCCCACCAAGAGGTATAAGACTTCCGACGATTTTCTTAGCCTGCAAACTAAGGAAGAAAATCTCAATCGTTGAGCTTGTGCTTAGATTGTCTGAGTGCAACAATCACTTGAATCGAGTGGGAGTTGATCTTCCTGATGAGATAGTGATGTTTCTCCAAAGTCATTGCCACCAAGCTGCTAGAAGCTTCATGATGAACTATAACATATCAGGGATAGATATGATGATCATTGAGCTATTCGCAATGTTCGACACCGCGAATGTAGAAATCAAGAAGGAGCATCAATTGTTGATGGTTAGTGAAACCACTAGATTCAAGAAGGGCAAGTGCAAGAAGGGTACTTCATGAAACGGCAAATCAGTTGTCGCTCCAAAGGAAGAAACCCGTGGTTGAACCCAAACCCGAGACTAAGTGCTTCAGAATGAGAGGAACGGACCTTTGAAGCGAGATTACCCTAGATACTTGGTAGATGAGAAGGCTGGCAAGGTCGATAGAAGTATATTGGATATACATTATGTTAATGTGTACTTTACTAGTACTCCTAGCAGCACCAGGGTATTAGATACGGTTTGGTTGCTAAGTGTTAGTAACTCGAAATAAAAGCTACGGAATAAACGGAGACTAGCTAAAGGTGAGTCGACGATATGTGTTGGAAGTGTTTCCAAAGGTTGATGTGATCAAGCATCGCCTGCTCCCTCTACCATCGAGATTTGTGTTAAACCTAAATAATTGTTATTTGGTGTTTGCGTTGAGCATAGACATGATTGGATTATGTCTATCGCAATTCGGTTATTCATTTAAGGAGAATAATGGTTACTCTATTTATTTGAATAAAACCTTCAATGGTCTTGCACCTAAAAGAATGGTCTATTGAATCTCGATCGTAGTGATACACATTTTCATGCCAAAAGATATAAGATAGTAATGATAGTACCACTTACTTGGGGCACTGCCATGTAAGTCATATTGGTGTAAAACGCATGAAGAAGCTCCATGTTGATGGATCTTTGGACTCACTCGTTAAAAGTTTGAGACATGCGAACCATTTCTATTGGTGTATACGCATGAAGAAACTCCATGCAGATGGATCGTTTGGACTCACTTGATTTTGAATCACTTGAGATATGCAAATCATACCACATGGGCAAGATGATGAAAAGCCTCGTTTTCAAGATGGAACAAGATAGCAACTTGTTGGAAGTAACACATTTTGATGTGTGCAGTCCAATGAGTGCTTTGAGGCATGCAATGAATATCGTTATGTTCTTACTTCACGTATAATTGAGTAGATGTTGAGTATATTTACTTGATGAAACACAAATCTGAATTATTGAATGGTTCAAGTAATTTCAGAGTGAAGTTAAAGATCATCGTGACAAGAGGATAAAATGTCTATGATATGATCACAGAGATGAGTATCTGAGTTACGAGCTTTGGCATGCAATAAAGACATTGTGGAAATTGTTTCACAATAAATACAACCTGGAACACCATAATGTGATGGTGTGTCCGAACATCATAGTTGCACCCTATTGAATATGGTGCGTACCATGATGTCTCTTATCGAATTACCACTATCGTTCATGGGTTAGGCATTAGAGACAACCGCACTCACTTTAATAGGGCACCACGTAATTCCGTTGAGATGACACCGTTTGAACTATGGTTTGGAGAAACCTAAGTTGTCGTTTCTTAAAATTTTGGGGCTGCGATGCTTATGTGAAAAAGTTTTAGGTTGATGAGCTCGAACCCAAAGCGGATAAAAATGCATCTTCATAGGACACCCAAAACAGTTGGGTACACCTCCTATCTCAGATCCGGAAGCAAAAGTAATTGTTTCTAGAAACGGGTCCTTTCTCGAGGAAAAGTTTCTCTCGAAAGAATTGAGTGGGAGGATGGTGGAGACTTAATGAGGTTATTAAACCATCACTTCAACCAGTGTGTAGCAGGGCACAGGAAGTTGTTCATGTGGCACCTACATGTGGCACCTACACCAATTGAAGTGGAAGCTGATGATAGTGATCATGATGCTTCGGATCAAGTCACTACCGGACCTCGTAGGTCGACAAGGGCCAGTACTACTTGAGTGATGCAATCCTGTCTTAGAGGTCATGTTGCTGAACAACGATGAACCTACGAGCTATGGAGAAGCGATGGTGGGCCCGGATTCCGGCGAATGGCTCGAGGCCATAACATCCGAGAGAGGATCCATGACTTTGGAAGAAATACTTGATGGTCGTAAGGACGTTGGGTAAAGATGGATTTTAAAAGGAAGACAGACAATGATGGTAAGTATCACCATTAAGGAAGCTTGACTTGTCGTTAAAGATATTTTTCGACAAGTTCAAGGAGTTGACTACGATGAGGCTTTCTCACTCGTAGCGATGCTAAGAGTCGGTTGGAATTGGATTAGCGATTCGCATTATTTATGAAATCTTGCATATAGGATGTCAAAACATTGTTTCCTTGACAGTTTTCTTTAGGAAAGGTTGTATGTGATACAACCGTAAGGTTTTGACAATCCCGAAAAGCGCTAACAAGTATGCAAAGCTCCGGCTATCCTTCTAAGGACCGGAGTAAGCATCTCGGAGTTGGAATGTACGCTTTGATGATATGATCAAAGATTTTGGGTCTATACAAAGTTTATGAGAAACTTGTATTTCCAAAGAAGTGAGTGGGAGCACTATAGAATTTCTGATGAGTATATGTTGTAGACATATTGTTGATCGTAAATGATGTAGAATTTCTAGAAAGCATATGGGGTTGTTTGAAAAGTGTTTTTCAATGGAAAACCTGGATTAAGCTTACTAGAACATTGAGCATCAAGATCTATGAGGATAGATAAAAACGCTAAATGGTACTTTCAAATGAGCACATACCTTGACATAATCTTGAAGGTGTTCAAGATGGATCGATCAAAGAAGGAGTTCTTGCACGAGTCGTAAGGTATGAAGTTAAGAGTTAAACCTCGACCACGGCGGAATAGAGAGAAAGGACGAAGGTCGTCCCCTATGCTTCGCATCGTAGGCTCTATAGTATGCTATCTTGTGTCTTTGCACGGAAGTGTGCCGCCATGAGTCGGTCAAAGGGTACAAGAATGATCCAGAATGGATCATTGGACAATGATCGAATTGTCCTTGGAGTAAATAAGGACATGTTGATTATGGAGGTGATAAAGAGTTCGGCGTAAAGGGTTACGTCGATGCAAGCTTTAACACCTATCCGAATGACTCTGAGTAGCAAACCGGATACGTATAGTGGAGCAACCATTTGGAATAGCTCCAAGTGAAGCGTGGAAGCAGCATTTACAATATGACCTAGAGATTTGCGAAGTACGCACGGATCTGAATGTTGCAGACCCGTTGACTTAAACTTCTCTCTCAAGCAAAACATGATCAAACCCCAGAACTCATTGAGTCTTAATCACATGATGATGTGAACTAGTTTAGTGACACTAGTAAACTCTTTGGATGTTAGTCACATGGCGATGTGACCTGTGAGTGTTAATCACATGGCAATGTGAACTAGATTATTGACTCTAGTGCAAGTGGGAGACTGTTGGAAATATGCCCTAGAGGCAATAATAAATTAGTTATTATTATATTTCCTTGTTCATGATAATCGTTTATTACCCATGCTATAATTGTATTGATAGGAAACTCAGATACATGTGTGGGTACATAAACAACACCATGTCCCTAGTAAGCCTCTAGTTGACTAGCTCGTTGATCAACAGATGGTTATGGTTTTCTGACCATGGACATTGGATGTCGTTGATAACGGGATCACATCATTTGGAGAATGATGTGATGGACAAGACCCAATCCTAAGCCTAGCACAAAGATCGTAGTTCGTATGCTAAAGCTTTTCTAATGTCAAGTATCATTTCCTTAGAACATGAGATTGTGCAACTCCCGGATGCCATAGGAATGCTTTGGGTGTACCAAACGTCACAACGTAACTGGGTGGCTATAAAGGTGCACTACAGTATCTCCGAAAGTGTCTGCATTGGGTTGGCACGAATCGAGGCTGGGATTTGTCACTCCGTGTAACGGAGAGGTATCTCTGGGCCCACTCGGTAGGACATCATCATAATGTGCACAATGTGACCAAGGGGTTGATCACGGATGATGTGTTACGGAACGAGTAAAGATACTTGCTTAGCGAGATTGAACAAGGTATCGGCATACCGACGATCGAATCTCGGGCAAGTACAATACCGCTAGACAAAGGGAATTGTATACGGATCGATTGAGTCCTTGACATCGTGGTTCATCCGATGAGATCATCGTGGAACATGTGGGAGCCAACATGGGTATCCGAGATCCCGCTGTTGGTTCGTGACCCGAGAACGTCTCGGTCATGTCTGCATGGTTCCCGAACCCGTAAGGTCTACACACTTAAGGTTCGATGACGCTAGGGTTATAAAGGAAGTTTGTATGTGGTTACCAAATATTGTTCAGAGTCCCGGATGAGATCCCGGACGTCACGAGGAGTTCCGGAATGGTCCGGAGGTAAAGATTTATATATGGGAAGTCCTATTTTGGCCACCGGAAAATGTTCGGTATTTTTCGGTATTGTACCGGGAAGGTTCTAGAAGGTTCCGGAGTGGGGCCCACCTGCATGGGGGGACCCACATGAACGTGGGTAGTGGGGGCAAGGCCCCACACCCCTGGTCAAGGCGCACCAAGATCCCACTTAGAAGGAATAAGATCATATCCTCAAGGGATAAGATCAAGATCCCTAAGGGGGATAACAATCGGTGGGGAAGGAAATGATGTGATTTCTTTCCTCCCACCTTTGCCAACGCCCCAATGGACTTGGAGGGCAAGAAACCAACCCCCTCCACCCCTATATATAGTGGGGAGGCGCATGGGAGCTTCACGCCTTGCCCCTGGCGCAGCCCTCCCCCTCTCCCAAGTCCTCCTCCTCTCCCGCGGTGCTTGGCCAAGCCCTGCAGGATTGCCACGCTCCTCCATCACCACCACACCGTCGTGCTGCTGTTGGATGGAGTCTTCCCCAACCTCTCCCTCTCTCCTTGCTGGATCAAGGCATGTGAGACGTCACCGGGCTGTACGTGTGTTGAACGCGGAGGTGCCGTCCGTTCGGCACTAGGATCTCCGGTGATTTGGATCACGACGAGTACGACTCCTTCAACCCCGTTCTCTTGAATGCTTCCGCTTAGCGATTTACAAGGGTATGTAGATGCACCCTCCTTCCCCTCGTTGCTAGTTTCTCCATAGATAGATCTTGATGACACATAGGAAAATTTTGAATTTCTGCTACGTTCCCCAACAGTTTCTGCGATCATGATGAGTCTGTCAAACACTTCTTTCTCGATTGCCCAATGGCAAAAAAATTATGACGGTCTGTGCACATAGTTTTCAACATTACTCCTCCTAATACCATCCACACGTTATTCAGGACGTGGTTGGATGGAGTACAACCAGAAATCGCGAAACTTATTCGTGTAGGAGTGTGTGCTTTATTATGGGCTATCTGGAATTGCAGGAACGATTTGGTTTTTAACAGAACAACACATACTCATTTCTTGCAGGTTATTTTTCGGACCACTACACTGCTCCATATGTGGTCCCTACTCACTCCGACGGATGACAGGAAGCGTATGATTACTGGGTCTATCCGTTGGGAGACGGTAACACGGACTATCTTTAACCGGTTTGGATGGCGGTCATGTAATAGGATAGGTGTTTAGTTTCTTATCTTTCTTTATTCTGCCGGTTGCGGCTATTCCGTTTTCTTTCAGTTAGCTCTTCGTGAGCATTTTTGTATTTCGAGACCTGATGACTTTGTTAGACTATTTACTTTTTAATAAGATAGCCGCATGCATCTTTTTAATGCAGAGGCCGGGATAACCTTCTTTTCGAAAAACAAAAAAAAGTTTATCAGTATCAAATGGAGATAGGCAGCACAAAACACTTTACAAGTACCCCCGCAACAACAAAAAAACACTTTACAAGTACAAACGTACAAATGTTCATGTGTTTATCCGTTCAATAAAAAGTGATGATTATGCAAAGCTACAAACCCATAGATAAGCGTAGCAAATAGCAATTTCCCCTCGAATAATTTATGGGACCGTGGACTATTCTCGTAAGAGACAGAGACATTGATGACTGATAGTAGATGATTAGGGCCTGATAATTGTGGATAGATACTAGAGCAGCTTAAAGGCGGACACGAGGACGATCGACAAGTCACAGGATCTTTCTAGACTCACCAGCTGCATCACCTGCATGCGGCTGCTTTTGGAAACATGTTGCTCTCCTTATCCTCCACGGCCGGGCCCCCGGTTTGAATTGAAAAATATGCCTTCTTGCCTTATCCCCTTGTCTCGTTTCTCTCCATTTTTCAAACATCTACTACTACTGGTCCGACCGACGAAGGGCTGGAACATGTTCGATTCCTCAGAGAAATTTGGCCAAGGACAACGCACCTGCTGTATCTATCTATCCGCGCACTCCACAAAGGTCGTAGCATCTGGCGCCCAAACTAAGTAAACACGATACTCTCCGGTTTGCTGGTGGACAAGGTAAGTCCACGCTCGTTGGCCCGTGCAACTTTTTGCCGTTTGAAGCCAACTAGAAACCGTTTCCGTTCGTCAGTTTTAAGGCGTGATTAGGCAGGATTAGGGTATTGCAACGTAGGTACTGTAACCGACGGCAACCGAGCATGCCCCTGCCGGTCTGACCGACGAAGGGCTGAAACATGTTTAATTCCCCTGAGAAATTTGGCCAAGAACAACACATCTGCGGTATCTATCTATCCGTAACATATGGCGCCCAAACTATCAGACCACCGCCCATTGCTGCTAGACCTACGGGCAGCACTTGGCATGGAGAAACGCTTCAAGTTCGAAGCATTTCGGACCAAGGTGGAGGGATTTCATCAAGTGGTGACCGATGCATGGGAGTCAGTCCCCAGTACGGGCAATCCATATACAACCCTGGATAGGAAGTTGAGGGCAACGGCGAAGCAACTTAAGAAGTGGAGTGATAGATAGGTTGGCAACACCAAACTCTAAATCTCAATCGCCATTAAAGTTATTGCACGTTTGGACAAGGTCATGGACACAAGGGATCTTTCTCAACAGGAGCATGAACTTCGTAAGTTACTCAAGCGCAAACTCCTGGGCCTTTGCTCCCTGGAGCGCACGATTGCGCGCCAACGCTCTAGGATTCTACAGCTACGCGAAGGAGATGCTAGCACCGCCTTCTTCCACCAACATGCCTGCCACCGACAGCGGAGAAACATGATCTCCACCCTGCAGCACGGATCAGTGGTTGCCACAGGCCAAGAGGAGATTGGGGAGGCGGTGGGCAGCTACTACACATACCTGTTTGAGAAAACCGAGCCGCGCGAATGCACCATCAACCTCGACGCGCTGTGGCTACCCACCCTAGAACTCTCGCACTTGGAACATGAATTCACAGAGGAGGAGGTGGAGAAGGTGGTCAAGGGGATGCCACTTGACAAGGCTCCCGGCCCGGATGGGTTTACAGGGAGGTTTTATGCGGTCTGTTGGCCTACTATCAAGGGTGACATTATGAGGGCCATGCAGGCCTTCTTCCATGGTGATATGCGAGGGCTGCCGGCGATCAATAAGGCTATAATCACGCTGATCCCAAAGATGGATGGAGCAGTGGATATCAAGGACTTCAGGCCTATAAGCCTTGTGCATGGGGCGGTGAAAATATTTGAGAAGGCACTCTCGACCAGATTGGCACCAGAATTACCAAGGCTTGTGGGCAACCACCAGAGCGCTTTCATTAAGGGGAGGTCCATCCACGACAACTTCATGCTTGTGCGGTGCATGGCACGACGTCTGCATGCTCTACGGGAGACTACAATCATGCTCAAGCTCGACATATCCAAAGCGTTCGATTCCGTTAAGTGGCCATTCTTAGTGGAGGTGCTCAAACACATGGGGTTTGGCATTAGGTGGATATCATGGGTGTGCGGCATACTAGCAAACTCAAACACAAGAATCATGGTGAATGGCACCCCCGGGATGCCGATATATTACAGGAAAGGACTCCGACAAGGTGACCCAGTTTCGCCAATGCTCTTCCTACTGATAATGGAGCCTTTGCAAAGCTTGTTTGAGCTCGCGGTGGAGCGTGGATCACTTGCACCCCTTTCAAGAACGGGTATGAAGAAGCGTGTCTCGATGTTCGCGGGTGACGTAATGATCTTTCTCAAGCCTGGTGCCATGGACTTGCATGTTTGTGCATCGCTGCTGCAAGTGTTTGGGGATGCTTCTGGGCTGCGTGTCAACTTGGCAAAGAGTGCCGCCTTGCCTATCCACTGCTCGGAGGACATATTGAACAGAGTGGTGCAGATCCTAGGCTGTCCAGCGGGTAGTTACCCCAGCAAATACCTTGGCCTTCCTCTGACTTTGCGGAAACAAACTGCAACACAGCTCCGTGGCCTCGTGGACAAGCTTGCAGGGCAACTGCCGAAGTGGAAAGCTGCATACATGCCCAAGAGTGGGCATCTAACTCTGGTGCAATCCGTCTTGTGCGCTATTCCGATCCATGCAATGATGGCGCTCGACCTGCCACAGAAAAAATAACGGCCATGAACAAGATATGTCGAGGCTTTCTATGGTGCGCAAAGGAGCAAGCGAATGGCGGTCAATGTGCAGTGGCATGGGATCAGGTGTGCACACCAAAGTGGCAGGAGGACTTGGTATCCCTAACTTGAGCTAGCTCAATGTTGTTGTGCAGTCACGGTGGCCATGGTTACAAAGGTCCGACCCTAGCAGACCGTGGGCTGAGTTCGCCATCCCGGTGCCTGAACAGTCCATGCAGCTTTTCCATGCGGCAGCTAGAGTATCTGTGGGAGATGGAAGAACAACTCTATTCTGGGAAGACCGGTGGCTGAACGGAATGCGAATACAAGAGTTTGCACCGGCCCTTCACAGCATTGTGTCCAAGCGCACCCGCTCCTCACGTACGGTGCAACAAGCTCTGGAGGAAGGCATATGGGCACTGGACATAGGCCCGGAACTCACTAAACATATGCTACAGGAATACCTTCAATTGTGGTCCAGGGTACAGACAACACATCTACAGCCGGGATGTGATGACAGCATCAGATGGTCATGGGAGCACAATGGGCAGCATTCCACGCGCTCAGCTTATGAGTCCAAGTTTTGGGGACGTGAAGGAATTTCGACAGCCGCATTCACTTGGAACTCTGGGGCGCCAATGCGATGCCACTTCTTTACATGGTTGGCGCTTAGGAACCGATGTTGGACCTCCGACAGATTAGCGCGACGTGGATTGGACCACCAAGAGGCATGTCCTTTTTGCGACCAAGAAGAGGAGTCCATCCAACACATTCTGCTGCACCGTGTCTTCGCCCGAGAGGCATGGATGGTGCTGTGCCGGGCTTTGGGGAAGTCTGAGTGGGTGCTGGCACGGCCAAGCTCGCTACAAGATTGGTGCACCGACAAAGTCAAGAACAAAACAGCCCGCAAAGACGTCAGAACTCTCTTCACGCTTGTGATGTGGGGGTTGTGGAAGCACAGAAACGCAATCGTCTTCGATGGGGCAACGCCATCCATAAGGCAAGTATTGCAACATGTCAAGGAGGAGGGAAAGACATGAAAAAGGGCAGGACTCTTCAAGTGCGACACGACGGCGTTCTTTGGGGAGTTAGATAGGTGGGCATGCGTGAGGAGTTAGCGATCTGTGGGTACACCGGCCTAGCCGGGTGGAGCAAGCGTGCCAACGCTCTGTAAGTAATGATGTAAGAGGACTGTCGGTGTCAAGGGGGTCCCGAACTGTGCGTCTAGGCGGATGGTAACAGGAGACAAGGGACACGATGTTTTTACCCAGGTTCGGGCCCTCTTGATGGAGGTAATACCCTACTCCTGCTTGATTAATATTGATGATATGGGTAGTACAAGAATAGATCTACCACGAGATCAAGGAGGCTAAACCCTAGAAGCTAGCCTATGGTATGATTGTTGTTCGTCCTCTGGGACTAAAACCCTCCGGTTTATATAGACACCGGATAGGTTAGGATTACACAGTCGGTTACAATGGTAGGAGATCTACATATCCGTATCGCCAAGCTTGCCTTCCACGCCAAGGAAAGTCCCATCCGGACACGGGACGAAGTCTTCAATCTTGTATCTTCATAGTCTAGGAGTCCGGCCAAGATGATAGTTCGCTATCCGGACACCCCCTAGTCCAGGACTCCCTCAGTAGCCCCTGAACCAGGCTTCAATGACGACGATTCCGGTGCGCATATTGTCTTCGGCATTGCAAGGCGGGTTCCTCTTCCGAATACTTCATAGAAGGTTTTGAACACCAAGATAGTGTCCGGCTCTGCAAAACAAGTTCCACATACTACCGTGGAGAGAATAACTTTTGCACAGATCTGCTGACGTATTCCACGGCGTGACATCACACCACGACCAGGCCTTTATATGAATCGTTTTTTACTGTTCCACCTCGGTAGCGTTTAGCGCGGTTTCCACAGCACGTCTTATCAAAGCATAGATCGTGCCCCCTTATTCCGGGATTCTCATCAATACGGACGTGGGTAACCCATCCGCGCCATTGATTACGGCGCTTGGGAGATAAGCGAGTTTTACCAGGCTGGCGGAGGACGCATAGCTTCGTCCGTCTATATAAGGGGATAAGGATCCACCTTTTCACCTACGCCTCCTTCCTCCTTTGCTCATCCATTTCACAAGACTTTTCGAGCTCCAGCGCCCAAGTCCGCACATCCCACCTCAACCTTCTCCAACTATGTCCGGAGCGGGAGGCAGGTGGATGGCCTCCTCCGTCACGGAGGGGCACATCACAAAGCTGCGGGAGGCCGGATACTTGTCCGGCGACATCGCGTGTCGGCTCCCCAACAAGGGGCAGCTAACTCCAACCCCCAGGCCCCATGAGAGGGTGGCGTTTCTCCCCCACTTCCTCCACGGACTAGGTTTTCCACTTCACCCATTTGTTCGGGGGCTCATGTTCTACTACGGCCTGGACTTCCACGATCTGGCCCCGAATTTCATCCTCAATATCTCGACGTTTATCGTCGTAATGCGAAACTTTCCTCTGCATCCAACCCCACTTCGGTTTATGGTTGAAGACCTTTAGCGTCAAGCCGAAGATAGTGGGCGGCCGGCAGGCAGAGTGCGGAGGCGCCATGGCGGGCAGGATGCCCAATGTTCTATCGCTCGAGGGCTCCTTCGTGGAAACAGTAAAGGGGTGGCAATCGGGGTGGTTCTACATCACCAAGCCGCGCGACTCCAAATGGGCGGCGGCCCCCGAATTCAGATCTGGCTCCCCCCACACGGCTCACAATCATGGAAAGAGACGGGCCTGACATGGGGTAATTCGGAAGAGCTGACCGGACTCCAAACCTGTGTCTGAGACCTGGTGGACAAGAAGCTTAAGCTTGTCAACGTAGTCCAGGTTATGCTCATCCGCCGGATTCTCCCGTGCCAGCAACGGGCCTTCAATTTGTGGGAGTTTGATCCGCAGACACGGACCTTTGAGCCGACTCTTCGACACTCGTCACGAAGATGCACGGAAGAGTCTTGTTCAAGGCGCCGAAGCCCCGCATCCGCTACCGAAGATCGCGGATTCAGCTCATGACGTCAAGCCAGCGAGGTAAGTTATTTTACCCTTTATGGGATTCTTTTTCATAGATTGACTCTATGCGGGATCTAAAACTCCCTAACCTTTGGCGGGGACTGGTGAAGACGTCGAACAGATTAACTATCCGACCCTTTGCGGAAGACCCACGGACGCCCGATTGATGGGGCTGCTGGCTCCGGTACCTCATGTGGTGCGGAGAAGAAAACCAAGAAAGAGGCCACGGGAACTCGAAGGAGCTCCGACGCCAGTGCTGTCGGTCTGAAGCGTAATCCTCTCCCGAGAACGAGGAGGAGGAAAAAAGCCTCTCCCAGCGGGGAAGAGAGGAAAAGGAAGGCCGCCTAACCAGGAGGCCGGAGGGTCCAAGAAGGAAGGACCCTTCCTCCGGACTTCTCCACCAACACCGACAACAGCGAGGAGGAGTGGCCAACAAGGGCCAAGCCCTGGCGAGATCGTAAGTGTCCGGCTACCCATGGCTTGAGGCCCATTGCATAGTGTTCTCTAATGCCGAACAATCATGCAGCCCGCCCAAGGCGAAGCTCGCCGCTTGCCGTCGGCGGGTCCCTGATTCGTCGGAAATGGAGAGTACTTCACTTCGGCAGCCTCCTCACCTCACGCTGCAGACGACGCCGAGGTGGGGCCCCAAGGGGCCTGGTCAAGAGGAGGTGGCGCAGGAGGCGCCGCAAGGCGACCTCCGGACTCAGTAGCGTGGGGCGAGACCCCCAGGGCTCTAAGCCCGACCCTTGTCCGGACTCCATAACGGAACCTTCGGGTTCGAAGTCCGGCCAATGACCCTTCGTAAGAAGGGTAAGACGCCGTGTCCTCCATCCAACCGGAGGCACCGGATAACTTCTTGGAGGCGCTAACAGTGCCTCCATCGAGGAGGAGCACCGCCTTTATGAGTGCGGTGATCCGACGATTCAGTCCGCCAAGAGCGGGCTGGCCGAAGCTCGTGCCAGCCTTCTAACGAGCTTTGAGGTAAGTTTAGAATATGTAAAAATATTACCGCATAGACAGTAGCCCACGATGCTTAGTTCGGTGTTCGAGAAAGAAAAGTCGGACTAAGGATCTAGAAAGATATACGCAGGAGTCTAACATAAGTATGTCAATATGGGAATGCAGGCTGGCTGACCTCTGCCGCCTTGGCTGGAGGTCAATGCATTGAAGCGAGCCTCGGCGGTCCGAGAACGAGCTCGGCCTTGCCAAGAAGCAGCTCGAGGGCGGGGAAGGTAAGTAATACCTTATTAAAGAAATACCTTATAGAAAGGTTTCGGTTGCAAAAATAACAGGAATAATATAGTACCGTAGGGGCCACGAGCGAGGTGGCGGCCTGAAGGAGGCGGTGTCCGTGGGTCGAAACAAAGCGGCTGCGGAGCGCACCGAGCGAGAGAAGGGAAGGCGCAGCTGGCGGAGAATGCGGCAAGAGCTCCGGGCTCTCGTGGAAAAACACGAGGGTTTGGAGCGTGACTCGAGACCCGAGTCCGAGCTTGCCTCGGCTCTTGAGAGTGCCAAAGCTGCTAAGGCCGAGGCCCAAAAAGCCCTCCGGAGATTGAGGCAATAAAGAAGATCGCGGCGGGTAAGGCATTCTTTATGCAGAGCAAGAATGTAAAAGTCAATTATCTAGTACTTACCCGAATCCGGAGCTCTCCGGGAGCGTTCGCAGATCTGCCCCGTAGTGTGTCTGATGCTGCCGCGTTCTACCGCGCCAAGGAGGGGAGCTCGACGGAGAAGGTGTTCTGGTCTCAGTATGCTGAGGCCGAACGTCTGGTGCCCCTGAGCGACCAGCTGAAGCAGCTGGTCGAGCTCCACAAGGTCACCGAACAGGCCATGAAGGGCCTTATAGTTGGTATGGCCATTGGAAGCCATGCACAGGAGCTACTTGACTTAGTGCAGCCGGTGGTGACGCCTTTGTCCACGGATTGAAGTCATCAAGCGCTTCGTCTGCATTGAAGGTGCCCGTCGGGCCCTTGCCCGTGCTAAAGTGCAGTGGGGCAAGCTGAATGCGGAGAAGCTTGTGACGGACGGGCCACCGAAGGGCAAGGAGCATCGTACGCCCGAAATGTACTATGAGGGCGTCCTGAAGGGTGCCCGCCGTATAGCGGATGAGTGCTCCAAAGATGTAATATTTGAATAGACTCGCATTTGTTATCTTGTGCGCTGAAAACTTGTTCATATGCGCTAAGCAACGCTTGTTAATTTAAAATATCACCTTCTGTGCGGCCGTTTATCAAATTTGAGAGATGACAAGTCGTTGGCTTCAGCCCCCATGCCACGAGTGCTTTGGGGTGTTGGGATAAACTTGAGCGCTCTTGTTCCCATTCTTGGGTCCATCGAGGAGGCGCTCAGCACTTAGCGAACAAGGCAACCGGACTTATAATGCTTGAACACTCTTACTTAGCCATAGAATTCTATAATTTTAAATTTCGCGAAGCCCCTAGTATTCGGAAGACCGAGTTCGGGCGCTATCCACGCCTTGGCGGACAATACCGGTTCCTCGCTCTAAGCGGCATAAGTCTTTAGGGACCGAAAAAACCTCTCGAACAGCGACCGGCTCTCGCCCTATCATGACGGTCAGTTTTAGCTTTCTCCATCGAGGTGCTCAGCCCAGCTCAAGCTGGGCACAATCGAGTGGTTCTCCGGTGCTACCTTAGCGGTATAAAGGAACGTAAGGTACCAAAACACGGAGCCGGGCAAACCCAACTATTGACCCAAGACATGATTCGCGGCGATGCATATAATGCTATAAGTTCGGGGTGCCGCACTTGTGAAAGTGTTCAGACTTATCACACCATAATTTTGGGGTACTTAAGCCCCTGGTGTATTGGCCGTACCAAAGTGTACGGGTGCGACATGTCATGAAATGAACATATATATAGATAAAAAATGTAATAATAGGAAAGAGCTATATATTGGTTATTAAAAAGAGACTGCAAATAAAAGCAAAACGATACAAATTGTGTGATAAGCAAGGGATGGGACTATTTAACATGTCCCCCTCGAGGTAAGCTGCGGGATGGTATGTAAAACAGGTATAATGCTCGTAGTAGAGACCACCGGACACTCGGCGATTTTACGCTTCCACAGGCTGTTGCATCGTGTATTCGGGCGCTTAATCTTGGCTGTGTCTTCTCGGAGAACGAGTCACGAAAGTAAGAAAAAAAAAGAAAAGAATGACACAATTGGGAGCCCACAGTGCGGTTGAGCCGCGTGCAGGCGTCTTGGTGGTCGTGCCCTCCCCTTATGCCCATGGTATCTCGGGCGTAGTTATGTACGCGTAGTACTGGCTTCGCAATTTCGTGAGGGCTGGGGTTGGGGCGGATTACTCTGGCGTGCTTGAATCGTGCCAGGCGGTCTTGTTGTAGGTTACTCCGGGCACGCTTGACGGTGTCCGGACGTTTAGTGGCCGGACTCGAGAATTGCTGTGAGAGGCTGCTTTGCACCTCTGCCCGAGGGCCGCCGTGTGCTCCTCCATTCGGAGAAGGCGTTCGGTGTTTCCATTGACCGTGATTACTCCTCGAGGGCCTAGCATCTTGAGCTTGAGGTATGCGTGGTGCGGCACCGCATTGAACTTTACCGTCAAATGCGGTTCGTCCAAGCGAGGCGTGATAGCCGCTGCGGCAGGATTATGTCGAAGATTAACTCCTCGCCGGAAGTTATCCGGGGATCCGAAGACCACTTCAAGTGTGGCGAGCCTATACAATTGGCCTCTACACAGTATTACGCCTTTAAAGGTCGTCTTTGTAGGTTTAATCCTTGAGGGTCTATGCCCATTTTGCGCCTTTGTATCATGATAAAGCAGGTTCGAGCTTTGCCGCCGTCCATCGTGGACTCTAGTGAGGTGAAATCCGTCGATAATTGGGTCAAGAACCAATGCGGCGAAACCGCCGTGACGGATGCTAGTGGGGTGGTCCCTTCGATCGAAGGTGATCGGACAGGAAGACCATGGGTTGAACTTCGGGGCGACTGGCTCCATCGCATATACGTCCCTTAGTGCACGCTTCCGCTCCCTTTTGGGTATATGGGTTGCGTATATCATGTTCACCGTCCGCACTTGTGTGGGAAAGCCCTTCATCCACTCATTGTTGGCGGCGGGGCTCTTCCTCGTCATCGCTATGCAGCCCCTTGTCATTGAGTTCGGCACTTAGCTTGCCTGCTTGCTTAAACACCCAACAATCCATGTTGGTGTGATTGGCTGGTTTTCCGGGGGTGCCATGTATCCGCTGCGATCGAGTATTCGGTCCAAGTTGGGCCAGGCCCAGGTATTTCTTTTGAATGGCTTCTTCCGGACCGGGTTTAGAGCCTCTGAATCCGGCATTGACTGCCGATATCTTCATCATTATCGCCCGTTAATGCGGCGCTTGTTCTTATTCGTTGCGACACCTGCCATTCTTGTCCTTGGTATCCGAACTACCGGGGTTTTGGTCAAGTTGTTACTCTGAGCTAGCTACTGTCCTCTCCAGCAGAAGCGGGTCATGAGTGATGTGAGGGCTGCCATGGATTTCGGCTTTTCCTGTCAGCTAGCAGGTCTTGGTCAGCTCTAAGCTGTTGCTGCTTTTTCTTGAGGGTTCTTGTCGTGGCTATAAGCCTGCGTTTGAAACGCTCCTGTTCGGCGGGATCCTCCGGCACGACAAATTCGTCGTCGTTGAGGCTTGCCTCATCTTCGGAGGGAGGCGCATAATTATCATCCTCTACCTCTCTTTCTGCCGCACTGTCGTGCGGACTTGCTTCTCCCTCCTCCTGCGCTGACTCCTGCTGGAGGGTTGTCTTAAACCTTTGTCCGGGGTGTTATTATCTCCCATGCCGGAATCACCGTTTTTGCTGTGGCGGGATTTAGAGCGGCGCCGCTGACGTCGGCGCTTCGGTTGCATCTTGGAGGAGTCATCCTCTGTTGTTCCATCGCCGTTCCCATCTTTTGGGATGTCCACCATGTATATGTCGTATGACGAGGTGGCCTTCCAGTGCCCTGTAGGCGCTGGTTCTTGGTCGTCTCCAAAGATCGTCGTCCATACCGTCGATGTCTTGGATTCAAGTCGAGCATGTCGGTTAAATCATCGGCGGTGGCTACAAAGTGGGTGGTGGGTGGGTGTTGAATTTCTTCGTCGTCGCATCCCAACCTTCCTGACCGTAGTCCGCCTAGGGCTCTCCGGATAAAGAGAGAGACTTTAGTGAATTCAGGATGTCGCCAAAGGCGAGTCTTTGAAAGATGTCCATGATAGTGAACTCCATGACCGGCGCCAATCGGATTCGATTGGCGGTATGAGGGTTCGGAGTCCGGAGAGAGTCCGCACCTTGGAGTCACGGTCTTCGCATGAAGGGCGATTGTGTTCAGCTCAATCGCCGTAGAGATTTCAGCCCCGAGGTGGTGTCCAACCAACCATCCTCGATCGGCGAGATCGGCTCCGAATCAACGTTCGGGCGGACACTAATCTGACCTCCGGACCTTTGACCGGTGGCAGATTTAGATCATGCCCATCGAGATAGTGCGGCGCGCTTGGCTGCGGCTCGAATCCGTCGAAGATCAAGTCTCCGCGGATGTCGGCCGTGTAGTTTAAACTTCAAATCTGACCTGATGGCGGGCGTAGCTTCGATCTGCTCCGGATGGCCTAGCGAATTGGCCCGCGGTGCAAAGCCGCCGAATCTGAAGATCTGTCCGGGAGAAAAGTCTCACTTTGGACCGCGTCGTTGTTGATGATCGAAGGATCCATCGGGCCCTATCGGTGACGACACGGAGGAACTCTCAATGAAAGCACCAATGTCGGTGTCAAAACCGGCGGATCTCGGGTAGGGGGTCCCGAACTGTGCGTCTAGGCGGATGGTAATAGGAGACAAGGGACACGATGTTTTTACCCAGGTTCGGGCCCTCTCGATGGAGGTAATACCCTACTCCTGCTTAATTAATATTGACGATATGAGTAGTACAAGAGTAGATCTACCACGAGATCAAGGAGGCTAAACCCTAGAAGCTAGCCTATGGTATGATTGTTGTTTGTCCTACGGACTAAAACCCTCCGGTTTATATAGACACCAGATAGGTTAGGGTTACACAGTCGGTTACAATGGTAGGAGATCTACATATCCGTATCGCCAAGCTTGCCTTCCACGCCAAGGAAAGTCCCATCCGGACACGGGACGAAGTCTTCAATCTTGTATCTTTATAGTCTAGGAGTCCGGCCAAAGATGATAGTTCGGCTATCCGGACACCCCCTAGTACAGGACTCCCTCAAGGACTCTTTACCCCTCCTTCTTCTTTAATATAAAGTACGCACACTCGTGCGTATTCGAGAAAAAGATACTCCCCGGTTTGCTGATGGACAAGGTAAATCCACGCTCGTTGCCCGTGCAATTTTTTGCCGTTTGAAGCCAATTAGAAACCGTCTCCGTTCGTCAGTTTTAACGCGTGATTAGGCAGGATCGCGTATACGCGTAATGCCGTGTCACGTTCCTTGCGTCTTTCTTACCGCATATATGATCGGCCAAATTTGGCAGCCAATTCCAGTGCTTACGGTTCTTTTGCTAGTTTTTTTCAGGGAACATTCTGTTTGATTTGTTTTGACACAGTACAACCGTCAGTACAGAGCATGGTTAGGCATTTTTGAACAATGTTTGAAAAAATTGTCGTGGAGTGCGGACACAGCGGCCCAAGCTTGGCCACTTTATTTTCATATACGGGCTGCAAATCCCATGCCGTCGCGGGCCTACGTACCAAGTAGAGCTATGTCCATTTACGAACTCAATCAAAAAACGGTATGTTCAAATATTTTCGGGATCGAGTGTGGGAGAAGATCATGGGGTGGATGGAGAAGTTACTTTCAGCTGCTGGTAAAGAAGTTTTGATCAAATCTGTTGCACAAGCTATACCAATCTATTCCATGGCTTGCTTCAGATTGCCACGAGGCCTTTGTGAGAGCATAATGTCTATCATACGACAATTCTGGTGGGACTCCAAACATGGAAAGAGAAAGCCCAGTTGGGTGGCATGGGACATAATGACTCTGCCGAAGCACTTGGGGGGCCTAGGTTTTCATGACATGAAGATTTTCAACCTCGCCCTTCTGGCAAGGCAGGCATGGCGCACCCTGTCAGACAACACCTCGCTCAGTGCTCGTATCCTCAAGGCAGTTTACTTCCCACATTGCTCTCTCCTTCAAGTTGAACTCGGATCGCACCCATCCCAGACATGGCGGGCGATATTGGATGGACTTTACATCTTGACGCAAGGGGTTCCATCTAAACTCAAGGTTTTTGTGTGGCGGCTAGCCCGTCATTACATGCCAACGGGCTCGGTCCTCAAACACCGTCACATGGTAACAGAGGATACTTGCTTGTTATGTGGGGTTGTTGACACGTGGAAACATGCGCTTATTTCTTGTTCGATGGCAACAAGTGTTTGGGCATTGGCTCCAGATGAGTTGGTCCAACATATGGTTGATCGCGAGGAAGATGGTCAGAAGGAGTGGCTGTTTTCATTGCATGAAATATTGACGAAGGATCTTTTTGATCGACTGGTGGTGACGCTCTGGGCACTTTGGTATGCGAGACGTAAGGCAATTCATGAGAACATATTTCAGTCACCATACTCTGTCAACAGCTTCATATCAAAGTATTTGGACGAGCTTCAGTGACCCACAACAGGCAACCATCGAAGCCTCCTCCTACCAGCGCCCGACCTGCGAGATGGCTCGCCCCGCCATCAGGCAACGCGAAGTTCAACGTCGACGCATCAGTAACCAGATATGGTGGTGCAGTTGGGGTCATCTGTAGAGATGACAGAGGTATGTTTATGGGAGCTTCGACTCTTTCTTTTAGACACATTGTGGATCCCCCGACTTTGGAAGCCCTAGCCATCAGAGAAGCGCTCGCATTGGCGGATGATCTCTACTTGAGGCGCATCCAAATTGCATCGGACTGCAAAATGGTGGTGCAGGACATACATAAGGAGAATTTGGCAAGTTATGGAGCAGTTATTCATGAGATAGTCGAACATTCTTTAGCCTTTGATTTATGTAATTTCAATCATGAGTTTTGGAGCTCAAATTTTGAAGCTCACAACTTAACGAAGCATGCTTTATCTCTCGATGGTGGCCGCCGTGTTTGGTTAGGGCATCCCAAAAATTTACCATCCGTCCCTGTAAACATTGTGACGACTTAATAAAAGCTTCGTGATGTTGCCAAAAAAACAAACTCAATCAAAAGAAAACCACCTCAAAAATAAAATAAAGGAGTTGTGTCTACAAAACATTCTCGTTGGATAGAACTCTGATGACTGATGGAGGCAGCTGCCCTATGTACTGGCTCACAAAGGCAATGAGGGTTAGGTACATCGGAGCTCTTCAGGGCCCGTGAACCCTGTATGGATGTTATTAAAATAAAAAACCTAGAAAAATATTAAAAAACCCCAGAAAAATATTTAAAAAACTGGAATTTTAGGGTATCATATCTGGTTGATCATCTCACGTAGAAAAGTAGAAAAATAATAATCTGGTTAATCATTCTACTCACATGCAAAGTTTCGTAACAAAGTAACATCGTTTATATCCACCCGACTTACGATCCATTCAAACAACTTTTATACAACGGATTTTTTCTTTTACTTTTTTTCCTGAGAGTATCATAGATGTCATTTCTTCACGAAACTTCATAGGAAAGTACAATTATCGACTAGGTTTGATATCACAAAATTCCAAAAATAATAATAATTTCCCTTGTACTTTTTGATCTTATACTATTCATATAGGGTTCACGGACACCCAAGTGATCCAAATGCCTGTCCAAATAAGTGCATCTCCAACCGGAGGCTCTATATCCGTCCTCAATGTCCGAGCGGGTTGCCCAGTCACTACTCATACATAAAATCATCATCTAATCACACAGCGCATAGCCAACTCAAACGTCCGAATTGACCGGCATCTCCCATACTCGGCCCATGTCTGTGGTGGATATGCGGCGGATCGGACAAGTCCAGCCACTGCCGCCACGTCGGTCCAGCCTACGTCGCCCCACCTTTGTCCCTACAAATATCTCACCCGGATAGCAAACCCTAGTCAAATCCTCACTCCCTCGACCTCTTAGCTCCACTGTCCATCTCCTCCCTTTCCTCTCCCCTCCCCTCCACCATGGCTGGCAGCGGTCCGATGGTGAGTTTGTGAGATCAACGGCGATGATCGTCGAGGATAACTCTAGCTTCGTCCGTATTTGGAAGACGAGGAGCTCGCACTCCGCATTGCCATCCACAACTAATGGATGGATAGGAGGGGGAGCTCCTGCTCAACGGCGTCCCCGATGGCCTGGAGGGGTAGCTGCAGCTCCGTGCCGGCCCGCGGCAGCTTGTGTGATCCACCTCGTCCTGGACAAGTGGCGAAGCGGCCGGTGATGCCCGAGACCGCCCGACCCTTGCTCCTCCGGTCGGTACTAGGTGCTCGTGTACTGGCCAAGCCGTGACCGGGCTTGCTAGAGTCTTAGGTGCGCAGCGTAGGCCGCCTCCAGCCGCTTCGGTGAGGATCTCCGGGATCATCGATGGCATCCACTGCTCTTCCACCTCGGCAAAGATGGGCCTTGCGTTACTGCGCCGCAAAAATTGCGGTGGCGCCAAAGATCGGGTTCGAGGAGTCGGAAGCGGTGGCGGCGATATGCGATCGGAGAAAGTCGCCTGTCTCGCGAGGGAGCAGACCGGGACACGCGTCCATGGCCAAGATCATCTCGTCGTCGCCCTCCTAGGACAGCAGCACCGCCAACGATGACGACGCCCCGCACGTCGCTGACGCCTACGTCGAGGACCACCGTCAGTCCCGAGACCCCAAGGGGAAGCGGCCGGCGAGGTAGTGGTGAACCGGCCCTTTCCGTTTACTTAATTTTAATTTAGCTTTTATTTTAGTTAAGTGATGAACTCCAACAACTCTTTTGGATCAGATAGTGCAATACTTAATCCCCTATCCATGTCGGTTATGCTATGTTTTATATGTTGCATGTTGATCTAGGTAGTTTCATCACGTTGCAAGGTTTTGTATGAATTTAGGGTGGACATTTAAGGACCACGCTTACAAACCGGGAGAAATGGGGATGCCCGGTCACTTTCTGCTTTTTAATACCTAAACTATAGAACCGCCCTTTAAAAAAAAAAACTATTGCACCGCGGATTATCTTGTGGGGGATGGTGGATTACGGAAAAAAATCATATGTGGGTCGCATAGAGCTGCTCGTGAGACCTTCTCCCGCTAGCGACACCTGGCATTACGAATCCTAAAGCAGCAGCATCTCGTTCCCCACTTCCCCGTTTCCAAATCTCTCCCACGACCCAAGCTGCAGCCGCCGGTGTGATACGCTCCGGCTGCTCGTCACATCGCCGTCGGTGTGCTGCTCGACGCCAGGAACATCATGTTGCCCGTCTTTCGTCAGTGTCGACTGAACATCAAGCTCTGCATTTTCGTCAGTGTCCAGCCAGCAGCAGCAGGTAACAACTCCAACGCCGAGTAGCCAGGCCACAGCTTGATGAGCGGGGCGGATGAGGAACATGGCCGTGGAAGGAGCACCGGTGGCTAGCGACGCAGCGAGCAGAGGATTTGCGCCTCCATGGGCCAGCTGTCGTTGCGTCGAGGAGCATGGTTGTGGACGGCGTGGGAGAGCAGCAGGGACGGGCTCGGGTACTTCGCGACAGAGCAAGCAGAAAAGTGACGGCGGCGGCGGCGGCTAGCGAGCGTAGGCGGCCGCGAAGGAAAAGAGATTAGGGATTTCGTAAACGGGGCGGCTGCAAGTCGGGAATGAAAACGGGTTTCCTGCTTTGAGATTTGTTTCTCCAGGTGTCAGGTGCCAGACTGGGTCTCACGTTCGGCAACGGCAACGTACGACCCAGGTCGTATAAGATTTTCTTCCGTGGATTACCTTGCCAATTTTTCATCTTCTTTAACAAGATGAGACTTTATGTCTATCCGCAAAAAAAAAAAAGACTTTATGCATCACTTCATTCTGGGCATCTCTAAACTTTTGCCAGTCTACGATGCAGCTAAATATTCTGAAATCTTACCAAAACAGAAAAAAAAAAGAATGATTGAATGTAGAGCTGAAAGGCATCCCTTCACTTCAAATTGAGCATCTCTACACTTTCTCTAGTCCATGTCACAGGACATCCCGTATTCCTGGACTCTTCTCAAGTGCAACGGAGAGCGTAATTAAGTTCAACGTAGGAGACAAGACCAACAGAGAGTTTTATATTTGACAGTTCAAACTACCATGGTGATGGCAGCTTAGCTTAGCTAAAGCACTGCATGCATTTAACCAACTTCAAACCGTCGGTACTCACTTAAACACCACACTTAACACCTGATGCCATACTTATTTATCTTTTTAACCTTTTTACCACTACAATCTCATCACGCGGCGGAATCGTATGGAGTTTTTTCTTCCACTTTTACCTTTCACCTTTAGTTCACCCCTTTTCTTCTCTCTCTCGGGAGAACGGGGAATAGTTGGTTTTAACACAAGACAAACCAATAAAACAAGAATGGGTACAGATATTACCACGTGGTAAATATAAACAAATACTCATCCATCACACATTTGGTATTTCTCAGTACAAGAGTACTGGTATTTATACAAGTTAAGTCCCTGTGCCTTTCATTTGAAATCCTGAGCCCCTCCTGGCGATAAAAAAAAACCCTGTCCAATGAAAGGGAGCATGATGAAGAAGGGCAAGTGGTCCAAGGAAGAAGACAATCTGATCAAAAACCACATTGAGAAGTATGGCATTGGCTGTAGCTGGCAGGGATTATCCAATACCTTAGGTTTGATTTCTTCTCCACACCTGCCCTTGCGTGCATCCATATCTGTTTCAGTTCTTGATAATGCCGATAAACCAATCTACTCAAATAAGCAGAAAGCGTCGCCAAAATGTAACGCTGTAGTTTGTTTGCTTGCAAATGATTTATGCTGTTTCTTATGGCGTTTGTTAGCGTAATCAAAGTATATAGGCGTAATCAAAGTATATAGGCACGCAACACTGTTATTTTACTGCAATTCCTTATGCCTGCGCAGTTAAGACTGCAGAGATTTGTCCAACTTTTATGATCCCTTACCTTTCTTTCGTAGTATTCTCAGTACTAATTTGATCAATCCCCAGACAATTGCTTGGATAGTGTCATACTAGCAATATTTCAGTCAGGAGTTGTCTGCACCTGATTCCTCCAGAAAAACCAATAGTGTAGTGTAGTACACAAAGACAATTAATTTGCTCTCTCATTTTTGACATGATCATGGCAAAGCGTCGCATAAGCAAATCATTTATCACTCGGGCAGTGTCTGAATGATCATTCCTGAGAGAAGTTTGTTGGTGTATGTCAGGGCTTCGGCGCTGCGGCCGGAGCTGCCGTTCAAGGTGGCTGAACTACCTCCGTCCGGGGCTGAAGCACGGCAACTTCACGCCGGCGGAGGACAGGATCATCTGCGAGATGTACAGAAAGAAAGGAAGCTGGTGAGTGAGCCTCGCACCCAACCCATCTCTACTGCTCTGCTTTCCAGTCTCGATCGCTTGATAATCAGATGAAATGTGCACTGTTTTATTGCTCGGATCAATTTTTTCAAACCTCGCCTTCTGCAAGTGCTGAGTGTTGTTGCATTCCATCGCTGGTTCACTGATCTGCTCCTGTTGGCATTTGGTCGAACAGCTGGTCCGTCATCGCCGCCGAGCTCCCCGGGAGGACGGACCTCGCCATCAAGAACTACTGGAACAGCACGCTCAAGAAGCGGTTCCCCCGCCCCCGCGCGGCGAGGAGCCGCCGCCGCCGCCGCACCGGCGGCACGAGCACGTCGTCCGAAGCCACGAGCCTGGACCTCGCGCTGGTCGTCTACGACGAGGAGAGCACCAGCGGCACGGCGCGGGACCTCCCGCTGGTCGCCTGCAACGAGGAGGACAGTGCCACTGCCACCACGGCGGGGCACCTCCCTCTGCTCGAGTACAACGTCAACGAGGCGAGCGCCACGGCAGGGTCCTCATCGAGCCACGCCGGCGTCGACTCGGCCGGCTCGCCGGTGCAAGCACAAGCCCAACCGCCAGCGCTGCCCACCACCGCCGCCGCAAACGAGGAGCCGATCGCGGCCGTCCCGGTGAGCGGGCCGGTGAAGATGGAACATTGGACGCCGCCACCGCCTGCTGAAACCAGTGAGGAGATGGACGTCGACTGCTGCCCCATGTCTCCGCTCCCCCTGGGGCTCATGGATCCGGACCTTCCCTGCATCGCCATGGATCTGCCTCACATTGCCGGTTTCGACGACATCGACAGCCTCCTCTCCTACTTTGACCACTGATCTTAGCGTAGCAGCAACGAAATGGGATTAAGCCGATTCAGGAGTAGCTGTATTTTAGGTCAGAGTTTAACACTTACTGTAGTTGTTACGATTGGACGTTGGGTACATGAGTGACTCTGTTATTCTGAAATTTGAAGACCATATGCTAATCCAATTCTGGAACAGTTGCTTTTCGTGTATATCTAGTAATTCGCTCATATTTTGTACTGGTAACTGCAAATGTTCTGATAAAAGTATCCCCTGTTGCTGTTTCTCGTATAAACCATCCTATGCCAGACTATGAATGAATTCAGCAAGCAGGCTTCATAGTATCCAGCTGCATACTCTTACTTGCAACCTATGAACAAATGAAAGAACAACAGATCGATGAATGGTGCCCAAGTCTACTGGTCAGATCAGAACTCGTGTCTTCTGAACCATGGTCTGACATATGAGATTCAGGTGCTGCTGGAGTATCTGACTTCCTTCTTTTTGGGGTGCGGAGCAACAATTTTCGGCGCATCGACGTGCATCCGCAGGGAGCTGAACTCCAGAGCCAAGATGGGCCTGGATAGCAAGACCAGGAGGCTTTGCTTTTGCGCGTCTGAATCGGATGATCCAGTGCTGCTGTTCATGCCGTCAGAACACTCCTCTGGTTCAGCGGTTTTAGGGCTCCAGATCTTAGCTGGACTCACCGGCCGCACCCTATGCAAGAGAAACACACACGCATGGTTAGAAAGGCACATAAAAGACAATGTGCATCAGAGGGCATATGCTGAGAATTTAGGAGTGCAGCCACCTGCACTCTACTTTGCAGGAGTACTTGAGAAGCTCAGGATGGTCCTCTGTCTGGCCGCTGAAATCCACAGCACAAGTTCAGTTCAGGTTTTGTTTTGAGCCATGGAAGGAACCACTGTGGATTTAAAAAACCAACCTGAAGCTTGGGAGTGACATTTTGATTGCCGGGCCCATCCACCTGTTGCGTTTATGTGATCCTCTTGACGCTTCTGCATAATTAGTGAGTGAAACATGGCACTGAATTTGAAAGGTGAAGTTCCAAAAAAAATAAAATTCAGAGATTTTTAGAGTTGAAATTCTTAAGACATGTTGTACGATAAGGCTTGTAACTTGACCTTGTAAGATGCATTCAAGTAAAGTAGACATTCAGACTTCAAAATCATTCCAGTAAAAAGAGGAGTAGATCATAAGAGTTGATGCATTTAACATAGAACAAGTTATAAATTACCGTTGAGCGGCAGACTGATGTTGCACAAATGCCTTGATGACGACCCCGAGGCCTCCTTGATCTCGACCCTGCGGTAATTCTCTTGCTTGGAGAAGCCTGAACCCATTCCGAGGATGTTCAGGAAGTTGTTTGGTTTATTTCTGAGCACAGAAGCTTCGGTCTATCCTCCATGTGAGCAAAGTTCATGTTACAAATCTCTTAAACATTTGTCAAAGCTAATGGTAAAAGTGCTATGTGTACCTGTGAGAATGCCGCGACATGGCTCGGAAGCCCTACTTCCTGCATTAAAGACAGTGACAGCAATTAGGAAAATAGCAGTACTAGCAGAGAAGAATTGGCCTGAACCGGGAAGGAATCATAGATGGACACTATTGGCAGTTTGGCACCTTGCGTCCATGCCGGCAGGCTTCAGCGCTGTTTACTAGCACCCTGGCAGCCCACCTGTTAAACAGGTTCAGACAGCAAATCAGCAGAGTGCACTAACTACGACCGCTTTCTTTTTTAATGAAAAGAAAAAACTGAAGAGGATAGATGGCATCACTGATTAAGCAAGTTATCTTAGGCATCGTCGGGTAAATCAGAGGGTTAATCCAAATGGATTACAGATAGGCAGCACGGCTGTCCATGCCAGAGGGAGCAAGCACAGCGAGCGGATGAGATAATTAAAGGTTGCTGGTTTAACACAAGTGGAGCTCAAGTACAGTGAACTGATCAAGTGGGAGTTGTTTACAATGAAGTGAAAGGCTCCAGACTGATATCTGCTTGTTCTGTAATGCAAGTTGTGCCAGTTGATCGATTCCATTCGCATTCCCCAAGCAGGCAATCACTCACTAGTGGAATTAGAAACGATTAAACTAGGACAAAAGAGGAAGAGCAACTCACGCGCAGGAAGTCGGCGGATTCCACACAATGCCGGCGATCACCACCAGCTGCGAAGCAAAGCTCGTCAGAAAACGTACGGGCAAACGGGGCAGCAGGGAGGGGATGAAGATGACGACAATGACCTCGTCGAACTGGCCGGCGGGGCTGTCGTGGTAGCGCGCCAGGAACATGCCGCCGAGCGTGTAGCCGAAGGCCTCCACCAGGCGCAGGTCCCAGGCACGAACGCCCGCGCCGTCGCCGCCTTCACCAAATGCAGCGGGTACAAATGCGCTGCAACGCACACCAAAACAATCAGTCGCCCGCGCCCGCTGCACGCCGCCGCCCTGGCCATCCATGGTGAACGGGAGAGGAAAGAAGAGGAGGCACTTGCCTGCCCTTGAACACCCATGGCGGCCCGTGCCGGTACCCCGCGGCGGCCTTGCCGTCCTCGGCCTCCATGGATGGATGTGGCAGCGGCAGTGCGAGAAGCCAGGCACTGACTGGTCGTTTGATCAAGCGGCTGAAGAAGAGATGGGGAGGGGACCAGCGGAGCAAAGCAGCTTGGGTTTTCTATGCGAAGAAGGAAGCGAGGAAGGAAGCTGGCGATGAATGATGGAGAGTAATCAAGTGATGCTCGGGATGCTGCGGGTGCAGTGGATCTCTCTCGGGCCTTATCCGGTGTACAGAGGGCGCTGGTTTAGAGGCCGGGCGGGGGGCGACGGTGATGTCATCGTCGCTTCACCGTGGAGATCCATGAGGGGCCCCATCGACTGACTGAGCCCCTGATTGATACCGGTTGTGTGTGTGGCTGGCGGCCGTTTGCTGCTGCGGTTTCCGTGGCTCGAGTGAGGGTGACACTGACACGGGGAAAGGGACGGCACTGTGTTTCTTGTGTGGCTGCTTGGTTTGGCTGGGATGGTAAACTGCGTCACGCGTGCAGGTGCAGGTGCAGGTGCAAGTCACCGGCACCGGGTAGGGGGATGCACCGGCCGGCTGGATCATCGTTGGACGACGAGCATTTGACAAAGAATATTGATTGATTTCTCTGCGGATAACCATGATCCATGTGCAGTAAATTGATACCGGTGGTGTTTGGTCATTGGCCTAGATTATTTATTAGTTGGCCACTTCATTGTTTGCCCCACATTACTTTGTTTTCTCCATAAACCAAGAAATGACATGGATACCACCGTGGCATTTTTGCAATTTCTTTCTGATCTTCTATCAACCTTGCTAGACCCAACCCAACGAGCTTGATCTATTTCGGCCTCGCTCGTTCTTTCCTGCCTTTTTTTTAGAAAGAAGGCTGGCGCCTGGCTTTAAATTAATGAAGCCCTTACAACCAGCGATACAACACAACACAACACCGCACAATAAAGAGAAAAAGAGAGAAAAACACAGCCAAGATACAAGGCTGCTCACAAGCAACAACAAAGCCAGAGACAGAAGCAATGAGGCATTGGAGCCCTCAACCATGATCAGAGGACCGGAGCGAAGAAGGAGGCTAGCTTGAGAAGGATATCAGTCGTCAACGGAGGCCGTGCCATCGCCATCGTCTGGGCAACTTGCACAACAACAACATCCAGTTCCATCGCCGAAAGGAGCACCTTGCTACCTCGCCCCGGCTCGAAGGGCGCCGCACCGTCGGACGATGGAAATGCTCAACACCCTTGATCCTAGATTGAAACTGACACCAAGAACCCAAAGGGAGGTCTCCGAGCACAACCACCTTGTCGGACGTTGCTCCTCTTAAGATCACCACCGTCAAAGCAAGGAACCATCATCACGAAGATGAAGCTGTCGTACAAGAAACCCAACCCCGATGACCGGGCAAATGAGACCTTGGCTCTCGAGTCAGAGCCTCCAAGGAGAGAACGACGCCGCAAGGCCCCTACCGCCCGGTCTGGTAAACACCAGACCAAGGGTTTTCACCCAGAGCTTAGGATGGAGGATGATACCTACGATGACGCCTCCGGGAAGGGGAGCGGTGCTTAAGAGCATCGCCGTCATCGGCACTGATACAATCAGGCAGCGTTTTTACTCAAGACACGAACCCCAGCACCCAAGTCCATCAGCCATAGCAAGATGGGAAGAGAATCATACGTCACCAAGGACCGGACGGAGGTGGACATGACGATCACCACCGCACGTCGGACGCCTCCCGTGCGAGCCACCTCACCGCCCACACGGCCATGGTAACACACCAGCACCCGCCGCAAAGGCACCGCCTTGCCCACCATCTGAAGCCACCGCTCCAGTTGCTGTAGAGATCCAACCTCACCCACCGTACATGGTGATGAGCTGCAAGCACGCAGCTGACCGCCCCGCTGCCGCACTAACGCAACTCTGACTCCCACTGAAACCCCAGCCTTGCAACTCGCGCCCGCTCAAAGACAGCACACATCGCGGATCTAATTGTTGGGGCGCCCAGATGGATCAGCCACAAGGGCAATCCGTGAAGGCAAGTCTTGCCTACTTGAACCGTCGAGTTTGCGAAAGTGGATCCAGCAGAAGCCAGAGTCCAGCAGCGATCTGGAACACCCTCCGCGACCGCCGGCCCAACCCACATTGCGATAGGGCCTCACCACCAGGAAATCGACGGAGGTAGTCCGCACCGCCCCACACCCGCCATGGGTCGCACCGCCAATAGGGAAAGCCATGGCCAAGGACACAGGGGTGACTCGCTCGGACGAGATCCAGATGCGTTGCTGAAAGAGCATGGTGCCCCCATGTGTGGTTTTGGTAATTGATGACAATCCCTATGGACTAATGGTTACCTTGAGTTATATTTGAAGGGTTTGTCGATAGGCTTTGCTTGAAGACGATTTATTGGTTTCAAGGTTATTAGAAGAAGATCATGTGTTGACGGTGCTTTCCAAGGAGTTATCCAAAGGTTGGTCATAAAGAAGATAAGTGATACGTCTCCAACGTATCTATATTTTTTGATTGTTCCATGCTATTATATTATCAATCTTTGATGTTTTATATGCATTATTATGCTATTTTATATCATTTTTTGGGACTAACCTATTAACCTAGTGCCCAGTGCCAGTTGCTGTTCTTTCCTTGTTTTTGCCTTTACAAAAAATCAATACCAAACGGAGTCCAAATGGAACGCAACTTTTTGATGATTTTCTTGGACAATAAGACACCCAGGAAGCTTCGAGAGGAGGCCAGAAGGGCCACAAGCTCAGAGGGCGTTCCCCAGGGGGGCGCTCCCCAAGCTTGTGGGCCCCTCGTGGCACTTCTAACCCTAATTTCTCTTCTATAAATACCCAAAAATATTCCTCGGAGACCAGAGGGCACACCAAAAATACTTTTCTTCCGCCGCAAGCTTCTGTTCTCGTGAGATCCCATCTTGGGGCCATTTCTGGTACTTCGCCGGAGGGGAATTCGATCACGGAGGGCTTCTACATCAACCTTGCTGTCCTTCTGATGATGTGCCAGTAGTTTACCACAGACCTATGGGTCCATAGCTAGTATCTAGATGGCTTCTTCTCTCTCTTTGATCTTCAATACAATGTTCTCCTCGATGTTCTTGGAGATCTAATTGATGTAATCTTATTTTGCAGTGCGTTTGTTGAGATCCGATGAATTATGGGTTTATGTTCAGATTATCTATAAATATTATTTGAGTCTTCTCTGAACTCTTTGATGCATGATTTATATAGCTTTGTATTTTTCTCTGATCTATTGATTTGGTTTGGCCAACTAGATTGATTTTTCTTGCAATGAGAGAGGTGCTTTGTAATGGGTTCAATTTTGCGGTGCTCAATCCCAGTGACAGAAGGGGACATGACACGTATTTTTATTGTTGTCATTTAGGATAAAAAGATGGGTTTTTTCTTATTGATTGGATCTATTCCTCTACATCATGTCATCTTGATTAAGGCGTTACTCCGTTCATGTTAACTTAATACACTAGATGCATGCTGGATAGCGGTCGATGTGTGGAGTAATAGTAGTAGATGCAGGTAGGAGTCGGTCTACTTTTCTCGGACGTGATGCCTATATACATGATTATTGCCTTAGATGTCTACATGATTATTCGCTTTTCTATCAATTGCTCAACATTAATTTGTTTACCCATCATATGCTTTCTTTCAAGAGAGAAGCCTCCAGTGAAAACTATGGCACCCGGGTCTATCTTTTATCATATTATTTTCAGACCTATAAGATCAAAAACCCAAAAGTACCTTGCTACAATTTATTTACTTTTATCTTATTTTGGATGTTTACTTATCTTTTATATCTATCACTATCAGATCTCATCCTTCCAAGTAACCGTGAAGGGATTTGCAACCCCTTCATCACATTGGGTGCAAGTATTTGTTTGTTTGTGTAGGTGCTATTATTGTAGACTTGTGTGTTCCTGTTGGGGAATGTTGCATGGAAAATAATTTTTTTTCTACGCACACGCATGATCTATCCATGGAGATGCATAGCTACGAGAGGGGAGAGTGTGTCTACGTACCCTCCTAGACCGTAAAGTGGAAGCGTTTATCAGCGCAGTTGATGTAGTCGAACACCTTCGCTATCCAACCGATCAAGTACCGAACGTACGACACCTCTACGTTCAACACAGTTCAGCTCGATGACGTCCTCACCTTCTCGATCCATCAAGATGGGCAAAGTAGTAGATCAGTTCCGTGACGACGGCGTGGTAATGGTGGTGGTGAACTTGTTCAAGAACTTCTTCGCACCTGAAAAAAATGGACGGAGGGTGAAGCTGTGGAGAGGGGCGCCGCACAGGTCTAAGAGATTGTCGTGGCCCCGTGTGGCGCCCACACCCTCATATATATATATATATATATATATATATATATATATATATATACATACATACATACATACATACATACATAAACACTATTCTGATCACGGGATCAGAATATAATTTTGATCACAACATGAACTTCCTGAGTTACACGCATGAACTTCCCTTTGTAGGAACCCGACCTTCGGGCTATCTTCGCAACCGTGTCTCCCCGCGCGAATTATTCTGGTTAGTCGTGTTCTATATGATGTAAGTGTGATCTAGAAATGATTTTTAGCAACTAAATGCCCGTTTTAAATAGAAATCTCGCTCGTTGGCGGATTTTGCTCTCGGGTCGAATTAGCGTTTTTTGCAATTTTACTGCGTGAGTTGTTCGACCTGAACTTCCCCCTATGCTAGGTTGAACTTCCGTCAAGATTGCACAAATGGGGCTTGCGATATACCGTTGGAAAGCTATCGACACGAGTATCATGACCCAATTTAAACTTTTGGTAAAATGTAAGCGGTTTAAGAGCAATTTTGAAAATCCTTTTTTCTTCATACAAAAAACATGAATCGTATTTTCGATCACATTTCTAAACCGTTTATCGGAATGATGCAAATAATATGGCGTTGGAAAGCTGCTGCAAAACCACTCCTTCCACATGTTGAAAGTTTTCTCTAATTCCCTATGGTTAAAGAGTAATTTGGAAAATCGTAAAATTTCACAAACCGAACAGCCGAGTTCGTATTTTCGATGCCATTTCTAACTGGCTAACCCAATTGAGCCAAATGACATGGCGTTGGAAAGCTTATGAAAATGCGCTACTCTTTCATGTTGAAAGTTTTTTATAATTTTGAATGGTTTAAGAGTAATTTAGAAAACGGTAGAATTTCCACCAAGTTCGCATTTTCGAGCTAATTTTTTAATCATACGTCTGAATGCAGCAAATGATATGGCGTTGGAAAGCTTGAGGAAATGCGAAACTTATTGGTATATATTGTTTCTTCCAATTCGTTACGGTTTTAAGACAATTTTAAAAATGACTAACAATTTATTTTCAACGTAATTTCTACAAACTTTATCGGAATGGGGCAAATAATATACCGTTGAAAAGCTACGGAAAATGCGAAACTTTTTCATGTTGATCGTTTTCTCTGGTTCCTAGCCTTTTTCAAGCAATTTTGAAAACAGCGAGATCATGCATTGTGCCTTTGTCGCGAAACAGATTCTTCAAAAATGCACCGCGTGAAGAACGTCAACTTCTCGGCATGTCTACTTGAAATTCACTCTGTTTTTTCACGTGCTTTTTTTGCTCGTAGCTCTTCATCCACTCACCGGAATTGAACAAGTGATATATCGATGGAAAGCTACCGAAAACACGCAACTTTCCCGTGTTGATAATTTTTTCATACTCGCAATGGTTTTAAAAGTTTTTCATCTGAAATTCATTCAGTGTAGTAGTTGAACTTCTCGCTGCTTTCATCTTGAACTTCTGTCACGTGTTTTTGTTCAACCTCTCTCATAAGAATTTTTGAACTTTCTCGGGCCGAGCACTTGAACTTCTAGCAACAAAATTTTGGACTTCACCTTTTTATTCTTTTTTTCTTATACGAAACACACACCATGCAGTACATGAACTTCTGGATATAATCCATTTGAACTTCTCCCTATTTCGCATTAGTAACAAAAAAAGTCTGAGTTTTTTTATATACATCAAACTTCTCTAACTTTTTTATTTGAACTTCTTTGTGTATTTTTTAGAAATGTGAACATTAGAGTTTTGTTAGAAACATCAAACTTCATTATTTTCAATTGAACTTATTGGTACATAAACATCCAATTGCTCTGTAAATTCAATTCGAACTTCTTCGTTTAATTCTTATAGTAACGGGAAAAATATATGAGTTTTTTTGTAAAAGTTGAATAGTCCGACCTTCACGTTTTGTTGTTTTTGAACCTCATTTGTTTTTAAAAAATAGGTTAAATTATATCTTTCCGACAAAGCTTTTACTTCTCATTCGAACTTCACTAGTAAATTCTTCACTTTCGATGTTACTTGCCGATGATTTTTTTGGAAGTTTTTAGTGCTTTTGACCTCCCCATGTTTTTAGATATGAACTTCAAGTTTTTTTTTGTAGTGTTTTGATTTTTTTCCAAACATCCCTATTTCACGTCTACAAACACATGATCCCCTAAAAAATGTATACACACACACAAAGCATCAACCTCCCTATATGCGAACTTCTGTCATTGATATTTCTGAACGTTTTGGGAATGCTCCCAGGTTTTCAAACAGAATACACGGACTTCCATACATGAACAACCAGCATCGGCCGTGGCAACGCCTCTTTCTCCGGCAAACCGAACTTCACTCCTGTGTATTGAATACATGATTTAAGCCCTGAAAACCACAAAAGAATCTTGAAATATTTTTTCTACCCTGAGCACACACTCATCTCATGTCAAAAAATTTCCAGTATTAGATTAGTGATACGTCTCCATCGTATCTACTTTTCCAAACACTTTTGCCCTTGTTTTGGACTCTAACTTGCATAATTTGAATGGAACTAACCTGGACTGACGCTGTTTTCAGCAGAATTGCCATGGTGTATTTTTGTGCAGAAATAAAAGTTATCGGAATGACCTGAAACTTCACGGAGAATATTTTTGGAATTAATAAAAATACTGGCGAAAGAATCAAGACCAGGGGCCCACACCACATCCCACGAGGGTGGGCGCGCCTACCTGGCGCCCCCTGCCTTGTGGGCCCCCTGGTGCTCCACCAACCTCAACTCCAACTCTATATATTCACGTTCGGGGAGAAAAAATCAGAAAGAAGGATTCATCGCGTTTTACGATACAGAGCCACCGCCAAGCCCTAATCTCTCTTGGGAGGGCTGATCTGGAGTCCATTCGGGGCTTCGGAGAGGGGAATCCATCGCCGTCGTCATCATCAACCATCCTCCATCACCAATTTCATGATGCTCACCGCCATGCGTGAGTAATTCCATCGTAGTCTTGCTGGACGGTGATGGGTTGGATGAGATTTATCATGTAATCGAGTTAGTTTTGTTAGGGTTTGATCCCTAGTATCCACTATGTTCTGAGATTGATGTTACTATGACTTTGCTATGCTTAATGCTTGTCACTAGGGCCGAAAGTGCCATGATTTCAGATCTGAACCTATTATGTTTTCATGAATATATGTGAGTTCTTGATCCTATCTTGCGAGTCAATAGTCACCTACTATGTGTTATGATCCGCAACCCCAAGTGACAATAATCAGGACCACTCCGGTGATGACCTTAGTTTGAGGAGTTCATGTATTCACTAAGTGTTAGTGCTTTGGTCCGTACTCTATTAAAAGGAGGCCTTAATATCCCTTAGTTTCCATTAGGACCCGCTGCCACGGGAGGGTAGGATGTAAGATGTAATGCAAGTTCTTTTCCATAAGCACGTATGACTATATTCGAAATACATGCCTACATTACATTGATGAATTGTAGCTAGTTCTGTGTCACCCTATGTTATAACTATGGGACAAATGCATTTTTACCCCTAGTTGGTTCCTACCCACGGGTTTTGCCCTTACTTTTCGAGCTTGCTCAGTTTTGCCCTTACTTTTTCCATCGAGGTCCCTCGAATGCCCTTTGACCGTTTGACCAAAACTTTGAAAATTCATAACTAATTCATACGAACTCGAGAAAAATGCAAATAAGATATCAAAATGTTCGGATAAACATTACCTTTATGGGCATATCATTTGCAATCAGGACAAACGCATTGTATAAACTACCCGAGGAAATTAATATTATAAACATTATTAAAAAAAAATAGGTAAAAACAATAAATTTTAAATGCATAAAAATTACAAGCAAATGTAGTTTATCTTTTCTGAACATCAAGATAACTTATATGCATTTTCACGAGTTTGTATCAACTTGTTATGAATGTTCTAACGACTTTGACCATTATTTGGAAACCTCATAACAAGTTGATACAAACTCGAGAAATTGAAAACAAGGTATCGTGGATGTTCGTAAAACATCACCTACATTTGCATATAATTTTATTCACGAAAAAATATTGTTTATACCTATTTATTGTTAATAATGTTAATAACATTAATTACCTCGGGTAGTTTAAATGATGATTTTGTCTTGAATGCAAATGATATGCCCATAAAGGTAATGTTTATATGAACATTTTGGTATCTTATTTGCATTTTTCTGAGTTTATATGAATTAGTTACGAATTTCCAAAGTTTTGGTCAAATTCAAAGGGCATTCGAGGGACCTCGATGGAAAAAGTAAGGGCAAAACTGAGCAAGCTCGAAAAGTAAGGGCAAAACCCGTGGGTAGGAACCAACTAGGGGTAAAAATGCAATTGTCCCTATAACTATTGCATGAGGAATCACATCCGGCATAATTATCCATCACTAATCCAATGCCTAGATATAAATTGCCTGTTGTGCCTGAGGGTTATGTTATGGATGAAGAAACTGCTAGAGACTTTATTGCTTGCAATGATAGAAATGATATTAAGAAATTATTAGCTAAGATGAATGAAAAATCTCTGAATGCTAGAATGAAATATGACCCTGCTTTTGCTACTTCACCTATCTGCGTTACTGATAAGGATTATGATTTCTCTGTTGATCCTGAGATAATTACTTTGGTTGAATCTCATCCTTTTTATGGCTATGAATCTGAAATTGTTGTGGCACATCTTACTAAATTAAATGATATAGCCATCCTATTCACTAATGATGAGAAAACTCGCTACTACTATGTCCTTAAATTATTTCCGTTCTCATTAAAGGGTGATGCTAAAACATGGTTTAATTCTCTTGATCCACAGTTGTGTCTTGCGGTCCCGGGATATGATTTATTACTTCTCTGCTAAATATTTCCCCGCTCATAAGAAACAAGCTGCTTTAAGGGAAATATACAATTTTGTGCAAATTGAAGAAGAGAGTCTCCCACAAGCTTGGGGGAGGATTCTCCAATTACTTAATGCTTTGCTTGATCATCCTCTCAAGAAAAATGAAATACTTGATATCTTTTATAACGGACTAACCGATGCTTCCAGAGACCACCTGGATAGTTGTGCTGGTTGTGTTTTTAGGGAAAGAACTATTGATCAAGCTGAATTACTATTGAATAATATGTTGACTAATGAAAATAATTGGACACTTCCTGAACCAACTCCTACGCCAACTCCAAAGAAAAGAGGTATTCTATTTCTCAGTCCTGAAGATATGCAAGAGGCAAAGAAATCTATGAAAGAAAAAGGTATTAAAGCTGAAGACGTTAATAATTTGCCACCTATTGAAGAACTACATGGTCTTAATTTGCCGTCTGTTGAAGAAATACATGGTCTTGATAACCCGACACAGGTAGTAAAGGTAAATTCTCTCTATAGATTTGATGAAGGTGATATCCCTCGTTATAAGTCTGCTAGGCAATGCTTAGATGAGTTTGATAATTTTATAGTTAAACAAGAAAACTTCAATGCTTATGTTGGTAGAAAATTGAAAAGAAATGCTTATATGATTGAATACTTGAGTGATTATATATCTAGCGTTAAAGGTGAACTAAAACTCATTAGTAAACATGCTTCTATGGTTACCACTCAAGTAGAACAAGTGATTAAAGTTCAAAATGATTTGCTCAATGAATTAAATAATAAGAAAAATGATAATGTTGTTAGAGTTATGACTAGAGGGGGTAAAATGACTCAGGAACCTTTGTATCCTGAGGGCCACCCTAAGAGAATTGAGCAAAATTCTCAGAGAACTAATGTTGATGCACCTAGTCCGTCTAAGAAGAAGAAAAAGAAAAATGATAGGACTTTGCATGCTTCTAGTGAACCTGTTGTTGACACACCTGAGAATCCCAATGATATTTCTATTTCTGATGCTGAAACACAATCAGGTGATAGGACTTTGCATGCTTCTAGTAAACCTGTTGTTGACACACCTGAGAATCCCAATGATATTTCTAGTTTTGATGCTAAAACACAATCAGGTGATGAACATGAACCTAGTGATAATTTTAATGATGATGTTCATGTTGATGCTCAACCTAGTAATGACAATGATGTAGAGATTGAACCTGCTGTTGATCTTGATAACCCACAATCAAAGAATCAACGTTATGATAAGAGAGACTTTGTTGCTAGGAAGCACGGTAAAGAAAGAGAACCATGGGTTCAGAAACCGATGCCTTTTCCTACCAAACCATCCAAGAAAAAGGATGATGAGGATTTTGAGCGCTTTGCGGAAATGATTAGACCTATCTTCTTGCGTGTCGTTTGGTGATATGCTTAAAATGAATCCTTATGCTAAGTACATGAAAGATATTGTTACAAATAAAAGAAAGATACCAGAAGCTGAATTTTCCACCATGCTTGCTAATTATACTTTTAAGGGTGGAATACCTAAGAAACTTGGAGATCTAGGAGTACCAACTATACCATGCTCCATTAAAAGAAACTATGTTAGAACTGCTTTATGTGATCTTGGAGCCGATGTTAGTGTTATGCCTCTCTCTTTATATCGTAGACTTGATTTGAATAAGTTGACACCTACTGAAATATCTTTGCAAATGGCTGATAAATCAACTGCTATAATTGCCAAGATTTGTGAGGATGTGCCTGTTGTGGTTGCAAACGTTACTATTTTAACGGACTTTGTTATTCTTGATATTCCCGAGGATGATAGTATGTCGATTATCCTTGGTAGACCCTATTTGAATACTGCAGGGGCTGTTATTGATTGCAACAAAGGCAATGCCACTTTTCATGTTAATGGTAATGATCATACGGTACACTTTCCGAGGAAACAACCTCAAGTCCACAGTATAAGTTCTATTGGAAAATTTTCATCTATTACTATTGGAGGTTTTGAATCTCCTCTTCCTACTGTCAAGAAGAATATGATATTCTTATTGTTGGGGATGTGCATATCCCCGTTGAGGTAACCTAGTGTTATTCGAAATTTCTCCGGTTCCATGTTATTCGAAAAGAGTTTGTTAACAAGACTTGATCAACCTTGTTAGTGGATTCCTTTTGATGAGCATGAGATAGATGAAGTTAGAAAGCACAACCTTCTGTACCCTCCTTTTACTTTACATTATTTAGATTAAATAAAGCAAAAATTGTATTTTTTTACATGCATTTCTCAATTATCATGCAATAAAAATATACCCCAAAAATAAAATTCTCCAAATGCCACGAAAATGAAATATGATTTTTTCTAGAATATTTGAGAATATCTCGCATCGAGAACACATCGGGGAGCAAGCACACAGCCACGAGGGTCCAGGCGCGCCACCTCGTGGGCCCCTGGTGGCCCCCCTCCACTTATTCCAGCACCCACACACTCCATCTTCCTCCCCAAAAAATCACCAACCAGCTCAAGCACAAGTTCTAGCTCATCTTGCTACCATTTTCGATCTCCTTTCTCAAAGCTCCACTCATAAAACTGCTTTGGGGGATTGTTCTTCGGTATGTGACTCCTCCAATGGTCCAATTAGTTTTTGTTCTAGTGCTTTATTCATTACAAATTTTTGCTGCTTAGGTGACCCTATTCTTGAGCTTGCATGTCAAATTTATGTGGTCCCAAGTAGTTCTAATGCATGATATAGTCTCTAGGCACTTGTGGGAGTAGTTGTTATCAATTTTGTTGAGTTTGGCTCACTTTTATTTTGAGTTACTAAAAATTTCAGAAATTTTCAGAAAATGATGAAGAGATTATTGAGGGGCTCTTCGAGCCGAAGTTCGAAGGATAAGCAAAGTGAAGAGGCTATGAAGCCCAAATATAATCTCCCTCGCACCGTGGAGGTTCGGCCGTGTGAATGGCCTTGTGATGATTTCTTGAGGGCAGCCGGGATTCATGACGATTTTTATTATTTGGCTTAGAATGCGGGCCTCATCGACTTCCTCCGCGACCAGCGCGAACAGTATCTCCTACTCACTAATATTTTTGTGCAAAATTTTCACTTCCATGCTAGGAGATCACCACCTTCGGTGGATTTTTATTTATATAATGAGTATAAGGAGATGTTCCTTTATGATTTTTGTGAGGTTTGCAAGTTACCCTTTGCGGGCAGCATAGAGGAACCACATCTTAATGATGTGGAAGTGTTTATTGATATGATTGCTGTAGGGGAAACGAGGAAAGTTTCCGATGCAAGAATCACTAGCATACACTTTCCTGTTCTATGTTACTTTGCGATATTTGCTAGTAGATGTTTAATTAGTCGCTGGAACTGTGGAAACCTTAGTGCCCCTGATATTGTTATTTTGTGCCATGCCTTGTTTCGTGATAACACTTTTAGTCTAGGCGCTATTGTTGCCAAGCGGTTAAATCTGAACCGTATGAAGGGTCCCGTCTTGGGAGGTATCTTCACCTCGCGCCTCGCTGCACACTTCAACATACCTATTAGGCATTATGAGAAAGAAGAAAAGTTGTTGCCTCCTGTTTTTCTAGACTATAAGAGTATGGTAGCACATGATTTTATTGTTAAGAATAAGAAAAGGTGCTTAACTATAGAATGATATTTGATAAAAATTACTTTGAGACTATTACTTTGCCTGCTCCTTCTTTGTTTAATTTATCTTCAGGCAAGTACCTTGTTCCGCCGGAGGCCATTCATGCCTACCGGAACCTAACACCAGCTCCAGAGCCCGAGCCGGAGCCACCACTTGATCCTCACCGTCAATCTGTTTATCTGTGGGATCCGGAGGAGATCGCTAACAAGTGGCACCCTGAGGATCCTCCTCAGTATGACCCCAACTACAACTTTGATCCATGGGCATAGACCAACTTAGGCCAAAAGCCTAAGCTTGGGGGAGTACATATTTCTCACCGACATTACATTCATGTTCACACACTCATGCTAGTTGTCGGTGCTTATACTTTTTCTTTGTACTGTCCATGCTACTTTATTTTATTTTTCTTGCTTTCTTCTTGTGTGTTTGAAAAACCTTAAGAAAAAACCAAAAAAAATTAGTTGTAGCTTTTAGTTAGTTTACTTTACAAGCCTATAGTAGTGATAATTAAAAGAAAACCCAAAAAGATTTCTTGTTCTTCTTTTGCTTGTTGGGAGCTTTCCCGTGTAAATAGTTTTATTTCTTTTCTTTTCTTTGGGGATCGAGAGGAGAAGACCTTAATGAAAATGTTGAAGTGGCTCTTATATGCATTATTGTTGATTTAACAAAGAGCCCATATTACCTTGTCTTCTCCTTTGTATCAGATGCTTGCAGATTCCAGCTTAGTCCAATGCACGTGCACCATTATTATTATTCACACCATTTGGTCATGCAAGTGAAAGGCAATAATGAGAAGCTGTTTGTCAACTGAATTGCTTGAGGACAAGCAAAGGATTAAGCTTGGGGGAGTTGATACGTCTCCATCATATCTACTTTTCCAAACACTTTTGCCCTTGTTTTGGACTCTAACTTGCATGATTTGAACAGAATTAACCCAGGCGGCGATGTTTTATTGAGAATTGCCATGGTGTTATTTTTGTGCGTAAACAAAAGTTCTCGGAATGACCTGAAACTTCACGGAGAATATTTTTGGAATTACTAAAAATCTTGGCAAAAGAATCAAGACCAGGGGCCCACACCTGTCCACGAGGGTGGGAGCGCTTGCCCCTGGCGCGCACCCTTCCTCGCGGGCCCCTGGTGCTCCACCGACCTCAACTCCAACTCTATATATTCACGTTCGGGGAGAAACAAAATCAGAGAGAAGGATTCATCGTGTTTTACGATACGGAGCCGCCGCCAAGCCCTAATCTCTCTCGGGAGGGCTGATCTGGAGTCCGTTCGGGGCTCCGGAGAGGGGAATCCGTCGCTGAGGGAGTCCTGGATTAGGGGATATCTGGACAGCCGGACTATATCCTTTGGTCGGACTGTTGGACTATGAAGATACAAGATTGAAGACTTCGTCCCGTGTCCGGATGGGACTCTCCTTGGCGTGGAAGGCAAGCTTGGAAATACGGATATGTAGATCTCCTCCCTTGTAACCCGAATCTCAGAACCCTAGCCCCTCCGGTGTCTATATAAACCGGAGGGTTTAGTCCATAGGACAACAACAATCATACCATAGGCTAGCTTCTAGGGTTTAGCCTCTACGATCTCGTGGTAGATCAACTCTTGTAATACTCATATCATCAAGATCAATCAAGAAGGAAGTAGGGTATTACCTCTATCGAGAGGGCCCGAAACTGGGTAAACATCGTGTCCCCTGCCTCCTGTTACCACCGCCTTAGACACACAGTTCGGGACCCCCTACCCGAGATCCGCCGGTTTTGACACCGACATTGGTGCTTTCGTTGAGAGTTCCACTATGCCGTCACCATAAGGCTTGATGGCTCCTTTGATCATCGGTAACGATGCGATCCAGGGTGAGGTCTTCCTCCCCAGAAAGATCTTTGTATTCGGCGGCTTCGCGCTGGCAACTTCGCTTCCATCCTGGAGCAGATCGAGATCTACGCCCCAGCCACGTGTCGGGTTCGGAAACATGAATTACACTACCGACATCCGGAGAGACTTGATCTTCGACGGATTCGAGCCCATGCAAGGTGCACCGCACGATCACGACGAGCATGATATAGCTCTGTCGTCGGACAGTGTTCGGGAGATCGCACCGGCAACCGCTCCGGCCTTCAATCCGGAGCAAACTGCGCCAACCAAGGACGGGTGGATAGACCCCGCCATAGAGGCCGTGCTCTCAGCGGCGATAGAGCCGGATACTGACCTTACCCCTCACGAGAGTCGTGATGCCGAACCACTGGATTCATCTCCGGCCACGGATTTCGAGCCGCCTGCGTCCGTGCCTATCGAATCCGATTGGGCGCCAATCATGGAGTTCACCTCCGCGGATATCTTTCAGCACTCGCCTTTCGGCGACGTGCTAAATTCGTAAGGTCTCTATCCTTGTCGAGAACCTTGGCGAACTATGTCCGGCTAGAATGGGATGCGGACTGACGAAGAAAGTCGCTGCCCACCCACCACCCACTTAGTAGCCACCGTCGGCGATTTAACCGACATGCTCGACTTCGACTACAAGACATCGGCGTATGGGACGGCGATGCGAGAGGACGAACAGGAACCACCGCCATGTATACTGGACCGCCACCTCATCATACGATATATATATGGTGGATACCCCAAAGAAGGCAATGGCGACAAGGCGGCGGAGGATGACCCTCCAAGAAGCAACCCACGCACGAAGTCGGTAGCGCCGCTCTAAGTCCCGCCATAGCAAAAGCAATGATACCAGACAAGAGACAATAACACTCGGATAGTGCCGAAGGCGATGACAATCCCCTCGGCCAGATTTAGAGCACGAGGATGAACAAAGCGGCCCTCGAGCAGGCGGCGGATGGAGAAACGGAGGATGACAATTACATGCCCCTCTCCAAAGACGAGGTGAGCCTCGGCGACGAAGAATTTATCGTACCTGAGGATCCCATCGAGCAGGAGCGCTTCAAGCGCCGGCTTATTGCCACGGCAAATAGCCTGAAGAAAAAGCAACAATAGCTTCGAGCTGATCAAGATTTGCTAGTAGACAGATGGACTGAAGTCCCGGCAGCCGAGGAATATGAACTCGAACGCCCCTCCAAGGGTTACCCAAAGCGCAGGTTGCTGCCCCGACATGAGGAGGAAGCATTGAAACCTACATCACCAGCGTACGATGCGGCTGATCGGCCACCTCGTGGCCGGGATAGAGAGGCATTTCAGCCTGAAGCTCAGCCTACACCCCGCCGCCAATCAAACAAAAATACCAAGGCCCGGGGCAACACGCGGGACCTGCGAGACGTATTGGAAAACAGGACAAAACACGCAAGATCGATCTACGGATCACGGGGGCGCGCACCTACGCGGGACGATGACCGTCACGCCGGATACACTAGTAAATCCGGCCGGGCCGAACACAGCAGGCAAGACTCATACGAACTGCCCATTGATATAGCCCAGACAGGCGCCCGACACCCCTATGCTTCAGCGAAGTAATGGATCATGAATTCCCAGAGGGTTTTAAACCCGTAAATATCGAATCATATGACGGTACAACAGATCCCGCGGTATGGATCGAGGATTTCCTCCTCCACATCCACATGGCCCACGGCGATGATCTACATGCCATCAAGTACCTCCCACTAAAACTCAAAGGACCAGCTCGGCATTGGCTGAATAGCTTGCCAGCAGACTCTGTCGGCTGTCGGGAGGATCTTGAAGATGCATTCCTTGACAACTTCCAGGGCACTTATGTGCGACCACTGGATGCCGATGACTTGAGCCATATAACTCAGCAGCCGGGGGAATCGGCGAGGCAATTCTGGACACGGTTCCCAACCAAGAAAAATCAAATTGTCGACTGTCCGGATGCAGAGGCCTTAGCTGCATTTAAGCATAACATCCGTGACGAGTGGCTCGCCTGGCACCTCGGCCAGGAGAAGCCGAAGTCTATGGCAGCCCTCAAGACACTCATGACCCACTTTTGCGCGGGAGAGGATAGGTGGCTGGCTCGCAGCAACAACATATCAAGGAACCTTGGCACTTCGGATACCAAGGATAGTAACGACAGACCACGTCATAGCAGACACAAGCGCTGCAACAATGGCGATAACGCTGAGGATACGGCAGTCAATGCCGGATTCGGTGGCTCTAAATCCGGTCTGCGGAAAAAGCCATTCAAAAGAAGTACTCCAGGCCCGTCCAGTTTGGACCGCATACTTGATCGCTCGTGTCAAATACACGTCACCCCCGATAAGCCAGCCAATCACACCAACGGAGAATGCTGGGTGTTCAAGAAGGCCGGCAAATTAAATGCTGAAAACAAGGACAGGGGGCAGCATCGTGACAACGAGGAGGAGCCCCGGCCGCTGAACACGGGAGGGCAGAAGAGGTTCCCCCCACAAGTGAGGACGGTGAACATGATATACGCAACCCACATCCCCAAGAGGGAACGGAAGCGTGCACTAAGGGACGTCTATGCGATGGAGCCCGTCGCCCCAAAGTTCAACCCCTGGTCCTCTTGTCTGATCACCTTCAATCGCAGGGACCACCCCACTAGTATCCGTCATGGCGGATCTGCCGCATTGGTCTTAGACCCCATCATTGACAGATTTCACCTCACTCGAGTCCTAATGGACGGCGGCAGCAGCCTGAACCTGCTTTATCAGGATACATTGCGCAAAATGGGTATAGACCCCTCGAGGATCAAACCCACAAAAACGACCTTTAAAGGCGTCATCCCAGGTGTAGATGCCCATTGCACGGGCTCAATCACACTGGAAGTGGTCTTCGGATCTCCAGACAACTTCCAAAGCGAGGAGTTAATCTTCGATATCGTCCCGTTCTGCAGCGGCTATCACGCACTGCTCAGGCGAACCGCAATCGCAAGATTCAATGCGGTACCGCACTATGCATACCTCAAGCTCAAAATGCCAGGACCTAGGGGGGTCACAACAGTCAATAAAAACACTGAGCGCTCGCTCCGTACGGAGGAGCACACTGCGGCCCTCGCAGCAGAAGCACAAAGCAGCCTCTTAAGGCAATCCACCAATTTGGCGATAAAGCCCCCGGACACCGTCAAGCGAGTCCGGAGTAACCCGCACCAGGATCGCCTGGCACGTTCAGAGATCGCCTAGCAATTCGGCCCAGGCCCTAGTCTCAGTCAAACGGCGAAATCCGTGCCGCGCGTACATAATTACGCATTGAAAATACCATGGGCATAGGCGGGGGCACGACCATGGCACGTCCCACAGTGCGGCTCAACCGCCCTAGGGGCTGAATACCTTTATCATTTTCCCTCTTTCAAGATCTTACTCTCTGGAAGCCCTATCCGACAGTGCGATTGCCGGACACATAATACAACAACCAAGGAGGCAGGAAGCTACCTCGTACAATGGAATCCCCAGGTGGTCTCTTATAACGAGCGAAATACCTACTTTAAATACCAGTCCGCAGCTTGCCCTTGGATAGGACATGTCAAATAGTCCTATTTTTTGCTTATTGCAATACTTGTATCAGTGCGCTTCAACGTATTCTTTGAATAACAACGCACATCACTAGTCTATTATTGCACTATCTATTCTTTTTTTATATATGTTTATCTACGACAATTAGCACCCGTACATTTTGGTACGTCCAGTACGCCAGGGGCTTCCGTATACCCCATAATACGACGTGAGAAGTCCGAACACTTTCGACAGTGCGGCACCCCGAACTTATAACATTATATGCATCAGCTCCGAATCATGTCTTGGGTCAATAGTTGGGTTTGCCCGGCTCCCATGTTTCGGTACCTTACGTTCCGCTATATCATCTAAGGTAGCACTGGGAGAACTACTGCGATTGTGTCCCTGTTCTTATGGGCAAGCACCTCAGTAGAGAAAGCCAAAACTGACTGTCATGATGAGGCGAGAGCTGGTCGTTGTTCGAGAGGTCTCAAGTCCTTAAAGACTTTTTCAGCCGACAGGAGTCGGCCTTGTACGACTTAGGCGTGTATAGCGCCCCAAATTCGGCTTCCGAATACTAGGGGCTTCGCCGAAATTTAAAATTGTAGACTTCTATGGCTAAGTGAGAGTGATAAAGCATTATAGTCTGATTGCCTGGTTCGTTGCGCTGAGCACCTCCCTCGAAGGACCCAAATACGGGAAAAAGAGTGCTCAGATTTATCCCGAACACCCCAAAGATTAGTTGCATGGGGGCGTGGTTTACGACTGGCCAACTCTCAGATTTGATAAACGGCCGCACAGAAGGTAATATTTTAAATTCAAAAAGCGTTGCATAGCGAAAATGAACTAGTTTTCACATTACAGGATCACATGAGCACGTTCATTCAAAAATTACATCCTTGGTACACTCCTCCGCCACAAGGCGGGCACCCTTCAGGACACCGTCATAATACATTTTGAGGTGGCGATGCTCCTTGCCCTGCGGCGGCCCCTCCTTCACCAGCTTCTCGGTGTCCATCTTCGCCCAGTGCACCTTCGCACGGGCAAAAGCCCTGCGTGCACCTTCGATGCAGACGGACCGCTTGATGACTTCAAACCGGGGGCAAGCATCCAGAAGCCGCCTCACCATACCAAAGTAGCTGTTGGGCAGGGGATCGCCAGGCCACATCCGGACTATAAGGCCCTTCATGGCCTGTTCGGCCGCCTTGTGGAGCTCGACCAGTTGCTTCAGCTGGTCGCTCAAGGGCATCGGGTGTTCGGTCCCAGTATACTGAGACCAGAACAACTTCTCCGTTGAGCTCCCCTCCTCGGCCCGGTAGAACTCTGCGGCATCAGACACACTGCAGGGCAGATCTGCGAACGCTCCTGTGGAGCTCCGAACTCGGGTAAGTAAAAAGTAATTTTCTTTCACGTGCTTGATTTGCATAATGAATGCCTTACCCGCCGCTATCTTCTTAACCGCCTCAATTTCCTGGAGGGCCTTTTGGGCTTCGGCCTTGGCATGTTTCGCGCCGTCGAGCGCCTTTGCAAGCTCGGACTCTCGCGTCTTAGAGTCAAGCTCCAAGGCCTCGTGCTTCTTGATGAGAGCCTGGAGCTCTTGCTGCACTTCGCCTACTCAGGCCTCTTGTTTTTCTCGCTCGAAACGCTCCTGGGCCGCTTTGTTTTCAGCCTCGGACATCGCCTTCTTCAGGGTCGCCACTTCGGTCGCGGCCCCTGGCACATTCATGATGATCCTATTATTCTGCAACCAAATCTTTTTTCATATAGACAAGGTATTGCTTACCTTTGCTCTCCTCGAGCTGCCTCTTGGCAAGGCCGAGCTCTTCCTCGGACCGCTCAAGGTCCTGCTTCAGTGCAGCGACCTCCAGCATAGACACGCGGCAAATGATGAAGCCCTGCATATTCACATCGACATATTATGATTAGACTCCTGTGATTATTATTCGATCCTCTATTTAGCTTTTCTTCCCGAACGCCAAACAGAGCATCATGGGCTACTGTCTATGCGGTACTATTTTCCTACAATCTAATCACTTACCTGAAAGCCTGTTAGGAGGCTGGCACAAGCTTCAGTTAGTCCGCTTTTGGCGGACTGAACCTTCTCGATCACCGCACTCATGATAGTGCGGTAATCTTCGTCGATGGAAGCGCCGTGAAGCGCTTCCAGCAAGTTGTCCGGTGCCTCTGGATGGACAGAGGTCACCGGCACGGGCGGCCTTCCCCTCTTAATAGGGGGTCGCCTACCGGAGTCCGGAACCACCGGAGGTTTCGACCTGATGTTGGTGGGGGCGAATCGGGAGCCCGTGGAGTCTTGCTCCTTTGGCGCCTGTGGTCCTAAGGTCGCCTTGAGGCGCCTCCAGGACTACCTCCCCTCGGCCCGGTGCCTTCTGAGACAACACCTCAATGTTGTCCGTAGGGCGAGAGGTGGAGGCGGTCGGAAGAGAACCACTACTCATATCCGACGGGTCCAAAGAACCGTCGGACGAAGATACGTCGATACAGGCTCGGGACGGACTGCATAATCATGTTCGGCGTTAGGTGAAGCAGTGCAATAGAAACATATCGAATTACTATGGTATCTGGATACTTACGACTTCGCCAGGGGCTTCTCCCTGGGCAACCGCTCGTCGCCGCTATAGGCGGCGGTGATTAGCGATCCGGAAGGAGGGTCCTTCTCTTCTTGGACCCTTGGCCTCCCTGGTTGGGGCGGCCTTCCTTTTCTTATCTCCCTCGGTTGGGGGAGAACTTCCCTCCTCCTCCTCCTCCTCCTCGTTTTTGTGGGAGGAGTGCACCTCGGAGTGTTCGGACGATGAGTCCGACACGACCGCGCACCGAAGACCCTTTCGGGTCCCCGTGGTCTTCTTGGTCTTCTTCTCCGGCACCTCATAAGGTGCCGGAACTAGCATCTCCATTAGGAGAGCATCCGGTGGATCTTCGGGCAGGGGGGCTGGACAGTCAATCTGCTCCGCTGTCTCCACCTAGTCTTGTTAAAGGCATGGAAGCTTAGATCCCGCACATAATTAAAATGGGGAAAATAAATACCCTGTAAGGTATAAAGAACTTACCGGACTGGCATGGCGCTGTGCGCTGAGTCCACGGTCTTCGGTAAGGGAAGGAGGCACCTCGGCGCCCTTGAACAGCACCTTCCAAACGTCCTTGTGCATCGTCTCAAAGAGCTCGCGCAGAGTCTGGTGCTTGGCCGGGTTGAACTCCCACAAATTGAATGCCTGTTGTTGACATGGGAGGATCCGGCGGAAGAGCATGACCTGGACCACGTTGACGAGCTTGATTTTCTTGTTCATCATGTTCTTGATGTAGGTATGGAGTCCGGTCAGCTCTACCAGGTTACCCCAGGACAGGCCCTTCTCTTTCCAGGAGGTGAGCCGCATGGGGATTCCGGATCGGAACTCGGGGCCACCACCCAGTTGGTGTCGCACGGCTCGATGATGTAGAACCACCCCGATTGCCACCCCTTTATGGTCTCCACATAGGAGCCCTCGAGCCATGTGACGTTGGGCATTTTTCCCACCATGGCGCCTCCGCATTCCGCTTGCTGGCCACCTACTACCTTCGGTTTAACATTGAAGGTCTTCAGCCACAGGCCGAAGTGGGGCCGGATGCGAACGAAGGCCTCGCACACGACGATAAACGTCGAGATGTTGAGGATAAAGTTTGGGGCCAGATCATGGAAATTCAGCCCATAGTAAAACATGAGGCCGCGGACGAACGGGTGGAGGGGAAATCCCAGTCCGCGGACGAAGTGGGTGAGAAAAACTACCCTCTCATGAGATTCCAGGGTAGGGACGATTTGCCCCGCATTGGGCAGCCGATGCGCGATATCCGCGGCCAAGTATCCGTCTCCCCGCAGCTTTTTGATGTCCTCCTCTGTGACGGAGGATTTCATCCACTTGCCTCCCGCTCCGTACATGCTTGCAATGGTTTGAGGAGAAAGGCGCAAACCTGGGTGTTGGAGCTCGAGTGCGCGAGAATGGATGAGCAAGGAGGAAGAAGGCATGGGTGAAAAGGGCGGACCCTTATCCCTTTATAAAGGCAGACGAAGCTATACGTCCCCACCTGCCTAGTAAACTCGCTTATTCCCCAAGCACCGTAATTGATGGCGTGGTTGTGTTACCCACGTCCGTGTTGATGAGAATCCCGTGATAAGGGGACACGATCTCTGCTTCGACAAGACGTGCCAAGGAAACCGCCTCGCAATATGCGCCGAGGCTGGTTGAGAAAAACGGTTCGAATAATGACCAGGCCATGGTGTGATGTCATGCTATCGAGTGTGTCAGCAGATTAGATTTGTGGAAGTATTATTCTCTCTACGGTGGTACGCGGAATTTGTTTTGCAGAGCCGGACACTATCCTTGTGTAAAAAATCTTCTATGGAGTATTCGGAGGAGGAACCCGCCTTGCAATGCCGAAGACAAACTGCGCGCCGGACTCATCGTCATTGAAGCCTGGTTCAGGGGCTACTGAGGGAGTCCTGGATTAGGGGGTATCCGGACAGCCGGACTATATCCTTTGGCCGGACTGTTGGACTATGAAGATACAAGATTGAAGACTTCGTCCCATGTCCGGATGGGACTCTCCTTGGTGTGGAAGGCAAGCTTGGCAATACGGATATGTAGATCTCCTCCCTTGTAACCGACTCTGTGTAACCCTAGCCCCCTCTGGTGTCTATATAAACCGGAGGGTTTAGTCCATAGGACAACAACAATCATACCATAGGCTAGCTTCTAGGGTTTAGCCTCTACAATCTCGTGGTAGATCAACTCTTGTAATACTCATATCATCAAGATCAATCAAGAAGGAATTAGAGTATTACCTCCATCGAGAGGGCCCGATCCTGGGTAAACATCGTGTCCCCTACCTCCTGTTACCACCGCCTTAGACGCACAGTTCGGGACCCCCTACCCGAGATCCGCCGGTTTTGACACCGACATTGGTGCTTTCGTTGAGAGTTCCACTGTGCCGTCACCATAAGGCTTGATGACTCCTTCGATCATCGGTAACGATGCGGTCCAGGGTGAGGTCTTCCTCCCCAGAAAGATCTTTGTATTCGGCGGCTTCGCACTGCGGGCCAACTCGCTTGGCCATGTGGAGTAGATCGAGAGCTACACCCCTGGCCACCAGGCCAGGTTCGGAAACTTGAATTACACTACCGACATCCGCAGAGACTTGATCTTCGACGGATTCGAGCCCATGCAAGGTGCGCCGCACGATCACGACGAGCATGATATAGCTCTGCCGTCGAACAGTGTTCGGGAGATCGCACCGGCAACCGCTGCGGCCTTCAATCCGGAGCAAACTGCGCCAACCAAGGACGGGTGGATAGACCCCGCCATAGAGGCCGTGCTCTCAGCGGCGATAGAGCCGGATACTGACCTTACCCCTCACGAGAGCTGTGATGCCGAACCACTGGATTCATATTCGGCCACGGACTTCGAGCCGCCTGCTTCCGTGCCTATCGAATCCGATTGGGCGCCAATCATGGAGTTCACCTCCGCGGATATCTTTCAGCACTCGCCTTTCGGCGACGTGCTAAATTCATTAAGGTCTCTCTCCTTGTCAGGAGAACCTTGGCCGAACTATGTCCGGCTAGAATGGGATGCGGGCGACGAAGAAAGTCGCTGCCCACCCACCACCCACTTAGTAGCCACTGTCGACGATTTAACCAACATGCTTGACTTCGACTCCGAAGACATCGACGTATGGACGACGATGCAGGAGACGAACAGGAACCACCGCCTACAGGGCGCTGGACCGCCACCTCATCATATGATATATATATGGTGGATACCCCAAAGAAGGCAATGGCGACAAGACAGCGGAGGATGACCCACCAAGAAGCAACCCACGCATCGATGTCAGTGGCGCCGCTCTAAGTCCCGCCATAGCAAAAGCAATGATACCAGCACAAGAGACAATAACACTCCGGATAGTGCCGAAGACGATGACAATCCCCTCCAGCCAGATTTAGAGCACGAGGATGAACAAGCTGGCCCTCCAGAACAGGCAGCAGATGGAGAAACGGAGGATGACAATTACATGCCCCTCTCCAAAGACGAGGTGAGCCTCGGCGACGAAGAATTTATCGTACCTGAGGATCCCATCGAGCAGGAGCGCTTCAAGCGCCGGCTTATTGCCACGGCAAATAGCCTGAAGAAAAAGCAACAACAGCTTCGAGCTGATCAAGATTTGCTAGCAGACAGATGGACGGAAGTCCTGGCAGCCGAGGAATATGAACTCGAACGCCCCTCCAAGGGTTACCCAAAGCGCAGGTTGCTGCCCCGACTTGAGGAGGAAGCATTGAAACCTACATCAGCAGCGTACGATGCGGCTGATCGGCCACCTCGTGGCCGGGACAAAGAGGCATTTCAGCCTGAAGCTCAGCCTGCACCCCGCCGCCAACCAAACAAAAATACCAAGGCCCGGGGCAACACGCAGGACTTGCGAGACGTATTGGAAAACAGGACAAAACACGCAAGATCGATCTACGGATCACGGGGTCGCGCACCTACGCGGGACGATGACCGTCACGCCGGATACACTAGTAAATCCGGCCGGGCCGAACACAACAGACAAGACTCATACGAACTGCTTCGTGATATAGCCCAGCACAGAGGCGCCGCACACCCCCTATGCTTCACTGACGAAGTAATGGATCATGAATTCCCAGAGGGTTTTAAACCCGTAAATATCGAATCATATGACGGTACAACAGATCCCGCGGTATGGATCGAGGATTTCCTCCTCCACATCCACATGGCCCGCGGCGATGATCTACATGCCATCAAGTACCTCCCACTAGAACTCAAAGGACCAGCTCGACATTGGCTGAATAGCTTGCCAGCAGACTCCGTTGGCTGTTGGGAGGATCTAGAAGATGCATTCCTTGACAACTTCCAGGGCACTTTTGTGCGATCACCGGCCAGGGGGAATCGGCCAGGCAATTCTGGACACAGTTCCTAACCAAGAAAAATCAAATTTTCGACTGCCAGATGCAGAGGCCTTAGCTGCATTTAAGCATAACATCCGTGATGAGTGGCTCGCCCGGCACCTCGGCCAGGAGAAGCCGAAGTCTATGGCAGCCCTCACGACACTCATGACCCGCTTTTGCGCGGGAGAGGATAGCTGGCTGGCTCACAACAACAACATATCAAGGAACCTTGGCACTTCGGATACCAAGGATAGTAACGGCAGACCACGTCGTAGCAGACACAAGCGCTGCAACAACGGCGATAACGCCGAGGATACGGCAGTCAATGCCGGATTCAGTGGCTCTAAATCCGGTTAGCGGAAAAAGCCATTCAAAAGAAGTACTCCAGGCCCGTCCAGTTTGGACCGCATACTTGATCGCTCGTGTCAAATACACGGCACCCCCGATAAGCCAGCCAATCACACCAACAGAGAATGTTGGGTGTTCAAGAAGGCCGGCAAATTAAATGCCAAAAACAAGGATAAGGGGCTGCATAGTGACAATGAGGAGGAGCTCCGGCCGCCGAACATGGGAGGGCAGAAGAGGTTCCCCCGACAAGTGAGGACGGTGAACATGATATACGCAACCCACATCCCCAAGAGGGAATGGAAGCGTGCACTAAGGGATGTCTATGCGATGGAGCCCGTCGCCCCAAAGTTCAACCCATGGTCCTCTTGTCCGATCACCTTCGATCGCAGGGACCACCCCACTAGTATCCGTCATGGCGGATCTGCCGCATTGGTCTTAGACCCCATCATTGACGGATTTCACCTCACTCGAGTCCTTATGGACGGCGGTAGCTGCCTGAACCTACTTTATCAGGATACAGTGCGCAAAATGGGTATAGACCCCTCGAGGATCAAACCCACAAAAACGACCTTTAAAGGCGTCATCCCAGGTGTAGAGGCCTATGGCACAGGCTCAATCACACTGGAAGTGGTCTTCGGATCTCCAGACAACTTCCAAAGCAAGGAGTTAATCTTCGATATCGTCCCGTTCCACAGCGGCTATCATGCACTGCTCGGGCGAACCGCATTTGCAAGATTCAATGCGGTACCGCACTATGCATACCTCAAGCTCAAAATGCCAGGACCTAGGGGGGTCACAACAGCCAATGGAAACATGGAGCGCTCGCTCCGTGTGGAGGAGCACACTGCGGCCCTCACAGCAGAAGCACAAAGCAGCCTCTTAAGGCAATCCACCAGTTTGGCGATAAAGCCCCCGGACACCATCAAGCGAGTCCGGAGTAACCCGCAACAGGATCGCCTGGCACGTTCAGAGCTCGCCTAGCAATTCGGCCCAGGCCCTAGTCCCAGTCAAACGACGAAATCTGTGCCGCACGTACATAATTACGCATTGAAAATACCATGGGCATAGGCGGGGGCACGACCATGGCACGCCCCACAGTGCGGCTCAACCGCCCTAGGGGCTGAATACCTTTATCATTTTCTCTCTTTCAAGATCTTACTCTCTGGAAGCCCTATCCGGCAGTGCGATTTCCAGACACATAATACAACAACCAAGGAGGTAGGAAGCTACCTCATACAATGGAATCCCCAGGTGGTCTCTCATAACGAGCGAAATACCTACTTTAAATACCAGTCCGCAGCTTGCCCTTGGATAGGACATGTCAAATAGTCCTATTTTTTGCTTATTGCACTACTTGTATCAGTGCGCTTCAACGTATTCTTTGAATAACAACGCACATCACTAGTCTATTATTGCACTATCTATTCTTTTTTTATATATGTTTATTTACGACAATTAGCACCCGTACATTTTGGTACGGCCAGTACGCCAGGGGCTTCCATATACCCCATAATATGGCGTGAGAAGTCCGAACACTTTCGACAGTGTGGCACCCCAAACTTATAGCATTATATGCATCAGCTCCGAATCATGTCTTGGGTCAATAGTTGGGTTTGCCCGGCTCCCATGTTTCGGTACCTTACATTCCGCTATATCGTCCAAGGTAGCACTGGGAGAACTACTGTGATTGTGTCCCTGTTCTTCCAGGCGAGCACCTCAGTAGAGAAAGCCAAAACTGGCTGGCATGATGAGGCGAGAGCTGGTCGCTGTTCGAGAGGTCTCAAGTCCTTAAAGACTTTTTTCCGTCATGCAGGAGTCGGCCTTGTCCGAGCTTAGGCGTGTATAGCGCCCCAAATTCGGCCTTCCGAATACTAGGGGCTTCGCCAAAATTTAAAATTGTAGACTTCTATGGCTAAGTGAGAGTGATAAAGTATTATAGTCCAATTGCCTGGTTCGTTGCACTGAGCACCTCCCTCGGAGGACCCAAATACGGGAAAAAGAGTGCTCAGATTTATCCCGAACACCCCAGTACTAGTTGCATGGGGGCAGAAGCCGATGACTGGCCAACTCTCAGATTTGATAAACGGCCGCACAGAAGGTAATATTTTAAATTCAAAAAGCGGTGCATAGCGCAAATGAACTAGTTTTCACATTACAGGATCACATGAGCACGTTCATTCAAAAATTACATCCTTGGTACACTCCTCCGCCACAAGGCGGGCACCCGAACTGTGCGTCTAGGCAGATGGTAACAGGAGACAAGGGACACGATGTTTTTACCCAGGTTCGGGCCCTCTCGATGGAGGTAATACCCTACTCCTGCTTGATTAATATTGATGATATGGGTAGTACAAGAGTAGATCTACCACGAGATCAAGGAGGCTAAACCCTTGAAGCTAGCCTATGGTATGATTGTTTTTCCTCCTACGGACTAAAACCCTCCGGTTTATATAGACACCGGATAGGTTAGGGTTACACAGAGTCGGTTACAATGGTAGGAGATCTACATATCCGTATCGCCAAGCTTGCCTTCCACGCCAAGGAAAGTCCCATCCGGATACGGGACGAAGTCTTCTATCTTGTATCTTCATAGTCTTGGAGTCCGGCCGTGATGATAGTCCGGCTATCCGGACACCCCCTAGTCCGAGACTCCCTCAGTAGCCCCTGAACCAGGCTTCAATGACGACGAGTCCGGCGCGCATATTGTCTTCGGCATTGCAAGGCGGGTTCCTCCTCCGAATACTTCATAGAAGGTTTTGAACACAAGGATAGTGTCCGGCTCTGCAAAACAAGTTCCACATAACACAGTAGAGAGAATAATTTTTGCACAGATCTGCTGACGTGTTCCGCGGCGTGACATCACACCACGGCCAGGCCTTTATATGAATCGTTTTTTACTGTTCCACCTCAGCGTGTTTAGCGAGGTGGTTTCCTTGGCACATCTTATCAAAGCATAGATCGTGCCCCCTTATTCCGGGATTCTCATCAATACGGACGTGGGTAACCCATCCAGCCATTGATTACGACGCTTGGGAAATAAGCGAGTTTTACCAGCCGGTGGGGGACACATAGCTTCATCCGTCTATATAAGGGATAAGGATCCACCTTTTCACCCACGCCTTCTTCCTCCTTTGCTTATCCATTTCACAAGACTCGAGCTCCAAATACTAAGTCCGACATCCCACCTCAACCTTCTCCAACCATGTCGAGGCGGGAGGCAGGTGGATGGCCTCCTCCGCCACGGAGGGGCACATCGAAGATCGCGGAGGCCGGATACTTGTCCCGGCAACATTGCGCCTGTGCTGCCCAAGCGGGCAGCTTATTCCAACCCCCGGCCCCATGAGAGGGTAGTGTTTCTCCCCACTTCCTCCGCAGACTAGGTTTTCCACTTCACCCATTTGTCCGGGGCTCATGTTCTACTACGGCCTGGACTTCCACGACCTGGCCCCGAATTTCATCCTCAACATCTCGGCGTTTATCGTCGTGTGCGAGGCTTTCCTCTGCATCCAGCCCCACTTCGGCTTATGGCTGAAGATCTTCAACGTTCGGCCGAAGGTAGTGGGCGGCCGTCAAGCGGAGTGCGGAGGCGCCATGGTTGGCAAGATGGCCAAGGTCCTATGGCTCGAGGGCGCCTTTGTGGAGACCATAAAGGGGTGGCAATCGGGGTGGTTCTACATCACCGAGCCACGCGACCCCGAATGGGTGGCGGCCCCCAAATTCAGATCTGGCTTCCCCACACGGCTCTCGTCATGGAAGGAGACAGACCTGATGTGGGGGGTTTCGGAAGAGCTATCCGAACTCCAATCATGCGGCCGAAACCTGGTGGAAAAGAATCTCAGGCTTGTCAACGTAATCCAGGTGATGCTCATCCGCCGGATTCTCCCATGCCAACAACGGGCCTTTAACATTGGGAGTTCAATCCAGCACAGCACCGAACCTTGAGCCGGCTCTTCGACACTACGTACGAAGATGCCTGGAAGGTGCTGTTCAAGGGCGCTGAAGCCCCATCATCCGCTAACAAGGATCGCGGATACAGCTCGCGGCGTCCAGCCGGCGAGGTAAGTTATTTTACCCTTTACGGGACTCTTTTTTCATAGATTGACTCTCGTGGGATCTAAAATTCCCTAATCTTTGACAGATCGGCTGAAGACGTCCGGACAGATTAATCGTCTGACTCCTTTGCCGGAAGACCCGGAGGACGCCCGATTGACGGAAGGCTGGCTCCGCGCCCATGTGGTGCCGGAGAAGAAGGCTAAGAAGGAGGCCACGGAACTCGAAGGAGGTCCCGACGCCAGTGCCGCTGTCAGATTCTGAAGCGTAATCTTCTCCCGAGGACGAGGAGGAAGAAGAAGAAGCTCCTTCCCCAAATGGGAGGAGAAGAAAAGGAAGGCCGCCTAACGGGGAGGCCGGAGGGTCCAAGAAGGAAGAACCCTTCCTCCGAACTTCTCCACCAACGCCGACGACGATTTAGGAGGATTGGCCTACAAGGGCCAAGCCCCTGGCGAGATTGTAAGTGTCCGGATACCCATGGCTTTTTATTATTGTATATTGTTCTCTAATGTGGAACAACCGTGCAGCCCTCCCAAGGGCGAGTTCGCCGATTCAACGAGCGGGTCCCTGGGCTCGTCGGAAATGGAGAGTACTTCGCTTCCGACAGCCTCCTCGCCTCACGCTGCGGACGATGCCACGGTGGGGCCCCAAGGGGGGCTTGGTCAAGAGGAGGTAGCGCAGGAGGTGCCACAAGGCGACCTCCCGGACTCCAGGCGCGCAGGGGGCAAGACCCCCAGGGGCTATAAGCCCGACCCTCGTCCGGACTCCATGCCGGAACCATCGGATGGTTCGAAGTCCGGACAGCGGATCCTTCGCAAGAAGGGTAAGACGCCGTGCCCTCCGTCCAACCGAGGCACCGGATAGCATCTTGGGCGCTCAACAGCGCCTCCATCGAGGAGGAGCACCGCACCGTTATGAGTGCGGTGATCCGACAGCCTCGATCTGCCAAGAGCGGACTGACCGAAGCCTGTACCAGCCTTCTAACAGGCTTTGAGGGAAGTTTAAAACATGTAAAAATATTACCGCATAGACAGTAGCCCCTGATGCTTAGTTTGGTGTTCGGAAAGAAAAGCCGGACTAAGGATCTAAAAAGATATACGCAGGAGTTTAACGTAAGGATGTCAATATGGGAATGCAGGCTGCCTTGGCCGACCTCTGCCCGCCTTGATCATGGAGGTCAATGCATTGAAGCGTAACCTCGAAGCGGTCCGAGAACGAGCTCGGACAAGCCAAGAAGGAGCTCGAGGACAAGGAAGATAAGTAATACCTTATTAAAGAAATACCTTATAGAAGGTTTTGGTTGCAAAAATAACAGGAATAACATGGAGTACTGGGGCCACGAACGAGGTGGCGACCACGAGGGAAGCGGTGTCCGTGGGTCGAAACAAAGCGGGGCAGGAACGCACCGAGCGAGAGAAAGGGAGGCGCAGCTGGCCAAGGACGGGCAAGAGCTCCAAGCTCTCGTGGAAAAACACGAGAGTTTGGAGCGTGACTCGAAGACTCGAGAGTCCGAGCTCGCCTCGGCTCTTGAGAGTGCCAAAGCTGCTAAGGGCGAGGCCCAAAAAGCCCTCCAAGAAATTGAGTCTTTAAAGAAGATAGCGGCGGGTAAGGCATTCTTTATGCAAAGCAAGCATGTGAAAGTGAATTACCTATTACTTACCCGGATTCGAGCTCTCCAAGAGCATTCGCAGATTTGCCTCAGTAGTGTGTCCGATCTTGCCGCATTCTACCGCTGCGCCAAGGAGGGAGCTCGACGAAAAGGTGTTCTGGTCTCGATGTCGAGGCCGACCATCCAGTGCCTGAGCGACCAGGTGAAGTAGCTGGTCGAGCTCCATAAGGTCGCCGAACAGGCCATGAAGGGCCTTATAAGCGCTGCTGTGGCCATTGGAGACCATGCCCGGAGCTACTTGGCTTGGTGCAGTGCCGGTGGATGCTGTCTGTGGCTTGAAGTCATCAAGCGCTCTTCTGCATTGAAGGTGTCTGTCGGGCCTGCGCCCGTGCTAAAGTGCACCGGGCAAGCTGGATGCGGAGAGGCTTGTGACGGACGGGCCACCGAAGGGCCATGAGCATCGCATCGCCCAAATGTACTATGAGGGCCTCTGAAGGTGCCCACTTGAATAGCGGATGAGTGCTCCAAAGATGTAATTTTTGAATAAACTCGCATTTGTTATCATGTATGCTGAAAACTTGTTCATATGCGCTAAGCAACGCTTGTTAATTTAAAATATTACCTTCTTAAGGCCGTTTATCAATTTTGAGAGATGGCAAGTCGTTGGCTTCAGCCCCCATGCCACGAGTGCTGGGGTGTTCGGGATAAACTTGAGCACTCTTGTTCCCATTCTTGGGTCCGTCTAGGGAGGCGCTCAACACAACGAACAAGGCAACCGGACTTATAATGCTTGAACACTCTCACTTAGCCATAGAATTCTATAATTTTAAATTTCATGAAGCCCCTAGTATTCGAAGACCGAGTTCGGGCGCTTATCCACGCCTTGGCCGGACAATTCCGGTTCCTCGCTCTAAGCGGCATAAGTCTTTAGGGACCCGAAAAAACCTCTCGAACAGCGACCGCACTCGCCTTATCATGACGGGTCAGTTTTAGCTTTCTCCATCGAGGTGCTCGGCCCGGCATAAGCTGGGCACAATCGCAGTGGTTCTCCCGGTGCTACCTTAGCCGATATAGCGGAACATAAGGTACCAAAACACGGGAGCCGGGCAAACCAACTATTGACCCAAGACATGATTTGGAGCCAATTCATATAATGCTATAAGTTCGGGGTGCCGCACTTGTGAAAGTGTTCGGACTTATCACACCATAATTTTGGGATACTTAAGCCCCTGGTGTATTGGCCATACCAAAGTGTACGGTTGCAACATGTCGTGAAATGAACATATGCATATATAAAGGAAGTAGAGCAATAATAAGCGAAAGCTATGTATTGTTTATTCAAAAAGGTACTGCAATGGAAGCAGAACGATACAAATAGTGCGATAAGCAAGGGATGAGACTATCTAACATGTCCTCCTCCAGGGGTAAGCTGCGGGATGGTATATAAAACAGGTATAATGCTCGTAATTGAGACCACCTGAACACTTGACGTGGCTTTCCGCTTCCCTGGTTGTTGCATCGTGAGTTCGGCGATTCAAGTGCCGGACAGGACTTCTCAAAGACGGAGTCCTGAAAGTAAAAAAAAGGAAGAAAAGAGGAAAAAGAAAAAAAGAAAGCGACACGGGCGGGAGCCCACAGTGCGGTCGAGCCGCATTCTTGGCGTGACGTTGTCTTGCCCTCCCCATATGCCCATGGTATCTCCAGAGCGTAATTATGTACAGCGTAATACTAGCTTCGCAATTTCGCGAGGGCTGGGGTTGGAGCCGGATTGCTACTCGTGCTTGAATCGTGCCGGGTGGTCTTGTTGCGTGTTACTCCGGCGCGCTTTGGCGGTGTCCGGACGCTTAGTGGCTGGACTCGAGAATTGCCGTGAGAGGCTGCTTTGCACCTCCGCCGCGAGGGTCAGCCAGATGCTCCTCCATTCGAAGAGAGCGTTCGGTGTTTCCATTGACCGTGATTACTCCTCAGGGCCTGGCATCTTGATCTTGAGGTATGCATAGTGCGGCACCGCATTGAACTTTGCGAATGCGGTTTGTCCGAGCAGTGCATGATAGCCGCCATGAATGGGACGATGTCGAAGATTAACTCTTCGCCGGAAGTTATCCGGAGATTCAAGACCACTTCGAGTGTGACCGAGCCTGTACAATTGGCCTCTACACCGGTATGACGCCTTTAAAGGTCGTCTTTGTAGGTTTAATCCTTGAGGGGTCTATGCCCATTTTATGCGACCGTATCCACGATAAAGTTGGTTCAGGCTGCTACCGCCGTTCATCAGGACTCTGGTGAGGTGAAATACGTCAATAATTGGGTCAAGAACCAATGCGGCGAAGCCGCCGTGACGGATGCTAGTGGGGTGGTCCCTTCGATCGAAGGTGATCGGGCAGGAAGACCATGGGTTGAACTTTGGGGCGACTGGCTCCATCGCATATACGTCCCGTAGTGCACGCTTCCGCTCCCTTTTGGGTATGTGGGTTGCGTATATCATGTTCACCATCCGCACTTGTGTGGGAAAACCTTCTGTCCTCTATTGTTCGGCGGCCGGGGCTCTTCCTCGTCATCGCTATGCAGCCCCTTGTCATTGAGTTCGGCACTCAACTTGCCTGCTTGCTTGAACACCCAACAATCCCTGTTGGTGTGATTGGCTAGTTTTTCGGGGGTGCCATGTATTTGGCACAAGCGATCGAGTATGCGGTCCAAGTTGGACGGGCGCTGGGTATTTCTTTTGAATGTCTTCTTCCGCTGACCGGGTTTAGAGCCTCTGAATCCAGCATTAACGGCCGCATCTTCAGAATTATCGCCGTTAACGCGGCGCTTGTTCTTGTTGCGACGCGACCTGCCATTGCTTTCCTTGGTATCCGGACTATCAGGATGTTTGGCCAAGTTGTTGCTTCGAGCTAGCCAGCTGTCCTCTCCCGCACAAAAGCGAGTCATGAGGGTTGTGAGGGCTGCCATACATTTCGGCTTTTCCTGTCCTAGGTGCCGGGCAAGCCACTCGTCACGGATCTAATGTTTGAAGGCTGCAAGGGCCTCTCGTGATCCGGACAAATCAACGATTTGATTTTTCTTTGTTAGGAACCGAGTCCGTAATTGTTCCGCCGATTCTTCCGCTGCTGAATTATGTGCCTAAGGTCATCGACGTCTGGTGGTCGCACATATGTGCCCTGGAAGTTATCAAGGAATGCGGCTTCCAGGTCCTCCCAACAACCAATTGATTCTGTTGGCAATCTATTGAGCCAATGTCGAGCTGGTCCTTTAAGCTTGAGTGGGAGGTATTTGATGGCATGTAGATCATCACCGCGGGCCATGTGGATATGGAGGTGATAATCCTCGATCCGCATCGCAGGATCTGTGGTACCATCGTATGATTCGATGTTTACGGGCTTGAAGCCCTCGGGATTTGATGATCCATTACTTCATCCGTGAAGCATAGTGGGTGTCTTGGCGCCTCAGATATTGGGCTATATCACGGCGTAGCTCATATGAGCTTTGTCTCATCGTGTTCGCCCGGCGGTTTTGTCGTATCCGCGCGACGGTAATCATCCCGCATTGCTGGCGCCCACGCCGATCCGTAGATCAATCTTGTATGTTTTGCCTTATCCTCCAATATATCTCGCAAGTCCGGGCGTGTTTTCCCGTGCCTTGGTACTTTTTGAGCGGCGTCGGGGTGTGGCTTGAGCGGAGGGCCAAGAGGCTTCTCCGTCATGCCACGAGGTAGCCGGGTCTGCCATGTCGCGGCGCCGGTGACTTGGGTGCTTCCTCCTCTAGTCGAGGCAACGGCCTGCGCTTGGGGTAGCTTTTGAGGGGCGCTCGAGTTCATACTCTTCGCTGCAAGGACTTCTGATCTATCTGTCATGCCTAGCGTGTCTTGATCAGCTCTAAGTCGTTGCTGCTTTTCTTGAGGCTGCTTGCCGTGGCTATAAGCCTGCGTTTGAAATGCTCCTGTTCGGGCGGGTCCTCGTGCACGACAAATTAAGTAAATAAATCGAGGCTTGCCTCATCTTCGGAGGGAGGCGATAATTATCGCCCTCAACCTCTCTTCGCCGTACTATCATGCGGGCTTGCTACTCCTTCCTCCCGCGCTTAAGTCCTGCCGAGGGGGTTCTTCGCACCTTTGTCCGGTGTTATTATCTCCGTGCGGAATCACCGCTTTATTGTGGCGGATTTAGAGCGGCGCCACGACGTCGGTGCTTTACTGTTTCTTGAGGGGTCATCCTCCGTTGTTCCATCGCCGTTCCCATGTTTTGGGATGTCCACCATATATATGTCATATGACGAGGTGGCCTTCCGAGTGCCTGTAGGCGCTGGTCTTGGTCGCCTCCGGCATCGCCGCCCATACCGCCGATGTCTTGAGTCGTAGTCTAGCATGTCGGTTAGATCATCGGCAAGGCTACAAAGTGGGTGGTGGGTGGGCGTTGAATTTCTTCGCCGTCCGCATCCCAACCTTCCCGTCCGTAGTCCGCCAGGCTCTCAGGATAAAGAGAGAGACTTTAGTGAATTCAGGATGTCGCCAAAGGGCGAGTGCTGAAAGATGTCCGCGGCAGTGAACTCCATGACCGGCGCCCAATCGGATTCAATTGGCAGGAGCGCGGAGGGTTTGGAGTCCGGCACCCTGGAGTCGAGGTATTCGCAAAGGACAGGGATGGAGTTCGGCTCGATCGCCGTAGAGATTGTAGCCCCCGAGGCGCTGTCCAACCACTCGTCCTCGATCGGGGAATCCGGCTCCGGATTAAGGGTCGGAGCGGATCTTGCGGCCTCCGTATGGCGATGTTCGGTCTGCAGAGCTAGATCATGCCCATCGAGACAAGGCGGCACGCTTGGCTGCGGCTCGAATCCGTCGAAGATCAAGTCTCCGCGGATATCGGCCATATAGTTCAAACTTCCAAATCTGACCTGATGGCCAGGGGCGTAGCTTTCGATCTGCTCCAGATGGCCAAGCGAATTGACCCGCAGTGCAAAGCCGCCGAATACGAAGATCTGTCAGGGGAGAAAAGTCTCACCCTGGACCGTGTCGTTGTTGATGATCGAAGGAGCCATCGGGCCTATCGGTGATGACACAGAGGAACTCTCAATGAAAGCACCAATGTCGGTGTCAAAACCGGCGGATCTCGGTAGGGGGTCCCGAACTGTGCGTCTAGGCGGATGGTAACAGGAGACAAGGGACACAATGTTTTTACCTGTGTTCGGGCCCTCTCGATGGAGGTAATACCCTACTCCTGCTTGATTAATATTGATGATATGGGTAGTACAAGAGTAGATCTACCACGAGATCAAGGAGGCTAAACCCTAGAAGCTAGCCTATGGTATGATTGTTTTTCCTCCTACGGACTAAAACCCTCCGGTTTATATAGACACCGGATAGGTTAGGGTTACACAGAGTCGGTTACAATGGTAGGAGTTCTACATATCTGTATCGCCAAGCTTGCCTTCCACGCCAAGGAAAGTCCCATCCGGACACGGGACGAAGTCTTCAATCTTGTATCTTCATAGTCTTGGAGTCCGGCCGTGACGATAGTCCGGCTCCCCCTAGTCCGGGACTCCCTCAGCGGGCACCCTTCAGGATACCGTCATAATACATTTCAGGGTGGCGATGCTCCTTGCCCTGCGGCGGCCCCTCCTTCACTAGCTTCTCGGCGTCCATCTTCGCCCAGTGCACCTTCGCACGGGCAAAAGCCCTGCCTGCACCTTCGATGCAGACGAACCGCTTGATGACTTCAAACCGAGGGCAGGCATCCACAAGCCGCCTCATCATACCAAAGTAGTTGTTGGGCAGGCGATCGCCAGGCCACATCCAGACTATAAGGCCCTTCATGGCCTGTTCGGCCGCCTTGTGGAGCTCGACCAGTTGCTTCAGCTGGTCGCTCAAGGGCATTGGGTGTTCGGTCCCAGTATACTGAGACCAGAACAACTTCTCCGCCGAGCTCCCCTCCTCGGCATGGTAGAACTCTGCGGCATCAGACACACTGCGGGGCAGATCTGCGAACGCTCTTGGAGAGCTCCGAACTCGGGTAAGTAAAAAGTATTTTTCTTTCATGTGCTTGCTTTGCATAATGAATGCCTTACCCACTGCTATCTTCTTAACCGCCTCAATTTCCTGGAGGGCCTTTTGGGCTTCGGCCTTGGCATGTTTCGCACCGTCGAGCGCCTTTGCAAGCTCGGACTCTCGCGTCTTAGAGTCAAGCTCCAAGGCCTCGTGCTTGTTGACGAGAGCCTGGAGCTCTTGCTGCACTTCGCCTACTCAGGCCTCTTGTTTTTCTCGCTCGATACGCTCCTGGGCCGCTTTGTTTTCAGCCTCGGAGTGCGCTTTCTTCAGGGTCGCCACTTCGCTCGCGGCCCCTGGCACAGTCATGATGATCCTATTATTCTGCAACCAAATCTTTTTTCATATAGACAAGGTATTGCTTACCTTTGCTCTCCTCGAGCTGCCTCTTGGCAAGGCCGAGCTCTTCCTTGGACCACTCAAGGTCCTGATTCAGCGCAGCGACCTCCGCAGTACGCGCGGCAGCGGCCAGCAGTGAAGCCTGCATATTCACATAGACATATTATGATTAGACTCCTGTGATTATTATTTGATCCTCTATTCGGCTTTTCTTCGCGAACGCCAAACAGAGCATCAGGGGCTACTGTCTATGCGGTACTATTTTCCTACAATCTAATTACTTACCTGAAAGCCTGTTAGGAGGCTGGCACAAGCTTCAGTTAGTCCGCTTTTGGCGGACTGAACCTTCTCGATCACCGCACTCATGATAGTGCGGTGCTCTTCGTCGATGGAAGCGCCGTGAAGCGCTTCCAGCAAGTTGTCCGGTGCCTCTGGATGGACAGAGGTCACCGGCACGGGCGGCTTGCCCCTCTTAATAGGGGGTCGCCTGCCGGAGTCCGGAACCACCGGAGGTTTCGGCACAATGTTCGGCTGGGGGTCGAACTGGGAGCCCGTGGGAGTCTTGCTCCCTTTGCACCCAGGGTCCGGAAGGTCGCCTTGAGGCGCCTCCAGGACTACCTCCCCTCGGCCCGGTGCCTACTGAGACAACACCTCAATGTTGTCCGTAGGGCGAGGGGTGGAGGCGGTCGGAAGAGAACCGCTACTCATATCCGATGGGTCCAAAGAACCGTCCGACGAAGATAAGTCGATACGGGCTCGGGACGGACTGCATAATCATGTTCGGCGTTAGGTGAAGCAGTGCAATAGAAATATATCGAATTACTATGGTATCCGGATACTTACGACTTCGCCAGGGGCTTGTCCCTGGGCAACCGCTCATCGTCGCTATAGGCGGCGGTCGTGGAGCAGTCCGGAAGGAGGGTCCTTCTCTTCTTGACCCTTCGGCCTCCCTGGTTGGGGCGGCCTTCCTTTTCTTATCTCCCCCGGTTGGGGGGGGGGGGACTTTCCTCCTCCTCCTCCTCGTTTTCGTGGGAGGAGTGCGCCTCGGAGTGTTCGGACGATGAGTCCAACATGACCGCGCGCCGGAGACCCTTTTGGGTCCCCGTGGTCTTCTTGGTCTTCTTCTCCGGCACCTCATAAGGTGCCGGAACCAGCATCTCCGTTAGGAGAGCATCCGCTGGATCTTCAAGGTGGGGCTGGATACCAATCTGCTCCGCTATCTCCACCCAGTCTTGTTAAAGGCATGGAAGCTTAGATCCCGCACATAATTAAAATGGGGAAAATAAATACCCTGTAAGGTATAAAGAACTTCTTGGTGGCATGGCGCCGGCGCTGAGTCCATGATCTTGATGAGGAAGGAGGCACCTCGGCGCCCTTGAACAACACCTTCCAGACGTCCTTGTGCATCGTCTCAAAGAGCTCGCACAGAGTCTGGTGCTTGGCCGGGTTGAACTCCCACAAATTGAATGCCTGTTGTTGACACGGGAGGATCCGGCGGAAGAGCATGACCTGGACCACATTAACGAGCTTGATTTTCTTGTTCATCATGTTTTTGATGTAGGTCTGGAGTCCGGTCAGCTCTACCGTGTTACTCCAGGACAGGCCCTTCTCTTTCCAGGAGGTGAGCCGCATGGGGATTCCAGATCGGAACTCGGGGGCCGCCACCCAGTTGGTGTCGCGTGGCTCGATGATGTAGAACCACCCCGATTGCCACCCCTTTATGGTCTCCACATAGGAGCCCTCGAGCCATGTGACGTTGGGCATTTTTCCCACCATGGCGCCTCCGCATTCCGCTTGCTGGCCGCCTACTACCTTCGGTTTAACATTGAAGGTCTTCAGCCACAGGCCGAAGTGGGGCCGGATGCGAAGGAAGGCCTCGCACACGACGATAAACGCCGAGATGTTGAGGATAAAGTTTGGGGCCAGAGCATGGAAATTCAGCCCATAGTAAAACATGAGGCCACGGACGAACGGGTGGAGGGGAAATCCCAGTCCGCGGACGAAGTGGGTGAGAAAAACTACCCTCTCATGAGATTCCGGGGTAGGGACGATTTTCCCCGTGTTGGGCAGCCGATGCGCGATATCCGCGGCCAAGTATCCGTCTCCCCGCAGCTTTTTGATGTCCTCCTCCGTGACGGAGGATTTCAACCACTTGCCTCCCGCTCCGGACATGCTTGGAACGGTTTGAGGAGAAAGGCGCAAACTTGGGTGTTGGAGCTCGAGTGCGCGAGAATGGATGAGCAAGGAGGAAGAAGGCGTGGGTGAAAATGGTGGACCCTTATCCCTTTATAAAGGCGGACAAAGCTATACGCCCCCACCTGCCTAGTAAACTCGCTTATTCCCCAAGCGCCGTAATTGATGGCGCGGTTGGGTTACCCACGTCCGTATTGATGAGAATCCCGTGATAAGGGGACACGATCTCTGCTTCGACAAGACGTGCCAAAAAAACCTCCTCGCAATATGCGCCGAGGCTGGTTGAGAAAAACGGTTCGAATAATGATCGCGCCGTGGTGTGATGTCATGCTATCGAGTGTGTCAGCAGATTAGATTTGTGGAAGTATTATTCTCTCTATGGCGGTACGTGGAATTTGTTTTGCAGAGCCGGACACTATCCTTGTGTTCAAAATCTTCTATGGAGTCTTCGGAGGAGGAACCCGCCTTGCAATGCCGAAGAAAAACTGCGCGCCGGACTCATCGTCATTGAAGCCTGGTTCAGGGGCTACTGAGGGAGTCCTGGATTAGGGGGTGTCCGGACAACCGGACTATATCCTTTGGCCGGACTGTTAGACTATGAAGATACAAGATTGAAGACTTCGTCCCGTGTCCGGATGGGACTCTCCTTGGCGTGGAAGGCAAGCTTGGCAATACAGATATGTAGATCTCCTCCCTTGTAACCGACTCTGTGTAACCCTAGCCCTCTCCGGTGTCTATATAAACTAGAGGGTTTAGTCCGTAGGACAACAACAATCATACCATAGGCTAGCTCCTAGGGTTTAGCATCTACGATTTCTTGGTAGATCAACTCTTGTAATACTCATATCATCAAGATCAATCAAGCAGGAAGTAGGGTATTACCTCCATCGAGAGGGCCCGAACCTGGGTAAACATCGTGTCCCCTGCCTCCTATTACCATCCGCCTTAGATACACTGTTCGGGACCCCCTACCCGAGATCCGCCGGTTTTGACACCGACAGTCGCCGTCGTCATCATCAACCATCCTCCATCACCAATTTCATGGTGCTCATCGCCGTGCGTGAGTAATTCCATCGTAGGTAGGCTTGCTGGACGGTGATGGGTTGGATGAGATTTATCATGTAATCGAGTTAGTTTTGTTAGGGTTTGATCCCTAGTATCCACTATGTTCTGAGATTGATGTTGCTATGACTTTGCTATGCTTAATGCTTGTCACTAAGGCCCGAGTGCCATGATTTCGGATCTGAACCTATTATGTTTTCATGAATATATGTGAATTCTTGATCCTATCTTGCAAGTCAATAGTCACCTACTATGTGTTATGATCCGGCAACCCGGAAGTGACAATAATCGGGACCACTCCCGGTGATGACCATAGTTTGAGGAGTTCATGTATTCACTAAGTGTTAATGCTTTGGTCCGGTACTCTATTAAAAGGAGGCCTTAATATCACTTAGTTTCCTTTAGGACCCCGCTGCCACGGGAGGGTAGGACAAAAGATGGCATGCAAGTTCTTTTCCATAAGCACGTATGACTATATTCGGAATACATGCCTACATTACATTGATGAATTGGAGCTAGTTCTGTGTCACCCTATGTTATAACTATTGCATGAGGAATCGCATCCAGCATAATTATCCATAACTGATCCAATGCCTATGAGCTTTTCACATATTGTTCTCCGCTTAGTTACTTTGTCGTTGCCACTGTTACCATTACTACAAAACTATCATTGTTACTTTTATCACCGTTACCGCTACTATCGTACTACTTTGCTTCTAAATACTTTGCTGCAGATATTAAGTTATCCAGGTGTGGTGGAATTGACAACTCAACTGCTAATACTTGAGAATATTCTTTGGCTCCCCTTGTGTCGCATCAATAAATTTGGGTTGAATACTCTACCCTCGAAAACTGTTGCGATCCACTATACTTGTGGGTTATCAATTAGTACCATGACATACAAACAAAACTTGGCTATAAAATTAGTTAGTACACAAGATTGCTATTTGTTTGAAGTTAAACCAGTTCAACAGAGACAAATGATGTATTGAGAAGCAATTAGACAGAGAGAGATGTCCTACTGAAAAGCAATTTGAGAGAGAAAGTAGTGCCAAGCACATGCACATGCGCATGCGTGGTTCTTGGTGGCATCCACGAATCAGTTTTTTAAGCGAGTAATGCATGGGGCAGCTGTTCCACTGAGAAGCTCTGCACGAGAGACGGGTCGCACCAGCGGTGGCCGGTCATACCCGCCGGCAACAGGGCGACACAGAACTCCTTGCGAGCAATACCTGAACTGCAGGTGGCCGTGTTGGTGAGCGGTCGAGGCGGTTGAAGAAAAAAAATAACAATGCTCGAGTTGCCATCTATAAGGAACAACGAAGATCTGGGCCTGGTGGAATGGGGGTGGGGGCAGGGTCGCATGCATGGTGGAGGCAACCGGGGTCTGAGTCGATCCCCGGGGGCGGATCCACGCGCGTGGGGTGCCGGCGGCAGAGGTGATCGGGGCGTGAGCGGGGCTGGGGCGGGGACGTCAGCTAGCTCCGGTGGTCGGTGGCGTCACCGGATCCAAGCGCGCTGGCGATGGAGGAGTATCACCGGGAGGAGGAGGAGGTAGTGGCAGGGCCGACAGAGGCGCGTGGTCTTCGATGTCGAGGTGGGAGGCAGGCCGGCGACGGGCTCGATTAGGCGGGAATCGAGCGGCGCCGGTTAGAGGGCGGGCGCACGAGGCCAGCGACACCGGTTGGGGCAGGTGCGGTGGTACCTGGCCGACGGGCGTCGGTTAGAGGCGGGTTCGGGCGGCGTGGGGGCGGCAGGGTGCGGGCGATGCCGGTTGCGGCGGATCGATCATGGGTGGGTGGTGGGAAGCGGTCAGGGAAGGTGGGTTGGGCAGGAGGTGTGGAGGAATTTTTCCCTCGGGTTTTTTTTGTCGGGAAGTTCATGTCGCGCCCTTATAGAGGTCATCGTGATCCAAATAACTATTCTGATCCTGGGATTAGAATAGTGCCACTCTCTCTGTCTTTCTCCATATATATATACATACATACATAATACATATATATACTAGTAGGAAGCACGTGCAGTGCACGTGGTGTCGTGATCAAATTGCATTTGTTTCTGTATAAAATAAATCTCTGTTTACGCGATTGATACTACAAAAGCTAGCCACAGAAGATCTTGGAATGGAGTAGTAGTCACCATCACGTGAGGATGCAAGGTGTGCAGGTAGCCGTGCAATGTCTCCATAGTTCCAGAAAAATCCCATCCACCTCGTTTTGGCGCGCGACTGGATGGAGCGAATCTTGGTAAGTACAGCCGTTGGATCACTCGAGTTTGCTATGATAAACGATAGGGATTCACTCCATGGAAGAAATCAACGGCTAGGAAATGCCTCTACTTCAGGATCGATGGCTAATCCAAGTTTAAAATTTTCTATACTATAGTAGTAGATATGTATGTATGTATGTATGTATGTGTGTATGTGTGTATGTGTGTATGTATGTATGTATGTATGTATACTAGCGGGTAGTGCGCGGCGGCACGCCGCGCCTCATTGTTTCATTTGAGAGTTTTCTTTTGCTGAACTGTTGAGAACTGTTGAAAAACAATTGTGCATTCTTATCATCTACTCCCTTCGTTCCTAAATATAAGTCTTTTAATAGATTCCAATAAGTGACTATATACGGAGCAAAATGAGTGAATCTATACTCTAAAATATGTCTACATACATCTGTATGTTGTAGTTTATTTGAAATGTCTAAAAAAACTTATATTTAGGAACGAAGGGAGTATGTCTTTGTGGTGATGTGGTAAACGATCGTTTGCATATTACCATTTGTGTCCTCTGAACTTATTATTGATGTGAGTCAACAATGTTGTGTAAGTAAATTGGAGTGACCTTAGTGTCGTTGAAGGATCTTGAGCAACAAGATCTTTCAACGACAACACCTCTTGTCGCGACGATTAGCCTATCGTCACTAACCTTCCATGTTTCTATTACTATAATTAGTAAGAGAAAAATAAACTAAGGAATGAAGTACCCTGGTCGATATACAATCCAAGTACAATAGCCAATTATTTGACTTGACAAACTCATAAAAGAAGACCAACATGACTACTTGGATATCCAGGGCCTTTTGAAACTTTGAGGGCTTTACTACACTAAAGCTAGACTGAATACATTCGTTTCTTGCAAAAGAATGATACACTGAAATATTGCCACCTAGTAGTGTCGTGCGTGCCGTCGCGCTTGCTGGTAGGTTTTGGTGTAGTTTTTTTTATATAGTATATACTTTTGCATTGTGGTTCATCTTGTTTTAATTTTTAACTTTTCATGTCTTCTATTGGTATATGACTTATTTTATCTAAATCTACCGCATCAAGCACAATGAAGGAGTGAAGAGAAAAATACAAAGACAGCATCACCGGTATTCACAAGTCCAATTTTGAATCACTTCATACAGGTAGAAGTAGAACTTTTAACAAAACGTCTGTTCAAAAGCTGATCCGTACTACTAAAATACACACTACCCAGATTGAAAGTTTTACCCTCTTAGATAAGCTCTACCATCTTAGAGTAGCATATGTTAATTATCTGACCCCCCCCCCCCTGTTAGCTCAATAGTTGTAGCAAGTTCCAACATTCAAATGGCAAAGTTTTTGGTTGGTGTGTTACCCCTATCAGTGTACTCTGTGAAGTAGATTAATTTTATGAGAGGTTCCTCAGAAAATACAGTTGTATTGCTGAACTCTGCCTTCCCATTGTCCTCTAGGAAATTCCATCTTTCTAGCATACATTCAACAAATAAGAAGGATATAATCAGATCTTCTAAAAGGCAATTATAGTACTAATCATAAATTGGGAGCTTCCTAACATAGGTAGTACAATTATACGACCAAACTGAGATGAATACAGAAGTTCACATGTCCAAGACATTGCAAGTATTCTTACACAAAAGTATCAAGTATCATTCCAATATCTAGCATAGCAGCAAATCTGTTGATCAAATACCGAGGTGATTGTGCAGATCTGCAAGCTTATAGAAACAATCGTGAGCATTTATACTAACATATAAATAATCTACCGGTACATATTCCACTTCCCAGTTTGCAACTTCCCAAGAAGAACAAAGCTGTAACCCTGCACTGAAGAAGCTATGTAAATTGAATTAACAATAACAGTTTATTCCTAACAACATGTCCTGGTACTTTATCAGAAACTTCATGGCAACAAAAAGCAAGGCAAGAAGAAAAGTAGTGGAGCACCGGTTGCTTCAAGGCTCACTGATGATGTTCATAGCAATATGGCACAATAACAGGCTCAAATGGAGAATCGTTAGGAAAATTTTAGAGTTCCAAGGTAAATATTGAGTGTGATTGATAACTGATATACAATGGCCTCATATAGAACTGAACAAAATCTACTGCTGGGAAATTTGTCTAATTGAAAGTATATTTTTCTCATTCAAAGGTAAAAATTTAATGTCCGGAACAGTGTCCTGATAAGTATTGGGGAAAATTTCACGCTTCAAGCAAGACCATGTATGGATAACTCAAGGTGATCCAACAGTCTAGAACAATGGCCTAATGCCCTAATTCTTATGCATTAGGTGCACGAGTGTCAAGAGTGTGGGGATAACTGATTGCTCCTAAACGGCATATGTACCACGGTGCTAGACATATCCATATTTTCAAACCTCTAACGCGTAACAAATACGTAACAAAATAAGACGTGCTCACATGCATAATGGTTTGAGGATGAAAAAACATGCCCTATGTCTCTCCGGGCACGCTCCTTGCTGGCCCTCTCCGCATCCACTTTGTTCGTTCTCCAATTCTGCTCCTCGTGGGCGAGACAACCGAGGTGGAAGTGGAAGGACGCAACAAGGTAGAGGAAGAACAGAGGGAACCCACATCATTGGGGCTGGCTGACCGCCGGTTGCAGGTCAACTTCTGGGACCGGCGGGCCGCTGGTGCTGCTGGGAGATTGTTGGGGAGCCGCCGCTCTCTCTCGACCCCAGCCGTCGTTGGACTGCCTCCAAGCTGTCCGTTGGCTCCTCGTGAGACGGAGACAAGGAGATTAGCGGCGGGGATGTGACACGGGCAAAGTGGCGATTTCTTCCGTCCACGCCATCCTCTAGATGGCGGGTTCCCTAGCTGCAAAGCTAGGAGGTACGACTGTGGCGATTTCTTCGGAGAGATAATTGGATCGCAAGCAAGAAGATAGGTGGGGGGGAGGAGAGGACCAGGAGGCCAAGCATTTATAGGCGGCCCAAAAGAAACATACAAACGGATTCGACCGGAAAAGCCCGGAAAACCAAAGACCGACCTAGAATTCACTACGTGTCAATCGGAAGAATTGTAGTCAACGGCATGGAGTTGGACGTGGCCACATGCATGGCCCGTGCAGGGGCGCGTGGAACGGGAACCAACCCACGCGAAGCTGCAAGCGCCACGTAAAATTGAATGTGTAGACCAGTGAAAAAATAATGAGCTCTCTAGTAGAACATGCAGACACGCTGCCGAAACAAGAACTGGCAACGCGTCGCGCTCAGAACAGTGGTAAAAATAAATCAAAAAAAACCAGGTAAATGAATCCCTTACGGGCCTAGTATTCTAGTTATATAGGTGGGGGAGGGGAAGCAACCAAGAGGCGCCCCAAGGGTGGCCGCCGGCCCCCTTGGGCTCCTGCCCTTTGCCCCCCTTCCTTGTTTGCTTGCGGGGGGAAGGCACGATGGGGTGGCGCCCCCCCCCCCCCCCCTTTCCTTCCTCTTAGGTGGAGGGAAGGAAAGAGGGGCTAGCCCTCCTCCTTACCATCCATAGGGCCGGCGGCCAAGAGGAGAGGCGCGCCGGCCCCTTGTGGGCTGGTGTGTTCCCCTCTCTTGGCCCATAAGGCCCATTAACCTCCCGGGGCTTCCCGGAACCCCTTTCGGTGATCCGATGACTACCCGATACAATCCGAAATCTTTCTAGTGACCAAATAGCATCGTCCTATATATCAATCTTTACCTCTAGACCATTCTGGAGCTCCTCGTCATGTCTGTGATCTCCCCTGGGACTCCAAACAACATTCGGTCACCAAATCAGATAACTCATATAATACTATATCGTTAACGAACGTTAAGCATGCGGACCCTACGAATTCGAGAATGATGTAGGCATGACCGAGACGCCTCCCCGGTCAATAATAAATAGCGGAACCTGGATGCCCATATTGGTTCCTACATATTCTACGAAGATCTTTATGAAAACATACGCAATTCTCTTTGTCAGTCGATATGCTACTTGCCCGAGATTCGGTCATCGGTATCTTCATACCTAGTTCAATCTAATTACCGGCAAGTCTCTTTAGTTGTTCCGTAATACATCATCTCGTAACTAACTCCTTAGTCACTTTGCTTGCAAGCTTCTTGTGATGTGTATTACCGAGAGGGCCCAGAGATACCTCTCCGATACACGGAGTGACAAATCCCAATCTCAATCCATGCCAACTCAACGAACACCTTCGGAGATACCTATAGAGCATCTTTATGATCACCCAGTCACGTTGTGACTTTTGATAGCACACAAGGCATTCCTCCAGTATCCGGGAGTTGCATGATCTCATGGTCGAAGGAACATGTATTTGACATTAAGAAAGCAGTAGCAATAAACTAAACGATCATATGCTAAGCTAACGGATGGGTCTTGTCCATCACATCATTCTCCTAATGACGTGATCTTGTTATCAAGTGACAACACATGTCCATGGTTAGGAAACCTTAACCATCTTTGATCAACGAGCTAGTCTAGTAGAGGCTCACTAGGGACACGGTATTTTGTTTATGTATCCCCCCATGTATTTAAGTTTCCGGTCAATACAATTCTAGCATGAATAATAAACCTTTATCATGAATAAGGAAATATAATAATAACAACTTTATTATCTCCTCTAGGGCATATTTCCATGAGTCTCCCACTTGCACTAGAGTCAACAATCTAGATTACATAATAATGAATCTAACACCCATGGAGTCTTGGTGCTGGTCATGTTTTGCCTGTGGAAGAGGTTTAGTCAATGGGTCTGCTACATTGAGATTCGTATGTATTTTGCAAATTTCTATGTCTCCATCCTTGATCTTTTCACGAATGGAGTTGAAGCGTCTCTTGATGTGTTTGGTTCCCTTGTGAAACCTGGATTCCTTCGCTAAGGCAATTGCTCCAGTGTTGTCACAAAAGATTTTCATTGGACCCGATGCACTGGGTATTACACCCAGATCGGATATGAACTCCTTCATCCAGACTCCTTCATGTGCTTCTTCCGAAGCAGCTATGTACTCCACTTCACACGTAGATCCCGCCACGACACTTTGCTTGGAACTGCACCAACTAACAGATCCACCATTCAATATAAATATGTATCCGGTTTGTGACTTAGAGTCATCCGATCAGTGTTGAAGCTAGCATCGACGTAACCATTTGCGACGAGCTCTTCGTCACCTCCATAAACGAGAAACATATCCTTGGTTCTTTTCAGGTACTTCAGGCTGTTCTTGACTGCTGTCCAGTGATCCACTCTTGGATTGTTTTGGTACCTCCCTGCCAAACTTATGGCAAGGCACACATCAGGTCTGGTACACAGGATAGCATACATGATAGAACCTATGCTGAGGCATAGGGAATGACTTTCCTTTTCTCTCTATCTTCTGCCGTGGTCGGGCTTTGAGTCTGACTCAATTTCACACCTTGCAACATAGGCAAGAATTCTTTCTTTGACTGGTCCATTTTGAACTTCTTCAGAACTTTGTCAAGGTATGTGCTTTGTGAAAGTCGTATTAAGCATCTTGATCTATCACTATAGATCTTGATGCCCAATATATAAGCAGCTTCACCAAGGTCTTCCGTTAAAAATTCTTATTCAAGTATCCTTTTATGCTATCCAGAAATTCTATATCATTTCCAATCAACAATATGTCATCCACATATAATATCAGAAATGCTACAGAGCTCCCACTCACTTTCTTGTAAATACAGGCTTCATCGTAAGTCTGTATAAAACCATATCATTTCATCACCTTATCAAAGCGTATATTCCAACTCCGAGATGCTTGTACCAGTCCATAGATGGATCGCTGGAGCTTGCACACTTTGTCAGCATCTTTAGGATCAACAAAACCTTCTGGTTGCATCATATGCAACTCTTCTTTAGGAAATCCATTAAGGAATGCAGTTTTGACGTCCATTTGCTAGATTTCATAATCATAAAATGCGGCAATTGCTAACATGATTCAGACAGACTTAAGAATCGCTACGGGCGAGAAAGTCTCATCGTAGTCAACTACTTGAACTTGTCGAAAACCTCTTGAGACAAGTCGAGCTTTGTAGAGAGTGACGTTAGCATCAGCGTCTGTCTTCTTCTTGAAGATCCATTTATTCTTAATGGCTTGCCGATCATCGGGCAAGTCCACCAAAGCCCACACTTTGTTCTCATACATGGATCCTATCTCAGATTTCATGGCCTCAAGCCATTTATCGGAATCTAGGCTCATCATAGCTTCTTCATAGTTCATAGGTTCGCCATGGTCTAATAACATGACTTCCAGGACAGGATTACCATACCACTCTGGTGCGGAACATGTTCTGGTTGACCTACGAGGTTCAGTAGTAACTTGATCTGAAGTTTCATGATCATCATCATTAGCTTCCTCTCTAGTTGGTGTAGGCATCATGGGAACGGTTTTCTTTGACGTGCTACTTTCCAATTTGAGAGAAGGTACAATTACCTCATCAAGTTCTACTTTCCTCCCACTCACTTCTTTCGAGAGAAACTCCTTCTCTAGAAAGGACCCATTCTTGGCAACAAAGATCTTGCCTTCGGATCTGTGGAAGAAGGTATACGCAATAGTTTCCTTATGGTATCCTATGAAGACGCACTTCTCCAATTTGGGTTCGAGCTTATCAGGCTGACGCCTTTTGACATAAGTGTCGCATCCCCAAACTTTAAGAAATGACAACTTAGGTTTCTTGCCAAACCATAGTTCATACAGTGTCGTCTCAACGGATTTAGACGGTGCCCTATTTAACGTGAATGCGACTGTCTCTAATGCATAACCCCAAAACGATAGTGGTAAATCGGTAAGAGACATCATAGAACACACCATATCTACTAAAGCATGGTTACAATGTTCGGACACACCATTACGCTGTGGTGTTCCAGGTGGCGTGAGTTGTAAAAACAATTCCACATAGTTTTAAATGAAGGCCAAACTCGTAACTCAAATATTTACCTCCATGATCAGATCGTATAAACTTTATTTTCTTGTGATGATGATTCTCTACTTCACTCTGAAATTCTTTGAACTTTTCAAATGTTTTAGATTTGTGTTTCATTAAGTAGATATACTCATACCTACTCAAATCATCTGTAAAGGTTAGAAAATAACGATACTCGCCGCATGCTTCAACACTCATCAGACCGCATACATCGGTATGTATTATTTTCAATAAGTCATTAGCTCGCTCCATTGTTCCGAAGAACGGAGTTTTAGTCATCTTGCCCATGAGGCATGGTTTGCAAGTATCAAATGATTCATAATCAAGTGATTCCAAAAGTCTATTCGCATGGAGTTTCTTCATGCACTTTATACCAATATGACCTAAACGGCAGTGCCACAAGTATGTTGCACTATCATTATCAACTTTGCATCTTTTGGCATCAATATTATGAATACTAGATGATACCCCGCGCGTTGCTGCGGAAAATGAAGCTGATAAAAGATTATATAAAGAAAAAAATAAATATTTACTGAAAAAGGTCTGTAGAAATAGTTTAACTATGAATGCTATGTTAGTGTAGTAAAAAAATCAACTACAGTTGATATGTTCGTTACAACATTCTTAATGTGAGGTTACATTATATTGGGCACGAAAAGAAAAGGTGACGGTTCGCAGAGGCGATTGTATAAAGAAGTCAAAGCTGCTAGTTTTCTTCTGATCACGAGAGCTATAATTTAAAGCATGTTTTACTTGCATTTTCTGTTGTAAGTTGCATCTGTAAAAATTCATGTAATAACTCAAAAGACTTATGTAACTAAATTTTTTGTCCAAAGATATACTGAATGGATCTCTATTGAAACACATAGTATGAAGTAGCATGTTAGCATTACTATAATTTTGTTGGCTATTCATCTTTCCATTGAACAGCCACACAAATGAGCAAAGCAATAGTACATGATAGATAAAAAATCTAATTAAATTCCAATTTATCTAGATGTCCAAACTTTACAGTTTATAGTATGGAAAATAGAAATATACTCCCTCTGTATACTTTTATAAGATCTTTTAGATAAGTTTTCTAGCGAGTACCAACTATGGCCGGAAATATTTTGTTACCGGTCTTTCATGTAGAATTCGGTCTTGATCCCATGAAAACCAAGAGACTCAGCAATTGAATATTATACTTATAGTTGTCAACTGAAACTGTCAGAAAAACAATGATTAATACGCGCATCCACTTATATGACATCTGTGTACACTGTACTTGTGGTATTTTCCTAGTGTAGATAAAGAAATCATTAAGCAAGAAACAATATATAGCATAGGGACCAACAAATCTGAAGAAAAGGTAAAATGATCTTACGTCAATTCTGTAATTATCTGATGTGACAAAAAATCACTTGCAGTAATAAGTGGAACTTTAATATTTGTCGCAACTCTATCAGTGCCTCAAATACCATGTACATGATTAATCATATGATGGACACTTTGTTATCTTCTAGAGGCCAATAAATTGTAAGTTGGGAATGGTACAGAATAAAGGGAATACGATGTTACTATACTATAGTGCATTGACCACCGTGGCTTGAGGAAAAAAGTGATACCTCTTGCCAAAGAGATGCAAATAAAGCAATAGGTAGAAATATGTTTCTTAAAATAAGTAAAAAATTATTTACCTTCAACGCTCCTCGTGATCTTCATGAACAAATAAAGCAATATCAAGAATTGTACTCGATCATGAAAAGCTTTGATCTTCAAAAATGAAAAGTTAATCATGTGGGGAAGTCGGCCTTCAAACTCATAGAATCCTCGAAATACTAATCTCTCCATCAATGTTGCCGAGTAGGCTGCGGTGGCGAGCAGATGACCCAATGGAGTGATGGCGAGGCGATGGCCATGGCCAGTTCATGCTGGGCAAGGAGTACCAATATTTGGTCTGTGAGCAGGATGGGGAAGGGATTCATCCGATGAAGACATGGTTCATTGGTATATAATAGGAAGGGGAAAAGGAAGGTGCAAGGAATGGGAAGAGATAAGCATGATATTGAAATAGGAAGAGAAGACAGTGCAGAATTTAAGTCGGACTTTTAGTATACCTCCGTCAGTTTCCCTTTTTTAGATCGCCTCCATCTATTCTCTATGTGGTTCGTTTCTGGTGGGCTTCATGTGAGCCGGAGTAAATGGGCTACATGTTGCAAGTTTTGCCAGTGACAAAAACTGAAAGTACACATGCATGAATAGGACGGGCTACGCTAAAAGGAAAATTGGAACGGACTATTGTTCGTGTCGTGGGATAGTGGGAATTAAATGAAAGTACATAGTGGATGGTAGCTTTAAGAACAAACGAGGCGACGCACCGGTAAAAAACCTTCAATGCTACGTGAGTGTGGAACAGAAAAAATAACAAAGAGATGAAGTGACATGGGTGGAAATTGTTGAGGTGGCTAGTTGATGACGTGGATGGGCTGCATGTTGAGAGAATTGGTGTCAGTGGAGATCAACTTCTTAAGAATGTAAGATGTGTATCACTGCGATCGAGATTTAACAAGAATAGACAATTCATCAAAGGTGCATGACCATAAAAGATATTACTCATATAAATAGAATAACCATTATTCTCTGACTTAAATTTATAACCGTCTTGCAATAAACAAGATCCAGATATAATGTTCATGCTCAACACTGGCACCAAATAACAATTATTGAGGTCTTAAACTAATCTCAAAGGTAGATGTAGAGGTAGCGTGCCGACGGCGATCACATCGACCGTGGAACCATTCCCGACACACATCGTGACCTCGTCCTTAGCCAATCTTCGTTTATTCCGCAGCTCCTGATTCGAGTTACAAATATGAGCAACCGAACCATCAAATACCCAGGCGCTACTACGAGCATTGGTAAGGTACACATCAATAAGATGTATATCAAATATACCTTTGTTCATTTTGCCGTCCTTATCCGCCAAGTATTTGGGGCAGTTCCACTTCCAGTGACCATTCCCTTTGTAGTAGAAACACTCAGTTTCAGGCTTGGGTCCAGCTTTGGGCTTCTTCATGGGAGCGGCAACTTGCTTTCCATTCTTCTTGAAGTTCCCTTTCTTTCCCTTGCCATTTTTCTTGAAACTAGTGGTCTTGTTAACCATCAACACTTGATGCTCCTTCTTGATTTCTACCTCCGCGGCCTTAAGCATTGCGAAGAGCTTGGGAATCATTTTCGTTATCCCTTGCATATTATAGTTCATCACGAAGCCTTTGTAGCTTGGTGGCTGATACATCTCCAACGTATCTATAATTTTTTATTGTTCCACGCTATTATCTGTTTTGGATGTTTAATGGGATTTAATATACCTTTTTATATTATATTTGGGACTAACCTATTAACCGAAGGCCTAGTGCAAATTGCTGTTTTTTTGCCTATTTCAGTGTTTCACAGAAAAGGAATATCAAACGGAATCCAAATGGAATGAAACCTTCGCGAGCATCATTTTTGCAACAAACACAATCCAGGATACTTGGAGTGGACGTCAAGGAAGCAACGAGGTGGCCACGGGGCAGGGAGGCGCGCCCAGGGGGGTAGGCACGCCCCCCAACCTCGTGGGCCCCTCGTAGCTCCACCGACCTACTTCCTTCGCCTATATATACTCATATACCCTAAAAACATCCAGGGGCCACGAAACACTTTTTCCACCGCGGCAACCTTCTGTACCCGTGATATCCCATCTTGGGGCCTTTTCCGGCGCTCCGCCGGAGGGGGAATCGATCACGGAGGGCCTCTACATCAACACCATGGCCTCTCGATGATGTGTGAGTAGTTTACCACAGACCTTCTGGTCCATAGTTATTAGCTATATGGCTTCTTCTCTCTCTTTGGATCTCAATACAAAGTTCTCCTCGATCTTCTTGGAGATCTATTCAATGTGATACTTTTTGCGGTGTGTTTGTCGAGATGCGATGAATTGTGGGTTTATGATCAAGATTGTCTATGAACAATATCTGATTCTTCTCTGAATTCTTATATGCATGATTTGATATCTTTGCAAGTCTCTTCGAATTATCGGTTTAGTTTGGCCTACTAGATTGATCTTTCTTGCAATGGGAGAAGTTCTTAGCTTTGGGTTCAATCTTGCGGTGTCCTTTCCCATTGACAGCAGGGGCAGCAAGGCATGTATTGTATTGTTGCCATCGAGGATAAAAATATGGGGTTTATATCATATTTCTTGAGTTTATTCCTCTACATCATGTCATCTTGCCTAATGCGTTACTCTGTTCTTATGAACTTAATACTCTAGATGCATGCTGGATAGCGGTCGATGTGTGGAGTAATAGTATTAGATGCAGAATCGTTTCGGTCTACTTGACACAGATCTAATGCCTATGTTCATGATCATGCCTAGATATTCTCATAACTATGCGCTTTTCTATCAATTGCTCGACAATAATTTGTTCACCCACCGTAGAATATACTATCTTGAGAGAAGCCACTAGTGAAACCTATGGCCCTCGGGTTTATTTTCCATCATATTAATCTCCCGCCAACGTGCTATTTCTGTCGCCGTTTATTTTGCAATCTTTACTTTTCAATTTATACAACAAAATACCAAAAATATTTATCTTATTATCTTTATCAGATCTCACTTTTGCAAGTGGCCGTGAAGGGATTGACAACCCCTTTATCGCGTTGGTTGCAAGGTTCTTAAATATTTGTGCAGGTACTAGGGATTTCCGTGTAGTCTCCTACTGGATTGATACCTTGGTTCTCAAAAACTGAGGGAAATACTTACGCTACTTTGCTGCATCACCCTTTCCTCTTCAAGGGAAAACCAACGCATGCTCAAGAGGTAGCAAGAAGGATTTCGCACCGCTGTCGGAGATTTGCGCCAAGTCAAGTCAAGATTTGATCTCCCGTCAACTAGCCATTTCTAGCGCCGTTGCCGGGGAGATCTACGCACAAGTCAAGACATACCAAGTACCCATCACAAACTCTTATCCCTTGCATTACGTTATTTGCCATTTGCCTCTCGTTTTCCTCTCCCCCACTTCACCCTTGCCGTTTTATTCGCCCTTTTTCTGTTTGTCTCTTTTTGCTTGCTTCTTGTTTGCTTGTGTGTTGGATTGATTGTTTGTCACGATGGCTCAAGACAATACTAAATTGTGTGACTTTTCCAATACCAACAACAACGATTTTATTAGCACTCCGATTGCTCCTATTACCGATGCTGAATCTTGTGAAATTAATGTTGCTTTGTTGAATCTTGTCATGAAAGATCAATTTTCTGGCCTTCCTAGTGAAGATGCCGCTACCCATCTAAACAAGTTTGTTGATTTGTGCGATATGCAAAAGAATAAAGATGTGGACAATGATGTTGTTAAATTGAAGCTATTTCTGTTTTTGCTTAGAGATCGTGCTAAAACTTGGTTTTCTTCTTTGCCTAAAATAGTATTGATTCATGGAATAAGTGCAAAGATGCTTTTTTCTCTAAGTATTTTCCTCCCGCTAAGATCATCTCTCTTAGAAACGATATCATGAATTTTAAGCAACTTGATCATGAGCATGTTGCACAAGCTTGGGAGAGTATGAAATTAATGATACGTAATTGCCCTACACATGGTTTGAATTTATGGATGATTATACAAATTTTTTATGCTGGATTGAATTTTGCTTCTAGAAATCTTTTAGATTCGGCCGTGGGAGGCACTTTTATGTAAATCACTTTAGGAGAAGCTACTAAACTCCTAGATAATATTATGGTTAATTATTCTCAATGGCACACCGAAAGATCTACTAATAAAAAGGTTCATGCGATTGAAGAGATTAATGTTTTGAGTGGAAAGATGGATGAACTTATGAAATTGTTTGCTAATAAGAGTGTTTCTTCTGATCCTAGTGATATTCCTTTGTCCACTTTGATTGAGAATAATAATGAATCTATTGATGTGAATTTCATTTTCAGGAACAATTTTGGTAACAACGCATATAGAGGAAACTCTAATTCTAGGCCGTTCCCTAGTAATTCCTCTAATAATTATGGTAATTCCTACAACAACTCTTATGGAAATTTTAATAATGAGCCCTCTGATTTTGAGACTAGTGTTAAATAATTTATGATTTCGCAAAAGAATTTCAATGCTTTGCTTGAAGAAAAATTGCATAAGGTTGATGAGTTGGCTAGGAACGTGGATAGAATTTCTCTTGATGTTGATTCTTTGTAACTTAGATCTATTCCACCTAAGCATGATATCAGTGAGTCTCTCAAAGCCATGAGAATTTCCATTGATGATTGTAAAGAAAGAACCGCTAGGATGCGTGCTAAAAAGATTGCTTTGTGAAAGCGTGTTCTTCCAGTTTTCATGACAATAATGATAAAGATCTATAAGTGATCGATGTGTCTCCTATTAAATCTTTGTTTTCTAGTATGAATCTTGATAATGATGGGGCTGGAGATGAGTCAACTTTAGTTAAAAGGCGTTCCAATGATTCAGAGTTTTTAGATCTTGATGCAAAAATTGGTAAAAGTGGGATTGAAGATGTCAAAACTTTAAATAGCAATGAACCCACTATTTTGGATTTCAAGGAATTGAATTATGACAATTGTTCTTTGACAGATTGTATCCCCTTGTTGCAATCCGTGCTAAATTCTCCTCATGCTTATAGCCAAAATAAAGCTTTTATCAAACATATCGTTGATGCTTTAATGCAATCTTATAAAGAAAAACTTGAATTAGAAGTTTCTATCCCTAGAAAACTTTATGAGTGGGAACCTACTATTAAAATTTAGATTAAAGATCATGAATGCTATGCTTTGTGTGATTTGGGTGCTAGTGTTTCCACGATTCCTAAAACTTTGTGTGATGTGTTAGGTTTCCGTGAATTTGATGATTGTTCTTTAAATTTGCAGCTTGCGGACTCCGCCATTAAGAAACCTATGGGAAGGATTAATGATGTTATTATTGTTGCAAATAGGAATTATTAGCCCATAGATTTCATTGTCCTTGATATAGATTGCAATCATACATTTCCTATTATTCTTGGTAGACCTTTCCTTAGAACGATCGGTGCAATTATTGATATGAAAGAAGGAAACATTAGATTCCAATTTCCATTAAGGAAAGGCATGGAACACTTTCCTAGGAAGAAAATTAAATACCTTATGAATCTATTATGAGAGCCACTTATGGATTGCATACCAAAGACGACAATACCTAGATATATTCTTGTTTTTATGCCTAGCTAGGGGCATTAAACGATAGCGATTGTTGGGAGGCAACCCAATTTTATTTTTGTTCCTTGCTTTTTGTTACTTTTTAGTAATAAATAATTCATCTAGCCTCTGGTTAGATGTGGTTTTATGTTTTAATTAGCGTTTGTGCCAAGTAGAACCTTTGGGAAGACTTGGGTGAAGTCTTTGCGATAAACAGAAACTTTAGCGCTCACGAGATTAGCTGCCATTTTTTATTGGAGAGTGCTTTTAGGTTGATTCTTTTTGAAGATGATTAATAGATAAATTCCTCACGTCCACCAATTTATTTCAGAATTTTTGGAGTTCATAAGTTTGCGTTTGATACAGATTACTACAGACTGTTCTGTTTTTGACAGATTCTGTTTTTCGTGTGTTGTTTGCTTATTTTGATGAATCTATGGCTAGTATCGGGGGGTATGAACCATAGAGAAGTTGGAATACAGTAGGTTTAACACCAATATAAATAAAGAATGAGTTCATTACAGTACCTTAAAGTGGTGGTTTGTTTTCTTACACTAACGGAGCTCATGAGATTTTCTGTTGAGTTTTGTGTTGTGAAGTTTTCAAGTTTTGGGTAAAGATTTGATGGATTACGGAATAAGGAGTGGCAAGAGCCTAAGCTTGGGGATGCACAAGGCACCCCAAGGTAAAATTCAAGGACAACCAAATCCTAAGCTTGGGGATGCCCCGGAAGGCATCCCCTCTTTCCTCTTCGTCTATCGGTAACTTTACTCGATGCTATGTTTTTATTCACCACATGATATGTGTTTTGTTTGGAGCGTCTTGTATGATTTGAGTCTTTGAGTTTTAGTTTACCACAATCATCCTTGTTGTACACACCTTTTGGAGAGACACACATGAATCAGAATTTATTAGAATACTCTATGTGCTTCACTTATATCTTTTGAGCTAGATAATTTTGCTCTAGTGCTTCGCTTATATCTTTTAGAGCATGGTGGTGGTTTTATTTTATAGAAATTATTGATCTCTCATGCTTCAATTATATTATTTTGAGATTCCTTTAGAACAGCATGGTAATTTGCTTTGGCTATAAAATTAGTCCTAATAAGATAGGCATCCAAGATAGGTAGAACAAAAACATCCATATAGAGTGCATTGAATACTATGAGAAGTTTGATACTTGATTATTGTTTTGAGATATGAAGATGGTGATATTAGAGTTGTGCTAGTTGAGTAATTGTGAATTTGAGAAATACTTGTGTTGAAATTTGCAAGTCCCGTAGCATGCACGTATGGTAAACCGTTAGTGACAAATTTGAAACATGAGGTGTTCTTTGATTGTCATCCTTAGGAGTGGCGGTCGGGGACGAGCGATGGTCTTTTCCTACCAATCTACCCCCCTAGGAGCATGCACGTAATGCTTGGTTTTTGATGAATTGTAGATTTTTGCAATAAGTATGTGAGTTCTTTATGACTAATGTTGAGTCCATGGATTATACCCACTCTCACCTTTCCATCATTACTAGCCTCTTCGATACCGTGCATTGCCCTTTCTCACCTTGAGAGTTGGTGCAAACTTCGCCGGTGCATCCAAACCCCGTGATATGATACACTCTATCACACATAAACCTCCTTATATCTTCCTCAAAACAGCCACCATACCTACCTATTATGGCATTTCCATAGCCATTCCGAGATATATTGCCATGCAACTTTCCACCGTTTCATTTATTATGATACGCTTCATCATTGTCATGTTGCCTTGCATGATCATGTAGTTGATATTGTATTTGTGGCAAGGCCGCCATGCATAATTTTTCATACATGTCACTCTTGTTTCATTGCCTATCCTGGTACACCGTCGGAGGCACTCATATAGAGTCATATTTTGTTCTAGTATTGAGTTGTAATCATTGAGTTGTAAATAGATAGAAGTGTGATGATCATCATTAATAGAGCATTGTCCCATGAAAAAAAAGAAAGGCCAAATAAAAAAATAAAAAAAGGAAGAAAAAATAAAGGCCAAATAAAAAAGGAAGGCCAAAAAAAAGAGAAAAGAAGGGACAATGCTACTATCCTTTTTCCACACTTGTGCTTCAATGTAGCACCATGATCTTTATGATAGAGAGTCTCTTATTTTGTCATTTTCATATACTAGTGGGAATTTTTCATTATAGAACTTGGCTTGTGTATTCCAACAATGGGCTTCCTCAAATGCCCTAGGTCTTCGTGAGCAAGCAAGTTGGATGCATACCCACTTCGTTTCTTTTGTTGAGATTTCATACATTTATAGCTCTAGTGCATTGGTTGCATGTCAATCCCTACTCCTTGCATTGACATAAATTGATGGGCATCTCCCTAGCCCGTTGATTAGCCGCGTCAATGTGAGACTTTCTCCTGTTTTGTCTTCTCCACATAACCCCCATCATTATATTCTAATCCACCCATAGTGCTATGTCCATGGCTCACGCTCATGTATTGCGTGAAAGTTGAAAAAGTTTGAGAAATACTAAAGTATGAAACAATTACTTGGCTTGTCATCAGGGTTGTGCATGAAGAGAGCATTTTTGTGTGACGAAAATGAAGCATGGCCAAAGAATATGATTTTGTAGGGATGCGCTTTCTTTGGCTATGTTATTTTGAGAAGACATATTTGCTTAGTTATATGCTTGAAGTATTATCATTTTTATGTCAATGTTAAACTTTTATCTTGAATCTTTCGGGTATGAACATTTATGCCACAAGAAATAAAATTACATTGAAAATTATGTTAGGTAGCATTCCACATAAAAAATTCTGTTATTATCATTTACCTACTCGAGGACGAGCAGGAATTAAGCTCGGGGATGCTTGATACGTCTCCAACGTATCTATAATTTTTTATTGTTCCATGCTATTATATTATCTGTTTTGGATGTTTAATGGGCTTTAATATATCTTTTTATATTATATTTGGGACTAACCTATTAACTGAAGGCCCAGTGCAAATTGTTGTTTTTTTGCCTATTTCAGTGTTTCGCAGAAAAGGAATATCAAACGGAATCCAAACGGAATGAAACCTTCGCGAGGATCGTTTTTGGAACAAACGCAATCCAGGAGACTTGGAGTGGACATCAAGGAAGAAACGAGGCAGCCACGAGACAGGGAGGCGTGCCCAGGGGGGTAGGCGTGCCCCCACCCTCGTGGGCCCCTCGTAGCTCCACCGACCTACTTCCTTCGCCTATACTCTTATACCCTGAAAACATCCAGGGGAGCCACAAAACACTTTTTCCACCGCCGCAACCTTCTCGTACCGTGAGATCCCATCTTGGGGCCTTTTCCCGCCTCCACGAGGGGGAATCGATCACGAAGGGCCTCTACATCAACACCATGGCCTCTCCGATGATGTGTGAGTAGTTTACCACAGACCTTCGGGTCCATAGTTATTAGCTAGATGGCTTCTTCTCTCTCTTTGGATCTCAATACAAAGTTCTCCTCGGCCTTCTTGGATATCTATTCGATGTAATACTTTTTGCGGTGTGTTTGTCAAGATCCAATGAATTGTGGGTTTATGGTCAAGATTATCTATGAACAATATTTGATTCTTGAAACTACTTGCAACTCCCGGACAGAGGACAAGGGCGGTTAATAAGTCGAGAGGGTCCATTGATTTCGGGCCGAACGCGTGGTAGTAGCTGTTCATGGATCACAAACACAGAACTCAGTTCTTGAGGACGGTTTGAATGAGACAACCCACCATGTACTCCTACATGGCCTCTCACCGCTACCTTTACCAAAACGTGTTCACACATAGTAGGACATGTTCATCACCATTCCAATTCATCCCCGATGAATCGGACTGACTCAACTCTAAGCGATGGCGGGCATGACAACAAGCATGAATGAGTAGGCACATCAAGGCTCAAACAACTCCTACTCATGCTAGCGGGTTTCATCTATTTACTGTGGCAATGACAGGTCATGCAGAGGAAAGGGGTTCAACTACCGCAGCATGTAACAGTTGAATCATTGTTGTCCTAATGCAATAAAACAGAGCAGGAGCGAGAGAGTGGGATTGTATCGGAATGAACAAGGGGGTTTTGCTTGCCTGACACTTCTGAAGATAGTATAGTTCTTCATCGGTGTCATCAATCTCATCGTCGCAACCACGTCTACCGAGAGGGGACAAATACCGGCAAACAAGGAAGAACACAATCAATGCAATGTAACAATTATGATGCATGATAATGACATGGCAATATGTTGTGATTGGTCTAATGCAACTACAAACAGAGGGGTTTGAGTTGTTTTGAACCAAAGGTTCAACTTCAAACTGAAGTTATGAATTCAAATAGTGCATTATCATGTTTTGATCTAAACAACAAGGTTAAGTTGTTTAAACATGCATGAAACAAGTACAGATGGATAGATTGGATTTTTAAATCATTTTTCATATATAAATCTTTTCATTCTGAGCTATAGATTAATTTCTATGATTTATTGAAGTTTACACTATTTTCTGGAATTTCCTGAATAAGATTAAATCCAGAAAAGTCCATTCTTCGTCGAGATTATGTCTGCACCGCATCGGTGTCAACAAGCGAGTCAAACCTGACCCGATTGGGACCCACCGTCGGTGACATAGTTAGTTAACTAGCTAATTAGGGTTAGTTTAGTGCTAACCTAGGTTTGACTGTATGGGCCCACATGTCGCTGACCGGGGTCAAATCCCTGGTCAAACTGGGTCAAATCGCCGGTGTTTAGCCTCCAGCGACGACCGAATGCGGCGGAGGGCGCGGGTTTCGCGCTCCGGTGACCAAACGGGTGGCGAAGGCATCTACGCGTAGCTGGGAGTGAGCCGCGTCGAGTGGTGGTGGTGGTTGGACTCGGGGTCGCCAGAAACGACGCCGGCGACGAGCTTGGCGGCTGCCGGAGTTCGGGCGAGCTCGAACACGATGCTACGGTGCACGTGGAGGCACGGGGCTAGCTCCTACGAGGCCTACGCGGTGTGGTGAGTGCGTTGGGCATGGTGGTGAGGCCGTTGCGTAGCCGGAGCCACGTCGGCGGCGAGCTCAGGCGGCGGCACGTGCGGGTGTGATCCGTGCAGTCGCTACGGTGGACGACAACAAGAACGGAGAGGGGAAGGAGAGGCAGAAGCAACGGCGGTCATGGTGAGCTAGGCAGCGGGGTCGGGGACGAGCTGGAGCGAATGGGGCGGCGAAGTGGATCTCCGGCGACGGCGAGGCGAAGTGAGGTCAGTGCAGTGGCTCCGGGGCGAACGAGCGCTCGGGGCCTGATGTGCTCGACGAAGCGGACGGTGGCGGAGCTTCTGGACATGGCGGGGCGACGAGGAGGTGACGGTGGCATGATTCAATGACAGTGGCAAGCAGCGTCGGCCATGGTGAGGGAGGGCGAAGGATAGGATTAGGGGGGAAACTGGGGTGTCGGTGAGGTCGGGGCGGCACCGAGGAGGCGTTCGCGGCGTTGAAGCGGTGCCCAAGCGATGCAGACGAGCAGGGTGGTGGCGTGGCGAGCTCGGGCGCGCGGGCGCACACCTCCCTGCCTGGCTGGCAAGAGGAAGCAGGTGACTGGCACTGGGCCAGCACAGTGCTGGGCCGGCCAATGGGCTGCCAGGTGGGCTGCGCCAGGTAAAGTCCTTTCTCTCTCTCTCTCCCTTTTCTATTTGTTTTAGTTTTCTATATTCTGCAAATGTTTTGGCTTTATTAAAATGCCAGAGCACTCTCAAAAATCCTGAAAAATATTTGTGGGCTATGTTTGGATTATTTCCAACAGCCCTCATTTAAATTCAAGATTATTTGGGCACTTAAAATAATTTATAGCATTTAAATGCCCAAATGCAAATAACTTATGATTTAATTCAGTGACCCAAGTTGTCCTAGAAAAATGTGAACCATTTTTGGCAGAGGTTCTAAACCAAGACAAAAATGATGAACATTTTTGAAGGGCATTTCAGGTTCATTGAAAAATACTTTAGTAAACCCTAGTTGAGTTAAGTGGTGCAAGGGGTTTATGCCATCCCCATTTCAAGGTTCAGGAAAAATTAAACATGATGCATCACTCTAATGCAAGCACTGACTAGGGTTGTGACAGAGTTACATCATATGGATCTCCAAGAGACCATTGTATTGAGAATTCAGAGAGTGCCGGTGTACAAAAGTAGGGGCTCTCCTTTTGACCCCTTTACTTGTGCATCGGTCAGAGCTGCAGCCATGGGCCACATAGCGTAAGCAGAGGAGGGAAGCCGGAGGGAAACCAAAGCACAAGGCAAACAAAGCAACGCCAAGACCAGAAGCATAAAAGAGCAAAGGGGGCGAGGTGGACTCCCCCGGCAAGACCCTTGTCGGGGCGGCCTCCGCGGCCCCGGCAAGGTGCTTGCCGGTGCAACTTGCCCAATGCCAGCAGAGCGAGCCACCCTTGAGCCCAAGGGTTCCAAATGTCGCCAACAACTACGTTGGACCCAGGGCTCGGGAGGCACCTTTGTGGTGGCATGCAGATCTTTGTCAAGATCATGAATACATGAGATCAGATGAGAACCAAAAGACGATGACCCTCGGCGGGATTCTAGCCGAGGAAATCCACAAGGCCCCCAGCAAGATCCTTGCCGGGGATGACCGCAGCGCCACGGCAAGACCCTTGCCGAGGGCATCAACAGGGCCACAGCCAGGCCCGCGCCTGCCAAGACTCCACCGCCGTCCCCAATCAGCTGCTAGCTCAACCAGCTGGGCAGGCACCTGCGTGGCGACGGGCGGCCTCTACACCGACCCAGCAAGCACCTGCGTGGTGGCATTGTAGATCTACGTGAAGACTCCACCACCGTGCCACCTCAGCAGCCTTCCTGCCTGCATGGCGATGAACACATCGCTGGCCTGGGCGCGTGTCGAAGCGAGGCAGAGTGGCAACGGACGATACGGGCCTCGTTCCCGTCCCCGATAAAGCTAATGGACACCTAAGTAACGCATTTAATGCGCTTTGTCCTGTAATGCCGGGCGATAAGCTCATGCACTGTACACCTTTCCACCTCCTGTGTGCCACTGTGGCAACCCCTTTTGCCTATAAAAGGAGGCCCAAGGCGACCAGGAGAAGGATTCGGCTCCTTGGAACTACGCAGCCACCGTAGCTAGTTCGAGAGCTCAAGAACACTCTGAAATACACACCAAAGCAGGACTAGGGTATTACGCATCCTCGCGGCCCGAACCTGGGTAAACGATCCTTGTGCTAGGTCCTAAACCTGCTCTTGTCACAACCCCGCGCCCGCCAACCGTAGAAGGGATTCCAGTGATCCCATAGGTGTTGTTTCCCCGATAGAGAGAGAGAGAGAGAGATGAAGCCATCTAGCTACTAACTACGGACCCGAAGGTCTACAAAGAACTACTCACGCATCATCAGAGAGGCACCAATGGAGGTGGTGAACCCTATCCGTGATGGTGTCTAGATTGGATCTGGTGGTTCTGGACTCTGCGGCAACTGGATGAATATTTTGTCGACTCCCCTAGGGTTTTGGGAATATTGGGGTATTTATAGAGCAAAGAGGCGGCCCGGGGGCGCCCGAGGTGGGCACAACCTACCAGGGCGCGCCTGGGCCTCCTGGCGCACCCTGGTGGGTTCTGCCCCCCTCTGGGCACCCCCCCAGGCACAGCCAGGGCCCATTATGTTCCTTCTGGTCCCAAAAAATTCTCCGCAAAGTTTCGTTGCATTTGGACTCCGTCTGATATTGATTTCCTGCGATGTAAAGAACATGCAGAAAACAACAACTAGCACGTGGCACCATGTCTTTTTTTTGCGAAGGACACTTTGCACTATGTCAATAGGTTAGTACCAAAAAATGATATAAAATGACTATAAAATGATTATAAAACATCCAAGATTAATAATATAACATCATGGAACAATAAAAAATTATAGATACGTTGGAGACGACAAGATCCCCAGCTTAACTCCTACTCGTCCTCGAGTAGGTAAGTGATAAAAACAGAATTTTTGATGTGGAATGCTGCCTAACATGTCATATCATATCCTTTTCTTTATAGCATGGACATTTGGACTTTTATGTGATTCAAAGCAATAGTCTAGTTTTGACATGATAATTTAAATACTCGAGCATATCAACAAGCAACCATGTCATTCAAAATATCAACGCTTAAGAAAGCTATCCCTAGCCCATCATGCTCAACCATTGATCCCTTCAATATGGAACACACTCGAATATTAGCTACACCCAATACTTAAGTACGATCATATTGCCTCCTAGTTGGTGCTTTTGTAAGAGAAGATGGAGACTCAAATTCAAAATAAAAATTGCATAAAGTAAAAGAAAGGCCCTTCGCAGAGGGAAGTAGGGATTTTTAGAGGTGCCAGAGCTCAAAGCGAGAAAATTAGAGATAAAAGCATTTTGGGAGGTGTATCCATGCCACCAACGAAAATGACTTAGAGTTCCCAACACTTTCCATGCTAGATATATCATAGGCGGTTCCCAAACAGAAAATAATGTTTATTCCTTTTTCCACCATACATTCACTTTCCATGGCTAGCCATATCCACGGTTGGCCTCCATACCAACACTTTCCAAGGAATTTATTATTTGACAACATAAAGTAAATTCATTTTTTCATTTTGGGACTGGGCATCCCTAAAACCTTTGCCTTACTCTCGTGTAATGACAAGTGAATAAACACTCATCGTGAGAATAACACATCCAACATGGAAAATATTAGCCACCCCTCACCGCTACGCAAGCGAAACGAACACACAAAAGAGAAGTTTATTTTGAAAATTAGAGATGGCACATGCAAATTTGCTTAGAACGGCAAAAGAATACCGCATATAGGTAGATATAGTGGACTCATGTGGCAAAACTGGTTTAAAGGGTTTTGGATGCACAAGTAGAGATCATACTTAGTGCAAAATGAAGGCTAGCAAAAGATTGAGAAGCGACCAACCAAGAAACAAATAATCTCATAAGTAAGAATTAAGCATAATTAACATCGAATAATGCACCACAAGTAGGATATAATTTCATTGCATAACTATTGACTTTCGTACTTGCATAGGGAATCCCAAACCTTAACACCAATATTCTTACTAAAGCATAATTACTCATCAACATAACTCACATATCACATCATCATATCTCAAAACTATTACTAAGAATCAAGTTTATTTTGTCCAATGATCTTCATGAAAGTTTTTATTATATCCTTCTTGGATATCTATCACTTTGGGACTAATTTTCATGTGTTGCTTTTCATAAGCTCAAACATATATAAGTGAAGATCACGAGCATAATTCTTCTTTCTTTCTCTCAAAATAATTCAAGTGAAGCAAGAGAGAATTTCTTGAAAATTTTACTAACTCTCAAATAAATCTAAGTGAAGCAAGAGATCATTTATTCAAAAATACTAAAGCACACTGTGCTAAAAAAGAATATAAGTGAAGCACTGATACGTCTCCAATGTATCTATAATTTTTAATTGCTCCATGCTATATTATCTACTCCTTTGGACATTATTGGGCTTTATTTTCCACTTTTATATTATTTTTTGGGACTAACCTATTAACCAGAGGCCCAGCCCAGAATTGCTGTTTTTTTTGCCTATTTCTGAGTTTTGCAGAAACGGAATATCAAACGGAGTCCAAACGGAATGAAACCTTCAGGAACGTGATTTTCTCACTGAACGTGACCCAGGAGACTTGGACCCTAAGTCAAGGAAGCTTCGAGGTGGGCACGAGGTAGGGCGCGCCCCCCTGTGAGCGCCCTCCACCCTCGTGGGCCCCACCTTGCTCCACCGACGTACTTCTTCCTCCTATATACCTACGTACCCCCAAACGATCAGATACGGAGCCAAAAACCTAAATCCAATGCCGTGCTCAAGAGGTAGCAAGAAGAATTTCGGGCGCCGTTGCCGGGGAGTCTACGCAAAAGTCAACATACCAAGTACCCATCACAATCCATTATCTCCCGCATTACATTATTTGCCATTTGCCTCTCGTTTTCCTCTCCCCCACTTCACCCTTGCCATTTTATTTGCCCTCTCTTTCTCCGTTTGCCTTTTTCTCGCTTGCTTGTCGTTATGTCTGAATTTGGGGAAATTATTGCCGATATGGACAATAATAATATCATAGAAATTCTGACGCCCCTGCTGAAGAACCCCCTACCTTGCATACAAAAAGATTTCGAATTGGTAGTGGTAATATTATTGGAAAAGGAGTTATTCAAGATTTCTTTACTTGTGCCGGTGCTTTGCCTTCTATGGGCGGTTCTATTCTTCTAGAACTAGTAGTCTTGCGGACGCTATTGCCATGCTTATAGTTGAACTTGAAAGGCAATTTATGCACATGCATCCTTGCATACAAAGAATTTTCTTAGAATTCTCTAATATTGAGCATTCTTCTGGTAAGCGTGCCGCCACTATCTTTTTGGCTCAAGAGTTTAGATTTATAATTAAAGATGCCAAAGAAATTTTTGCGCATTATAGGGTAGATGCTAGTCATCCTCCCATTGAAGATATCCTTTTTAATCAAGAAGACATGATGCGTTTACAATCTTTAGATCATATTGCTTATAATGAAAATCTTAGGAAAAAGGTTCCTGCCGATGTCCTAGTTGATAGAATTTCCGAGCTTAATGATGATTTTGCTATTCAGAATAATGGACTAGGTTTTCCTCTTGAACGAAGGCTTGTGACTTCTTGCCAAAAGAATGCTCTTAATGATGAATTGGTTGTATAATACAAAGGGCCTAGGGAGGAACCCATACCTCCCGAGATTGCTCTTGGGGACTTTTGTCCCATTAAATTTAGCCCTTTTGATTATTTTTGCTTGCCTCAAAGAAAACTTGCTGCTGAACGTAGAGAATATGAGAGAATTTTTCATGATTTGCCATATCACTATTATGGCAATACCTAGATCTATCCTTGCTTTTATGCCTAGCTAGGGGCGTTAAACGAGAGCGCTTGTTGGGAGGCAACCCAATTTTATTTTTAGTTTTTTTTTGCTTTTGCTTCTGTTTAGGAATAAATCTTTGTTGTAGCCTCTGGTTAGATGTGTTTTTATGTTTTAGTTAGTGTTTGTGCCAAGTTAAACCTATAGGATCTTCTTTGATGATAGTTATTTGATCTTGCTGTAATTTCCAGAAACTTTCTGTTCACGAAAACAATTGTTAAAAATCACCAGAACGTGATAAAATAGTGATTCCATTTGCTGCTGATCAATAAACAAATTTCCTAGGTCTTCCTATTTTGGCTGATTTTTTGGAGTTCAAGAAGTTTGCGTTAGTTACAGATTACTAAAGACTGTTCTCTTTTTGACAGATTCTGTTTTTCGTGTGTTGTTTGCTTATTTTGATGAATCAATGGCTAGTAAAATAGTTTATAAACCATAGAGAAGTTGGAATACAGTATGTTTAACACCAATATAAATAAAGAATGAGTTCATTACAGTGCCTTGAAGTGGTATTTTGTTTTCTTTCGCAAACAGAGCTCACGAGATTTCTGTTGAGTTTTGTGGTGTGAAGTTTCCAAGTTTTGGGTGAAATCTTTTGATGCATTGTGGAACAAGGAGTGGCAAGAGCCTAAGCTTGGGTATGCCCATGGCACTCCCAAGATAATCTAAGGACACCAAAGAGTCAAAGCTTTGGGATGCCCCGGAAGGCATCCCCTCTTTCGTCTACTTCCATCGGTAACTTTACTTGGAGCTATATTTTTATTCACCACATGATATGTGTTTTGATTGGAGCGTCTTGTATGATTTGAGTCTTTGCTTTTTGGTTTATCACAGTCATCCTTGATGTACACACCTTTTGAGAGAGCCACACATGAATTGAATTTGTTAGAATACTCTTTGTGCTTCACTTATATCTTTTGAGCTATATAGTTTTGCTCTAGTGCTTCACTTATATCTTTTAGAGCACGGTGGTGGATTTGTTTTAAAGAAACTATTGATATCTCATGCTTCACTTATATTATTTTGAGAGCCTTAAATAGCATGGTAATTCGCTTAATAATCTTAATATGCTTGGTATTCAAGATTTGTAAATCTTTCTTTTGAGTGTGTTGGATACTAAGAAAAGTTTGATGCTTGATGATTGTTTTGAGATATGGAGGTGATAATATCAAAGTCGTGCTAGTTGAGTAGTTGTGAATTTGAGAAATGCTTGTGTTGAAGTTTGCAAGTCCCGTAGCATTCGCGTATGGTAAACGTTATGTAACAAATTTGAAACATCGTGTGTTCTTTGATTGTCCTCCTTATGAGTGGCGGTCGGGGACGGCGATGGTCTTTTCCTACCAATCTATCCCCTAGGAGCATGCGCGTAGTGCTTGGTTTTGATGGCTTGTAGATTTTTGCAATAAGTATGTGAGTTCTTTATGAGTAATGTTGAGTCCATGGATTATACGCACTCTCACCCTTCCATCATTGCTAGCCTCTTGATGCACTGCATTGCCCTTTCTCACATTGAGAGTTGGTGCAAACTTCGCCGGTGCATCCAAACCCCGTGATATGATACGCTCTTTCACACATCAACCTCCTTATATCTTCCTCAAAACAGCCACCATACCTACCTATTATGCCATTTCCATAGCCATTCCGAGATATATTGCCATACAACTTTCCACCATTCCGTTCATCATGACACATTCATCATTGTCATATTGCTTAGCATGATCATGTAGTTGGCATTGTATTTGTGGCAAAGCCACCGTTCATAATTCTTTCATACATGTCACACTTGATTCATTGCATATCCTGCACACCACGGAGGCATTCATATAGAGTCATACTTTGTTCTAGTATCGAGTTGTAATCATTGAGTTGTAAATAAATAGAAGTGTGATGATCATCATTTAATAGAGCATTGTCCCAAAAAAGAGAGAAAGGCCAAAGAAAAAAAGAAGGCCCAAAAAAGGGCAATGCTACTATCCTTTTTCCACACTTGTGCTTCAACGTAGCACCATAATCTTCATGATAGAGAGTCTCTTGTTTTGTCACTTTTATATACTAGTGGGAATTTTTCATTATAGAACTTGTCTTGTATATTCCAACAATGGGCCTCCTCAAGTGCCCTACGTCTTCGTGAGCAAGCAAGTTGGATGCACACCCACTTAGTTTCTTTTGTTGATCTTTCATTCATTTATAGCTCTAGTGCATCTGTTGCATGGCAATCCCTACTCCTTGCATTAACATCAATCGATGGGCATCTCCATAGCCCATTGGTTAGCCTCGTTGATGTGAGACTTTCTCCTTTTTTGTCTTCTCCACATAACCCCCATCATTATATTCTATTCCACCCATAGTGCCATATCCATGGCTCATGCTCATGTATTGCGTGAAAGTTTATAAAGTTTGAGATTACTAAAGTATGAAACAATTGCTTGGCTTGTCATCGAGGTTGTGCATGATGAGAGCATTCTTGTGTGACAAAAATGGAGCATGACTAAACTATATGATTTTGTAGGGATGAACTTCATTTGGTCATGTTATTTTGAGAAGACATAATTGCTTAGTTAGTATGCTTGAAGTATTATTATTTTTATGTCAATATGAACTTTTGTCTTGAATCTTTCGGATCTGAATATTCATACCACAATTAAGAAGAGTTACATTGAAATTATGCCAAGTAGCACTCCGCATCAAAAATTCCGTTTTTATCATTTACATACTCGAGGACGAGCAGGAATTAAGCTTGGGGATGCCTGATACGTCTCCAATGTATCTATAATTTTTGATTGCTCCATGCTATATTATCTACTGTTTTGGACATTATTGGGCTTTATTTTCCACTTTTATATTATTTTTTGGGACTAACCTATTAACCGGAGGCCCAGCCCAGAATTGCTGTTTTTTGCCTATTTGAGTTTTGCGTAAATGTAATATCAAACGGAGTCCAAACGGAATGAAACCTTCGAACGTGATTTTCTCACCGAACGTGACCCAGGAGACTTGGACCCTAAGTCAAGGCAGCTTCGGGGTGGGCACGAGGTAGGGCGCGCCCCCCCAGGCGCGCCCTCCACCCTCGTGGGCCCCACCTTGCTCCACCGACGTACTTCTTCCTCCTATATATACCTACGTACCCCCATACGATCAGATACGGAGCCAAAAACCTAAATCCAACGCAGTGCTCAAGAGGTAGCAAGCACTAGAGCAAGTCAGCTCATAAAAATTTAAGTGAAGCATAGAGAGCAATTAACACAAAATAAAACAAGCAAAGACTCATATCATACAAGATGCTCCAAGCAAAACACATATCATGTGACGAATAAAAATATAGCTTCGAGTAAAATACCGATGGCCGTTGGAAGAAAGAGGGGATGCCACTCGGGGGCATCCCCAAGCTTAGTCGGTTGCTCATTTTTGGATAATAGCATGGGATGCCGGGGCATCCCCAAGCTTAGGCTCTTCTATCCTTTATTCCTTCATCCATCGTAAGATAATCCAAAACATGAAAACATCAATCACACAAAACTCAACAAAACCTTCATGAGTTCTGTTAGTAAAAGAAAGCAAATCACTACTATAAGTACTGTACCAAACCAATTTGTATTTTGTTTTTGCATTACATCTACTGTATTCCAATTTTTCTATGGCAAAAACTCATCAAAGAAAACCATAGAGCCATCAAAATAAGCACACAACACAAAGAAAACAGAATCTATCAAAACAGAACAGTCTTTAGCAATCTGACTATTTCGGAAACTTCTGGACCTCCAAAAATTCTGAAAAACTAGGATGACCTGTGTAATTTGTACTCCCTCCGTCCCAAAATTCTTGTCTTAGATTTGTCTAGATGCGGATGTATCAAGTCACGTTTTAGTATTAGCTACATCTGTACCTAGACAAATCTTAGACAAGAACTTTGGGACGGAGGGAGTATATTAATCTTCTGCAAAAAGAATCAGGGCAAAAGCACATTCTGGTAAAAAATGAGAATTGATTTCGTGAGTGCAAAAGTTTCTGTTTTTCAGCAAGATCAAACAACTATCACCCAAGAAGATCCTATTGGTTCTACTTGGCACAAACACTAATTAAAACACAAAAAACACAATCATAACAGTAGCATAATTGTGCAAACACTCAAGAACAGAAAGCAAAAAGCAAAAGTAAATTTTATTCATTGGGTTGCCTCCCAACAAGCACTATAGTTTTACGCCCCTAGCTAGGCATAAATTTTCAATGATGCTCACACAAAAGATAATAATTGAAACACGAAGAGAGCATCATGAAACATATGACAAACACATTTAAGTCTAACATACTTCCAATGCATGGGAATTTTATAACAAAACAAATTATGAAGACAATAAATATATAGCATATGCAAAGGAGATGAATAAAACATTGACAATCTCAACATAACGAGAGGTAATTTAGTAACATGAAAGTTTCCACAACCATATTTTCCTCTCTCATAATAATTACATGTAAGATCATAGGCAAATTCAATGATATAGCTATCACACAAAAATATTCTCTTCATGATCCACATGCATGCAAAGTTGACACTCTTGCAAACTAGTGGGATTATCATCAAACAAATTCATGACCTCTCCAAACCCACTTTCATCAAAATTTTCATAAGAATGAACACTCTCCAAATATGTGGGATTATTTTTATCTAAAGTTGACACTCTTCCAAACCCACTTTCTATATTATCGCAAACATATTCATCATGAAGCTTGAATAAATTTTCAAGATCATAAGAAACATCACCCCAATCATTGATACATCTCCAACATATCTATAATTCTTGATTGTTTCATGATGTTTTATTACCAATCTTGGATGCTTTATAATCATTCTATAGTCATTTTATATCATTTTTTGGTACTAACCTATTGACATAGTGCCAAGTGCCATTTGTTGTTTTTCTCCATGTTTTTTACATCGCAGGAAATCAATATCACACGAAGTCCAAATGCCACGAAACTCCATGATGATTTTTTATGGGCCAAAACGAAGAAGTTGGGCCCTAGTTGCACCTGGGGGGGAGTAGCGAGGAGGGGACAATCCACCCGGGCGCGCCCTGGTGGGTTGTGCCCACCTCGGGTGCCCCCCGGACCGCCTCTTTGCTCTATAAATACCCAAAAAATCCCAGAACCCTAGGGGACTCGACGAAATATTCATCCAGCCGCCGCAGAGTCCAGAACCACCAGATCCAATCTAGACACCATCTCGGATGGGGTTCACCACCTCCATTGGTGCCTCTCCGATGATGCGTGAGTAGTTCTTTGTAGACCTTCAGGTCCGTAGTTAGTAGCTAGATGACTTTCTTTCTCTCGCTGAATTCACAATACAATGGTCTCTTGGATATCCATATGATGTAACTCTTTTTGCGGTGTGTTTGTTGGGATCTGATGAACTTCGAGTTTATGATCAGTTATATCTCTTTATATCCATGAAAGTTATTTGAGTTTCTTTGATCTCTTATATCCTCGTATTTCTTCTCCGATATTTGGGTTTTGTTTGGCCAACTTGATCTATTTATCTTGCAATGGGAAGAGGTGCCCGGTAGTGGGTTCGATCATACGGTGCTTGATCCCAGTGACAGAAATGGAACCGACACGTATGTATCGTTGCTACTAAGGATAAAAAGATGGGATCTATATCTACGCAATAGAAAAACAGATCTTGTCTACATCATGTAATCATTCTTATTGCATTACTCCATTTTTCATGAACTTAATACACTAGATGCATGCTGGATAGCGGTCGATGTGTGGAGTAATAGTAGTAGATGCAGGCAGGAGTCGGTCTACTAATCTTGGACGTGATGCCTATGTAATGATCATTGCCTAGATATCATCATAATTATTTGAAGTTCTATCAATTGCCCAACAGTAATTTGTTTACCCACCGTTTGCTATCTTTCTCGAGAGAAGCCACTAGTGAAAACTACGGCCCCCGGGTCTTCTTTCTCATATATTTGCGTGTGATCTACTTTTCCTTTGCATTTTTATTCAGATCTATTAAACCAAAAATACAAAAATACTTTGCTGCACTTTATTTTATTTGTGATCTATTATTTCAATCTATTACCAATTTTTGGCATCGTTACCCGAAAGGGATTGACAACCCCTTTAACACGTCGGGTTGCGAGGTGTTGTTATTTTTGTGCAGGTGTTGTTCACGTTGCGTTGCTTTGTTCTCCTACTGGTTCGATAACCTTGGTTTCTTCACTGAGGGAAATACCTACCATCGTTGTGTGGCATCATCCCTTCCTCTTTGGGGAAATACCAACGTAGTCCTAGCAGACAGGAGCTTTTCTGGCGCTATAGTCAGAGAGTGATCAAAAGGAATTTCTGGCGCCGTTGCTGGGGAGGATCTTCAACATAACCATGTTCCTAATCACAAATCTCATCTCCTTACAATTTACATTATTTGCCATTTGCCTCTCGTTTTCCTCTCCCCCACTTCACAAAAATTTGCCATTTTATGGAGGCCTCACTTTTTCACCGATCTCTTGTCTCTAGTCCCGATGGCTAGCGTCCCTACTCCTCCTTTGTCACCAGATTTTGAAGTTCTTCACTTCACGCAAAGACAAGGAGAAAATCTGAAAGATGCCTGGTATAGGCTTATGGAATCGTATCGTGTTTCCAATCTAAAGGGGGATGCTAAGGTTTTGCTTCATAATTTTTACATAGGATTAGCTTTGCATCATAGACAACTTCTTGATTTTGCCAACAAAGGAAATTTTATTGAGCTTGATGCAAACGCTGCCTATGAAATTTTGGAAGGAATTTTGGGAATTCCTCCTCAAAAGAAGGGGTTTTCCTTTACCCCTGAGGGAGTTCAAATGTTGGACAAACTTGGTGATTTGCATAAACATATGGTTGAAATATAGAAATATAATGAACCCCTCAAGCACGTCAATGGTAGTATTAATCACATGAATACCTTGATTACTCTTTGCAACAAGCGATTGGATATTTTGGATCTTAAGATGGTTTCTTTTTTGGAGAATTTAGGGAAGCGTAAAGAGCCTCCCGGGTTTGAGAAAACCCTTACAAAAGTTGCCAAAACTTTGGAAGACAAAACTTAGATCCTTGCTTTACGCCTAGCTAAGGGCGTAAAACTATAGCGCTTGTTGGGAGGTAACCCAAAGAATAAAATTTATTTTTGCTTTTTGCTTTCTGTTCTTGAGTGTTAGCACAATTAGGCTACTGTTATGATTGTGTTTTTTTTGTGTTTTAATTAGTGTTTGTGCCAAGTAAAGCCTTTAGGATCTTCTTGGGTGATAGTTGTTTGATCTTGCTGAAAAAAATAGAAACTTTGCGCTCACGAAAATAATTTTCATAGATCACAGTAAAGAGCTTTTGCTCTGATTGTTTCTGGAGAATATTAATATACAAATGACCCTAGTCGTCCTAATTTGGTAGAATTTTTGGAATTCCATAAGTATTCGAACAAATCAGATTACTAGAGATTGTTCTGTTTTGACAGACTCTGTTTTGTTTGTGTTGTGTGCTTATTCTGATGGCTCTATGGTTTTCTTTGATGAGTTTTTCCCATAGAAATGTTGGAATACAGTAGATATAATACAAAAACAAAATATGAGTTGGTTTGATACATCACTTATAGTATTGATTTATTTTTCTTACACTAACGGATCTCACGAAGGTTTTGTTGAGTTTTGTGTGATTGAAGTTTTCAAGTTTTGGGTTATCTTACGATGGATGAAAGAAGGATATTTATTTGTCACATGATATGTGTTTTACTTGGAGTGCCTTGTATGATATGTGTCTTTGCTTGTTTTATTTTGTGTTTTAAGTCATCAAACCTTGCTGGACACACCTATTGAGAGAGCCAAAATTATATAATGACTTGTTAGAATTGCTCCCTGTGCTTCACTTAAATCTTTTATGAGCTAGGATTTGCTCTAGTGCTTCACTTATATCTTTTTGAGCACGGTGTGCTTTGTTATTTTTTAAGAAATGCTCTCTTTCTTCACTTAGATTTATTTGAGAGTTAGTAAAATTTTAAAGAAATTCTCTCTTGCTTCACTTAAATTATTTTGATAGAAAGAAAAAGAATTATGCTCATGATCTTCACTTATATTTGTTTGAGCTTATGAAAAGCAACACATGAAAATTAGTCCCAAAGTGATAGATATCCACGAAGGATAAAGAAAAAGAAAAGAAAAATGTCATGAAGATCATTGGACAAAATAAACTTGATTCTTAGTAATAGTTTTGAGATATGATGATGTGATATGTGAGTTATGTTGATGAGTAATTGTGCTCTAGTAAGAATATTGGTGTTAAGGTTTGTGATTCCCTATGCAAGTACGAAAGTCAATAGTCATGCAATGAAAATTATATCCTACTTGTGGTGCATTATTCAGCGTTAATTATGCTTAATGTTTGCTTATGAGATTATTCGTTTCTTGGTTGGTCGCTTCTCAATCTTTTTTCTAGCCTTCATTTTGGACTAAGTATGACCTCTACTTATGCATCAAAAATCCTTTAAACCAGTTTTACCACATGAGTCCACTATATCTACCTATATGCGGTATTCTTTTCCCGTTCTAAGCAAATTTCCATGTGCCATCTCTAATATTCAAAATAAACTTTTCTTTTGTGTGTTTGTTTCGCTCGAGGAACGGTAACGGGTGGCTAATATTTTCCATGTTGAATGTGTTATTCTCATGATGTGTGTTTATTCACTTGTCATTGCACGGGAGTAAGGAAAAGGTTTTAGGGACGCCCAGTCCTGAAATGCAAAAATGAATTTACTTTATGTTGTCAAATAATAAATTCCTTGGAAAGTGTTGGTATGGACGGCACACGTGGATACGGCTAGCCATGGAAAGTGAAAGAATGGTGGAAAAATGAATAAACTTTATTTTCTGTTTGGGAACCTCCTATGGCATACCTAGCATGGAAAGTGTTTGGAACTCTGAGTCATTTTCGTTGGTGGGATGGATACACCTCCCAAAATGTTTTTATCTCTAATTTTTCGCTTTGACCTCTGGCACCTCTACAAATCCCTACCTCCCTATGCGAAGGGCCTTTCTTTTACTTTATGAAAATTTTATTTTTGAATTTGAGTCTCCATCTTCTCTCATAAAAAGCACCAACTACGCAGCAATATGATCGTACTTAAGTATCTGGTGTAGCTAATATTCGAGTGTGTTTCATGAATGGATCAATGTTTGAGCATGATGGGCTAGGGATAAATTATTTTAGCGTTGATATTTGGAAAGACATGGTTGCTTGTTGATATGCTTGAGTATCCAAATTATTATGTCAAAACTAGACTATTGCATTGAATCACATAAAAGTCCAATTGTCCATGCTATAAAGAAAAGAATATGATATGACATGATAAACAATAGTCCACATCAAAAATTATGTTTTTATTACTTACCTACTCGAGGATGAGCAGGAGTTAAGCTTGGGGATGCTGATACGTCTCCAAATAATTTTTGATTGTTCCATGCTGTTTTATCATCAATCTTGGATGTTTTATAATCATTCTATAGTCATTTTATAGCATTTTTTGGTACTAACCTATTGACATAGTGACAAGTGCGAGTTGCTGTTTTTTTTTCATGTTTTTTACATCGCAAGAAATCAATATCAGACGAAGTCCAAATGCCACGAAACTCCATGATGATTTTTTATGGGCCAAAAGGAAGAAGTTGGGCCCTGGTTGCACATGGGGGGAGTCCCGAGGAGGGGACAACCCACCAGGGCACGCCAGGAGGCCCAGGCGCGCCCTGGTGGTTGTGCCCACCTTGGGTGCCCCCCGGACCACCTATTTGCTCTATAAATACCCCAAAAATCCCAGAACCCTAGGGGACTCGACGAAATATTCATCCAGCCGCCGCAGAGTCCAGAACCACCAGATCCAATCTCGACACCTCTTGGATGGGGTTCACCACCTCCATTGGTGCCTCTCCGATGATGCGTGAGTAGTTCTTTGTAGACCTTCGGGTTCGTAGTTAGTAGCTAGATGGCTTTCTCTCTCTCACTGAATTCTCAATACAATGGTCTCTTGGAGATCGATATGATGTAACTCTTTTTGCGGTGTGTTTGTTGGGATCTGATGAACTTCGAGTTTATGATCAGCTATATCTTTTTATATCCATGAAAGTTATTTGAGTTTCTTTGATCTCTTATATGCTTGATCTCTTATAGCCTCGTATTTCTTCTCCGATATTTGGGTTTTGTTTAGCCAACTTGATCTATTTATCTTGCAATGGGAAGAGGTGCCCGATAGTGGGTTCGATCTTTGCTTGATCCCAAAGGATGAAAGGGAACTGACACATATGTATCGTTGCTACTAATGATAAAAAGAGGGGATCTATATCTACGCAATAGATAAACGGATCTTGTCTACATCATGTCATTGTTCTTATTGCATTACTCCGTTTTCCATGAACTTAATACAGTAGATGCATGCTGGATAGCGGTCGATGTGTGGAGTAATAGTATTAGATGCAGGCAGGAGTCGGTCTACTAATCTTGGACGTGATGCCTATGTAATGATCATTGCCTGGATATTGTCATAATTATTTGAAGTTCTATCAATTGCCCAACAGTAATTTGTTTACCCACCGTTTATTATCTTTCTCGAGAGAAGCCACTAGTGAAACCTACAGCCCTCGGGTCTTCTTTCTCGTATATTTGCTTGCGATCTACTTTTCCTTTGCATTTTTATTCAGATCTATTAAACCAAAATATAAAAATACTTTGCTGCACTTTATTTTATTTGTGATCTATTATTTCAATCTATTACCATTTCCTGGCATTGTTACCCGAAAGGGATTGACAACCCCTTTAACACGTCGGGTTGCGAGGTGTTGTTATTTGTGTGCAGGTGTTGTTTACATTGTGTTGCTTGGTTCTCCTACTGGTTCGATAACCTTGGTTTCTTCACTAAGGGAAATACCTACCATCACTGTACTGCATCATCCCTTCCTCTTTGGGGAAATACCGACGTAGTCCTAGCAGACAGGAGCTTTTCTGGCGCTATAGTCAGAGAGCGATCAATCATGATCATTGCAACAAGTATTGGACATAGCAAAATTAGCATCCCCAAGCTTGGGTTTTGCATATTATTAGCACAATTGGCATTAATAGAATTTATAGTAAAATCATTGCAACCATGTTGTTCATTCAAGGAGCTATCATGAATCACTTCATAAATTTCTTCATCACAGTTTTCGGATTCACGAATCTCAAGCAAAACTTCATAAAGATAATCTAGTGCACTCAATTCACTAGCAATGGGTTCATCAATTTTGGACCTCTTGAAAATATTAGCAAGTGGATGATGATCCATATCAATAGATTTTTAGCAAGCGAAGATTCAAGCAAATAAAAGGCAGATGGCAACACAAGCAAACATGAGATCTGGCGATAAAATGACAAACAAAAAGGGTGAATAAAACGGCAAATTTTTGTGAAGTGGGGGAGAGGAAACCGAGAGGCAAATGTCAAATAATGTAAATTGCGAGGAGATGAGATTTGTGATTAAGAACCTGGTATATGTTGAAGATCCTCCCTGGCAATGGCGCCAAAAATTCCTTTTGATGTCGCTTGAAGCTACGTCGGTATTTTCCCAAAGAGGAAGGGATGATGCAGCACAATGGTGGTAGGTATTTCCCTCGGATATGAAACCAAGGTTATCGAACTAGTAGGAGAACCAAGCAACACAACGTAAACAGCCCATGCACACAGATAACAAATCCTCGCAACCCTATGTGTAAAAGGGGTTGTCAATCCCTTCCGGGGTATGACGCCTCAAGATAGGCAAACGAACGTGAGATAAATTGTAGTAAATTGATAGATCGAACCCCAAATAAAATAAATAGAAATAAAACACAGCAAGGTATTTTTATATTTTTGGTTTAATAGATCTGAAAATAAATGCAAGGAAAAAGTAGATCACAAAGGCAAATATATGAGAAAGAGACCCGGGGGCCTCAGGTTTCACTAGTAGCTTCTCTCGACAAAAATTGCAAACTGTGGGTGAACAAATTACTGTTGGGCAATTGATAGAACTTCAAATACTCATGATGATATCCACGCAATCATCATTATATAGGCATCACGCCCAAGATTAGTAGACCGACTCCTGCCTGCATCTACTACTATTACTCCACACATCGACCACTATCCAGCATGCATCTAGTGTATTAGGTTCATGAAAAAACGGAGTAATGCAATAAGAACGATGACATGATGTAGACAAGATCTATCTATGTAGAGATAGACCCCATCGATTTATCCTTAGTAGCAACGATACATACGTGTCGGTTCCCTTTCTGTCACTGGGATCAAGCACCATAAGATCGAACACACTGAGGGAGTCCTGGATTAGGGGGTCCTCGACAGGGATCATATCCTTTGGTCGGACTGTTGGACTATGAAGATAAAAGATTGAATACTTAATCCCGTGTCCAGATGGGACTCTCCTTGGCATGGAAGGCAAGCTTGGCAATACGGATATGTAGATCTCCTCCCTTGTAACCGACTCTATGTAACCCTAGCCCCTTCCGGGTCTATATAAACCAGAGGGTTTAGTCTGTAGGACAACGACAATCATACCATAGGCTAGCTTCTAGGGTTTAGCCTCTACGATCTCGTGGTACATCAACTCTGGTAATACTCATATCATCAAGTTCAATCAAGCAGGAAGTAGGGTATTACCTCCATCGAGAGGGCCTGAACCTGGGTAAACATCGTGTCCCCCGCCTCCTGTTACCATCCGCCTTAGACGCATGATTCGGGACCCCCTACCCGAGATCCGCCGGTTTTGACACCGACATTGGTGCTTTCATTGAGAGTTCCACTGTGCCGTCACCGTAAGGCTAGATGGCTCCTTCGATCATCGGCAACGATGCGATCCAGGGTGAGGTTTTCCTCCCCGGACAGATCTTTGTATTCGGTGGCTTCGTACTACAGACCAACTCGCTTGGCCATCTGGAGCAGATCGAGAGCTACGCCCCTGGCCATCAGGTCAAGTTTGGAAACTTGAAATATACTGCCAACATCCGCGAAGACTTGATCTTCGACGGATTCGAGCCCATGTCAGGTGCACCGCACAATCACGACGAGCATGACTTAGCTCTGTCGTCGGACAGTGTTCGAAAGATCACAACTGCAACTACTCCGGCCCTCAATCCGGAACAAATTGCGCCATTTGAGGACGGGTGGATGGACCCCGCCACGGAGGCCGCACACTCAGTGGCGATAGAGTTGCATACTGACTTCACCTCCTACGAGACCCGTGTTGCCGAACCGTTGGGTTCGTCCCCGGCCATGGGCTCCGAGCCGTCTGCGTCCGTGCCTATCGAATCCGATTGGGCACCGATCATGGAGTTTACCTCCGCGGATATCTTTCAGCACTCGCCCTTTGGCGATGTGCTAAATTCGTTAAGGTCTCTCTCCTCGTCAGAGACCCTTGGCCGAACTATGTCCGGCTAGAATGGGATGCGGACGACCAAGAAATTCGCTCACCACCCACAACCCACTTAGTAGCCACTATCGAGATTTAACTGACATGCTCGACTTCGGCTCCGAAGACATCAACGGTATGGACGACGATGCAGGAGACGAACAAGAACCACCGCCCACGTATACTGGATCGCCACCTCATCATATGACATATACATGGTGGACACCCCCAAAGAGGGGGATGGCGATAATACAACGGAGGATAATCCCTCCAAGAAGCAATCCAAGAACCTACGTCAGCGGCGCCGCTCTAAGTCCCGCCATAGCAAAAGCCGCGATACCGGCACAAGAGACAATAACGCTCCGGATAGTGCCGAAGACGATGATAATCCCTCGGCCAGACCTCGGCGTGAGGATGAACAAGCTAGCCCTCCGAACAGCAAGCAGACGGAGAATCGAGGATGACAATTACATGCCTCTCTCCGAAGACGAGGTGAGACTCGGCGACGAAGAATTTATCGTGCTCGAGGATCCTGTCGAAAGGTGAGCGCTTCAAGCGCCGCTTATAGCCACAAAGAAACAGCCTCAAGAAAAAGCAACAACAGCTTCGAGCTGATCAAGATCTGCTAGCGGATAGATGGACTGAAGTCCTGGCGGCCGAGGAATACAAACTCGAGCGCCCAACCAAGAGTTACCCAAAGCGCAGGTTGCTACCCCAACTCGAGGAGGAAGCATTGAAACCTACACCACCAGCGTATGATGCGGCTGATCGGCCACCTCGTGGCCGAGACAGAGAGGCATATCAGCCCGAAGTCCATGCTGCACCCCGCCGCCACTCAAACAAAAATACCAAGGCCCGGGGCAACGCGCGGGACCTGTGAGACGTATTGGAAAACAAAGCAAAACATGCAAGATCGATCTACGGATCACAGGGGCGCACCCCAACCCGGGACGATGACTGTCACGCCAGATATACTAAAAGCAAATCCGGCCGGGCCGAATACAGCAGACAAGACTCGTATGAACTGCGTCGTGATATAGCCCGACATAGAGGCGTCGCACACCCCCTATGCTTCTCTGATGAAGTAATGGATCACGAATTCCCAGAGGGTTTTAAACCCGTAAACATTGAATCATATGATGGTACAACAGATCCCACGGTATGGATCGAGGATTTCCTCCTCCACATCCACATGGCTCGCGGTGATGATCTACATGCCATCAAGTACCTCCCACTAAAACTCAAAGGACCAGCTCGACATTGGCTGAATAGCTTGCCGCCAGACTCCATTGGCGCTGGGAGGATTTGGAAGATGCATTCCTTGACAACTTCTGTGGCACTTATGTGCGGCCACCGGATGCCGGCGACTTGAGCCATATAATTTAGCGACCTGTGGAATCGGCCAGAAATTCTCGACCAGGTTCAACTAAGAAAAACCAAATTGTCGATCGTCCGGATGCAGAGGCCTTAGCGGCATTTAAGCATAACATCCGTGACGAGTGGCTCGCCAAAGACCTCGCCAGAGAAGCCGAAGTCTATGGCAACCCTCACGACACTCATGACCCGCTTTTGTGCGGGCGAGGATAGTCATCGGCTCGCGGAACAACACATCAAGAAGTCATGGCAATTCAGATGCCAAAGATAGTAACGGCAGACCACGTCGCAACAGACACAAGCGCCGCAACAACGGTGACAACGCCGAAGACACGGTAATCAATGCCGGATTCAGTGGCTCCAAATCCGGTCAGCGGAAGAAGCCGTTCAAAAGAAGCAACCCAGGTCCGTCCAGTTTGGACCGCATACTCGATCGCTCGTGTCAAATTCACGCCACCCCCGATAAGCCAGCCAATCACACCAACAGAGAATGTTGGGTGTTCAAGCAGGCCCGCAAGTTGAATACCGAAAACAAGGAAAAGGGGCTGCATAGCAACGACGAGGATGAGTCCCGGCCACCGAACATAGGAGGACAGAAGAATTTTCCTCCCCAAGTGAAAACGGTGAACATGATATACGCAACCCATATTCCCAAGAGGGAACGGAAGCGCTCACTAAGGGACGTCTATGCGATGGAGCCAATCGCCCCAAAGTTCAACCCATGGTCTTCTTGCCCGATCACTTTCGATTGTAGGGACCACCCCACTAGTATCCGTCATGGCGGTTCTGCCGCATTGGTCCTTGATCCCATCATTGACGGATTTCACCTCACCCAAGTCCTTATGGATGGTGGCAGCGGCCTGAACCTGCTTTATCAGGATACAATGTGCAAAATGGGTATAGACCCCTCGAGGATCAAACCCACTAAAACCACCTTTAAAGGTGTCATCCCAGGTGTAGTGGCCCGCTACACGGGCTCAATCACACTGAAAGTGGTCTTCGGATCTCCGGACAACTTCCGAAGAGAGGAGTTAGTCTTCGATATCGTCCTGTTCCGCAGCGGCTATCACACACTGCTCGGACGAACCACATTTGCCAGATTCAATGTGGTACCGCATTATGCATACCTCAAGCTCAAAATGCCAGGACCTCGTGGGGTTATAACAGTCAATGGAAACACAGAACGCTCGCTCCGCACAGAGGAGCACACTGCGGCCCTCGCAGCAGAAGCACAAAGCAGCCTTTTAAGGCAAACCGCCAATTCGGCGATAAACACCCCAGATACCTTCAAGCAAGTCCGGAGTAACCTGCAACAGGATCGCCTAGCACGTTCAGAGCTCGCCTAGCAATTCGGCCTCCGTCCTAGTCCCGGTCAAGCGACAAAATCTGTGCCGCGCGTACATAATTACGCACTAAAAATACCATGGGCATAGGCGGGGGCACGGCCAGGACACGCCCCACAATGCGGCTTAACCGCCCCAGGGGTTGTACAACTTTATCATTTTCTCTCTTTCAGGACCTTATTCTCTGGAAGCCCTTTTCGGTAGTCTGATTGCTGGACGCATTACGGGAAGGAAATACCAAGGAGGCAAGAAGCTAAGACGTACAAGGGAATCCCCAGGTGGTCTCTGATAACGATCAAAATACCTGTTTTAAATACCCATACGCAGCTTGCCCTTGGATAGGACATGTCAAATAGTCCTATTTTTTGCTTATTGCACTACTTGTATCCGTACGCTTCGACGTATTATTTAACAACAATGCATAGCATTAGTCTATTATTGCATTACCCTTTCTTTTTTTTTCTCTTGTCTGTTTATTTACGACAAATTGCACCAGACATTCTCCGGTATACCAAGATGCTGTGGGCTTCAGTATACCCCATAAATACGACGTGAGAAGTCCGAACACTTTCGACAGTGCGGCACCCCGAACTTATAGCATTATATGCATCAGCTCCGAATCATGTCTTGGGTCAATAGTTGGGTTTGCCCGGCTCCCATGTTTTGGTACCTTACATTCCGCAATATCTGCTAAGGTAGCACTGGAGAACTCTCGCGATTGTGTCCTGGTTCTTCCGGACGAACACCTCGAGAGAAAGCCAAAACTGACTGTCATGATGAGGCGAGAGCTGGTCACTGTTCGAGAGGTCTCAAGTCCTTAAAGACTTTTTCCGCTTCGGGCGAGGAGTCGGCCTTGCCCGACTTAGGCGTGTATAGCGCCCCAAATTCGGCCTTCCGAATACTAGGGGCTTCGCCAAAATTTAAAATTATAGACTTCTATGGCTAAGTGAGAGTGATAAAGCCTTATAGTCTGATTGCCTGGTTCGTTGTGTTGAACACCTCCTTCGAAGGACCCAAAATTGGGATAAAGAGTGCTCAGGTTTATCCCGAACACCTCAAGATTAGTTACATGGGGGCGTGTTTACCACTAGCCAACTCTCAGATTTTATAAACGGTCGCACAGAAGGTAATATTTTAAATTCACAAGCGTTGCATAGCGCAAATGAACTCGTTTCATATTACACGATCGCATGAGTACATTTATTCAAATATTACATCCTTAGCACATTCCTCCACCACAAAGCGAGCACCCTTCAGGACACTGTCATAATACTTTTCGGGGTGGCGATGCTCCTTGCCTTCCGGCGGCCCCTCCTTCACCAAATTTTTCAAGGTCCACTTCGCCCAGTGCACCTTCGCCCGGGCAAAAGCCCTGCGCGCACCCTCAATGCAGACGGACCGCTTTATGACTTCAAGACGTGAGCAGGCATTCACAAGCCGCCTCACCAGACCGTAGTAGCTATCAGGCAAGGGCTCGCCAGGCCACATCCGGACTATAAGACCCTTCATGGCCTGTTCGACCGCCTTGTGGAGCTCGACCAGTTGCTTCAGCTGGTCGCTCAAGGGCATTGGGTGTTCGGTCCCGTGATATCGAGACCAGAACAACTTCTCCGTCGAGCTCCTCCTCACCCGGTAGAACTCCGCGGCATCCGACACACCTGGAGTAGATCTGCGAACGCTCCTGGAGAGCTCCGAACTCGGGTAAGTAAAAAGAAAGTTTCCTTCACATGCTTGCTTTGCATAATGAATGCCTTACTCGCTGCTATCTTCTTTACCACCTCAATTTCCTGGAGGGCCTTTTGGGCTTCGGCCTTGGCATGTTGTGCGCTTTCGAGGGCCTTCGCAAGCTCGGACCCTTGCGTCTTAGAGTCACGCTCCAAGGACTCGTGTTTTTTGGCGAGAGCCTGGAGCTCTTGCTGCACCTCGCCTACTCGGGCCTCTTGTTTCTCTCGCTCGATGCGCTCCTTGGCCGCTTTGTCTTCGGCCTTGGTTAGCGCCTTCTGCAGGGCCGCCACTTCGGTCGTGGCCCCTGGCACAATTCATGACGATCCTATTATTCCAAAACCAAATTTTTCTTTATAATATACAGAGGGGGTATTACTTACCTTTGTTCTCTTCGATCTGCCTCTTGGTAAGGCCGAGCTCTTCCTTGGACCTCTCAAGGACTCGCTTCAGTGCGGCGACCTCCGCAGTCCATGCGGCAGCGGCCAGCAGTGAAGCCTGAACCTGGGTAATACTCATATCATCAAGATCAATCAAGCAGGAAGTAGGGTATTACCTCCATCGAGAGGGCCCGAACCTGGGTAAACATTGTGTCCCCCGCCTCCTGTTACCATCCGCCTTAAACGCACAATTCGGGACCCCCTACCCGAGATCCGCCGGTTTTGACACCGACATTGGTGCTTTCATTGAGAGTTCCACTGTGTCGTCACCGTAAGGCTTGATGGCTCCTTCTTTCATCGACAACAATGCGATCCAGGGTGAGGTTTCCCTCCCCGGACAGATCTTCGTATTCGTCGGCTTCGCACTGCGGGCCAACTCGCTTGGCCATCTGGAGTAGATCGAGAGCTACGCCCCTGGCCATCAGGTCGGGTTTGGAAACTTGAACTATACTGCCGACATTCGCGGAGACTCGATCTTCGACGGATTCGAACCCATGTTGGGTGCGCGACACAATCATGACAAGCATGACGTAATTCTGCCGTCGGACAGTGTTTGGGAGATCACACCTGCAACTACTTCGGCCCTCAATCCAGAACAGATTGCGCCATCCGAGGACGGGTGGATAGACCCCGTCACGGAGGCCGCATTCTCAGTGGCGATAGAGCCGAATACTGACGTCACCCCTTACGAGAGTCGTGTTGCCGAACCATTGGATTCGTCCATGGCCACGGGCTCCGAGCCGCCTGCGTCCGTGCCTATCGAATCTGACTGGGCACCGATCACGGAGTTTACCTCTGCGGATATCTTTCAGCACTCGCCTTTTGGCGATGCGCTAAATTCATTAAGGTCCTTCTCCTTGTCAGGAGAACCTTGGCCGAACTATGTCCGGCTAGAATGGGATGCGGACGACGAAGAAATTCGCTCCCCACCCACCACCCACTTAGTAGCCACTGTCGACGATTTAACCGACATGCTCGATTTTGACTCCAAAGACACCGACGATATGGACGACGATGCAAGAGATGATCAGGAACCACCGCCTACAGGGCGCTGGACAACCACCTCATCACACGATATATATATATATGGTGGATACACCCAAAGAAAACAATGACGAGGAACGGAAGGATGCAGCGAAGGATAGCTCCCTCGAGAAGCAACCAAAGCGACGGCGTAGGCGCCGCTCCAAATCCCACCTCGGCAAAAACAACGATAACAGCGCAGGAGAAAATAACACCCCGGTCGACTCCAGAGGAAACGATGACCACATTGACCCAGCGATAGAGCAGGATGAACCAGCAAACGGCGAACATAGTTCGGATCCGCTGTCCGAACATGGCAACGCCAAGGATAAAGCTCATCAACCTCCCTCGGGAGAGGAAAACAGTCCGGACGAGGATGCACACGTCATCCCGGAAAGACACTTGGAACAAGAGAACCTCCGTAGAAGGCTCATTGCCACCGCGAGGAGCCTGAAGAAGCAGAAGCAAAGGCTTAAGGCCGCGCAGAATACACTCAACAGTAGATGGAACAAAGTGCTCGACACTAAAGAAAAGTATGCTGGTAGCTACCATACAAAGAGCTATCCAAAGCGCAAGCTGTTGGCTAAGTTCGACGATGAGGCCGTAGAGCCTATACAGCTAAAGAATAAAATGGCTAATCAGCCGGATCGACCACCTCGTGGCCGCGATAGGGCGGCTAATGGGGCCGCTCATAAGTCGACACACGACTTACATGAGGACTCGCGCCAAAAATCCGGTATGACCAGATCCATCTATGGATCTAGGAAGCGCGCTCCAGCACAAAATCAAAACCGAATACTACAACCGTCCGAACGCCACGATACATCCAAATACAGGGGTGCCGCACACCCCCTATGCTTCACCGATGAGGTATTGGATAATGAATTTCCAGAGGGATTCAAGCCCGTGAACATAGAGGCGTACGATGGAACAACAGACCCTAGGGTCTGGATTGAGGACTTCATCCTCCATATCCATATGGCTCGCGGAGACGATCTCCACGCCATTAAATACCTGCCCCTCAAGCTGAAAGGACCAGCTTGGCACTGGTTGAAGAGCCTCCCTAAAAATTGAATAGGAAGTTGGGAGGAGCTTGAGGATGCTTTTAGGGACAATTTTCAAGGGACTTATGTTCAACCTACGGACGTAGACGATTTAAGTCACATAATTCAACAGCCCGGAGAGTCAACCGGAAAGCTTTGGAACAGATTTCTCACTAAGAAGAATCAAATCATCGACCGCCCGGATGCCGAAGCCTTAGCAGCTTTCAAACACAGCGTCCGAGACGAATGGCTCGCCAGACACCTCAGCCAAGAAAAACCAAGGACAATGGCAGCCCTAACAAGCCTTATGACCCTCTTTTGCGCGGGCGAAGATAGCTGGTTGGTCCGTAGTAGCACCAGTGACCCAGGCACATCTGAAATCAGGGATGGTAATGGAAAACCACGACGTAATAAAAGCAAGCGTCGGAATAACGAAGATAGCCCAGACAACACGGCGATAAACGCCGGATTTAGGGGCTCTTGACCCGGTCAGCGGAAAAAGCCTTTCAAAGGCAACAGAGATGGACCGTCCAGCCTAAACAAGATTCTAGACAAACTATGTCAGATTCATGGCACCCCCGATAAACCTGCAAATCACACCCACAGAGAATCTTTGGGTCTTCAAGCGAGCCGGTAAGCTAAACGCCGAACACAAGGGGAGGGAGACACCAAGTGAAGACGAGGACGGGCCTCGCCAGCAAAGCACTGGGGGACAGAAAAAATTCCCACCAGAGGTTAAAACAGTGAACATGATCCACGTGACGAAAAGGAGAAGCAAACATGCACTCCGAGGCACACTTACCGTAGAGCCCGTCACCCCTAAGTTCAACCCCTGGTTGGCCTGCCCGATCACTTTTGATCGCAGGGATCACCTGACAAGCATCCGGCACGAAGGATTGGCTGCCTTGATGTTAGACCCAATAATAAACGGATACCATCTCACACGAGTCCTTATGGACGGCGGCAATAGTCTTAATCTGATATATCAGGACACAGTCCACGAAATGGGGATAGACCCGACAAAAACCAGCCACAGTAATACTACCTTCAAGGGAGTAATACCAGGCCCAGAGGCTCACTGCATGGGCTCTCTAGTACTAGAGGTTGTACTCGGTTCTCCCGGCAACTTCCGAAGCGAAAAGTTAACCTTCGACATCGCCTCATTCCGAAGTGGCTATCAAGCACTACTCGGAAGAGCAGCTTTTGCTCGTTTTAATGCAGTACCGCATTACGCTTCTCTCAGGCCTAAGATGCCCGGTCCACGTGGCATCAGCACAATTAGCGGAAATATTGAACGTTCCTTACGCGTGGAAGAATGTGCGACGGCTTTAACAGCCGAACACTAAACGGCCCCTCCAACCAGAATAAATGATCGATCGTCAAGACCGCGGACACGGCTAGACGAGTCCGGCGCATTACTAGTTATAACAGCTTAGATAAACCCGAGATTGGTTTGATGGTTATACCCTCATAGACGGTACCACGGGCTTCCCGCGTGTAAATAGGGCTAGTTCGGCTCAACTTTACTTATCTTGAATTTTAATGGTTTATTGAGAATAACCAATTTTTCGGACGACAACTTTCACCTAAGTTCTTCTCTTTTACAGATGACAATCGTGCTACACCCTTCCAGGATACGGCACAACGGAGACACAGGCGCAGACGTGCAGCAGGGACCCGCTCAAAGGTTTCCATTTAGTTTAAGACCCTGTGTAAACCTTTTTTACTCTCTCTTGTTATTCACATCCTCCGGATACTGTACAACCGAGAAGGATGCTGATGTTATTGGCATTTCGCCACATCAGAACATTGCACGTACCTGGACACTCGGGGTTCATTATCAAGGGCATTGCTCAGCCCGGTATATGTTATAAAGACCAAATACCTTAGGGAGTGTTCGGCGTCGCGAGTTTGGCCTTATATGCATCAGCTCCGAATCATGTCTTTGGTCAAATGTTGGGTTTGCCCGGCTCCGTGTTTTGCTACCTTACGTTCCGCTCTATCGGCTAAAGCGGCACCGGAGAACTACTGCGATTGTGCCTGGTTCATCCGGACGAGCACCTCAAGAGAGAAAGCCGAAAACCGGCATCATGATAAAGCGCGAGACCGGTCAACCACTCGATGACTTTACGGAATCTTCGTGATTCCTCCGCATTAACGAAGGCCGCTTCCGTTCATAACGTGACGCTACCAGTATTCGGACGGCGGAAGTACCGAGGCTATATAGTAGTCCCACCATCAAACTCCTATGGCTAAGTGAAAGTGTTAAAGCAATATAGTCCGATTGCCTCATTATTTGCGCTTATCACCTCCTTAATGGACCAAGACATTGGATCAAGTGTGAATCTGGCGTTTTTATAACACCCCGCATTATATGCGTAAATTTGGCCAAACATTGCAAACTTTCAGGTTATATACATATATACATAAATGGCCGCGCAGGAGGCATAATAATACTTTCAGGCAAAAGTATAAACACAACCTTTATAATTTAATAAACATTGTTCTTACAATGGGAATACCTGTCACTAGAACATAATATTCTTCAAGCACTGAGCCTCTATTAAACGAGCACCTTCAAGGACTTCTTCAAAGTAGTGCTCGGTCGATACTCGGCCCACGGCCGAACTCTGGGTTGCAATAGCGGTGGCCTCCATCTCTGCCCAGTATGTCTTGACACGGGCAAGAGCCATCCATGCACCCTCTATGCATGCCGACCTCTTCATAGCGTCGATGCGCGGCACAACACCAAGGAACTGTTGTACTAAATTAAAATAACTGTTCGGCCTTGGCCCTTCCGGCCACAGATGATCCACAACAGACCTCATGGCAAGCCCGGACAACCTATGGAGCTCGGCCCACTCGGCCATTCGCTCATTCAACACCAGCGGACGCACTGGAACATTGAACTGTGACCAGAACAGCTTTTCCACTTCACGATCCTTTTGATCTTTGAAAAACTCGGCCGCATCAGCAGCACTCCATAGTTGATCAAGAGGGGCATACTTAGGATCTCCGAACTTCGTCCGCAACAAAAAGGGCTTCCCAGCCGCGATATCCCCGGCTTGACGCAGCTCCTCCTTCGCCGCTCTGATTTTAGAGCGGGCGTCCTTGGCCGCTACCATGGCCTTCTCCAGGTCCGTCATCTTCGTTCGATTTTCCTTTTCAAGAAGCTCATAACGGTCGGCGGCATCCTTCAACTCAACAGCCATCTTGGCTATTTTATCCTTGCTTTGGCAATGAGCAGCATGTTCGGCTCTCAGCTCTTCGACCGCCTTTAGAGCGGCCGCATCACTCTTCCTGGATTGTTCCTTGGCTCGGGCAAGTTCCGCCCGGAGGGTCTCCACGGCGGCAGCCCCATCTGCAGTCACAACATATTAAAGATACTAACATCATGCTCCTCTTAATATGTGTTGCTCACTGGAGAAAACACATACCCTGTGCCTCGTCAAGCCGCTTGTTTACAAGCACGATGTTAGCATCTGCCGCATCAAGTTGCCGCTTCAGCTCGGCAAACTCACTAGTCCGGCTAGCCACCGGACCTTCAGCCACCTGCACATGAAGGTGGCATGATTATTACCTGGGACTATGATCCTCTGTTTGCCGCCGTTTTCAACAAAGAACCGAGTCTCGAGGCTACTATCTGCATATGGCACACCTAGCGTGTGTGGTACCATCAAAAACATATACTACTTTGCGTACCTCAAAGCCTCTCAGCGGGCTCATAAAAGCTTCATGTAGCCCGCTTTCGGCGGATGAAATCCTCTCAACCACCGCACCCATTAGCGTACGATGCGCTTCTGAGATAGCCGCTTGCTCCAGAAGATCCTTCAGTGCGTCGTGTCGCGCACCGGACGGTCCCAGACTCTTTCTGTTGCTCTCCTTAGGAGCCGAATACTCCGGACTTCGGGTGGCCGAAGGATTACCTCAGGGCCGCTCGCCTCATGAGGCGGGGAGGCATGGGGAGGTGTTTCGCTCTCCATCATCTCCGGAAGAAGATCCCCTGAAGACGAACTCTACCGAGAAGGGCTACGATCCGAACTACAAGATATATGCTTCGGTTATTGTCCTCAGAAGTAAAGCATGACATTTTTACTATTAAGTACTCTTTGTTTACTTATAGCTCGGTGGAGGGCTGATCCCCTTGCGGGCACTGTGCGGCAAGGGTACCCTCCGGGGCAGGACTCTCTGGCGAAGATTTCTTCGCTCGTTTGGAAACCATTGTTTCCAAGTCTTCAGAGGCGGTCCTCTTCCTTCCCTGGGGAGAGGGAATTTCAGATTCTTCTCCCCGGTTATCCTCCTTCAAGGAGGCGCCAATTCCCCCGGTTTGGATGATAGTGAGCGAGGCCCGCTTTCAGCCTCTTTATTCCCCCCTTTATCTTCCCCTAAGGGCGCGTGATAAGGCGCCAGCTCAAGCATTCTGGCCAGTACTGGATCTGCTGAGCCTTCGGGAAGGGGGCCCGAACACCTGATCATCTTCGCCCTTTTTACCCAGTCCTGGTCAAAGAGCGACTTTTCAAAATGATGTTGTGATAAATAAAGAGACAACGTGTTCGGCCGAAGGGCTACTTACTTGGGTATCTGGACGATTGTAGCTCAGACCCGCATCCTCGGTGGTGTCTGAACACCTTATTTGTGGTCCGAAGAACAATTTGTACATCTCTTTGAGTGTCATGCCGAGGAAGTGCTGAATAGCTCGCGGTCCTTCCGGGTTGAGCACCCACATACAGAGGGGTCGACGTTTGCAAGGCGGGACTCGATGAACTAGCATGACTTGCATTACCGTGACCAGCTGATATCTCTCTCAAGGAGATCTCGGATGTGACTCTGCAATATCGGCACATCATTTACTGGCCCCCAGTCCAGCCCCTTGTTGATCCATGACGTTAGTTGTAGCGGGGGGGGGGGGAGCAAAAGGCAGGGCGGCCACCCACTTAGCACCACGGGGGGCTGTGATGTAAAACCACTCCCGTTGCCATAAACTGGACACCTCCGGGAAGGAACCCTTTGGCCATGGAACATCGGCGCCTTTGCTTATTACGGCACCTCTGCACTCAGCGTGTCGTCCCTCAATCATCTTCGGCTTCACATTGAAGGTCTTGAGCCATAAGCCGAAGTGTGGGGTAATGCAGAGGAAGGCTTCACACACGACGAAGAACGACGAGATGTGAAGGATGGAATCCGGGGCCAGGTCATGGAAATCCAGCCCGTAATAAAACATGAGCCCCCTAACAAAGGGATCTAGAACAAGCCCTAGCCCTCGGAGGAAGTGAGAGATAAATACGACGCTCTCGCCGGGTTCGGGAGTGGGAATGACCTGCCCTCGGCGGAGTAGCTTTGTCGAGATTTTGGCGGTCAAACACCTAGCCTCTCTTAGCTTCTTGATGTCTTCCTCTGCGTGATGAGGAGGGCATCCACCGACCTTGAAGGTTGGATCCGGACATGGTTGAAGGTCCGGCGCTGACTGAGCCTTGGGTGTTGAAACTCGAGGCGGGGGAAGGATTCGATTGAGTACGAGAAGAAAAAAGGACAAGCCTTGGCCTCTTTATAAAGAGGGTGAATATCAAGCGTCCTCCTCGTGGCCGTTTGGGACTTGCTTAAAATCAAGGAGTCATACCAACGGGCACGATTGGGTTACCCACATCCGTATTGATGAGAATCCCGTAAAAAGGGGGACACGATCTCTGCTTCGACAAGACGTGCCAATAAAATTGCCTCGCAAAACGTGTAGTGGCAGGCTGATTGAGAAAAACGGTTCGAATAATGATCAGACCGTGGTGTGATGTCACGTCATGAAAAGTCGTCAGCAGATTAGATTTGTGAAAATATTATTCTCTCTACGGTAGTATGTGGAATTTGTTTTGCAGAGCCGGACACTATCCTTGTGTTCAAAATCTTCTATGGAGTATTCGGAGGAGGAACCCGCCTTGCAATGCCGAAGACAATCTGCTACGGACTCATCGTCATTGAAGCCTGGTTCAGAGCTCTTGAGGAGTCCTGGATTAGGGGGTCCTCGGATGGCCGGACTATATACTTTAGCCGGACTGTTGGACTATGAAGATACAAGATTGAAGACTGTCTTGTTTTCAGAATTTTTGGAGTTACAGAAGTATGGTCAATGTTCAGATTGCTATAGACTGTCTTGTTTTTTGACAGATTCTGATTTTGATGCATTGTTTTGCTTGTTTTGATGAAACTATCGATTGTATAGGTGGTATAAGCCATGGAGAAGTTATAATACAGTAGGGATAATGCAAAAAAATATGAATGGGTATGCAACAGTACTTAAAGTAGTGATTTGCTTTATTATACTAACGATCTCACCAGTTTTGTGTGGATGAAGTGTTCAAAGATCGGGGGGGTCTCGATATGAAGAGAAGGAGGAGAGGCAAGATGTTGTAGGGTGGAACCCTATATGGAGATCTTTCACGAATTGGAGGGGAAATCCCAAGAACAAGAAGAACACAAAGGGGGAAAATAAGAGGGACACTCAAATTGACTTGATCTGTAGTGACCCGACCTCAGACGGTCAAGTCTCTGTGTATCTGTGCCATCCCTGGATCGGTATGCTAGCACACACAGTACGTCAATGTGTATATCAAAGTGCAATCACATGTATAAATAACGTAAAACTGATACATACCTCATAAGTCTCAGCGGGAACAATCGAACGGGTGTGGAGTCCCATCAACGCCATCGGCAAGTTGAGTGTAGACCGTAACCCTACAACGTAACTCTTACTCGTCGTAGAAATTCCTGCAACATAAGACGTTGCAGCCCTATAGGTCGAAGACATTGAATGTCTTTGGCAAGTCACAAAGATAAGAATAATGAACCTATTTGTACATGCAATTTGGTGGTGGAAAGCTCTAAGTTTAGTTTTTGCATAAAGCTAGTTTTTCCCTGGAATAAAAGATATTATTCTATCACTACAGTATAGCATAGGATGAGTTGGCAAACCCAACTCAATCCAATCCCAAGTTTCATTGAAAACCCAACTGTTTAATTAAAGGTGAGGAGATCACCCGACATTTTCACTACTAGATGCTCAAGTTGTCCGTAACCGGGGACACGGCTAATCGATTAGGTTTTAACACTCTGCGGAGGTTTGCGCACTTTTCCCCACAAGACTTGATCGCCTCCCTTGAAATTCTCGCACTGCCTAGTGTTTGAGAACAGGATGACCGAGACATAGTCTTTCAAAAGTATTTCCCCTTAACCCACGGATAGGCCGGTACACCTACTCATTCTACATCTGCTAGCCCATCCCGGAAGGGGTCACACTAACTACTCAACTAAGCCAGAGCCCATATTGGCTTGTGGTTGCGCACGTAAGCTTCTAGACATGAGAATACGATTGATCTCTTTGAGCCTGGGCGGCCGACCACTAGTGGTGCACCACCATGGATTAACCACGCATGCTTCCACTGTACTTCGCCACCATACAAACCAAATACCGCCCAGGTAGTTCATTTACAAGTCTTGGTCCTGCTTACTACTTTGTCACTCATGTCTCATCATGTTCGCTTCCCAAACCACGTCTACATTTAGCGAGGCAAAAATAAACTCACACGGTGGTGACAAGGATGTATAGATCAGACCTACCTCAAATGAACTACTAGGTAATTCAGATAGCCATCCCAAGCAACAATAAATCCTAACATGCAATCCTACCACAAAAGGACTAAGTGCATAATATAAACATAGGTAACTGGAAGAATGGTCAAATGTGAACTTGCCTGATAATAGTTGATGAAGATTATATCGCTCTCAGAAATTTTACTTAATAGAACTATTCGTCACTCTCCGATGAAAATCTATAAAGTCAAACATTGCATTCACATAAGCAATCATTTCAGAGAACCAAATAACATGCAACATGAAAATACCCGGAAAAATCCAAACGAAATTCCAACCCACTCAACTATCACAAAAATTTACTGAGTGCAAAAGCAATGTGTGAAATACGGTTCAAAATTGTGATGTGAACTATAGTGCATACAAGGCATATAAGTGAAACTATCATGGACAGATCCTAGGTGTGTGAAAATATCGTGACAATGGTCCAAGTGGTAGGGTTTGTCTACGGTGACACGGTGCAAAAAAAATCACATCAATCGAAGCTACGGTTTAGGAGATATGGCCAAATAGGGTTTGAATTCAAATCTGAATAATTTCAAATTTGAAATTGGCCAAAAGTTTTCAAAGTTGGTTCTCTGGATAAAGCTATCCGAGACGAACATTTTGCCGCTGGTTTCATCTAATTTGGACAGTTGAAAAGATACGGCTATCAAAAGTCCAGGAGCTAAACTGCAACTTCTAGGGACTAAACAGAAAAGGAAAAAAAATCATGAGCAGGTCCTCGGCCATGTGGCTACTTGCGGGTGGCCGGACAGTGTTTGCTGCGGAAGCTATACGGCGAACGACTGGCATTTAATAAAAATGCTAATGTGCGGCTAACTAACAAAAACCGACTGGTAGTTTTTAAAATAAAAACCGCGGTCAATCGCGTACTGGTTCGACTAAAGAAAACACACCTAACCTAATCTAATCTAGGCCATCCATGGTAGATCGAACGGGCGAGGGTGGGGCGGTGGCTCACCATGGGCGACGGCGACGAACAACGGCGGCGCGGCGTCGCGCGGTGACGGGGCGGCGGCTGCGACGGTCCTCAGCGATGGCGAAGGGGTCGGGGAGGTCGGGCGCGGCGTGGGCGGCGTGCTGGTGGGGTCGGCGGGCGGTGGGGTGGCCGGCGACGAGCGGAGGGAGGCGGCGGAGCTCCGGTGAGAGCGCGGGTCGTCCAGGCGGCGGCTCCGGTGACCTAGAGGCAAAACCACCATGTCAAAACAGAGAGCGGATGTGGGCATTCGAGTGACGAAGAGAATGGGGGCTGGGGTGCACCACCGGCAACGGAAACGACGGCGAGGCGGCTTGGTTCCCGCGAGATCCGCTCGACGATTGCGACGGCTAAGAGCGGCGTGGGGAGCAGCGGTGAGGCAAAATGGAGAGAGGGGCTCCTGGGGTTTTATAGGCGCGAGAAGGGAGCTCGGGGAGCGGCAGATAGGCATTATCCGCGAGGGCTTCGCCCGGCGGTTTCGGCATGCGTGCGCGGCGTGCTGATCCCGTGCAGGACGAGCGAGAGGTTGGGGGCGACCTGGGTGGGGCCCTCCTGGCAGCGGCAGCTGCGTGCGAGCGAGAGGGAGACGAGGAGAGGGCGTCTCGTGCGTGCGGTGCTGGGACGCTGGCCTCCTGGCGCTTGCGTGGCTGGCCGCTGGCTGCCCTAGCGCTGCGGCTGGGCCTTGGCCTCGCTGGCATGTAGCTGGGCCGGTGGGCTCGCACGCGCGTGCGTTTTTTTTAAACAGCAAGAAAACTCCAACAGAAGGAAATTAAATAAAAATTATATAAATGCATATCATATACCAAAATGATCATAAAAATACCAAGAATAAGGTGAACTATTTTTAAAGTTCAAATAAAATACAAAAAAAATCATAAAAGTCAAACAGTGCTACCGTTGCATTTAAAATAATAAAAATCTTTTTTTAATAGCAAAATGATTTAAATATTATTTTCTCCTAATTTTCTATTAAAGGGAATCATTTTAACCTTATTTCCATTTATTTATTTTTAGGAGAAACATAATTTGAATTAAAACTAAATAACTCCCAAGAGGATTTGAAATTTGGAAATTCAAATAACTTCAAAGTGACTTTCAAATCATTTCCTTGAAACTTCCAACTCTCTTTCTTCAAATTTGAAGAAGTCATTTTATCTTCCCTCATGAACTCATTGAGTTGCTTAAAGTTTCCAAATTTGAAATATTTCAAATGGAATTCAAATCATTTTCAGACCCCTTTTTATTTATTTAAATGGAAGAAGTCATATTATCTTCACTCTAGGGTTTTGTGATGAAATTAATTTGAATTCATGGAGATCAAAAATGCAAGACGAAAATTTTGGGAAAGTCCTTTTATTCCCTCTCATTCAACTTTCAAAAGTTCTAATTTCTACTCAGTTTCATACAATCAATCACACAACAAACAAACAAACAATCATAATTACTTATTTAATATAACATTCCAAAATTTAGAATTTTGGGATGTTACAAACTATCACCCTTAAAATGAATCTTGTCCTCGAGATTCGGAGAGGCTAGAAAGAAGGTTAGGTTTGGGGGGGGGGGGCGTCTCCTTGAAATCCATTCCTCAACACAAGGTATGGGGTGCTACCACCCTTAGAAGCATGGTTACGATTCCAGCAAAACTCATGTACTCCATCCTTTGCGTTGACGGTGTCGGTCTTCTCATATTCTTCGAGATAACTCCTTCACTTGTGCTCTTCCGGTAAGGGCATGACCTTTTCCTCAAAATCTGGAGTCCTTGCATCAAATAAGATCCTTCTAAGACTTGACAGGTCTGGCGCCAATGCTAAACAACTACCGAAAACCTCATGGTGGTCGACAATTTTTTGGTTCCTCCTGCAGGAAATGGGTCTGGGTTAAATCTCACCGTATAACCTATGATTGGCAACGGGTGCCTGTACATGGTTTTCATTGTCATGTCGTTCTAAGGCTCTTGGTTTGTCGTGTTGACACTCTTCTAAGTATTTAAGGCTCTCTGATTTTCCATCAACATATGATAGCTCATGATAGAAGTCTCCTGTATGGGGGCCAATCCATCCCGTCCTTGAATCATTACCACATACGAAGATAGTGAATCACGTATTCTAACACTTGGGCATCCTCACAAGCATTGCAAAACTTCTCTTCTCCACAAACTGGGTTTGGGTAATCCATTGGTTCTGCAAGCCAAACAAAACCTCTATCGTTTCTTCACAACTCTCGGGTTTACGTAACCTCCTAGGAAACGTCTGCTGATGAAATCACAACTTCTTTCAGAATTCTTTTCTTTAACAAGATTGTGCTTGTTTCCTTATCAAATCCTTGGTCATGTGGGTTATGGGCCCACTTCAACACTTATATAACTTTAACTCATCCTTGGAGCTACTATTGTTCCATAGTCCAACATTACATCTCCTTTAAATCCAATAGCACTTCATTCCTGCATACTCTTGGGGTAACCATCATAACTAAAACCAAAACTCCAACTCATTTTGTCCAAACTCCACTCTGTGGAATATATTTTTCTTTCCATTGGTCAGGTGTTCTCACAGGGTATTACCATTAAGATAAAATGTACTGGTGCATCCATAATTCATATTCTCGTCATATCCAATCCTTTATTACATCCTTAACCACTACCCAAAACTCAAATTCCAAAAGTACTTTATTACAAATGTTGCCATCCACATAGTTTGGTATGGTCAAGCATTACTTCTATCTCCATTCATTTTCCCTACTTGAAGATGCTTCAGTGCCACTGGAATTGTGCAATGTGATCCTTGAAATCGTCGATCTTTTGCTTCATGATGGTGGCCATGAGCTTCATCTCCAGCATATCTGCACGCACCTCCCTCAGGTATTCCTGAGTATAACGAAGTCTCGCTTCAAGTATTTTGCCGATCTGACGTATGGCTTCCATAGCAGCTTCTCGAACAGAGTCAAAGAATGTTTCTCGTGGTACTCAAGAAATGAAAAAGTATTGCCCCATAGTCTTTGGGCAGACTCCCTTCACACGGTGGAGGTGTACCTCCACGTACCAAAGTTTAACTCCATTCTCCATGAAAGGATAACCCTTGTAGACTGCATCTCCTTCAAGATGAATATGCTTCATCATGTCCTTCACGATTTTTGGGTAATCCTGATCACTAGTCAGGGTCATGATAGTTTCCGGGCCCTTGAGAAAAGACTCATAAAGGGTTGTCATCTGCAGGTATAATATAGAAGGGGTTACACTAACTACTCAACTAAGCCAGAGCCCATATCGGCTTGTGGCTGCACACGTAAGCTTCTAGACATGAGAATACGATTGATCTCTTTGAGCCTGTCGGCCGACCACTAGTGGTGCACCACCATGGATTAACCATTCATGCTTCCATTGTACTTCGCCACCATCCAAACCAAATACCGCCCAGGTAGTTCATTTACAAGTCTTGGTCCTGCTTACTATTTTGTCACTCATGTCTCACCATGTTCGCTTCCCAAACCACGTCTACATTTAGCGAGACAAAAATAAGCTCACACGGTGGTGACAAGGATGTATAGATCAGACCTACCTCAAATGAACTACTAGGGCATAGCCATCTGGCAACAATAAATCCTATCATGCAATCCTACCACAAAAGGACTAAGTGCATAATATAAACATAGGTAATTGGAAGAATGGTCAAATGTGAACTTGCCTGATAATAGCTGATGAAGATTATATCGCTCTCAGAAATTTTACTTAATAGAACTATTCGTCACTCTCCGATGAAAATCTATAGAGTCAAACATTGCATTCACATAAGCAATCATTTCAGCCAAATAACATGCAACATGAAAATACCCGGAAAAATCCAAACGAAATTCCAACCCACTCAACTATCACAAAAAATTACTGAGTGCAAAAGCAATGAATGAATCAAATCTCCCCAAGTAGGATTCGAACCTACGTCGTGTACGTTTGTAGTCGGATCGTTAAAGTTGACTCCACCAAATCGATAGTTATCATCTCATCGTAAGATCGGGACACCCCGCCTCTATCAAGTGGTATCAGTTTTCAGGTTGCTCGGTGAGAATTTTTTTAGTCTTTCATAGTCTAGATTGCATCTGTTCTTCATACCTAGAGTCCAAGAAAAAGCCACAAAAAAGTTAGATTAGTTCATCCGTGTACCATACAGTCTGAGCTTTTCGCCATTACCACTTTGTTTTTGCATTTTGAATTTTCGGTTGCATCCTGTGTCGAGTTGCTGGTCTTTACCGCCTAGTCTTTTAGAGTTTCGAGTTCTAGCCACGCTTTGTTCACATTTCATCCGCTCGCTTTGTTCGTGCCCACATCCACCTGTCATTTCCCCCCACCATTTGTCCGTTACAATTATCATCACCATCGCCTCAATTTGTTTCATCCTCATCGGTCGCGTCCAAACAAAAAAAATTGTTGTGGTTATTTGGTGCCTTCATACCACAATCTGTGCATTAGTTGTTTTGGAAGTGTTGGCTTCCAGAGCTCGGTTTGGAAAGATTGAACCAGCCAAAATAAAAGGAGCGTATTGGGCGTTGTGTGCTTTGGCAAGTCTGGAAACAGAAAAAGAGAAAGAAAGTTAGCAAAGGAAGGTACGGTGATTTGTTTCCATCCACGTGCAAGTACTTTTTTTAAGGGCACGTGCAAGTACTTGGAAAGTACTCCCTCCGTTCGGAATTACTTGTCTCGGAAATGAATGTATCTAGAACTAAAATACGTCTAGATACATCCATTTCTGCGACAAGTAATTTCGAACGGAGGGAGTAAGAGGAGAGAGAGAAATTACAGAGGAAGAAAAGGGGACGTGGTGTGCTATACTTGGAAAGCTTGGATAATCACTTATTTTGGATCAAGTCTTGAAAAAAAATCAGATCGAATCTTCCTAGTTTGGTAACTTTGGATCAAAAAAAAAGTTAACAGTTGCCACGTTTGGATTTGGAAGTAAAAAAACTGACCGATCAATTCTTAGTGGTGATCCGAATAAGTCAAGAAAGATTAAAGGGGGAAAGAGATCTGTTGTTTATTTGGAAAGGAGGAAAGAAATCTGCACGTAAATCAAAGAGAGGTGGTTGTTTCCACGTTTGGAAGAGAGAAAAAAAAGGAAAGCTGCGAATATTCTTTTTACGTACGATTTTGTGCTATATGGAAGGACTTCTATTTGGGACGTTGACATAAAAAAATGCTGTTCGGTTTGGAGTCCTTGCCCTTCACGTTTTTGGAAACCAAGTAAAAAAAGTGCTAACCGATTTGTGTGTTTGGAAAGAGAGAGAAAGAAAAAAAGGCAAGAAAAGAGAGTTTGGAAAGGAATCAAAGAGAGAGATAAAGGGAGATATGATCGGTAAAAAAATAAGGGAAGGAAAGGAAAGACAAGAGGAAGTAGTACTGTAATTGACTGATTCGGTTGGTGGTGTCCAAGTTTTGGAATTTCCTTGGCGAAAATAAAGTAGAAAAAGAGCAGCCATCTTAGAGAGAAAAAAGGCAAGTCGGATCAGATCCGGGCACATTTATTGAAAAAAAAAGAGTTGAGTACATTTTGGAGAGAGAGAAAGAGTTCAGTTAGGAAAGGAATAAAATAAAGAAGAAAAGACCTGATCGGTTTGGCAGGTTTGGATCGGTTACAACAAAGTGCAGGCATGTGGGGATTTTTCGTTGAAAAGAGAGAGAGAGTTGAAAAAAAAGATCAATCACGTTTGCACTTGGAAAGTGCTGATCCGGCAAAAAAAAAGGAGCCAATCATTCCTTCCTTCAGAGGCTCTCACGTGAGTGGTTTTGTTAATTATGTGCCTGTACATTTGAAAAGCAAAGAGAGCAAGCACGTATCAAAAATTTGATACGGTGTCTGAATAAAAAAAGGATTATAAAAAAAGGGATTATCGGGTTGAAGAGAAGATACATACTAGTGCCAGTACTAGTTTCAAGTTGTTGCGTCACGTCTATACTTGTTGCCACCGCGTGTGAATTCCACTTGTGTTTGTGTCTTAGGCTTGCGTCTATAGAACGATCTAGCCTGGGACCAGCACTCGACTATTTTGAGCGATTATTCAACTTGTATTAATTAACGTGATTGTAGCATTTTTTTCACATATATAAGCCAACCCAGCTCCACATATTTCTACACCGTGTATACATACGTTCACCTGGCAATCGCTTTATCAACTTTTGGAGTTATTTGACACTGTTGGTTGCCGGTCACCTCCTGCTGCATGGTAAGAACTTGTAAGACTTTGATTTGCTATACTATGAGCGTTTTACCACCACTTTCCAGTCGTTCATAGGAACATTATTTTTGGATTTTGTTTCTTGTTTCTACTAATCATGACAGGATCCAAAGTTAATTCATGGGCTTTATCGATTGCGGAAGACGTGCCACCACCTATGCAAATACCACAACCGCCGCGAGAGGTACACAAACATCCAGATGCACATGATCAGGTTACTATTTCTGTACCACCATTTAATGGCCGTTTTAGACCTGCTTTATATATTGAATGGGGGTTGGACATAAATAATATTTTTGCTTCCCATAATTTTGATGAAAGTAAAAAAGTTAAGGTTGCGGTTGGTTCTTTCACTCGTTATGCTTTAGTTTGGTGGAGTGAATATTGTAGGTTACACCCTGATTATATACCTACTAATTGGGATGATTTGAAACTTATCATGAGACATACATTTGTCCCCGCTTATTATACTCGTGACATGATGAAAAAGTTGCAACATTTAACACAAGGTAGTGACAGCGTAACGAAATATTATGATGATTTACCGAAAATTCCATGGCGCGGACGGGCTCGCTCGCTCTCGGTATCGCAAACCGTCAACTGCTCATGGGATATGTGATGTACGCGGTATAGCAGGCTGTCTACGCTGGATAAATTAATGCGTATGTGGACGGATGCAGCGACGTTGACGCGGTGCGTGCAGACGGACGTTGGAGACACAGGGAACGGGCGTTTACGTAATGTACCAACGTCAGAAGTGCAGTAACACCTGTTTTGCCAGTATTCACTTAAAAGCAATGCGTTGTCACTGCCCATACGTATCCGGAGTAAAAGAAATTGATCGACAAGCAAGACGCACATACTGATGGAAAACCAACTGGAATTATTCCTCATGGCAAGGCACTAAACGATTTTTCTTTTCCAAAAACACATTAAAATGAAAATGTAGGTGATCATGCACACATCACATTACATCCAAGCGACCTTACACATATATTGTTCATCACACACAAGAAAACAAAGACACACAAACTGATTACAACAGTACAGACTGACCAAGCAGTTTATTACTGAAACAGTCCTCCTTAGAAAATGGCTACTGAGCCCTCAACAGCAGACTACAAATTTTCATTGTAACCAGGGTCAGATGCAGATCGCATGCTGCTCTGAAGTAGCATTTTCAACATGCAGAACAACCTTAGGGTGATTGCATGTGTTCTTCCTGTGACCACCGATGCCAAAGTTTGAGCATTTTGCTTCTTTCCTTCTTTCCGAGGAAGATCACCCCTTCGTTGGCATGTGGTGCTCTTGTGACCTGGTTCCCGACATATGCTACAGAAGCGGGTTCGCTTACTTGTACCACATCCATCGACAGGTTTTGCAGTTGCTGCTTGCTTGTATTTTTTGCTCTTTGCGCCTCGGTCATCATACGGAGGCTTGTCCCCGCTGGTGGTGGGTCGGCCTAGCTTACGATTTCGTTCTGGAGCCTTTAGCCCATGAAATTACCAATTCTGCTACCTTCTGCATCACGGGCACACCCACTGCAGTGGAATCAACTCTTTTTCTTTCTTTTTCTCTGCCTCAATTCTGTCTTCCAGACCCATCCCACCACGGAGGTGTCAATTTATCCATTGTTTTCCTAAGCGTATCCATTGCACAGTCATACATAGTTGTATTTGCATCCCACAGGCGGACAACCTCAAGGGCATGGGTCTACAGGTTTGAATGTCTAAATGAGTTTGCATCAATATTGTCCTTCTGAAGAAATACCAAATGCTCCGGCAGCATATCCCTTGCATCTTTTGTCCAACATTTCATAATGTGCTTTGCTGGTATCTTGTCTATACCAAGGAAATCAAGGACCTGAAAAACAGCATAGTTTGTAATTGCCATGGTTAATTATCTGGCTAAATAAACATGCTTGCTTTCGAGCTCACACACACAAGACCAACAACCCAATGAATAAAAAAATACATCTTCGGCATAATATTCTTTTTGTTACCTTAAGCGCATGAGAGCACAGCAAGCCTGTGTGCTCAAAATCAACACGTTCACACGAGTTCAGCGGTATCATCAATAACTTCCAGTTTGTACACAACCCTGCACCATTTGTCATGTTTTTCTGGGTGGTAGCGCCGCGCAAAATATGTTTTGCCTTTGCGGATCTCCTCTATCTTGTATTGCCCAGCTTCATACAGGACCTCAGCAAATTTTTCAAACATCGCTCGAGTGTATATATCACTAGCATGCTACTCAAGTGGTGTGTTCACTTTCATAACCGGAGAAATCTGGACAAAATTATTTGAATGAGTAATATGACATAAATCATTATTTATGATGCATCAGCTCAGTTTTGTCTTGCTGATGGTTAATCGAAAAATAATACTAACCGAGCAGCCACAAACTATCTCCTGCATACATTTGGTCCTCTCGATGTTCAATCTGCTTTTTCCATATCTAACTCCAAAACCAATTTCCCAGGAATTCAGTGTAATAGTCATAGCTTCTCCAAGTGAATCAAAATTGTCTCCAACAACTGGGATTACGACAGTTTCAGTCTTCTTCTCCGCATAGATCTCAATGTTTTTTCCAGGGCACTTATCCTTTCAGCACAGGGTGGACGTTCAAGAGGTGCATTCTCAACACAGATTCTGTGTAATTTGGAAAGAAATCAACGCATGCACTGAAAATTATATTTTTGCTTAATTAACTACTACTACTAGTACAATGCCCGTGCGTTGCTACGGGCTACAATGACAATAGATGAATCAAATAAATGACTAAGATCTTCTTCAAGGTTGAAACTCATTTCTCCCTCATAAGTTCGTGCTTGTTCTGACATCAAATGGGTGCCCAGCGGGCTCCCCAAAATCCACCCGTCTCGATAGTCCGGGCTCCACCAAATCCAGCCCATGTGTGGGGAGAAATGTGGTTGTGCGGACTATCCGACATGTTATCTCTAGCATGTTGTCCCAACACAAAACCCCACCCCACAATGCACCCTCCCCTTTTCCTGTCGGACCCTCCCCTTCCCGCTCAATTTCCCGTCGTACCTGGACATTTCTCGCTGAAGCCCTCTCCTTTAAAACTGGATGACACCCACCTCACCTTCGCATGGATCCCTCTCTCCTTCGCACCGTACTTCCCCATGGACTGCCAAGGAGGAGTTCCTCACCAACCACCCAACTCTTGGCCTTGATCCCCTTCCCCGTGTTCCATCCGCTACTGCCATCAAGGGAGGACTTGGCGTGCGCCGCCCATGACTCCCCCTGAGCCAAGAAGGCAGATTTGATGTCTTCTGAGCCATTGCCATGTTCTAATATATACAGTTGAAGGTCATGCATTACCATAAAACAAAAATATGATGTCCATTGTTGGGGATGCAACTGATACGCTGTTGTGTCCGTTATTGGCTATTAAAGCTAACACCTCTTTCATTTTTTGTTTTGGGTTTTCTTTCAATTTTGTGTGTGTATGGTTTCCTTACACACCATATCACCAACGCTTCTTTCATTTTTTTTGTTTTGGGTTTTCTTTCAATTTTGTGTGTGTATGGTTTCCTTACCCACCATATCACCAACGTTTCGACTCATTGCCCACTCCTTCCCTTCACTCCTACTGCGTGGATTCACTCTTGCCTCTCTTCTCGTGCGAGGAAAGAAATCATGACGCCGCATATCTACTACCATCCCACCTCATGTACTCCATGCCATCGCCCCTACATCTCCTCCACCTACCCAGTCCCATCCATCATCACCTGGCGAAAGGTCCAAGAAAGCTCATCTTGTCACATGTCATCGCGACATCCCAACGGCCGCATGAGCATTGAGACACCTGTAGGAACGAATGAGCATGTAGCTAGTTGGATAAAACAGCTGGAGGCATGAAGGATCCAACTCACCTAATAAGTAAAAACATTTCACTTCTAACACTATCTAGCATCTTGATCCCCTTTCCATGTCTATGATGAATGAGTGAAAAACACAGGAGGGTCAACTCCAATACAAACACATGATAAGTTAGCTAAGTGTCCCTATTAGGCATATTAAAATTGAATTCTCTATGGGCTAATTTGAATGGCCTATTGAGATGCTAGATAGCTCTTTGAGACCTTTATCTCATGTTGACTACTGCTGCACCGCACAATAGATCGAGAGAAAAAATCAAATGCATCAAAGGATGGCATACAGGAGAAAAATACTATATTTTACAAATTCAAGATCAAAAGCACATTTAATCATCTTTACTAATCTGCTCTAAGAGGGTATCATCCCTATAGAAATGTTATGGTCTTTACAAGTCAAAAACACATCAGTGCTTCTCCATACGGTTCATGATTTTTTTAATTCACTTTTGGGGCACATAAATAGAGTGTACTACTGGCGTACACCATAACAGTAATTGTGTGATGTATAATTTGATAAGAGAGACACCCATGCGAAAAAAGAAAAAGAAAATAGTGCTAAACAAAACTACCATTTGTTTACATCTGTTCATGGAGAAGACAGATCCAATACGTGTTGCAAGAAAATATTTATTTTGATTGCAAGACCATTACCATGATATTAATTCCATGGAATAACTCCCCAATAATTTCTTTTCAATCGTAACATCACAAGAACTGATAGACCAATTAAGAATGTATTTATATATTAACCAAACCAACTAATCAAGAATATGTGGGTACACATATATATGTATGATCGACAAGTATATACGTGTAGACCATACGTCTGGTTAATCGCTAATCAGACCACGCGGACGGTGCCATGCGTTCTTGCTTCCATGTGGCTGGAGTAATGACGTATGTTCTTGGTGTTTTTCCATCCAGCAACCAAACCCTAGCACCACTTGCAGTCCATGTCAAAATGGCAGTTGAACGAAGCTAAATAATCTGAATAATTTCACAAGTACCAGCAAATAATCAGGGGAGATGCAAGAATTTTTTTTTGCAGAACTTGTTCAGCTAATTATCCCAATGCTTTTGTGAACAAAGTGTATTCATTGAGGAAAGCATGTAGAAGAGAACCAATTATGTATATTTTGCCTACATAGCACGTAATATATTATAATATTTCTTACAAGCAAAATTAGATGAGAAACAGGTCACAGGAAAGAGACAAAGAGTTCATGGGTTCCAGAATAGAGAATTCCAGTGTGTATATTAACAAAAAGCTAGACGACATAACAGTAAGGTAGCTCAACGAAAGGAAGGAACATCATTTATGGTTGCCCTGGTACTTAACTAACATGCAGAAACATTTCATCATTGCAGAGAGTATCAAAAGTTTAGCAAGGACAGTTAGAAAAGCACTAACAAAAAGCTACTTGACATAATAGTATACCATAATAATAATAACACAAAACCAGGAAATTTCGATCAGATTTGCAATTCAGCCCAGAAATGTATATACTATAATAATAACACAACCATCAAGTCTTAATTAATTACTTCAGATCTAATTGTCTTTAAATTTTTGATCCGCTGCTTGATTATAGTAGTTAAAGAACATAATGAACCACTCCCAACAAATTTCAGTTAACTAACCTACGGTGGATCTTGATAAAAACAACTAAATCTATAAGTAAAGTTGACTAACAAATCGCATGATCATGGTGCATCACTGAATGCAGAAAATCAATACCCGGATAAGGTTAACAAATTAGGCCAAAAAACTGTATACTAACACAAAAGGAAAAAAAGCAGTAAGGTTCAGAATTCAGGCCCACAAGAGGAATACTATACTAAAAACAACAACCAGGCAATCTAAGTTAGTTCCGCAATACAGGCCCAAAAATGCATATTGTACCAACAACACACACACACACACATACACACACACACACACACGACGTACTCAGCACTTCGTGCTGCTAATCACTACGCCGTACATCCAAATTGCAATGAATACACATGTGAAATTGCCACTCAATGGTTTACCCTTCAAGAAGTAGGAACAACACTAATCAGAGATGATCAGTTTCAATACATTGCAAGGATAGCCAGAAAAAATCACCGCGCAGCCAAAAGTATACATTTTACATCTTCCAATATTGAAAAAGTTTAAAAAATAGATATAGTTTCATTTTTCGTTCCGAAAGTATACACTAATGCAGTTGAAAAACAGCTCTTCTCTCTAGTTGAACAAACAGATATAGTTCCATTCTACATTCCAAAAGTGTACATTAACACGATTGAAAAACATATCACATAACCCCCAGCTGTTAAAAGTCACTTCATTTTTTCAGTAAACAAAAATTATACTCCATCTTGGGGCAATGCTAAGTTTCCGTCTACTAAACCAACAAAAACGAAATTCAACTCAGCTACGAGAGGTTTTGTAAAAAAAAGATTTTAGTGTGAACTTTGGTATTTCGGATGCAACCGAAGCTAGCCACCATTCACGGTTAGACATTCTAAATCCAAATTTTAGATAATTTTCAGTTTGAACTGAAGCTGTAACAGCCTACGCAATGCTACAATCAATGAACATCAAAATAATGTTCAGTTAATTACTCAGCGCCAGATAATCAATGTACCACTACATGGTCTTATAACCTCCACAATAACTAATTAATCTGCAGCAATTCTAGACATCATTAACACTTAGACAACTGTAAAACCAAATTCCAGATAGATTTTCAGTTTAACCCGAGGCTATAACCCTATACACACTACCACATTCGATGAACGGCCAAACAATGTTCAGCACTACCACATGTAGTCTGAATCTTCCCTGAACTTTTCAGTTTGACCACCCCTAGGCATATAATTGCAGCCCGACGAAGACAACCTTACTCCATGGGAGTTTTCACAGATTCAACTCGAGCAAAGAAGAAGATTTATTAATGGATTCAAATGATTAAGACAAATCTATTGTCCTCCGGCCCAAGTGAAAGGATAGGTTTGGTAATTGGAAACATGAGTAGATACCTTGATGGAGCGGTCCTGTTCGAAGGCTAGGGACACTTTGGAGAAGACGACCTTCCGGGTGAACAACTTCTGCAGGGACTCCACCTTGGCGCCCAACTTCCTGAGGTTGCCAGTGCTCCTTCATCAATTGTAGTAGAAAAGCAATGCTAAAGAAAGAAGGAAAGCTTGCTGCTGTGAGTTCATTGCAGCATATGTACCAAACAAATTAGAATGCACTAACACAATATGTGAATTAATAGAGCTGGAAGAGTTCATAGCATCTGCACTTCACCCAACATGTACATTATTCACTCTTTTTGTACCGTGAAAAATTCAAGAAGATTGTAGGTGGAGCCTTTTGTCAAATAGCTTGCATACATGTGAGGCTAGAACACAATTGACGGCTTTGACTCCTAGTGCATCTGATGGCAGCGAGTGCACTCTGCTGACCGATGTATTTTCAACTTTCCATCATAGCAATGGTCGACAAATGGAGGGAATCATGGGGTGGTTTCTCACGTAATAGGATGGCTGCTCTTGTTGGCATAATAGGAAGACAAGAGAAGCTACTTGTTGTTCAAGAGTAACGTCCAATACAGGTATTACCAGTCCATAAGTTTGCCACAAACTGCAACACTATGTTAAATTCAAGGTTATAAGGCAATCAAATAATTGTGAGAAACAACCAACAAGTCAGATGAGCATTATTCTTTTCTTTTGGTTGATTGCTACTTATTGACAGGAAAGCTCACTTGATGCAGCTTATATTTATTGGCATGTGAGCAAGTCGAGACAACTTTAGAAATTAGAAGATCTTTTTTGCGAATATAGAAATTAGAAGATCAATAGGTCACCAACATGGACGGTATGTTGTCATACATTTTACCGGGAAAAAATGGATACAAGTCTCAAAACAATTCCTTGATGTCGACCGGGAACATCGATCTATTATAAGATAAAAGATCAGGTGCCAATATTCAAAATCTCCATACCATGTAATTTAGAATTATATATATGGTAGTACAGATCTTAGCATGCTAAAATCGTAAGATTCGTGATGGTTTTATTATGTCTCTGGAACACATTACGATATTTGAATCAGCAAGAATTACATCCCTACTCAATACTCACTTTTTCATGCAAGCGTGCGAATTTCACATATTATGGATTCCAGCCATTTACATAATTGTTAGACAAACGCACCCATTTGTAGATTTGAAAGAAAATCGTTGACTCGCAAAAAAGACATAACAACAATAAAGAAAATTGGGCTAGCCATTACAAAGTCGCAACAATATTGTAGAAGATAGTGGATGGAGCTGGGTAACGGCGAGAGTAGAGGAAGAGCTCACCGGCGTTGATGGTGATGAGGAGGGGCAGCTCTAAGTGGCGGGGTAGGTCGTACCTGCCTTGGAGACGGTGGCCAAGATCGCAGAGCACGCCTGCCGCGGTTGTGGTCTGATTGGGTGTTGCTACCATGCTACCAAGGAAATATAACCTGATCTGCAAAATGCACAGCACTCATCAACGCTTCATCTCACCATGCATGTTTGTATAGCAAAAGTTACGATCTTCTAAATGTAGGAAGTAATTAAGCATCAACTTCACAGATGCAATCATTGCAAGAAAGGCATAACCTGAAAACTGAAAATAGTTTCTTCTAGTACGAATGTTAGAAAATAATTCACTGTAGTTCACATGTATTTAACAGGGAAGCAAGGAACATCTTCATCATAAGAGCAGATAATCACCGTTTATATGCATTATCAATATTTTAGACCATGTTCTTCCTATACATAACAGTAGACTTGGTACAAAATTCAGTAACCTTCAATTCTAAAATTCAATAGTACTACGTAATAACCTGAACTTGTATTCAGAAGTGATATACAAGTGTAGGGAGTATACCTAATAAATTCTAAGTAGTATACAAATTCAGTCTCTGTGCTAAGATTTTTTTTTGCACATCGCTCCGGTTCACTTTCAGTTAGACTCAAATGCTTAGTCCACCATCAACCGACAACACCCGCACCTGCAGAATTAAACAAGTTGGTAGTCATTAGTTGGTACCGTGAACCAAAACGTTTAAAAGAAACTCTGCATAAGCATCTCTGAAACATCCAAGAGGAGACATGTGCATGCATCATGTATTTCAGTACCAATATAATGCAGCACAAATCTAACTATGCGAGGAAATAGAAAGGGCTCAAGTGAAAACATCATCTTAACTGAGCAAATCTCTCCTCCCTCCTCGCAATCTTCCTCTCCCTGCTTGCCTTGCCCTTGGCACGTTTGGCCTCAAACTGGTCAGAGAGGGTCTTCTCTCTTTCCTTCTCAGCCTTGGACTTGTGGATACTCTTCATGAGGACCCTCTTGTTCTTGAACATGTTACCTTGACCTTCAGGTACATGTCATGAAACATGTGCTTGTCGATCTTCTTCGCCTCACGGTACTTGCGCAGAAGACGCCTCAAGACGCACATCCTCCGCATCCATAGGATCTTGGTGCGGAGCCTAGCCTCCCTGGTTCCACTACGCTTACCTGTGCAGAGAACAGAATCACATGTTACAACATATATCCCCAAAAATGAACACCATCGTGCCAATTAAAGTTGCAGCTACAAACCATATCCAGAGTGACGACCCTTCTGCTTGGCCTCATGTTCCCTCCTTGCACGACACACAGGTGGATCTTCTGAGGCTTCCTGATGATGAAACCATCCTTTATCAGCTTCCGGATGTTCTGCCCTTCAAGTTTTAGCCAAACAATGCATCACAGTTATGCTAAGTTATGAATCAATGGACATAAGAGGTACAAAGTATGCAGAAATATGAGTTAAAACTAACACAAAGACTTCCTATTATAAACAAACAACATACATCATAAGAATGGATGTGATTGCAATACCCTGACATTCAAGTGTGTGTGAACTACAAATTTACTAATACAAACTGAGAAACATAACTGGGAGCTAGGTCCACGAGATTGACATTCACAAAATGAAGCAACAATTGAACCTTAATGAGACAAGACTGCTTATACACGCGTTAATGCGTTAAAGGTAAAATAACACCTAAACTATGTCCTTTGGCGGAGGATTTACATGGAGTTATCATGGTTAAGCTAACGACGCAACCACTTGAAGATAATCCAACTATGTTGTGTTGTGTTAGTGCACATGAAGGTAAAGGAACACCGAAACCAGCAACTCTATTAGTTTCACTGCAAGAAGTCAATTGCGCATGAAGGTAAAGCAACATTAGAAGCAGCAACTCTATTAGCTTCATCAGTAGAATTAACTTCAACGAGTTAGCATGGCTAAGCTAATGGAGAAACATGCTTTCAAGGATTTCTTAAACAATGTTCAAACTCTTGTAAATGCGTGTTTTGCGATTCGCGATTGCCCTTGAGATACATAATTATCACATGGAGAGACCACATAATATTGAACTATATGCACAAATTACATTAGACTCCTTTGTACATATATAGATTTGTACTATCAAATTCAGCAGCTAAGCAAGTAAATTTAACGAGGTAAAACACTTGGAGTTGCATTAACCACGCATAGCGGAAAAATAAGAGCAGCCGTGGATGCTCAATCTAAGTGACTTCGCGTTTTAGAAGCATCTACATGACTCACCGATTCATCTGCTATCCGAGACACAATCGAGTGGCAACATCACAATCCCATAGCTATCATGGGACATCAGAACAAAATCAAATCCATAAGAGTGGTCAGCTATATGATATTTCAGCTAAAAAATCAGCTATCCCAAGAACACTAATCACGGCAACCCGAGGCTGCTCATGTGATCTATGAGCAAGCGCCGCACAAGCAAGCAGGGATCTACCCGCCTTGAATCACCTAAAACACATGGAGCACCACCTGTCCACAGATCTACGGAATACGCGAGAAAATCGAGACGCGCAGTGAGGGAGAGAGAGGAAGGGGGTGGGTTAACCTCACTGGGGTCGAGCCAGACCTTTCCCTTGCCACACTTGAGGACGCTTGAGGCCAGGCGCTTCAGCAGCTTGAGGCCCTTGCCGCACTTGAGGGCCCGAGGGGCAGCGTGGCATGATGGGTGGGGACGTGGGGGCGGCGACCATGGGCTGGAGGTGGGCGGCGACATGGCCGGAGGTGAGCGCGACGGGCCTTGGCCGGAGCTGGGCGGCGGCCCGGTTGAGCTGGCGGCCGCGACGGGAGGTGGTGGGGCCGGCCGCGACGGGAGGTGGCGGGGCAGTGACGGGCGGCGGCGTTTGAGGGAGGGAGATGGAGGAGGGGATCGGCGGCGGCTGCGAGGGCGAGGGCGATGGCTTGATGTGCGAGGGCGACGGCGAAGGATCTGGTGTGGCGTCGCTCGCTCGTTCGTTCGCACGCGTTGCCGGACGTTTTTTTCCGCTGGTTTTCTTTCATAGGTTTTTTGTCGGTTAATTTTCGTAGGCTTTTTCCTTCGCTTGTAGATGGGTGCGATGGGAGGCGTGGGGGCGGGTGGGGGACTCGGACGGAGGGTTTTTTCTGGTTTTTTGCGGCTGAGCGGGAGGTGGGAGCAAGTACCAAAGAAGTACCAAAAAAGACCATATTAGGTGGGACGAAAATAAAACCCGGAACACGACCTACCAACTGAGACATTAGGAGTAGAGATAGATCCGGCATATAGGAGATGTATGGCAGTAAGCAGTACCATGATTTAGCATTTCTTATGTAATGCATTGTATTTGGAAAAAGGAACAAACATAATTGATTGAGGAGCAGAGAAATGGATCTGTTTACCTCGTCGTCCAGCCGGGGGCTTGAGGATCATCCTTCCTGGTTGACTGCTCTGGGTTGGGCGCTGACAAACTGAGCCCTTCACAACTGCTTTTCGAATCTCTTTTTTTTGACAAATCTGCTGTTCAAATCTAATTGTATTGTCAGCACCGCGTCGCCTACATCGCCAATGATGGACTGGGCGGCTGTGCGCAACAGAGTTTCGGTGGGTTCGGCAGGCAGTATTGACTCGCCGCCGCCAAGATCCAGCACGGGAAACCTATGCCAAAGAAGTTCACGCGCGAGCCACAACGGACAGCAGTACGCTGCACGAGCGGGAGACATGGAAGGTAGCTGTCAATAGGATCTGATGGAAACTCGAAGCCCTCGGCTCCCGTCCCGCCTCCGCCGTCGCCATGGCGTTGCCTCTGCTTTTGACTGCTGCGGTCGTCCAAAAGGATAAATCTTTTTTTTTGGTACTACTACAGGCGTCAGGTGGAGCGTGGTGGAGCCGTTGTGACATACTTATCCATTGCAAATTCACCGCTTCCTGACACAGGACGGAACGTGGCCAGCTATCATGAATCGGCACTCCCGTTCTATACCATGGGAACAGTTGGCCCGTGCACAGTGACCGGGTCGTCAGATGAAACGTCGACCCGACCATATACCACTGTTCCACGTTATGTATGGGTCTCCTGACATATACGATTGCATTCAAAGCCCGGTGCAACATGTCCCTCGTCCATTGGCAGGCGTAGCGGGAGCATGCGTGCTCGTCCGCTACAACGCCGCTCTCGATGATTTACAAACTACCTTGTTGCATTCCTCTTTAGAAGAAATTGAAGAAGATTTTATGGATAGATTTTGGGGAGGATTAAACCGTGACATTCAGGAGATACTAATTCATGAAACATGTTATCCTATGGACCGTTTGTTTCGTCTTGCTTGCAAACCTGAACAAGAGATAACAAGATGTGTTGCCCACAAGACAAACAAGGGAAAGGTGCAAATCCCAAGAGTTGCGATGGTTGTTCCTTCCACCACTGCGTCTCCTATGACAACAACATGCATTGTTGAGAGCACTACATCACCTCCACCATGTAACGTGTCGCCACCTAGAGTACCTACATCATCTTTGTTGATAATAAGAGGTAACGACAAAGGTACCGATCTTCCACCTCCACATGAGTATGATGAATGCCTTGTTAGTTTAAATGAACCATGCGATGAGCTACCCACTACTTTGATCACACCAGCTATTTTAGAGGACTATGTTCATGATTTGACTTTGCCATGTGATCAAATAATTTTGAGTGAACCCATGGAATTAACTATTGATGCGAAAGAACCATGTGAATCAGTGAATAAATCAGATTTGGTTCAAATACGTTTGAAAATAGTTGTGCCAATGTTTAATCATTTTGATATTACCTCTAATCTTGGTGATGATTCATCAAGGTTGGGATGGTTTAATGATGAGCATTGCCAATATTTTGTTATGAATAAGAGCTTCACTTATATGTGCAAACTGAGTTGCAATATTTTCATGCCTTCTACTTATGATAATATTTTGGCTTTATATTTTATGATCTATGAAATTTACTCATGTATACATGTGTCATATGTGCAAAAATCAAGGGAAGTAAAAATGGATGACATATACATATACAACCTGTACACCTTGTCTCTTTTGTTACCCACATTTCAGATTAAGCAACGCCGAGGGACGGCTTTGTTTTCAAGAAGGGAGGATGATGAGGACATGACTACCTTGGATACGACAAAAATATTGCATACATGCATATTTTTCGGTGATTTTAGTGCAAACTATTCAATAATCTATTTATGTTATCCAAAACAAAAATACTTCACACACTTTTGTGTTTTGTCTAATTGCAGGTGTATGGGACATTTGTACAATCCACATATGAAGATAAGGAAAAAGGAAAAGTTTAGGTTCTGTTCAAAAAGTCCTCTCACGTCACTTTTGGGCCAAGAGAAGATAGAGTCCAAGTCTCTCACCTTCTGGATTCAGATTCGGACTGCACAGACATACCTGACTCAAAACGCCAACAACTTTTTCATACGGACTCCGAATTGTGTGATTCTCTTTTTGTTGGAATGTAGATTTCGTGCGCTTTTCAAGCCAATTGGATTCACCTTCAAATTCGTCCGGAGCATTGAGATATCGACGAAACAATCTGATGCTGCAGCAGAATCCGAGTCAAACAACAAGTCCAAAGGTGTTGCATCACCTCCACTTGGGCCCATGAGCCTTGTACGACCTAGGGTTGGTTTTAGGCTGCCTTGGGACATTATCCCACCTCCTTGGCCGCCACCCCTTGCTCCTATAAAAGTAGATCCGCCGGATTTGTTTAGTTAAAAGTTAGCCATTGCAACTTCTTGTACTTTGTTTGTGTCCAACGACCAGACCAAGACTGCTTACGGATCCCCACCATTATCAATACTTCATATATATTCGCAATATTCAGGTTGCTTAATCGTATTCTTACTTGTTCTTCGATTGCTTGCAGGAATAGACCTACGTGGTCAGGTTGATCATGCTTCGGCGTGGTCAATAACCTCTCGGAGTTGGTTTAGCGATTGCTAAGGCGCAATGTCGTGCACGTTTGTAGTCAGATCGTCAAATTTGACTCCACCAAATCGATAGTTCTCATCTCATCGAAAGATCGGGACACCCCGCCTCTATCATCGTCTCGCGGTCTTCTCTTTTGCTCATGAAGCTTGGCCTTGGCGTGAAGTAGCGCTTGTTGGGACTTGTACGTTTGCGCTTGTGGAGCATCTTCATGATGATGGTGTCGTTGTCGCACTTGAGCTCGCAGTAGATGTTGTTCATCGTCGTCGTGCACATGATGCCTCGAGGTGACTTGCCCTTCATGACAATGTGGATCACGAACATGATGGTGGTCGCCATGGAGATGTGGACGTGGATGACTTGCGCTTGTATCACTTGGGCGCTTTGAAGATGGTCGACTTGCTCGCCGTTGCCTTGAGGTTGACGAAGGGGAAGAACGTTTGGCCAACAAAGTCCGAATCTCCTCCATCCTTGCATCTTCCTCCTTCTTTTGTGCGGAAAGCTTGTTGTCGAAGTTTTCTCTTGTATGTGATTCGGAGTGTCGTATGTCGATGGCGAGGTTTTCGATGTGCTCTCGCAATCTTGATTGTGCGCCTTGCATTTGTCGTTGTAGATCGAAGATGGACGCTTTGGTGATGTAGTTGTTCGCACCGTCGTTGTTGTCGAAGACTGGAGATGAAATGCCTTCCCTATCCATCACAAAACTCGAGCAAATATGAGTGGGAGAAAGAGAAGAACTATACCAAATGTACCTTGACCGATGTTCAAGATGGATCAATGATCACTCAATAATGTAACAAGGAAATTGCACAATTGGTACCGATCTTGTCAATTTCTCACAGCTACACAAGTAGGGCTTATAGTGGAGCTCGGTGAGGATAGTGGCACAAAAATTTGATGCAAAATGTTAGCAAGAGTCAATAATGTTGAAAGAGATTCACAAATTCGCAAATGAAACAAGTAGACCAATAGCAATGAATGGCACACGGAAACGCACACACGGTAGATAAATGGGGTCGTGCAACCAAGGAATGAGCTCAAAATGTGGAATCCATGGAAAATGCTCTTGTTGCACAACTCTAGAGAGACGCTAGCATGATTGCTCAATAGGCGGATACGACACTTGTGCACAACCTATAGGAGACAAAAATGCAATGACTTCTATCCCAATTATGCTATGTATATATGGTTCCGATGTTCCTCTCAAGATGATCCAAGATGATCAGATATGACAATCTTATGTGCAATGTGGTATTATGCTATGGCACTTGCTTACAAGCTCTTTGTTCACTCTTTTTCTTTGCTTTAAAGCTTACTCTTCTTCTTCTTTTTTGATATGGCCACTTTGCGAAATGCACAAACCAAGATAGCAATTGTGTATATGCGGGAACAATCTTTGTGACACAAGAGATGATATGATAGCAAGATGATACCAATGTGATATGGTATCTATGCAATGGAAGGTGTAGATCAATGATCACTAATGTGCACAAGTAACGTTGCCGGCAATACTCAAATGGCTAGTCTCGATAGGCAAGTGACGCAAAATGGGCTAGGGGTTATCAATGCAATTGCAAGGGGAATATACAATGGTGTCGTCGAGGTTACCGATAATGGTTTGTCATGTGTAAGCAAGGACGAATAATGATGAAGTGGTCAATGTCAATGACGACCTCGAGGCGATGATGAGTGGCGGTGTTCTCGATGTCGAACCATCCGTAATTAGACGAAACACCTTAGGAAACGGAAAAAACCCGCGAACTCAAAATCTCAAAGGCAAATGTCAAATGGTGGTAGCGAAAAGGGGTGGTGGTTTTGCGGAAGCTCAATGGGATTGCGGAAATGCAATGATGGGTTTTGGAGTACGCAATGCGGAAGTGGAGGGTAAGGTTGTGGACTATACACGGTGTCAGAGTTGGAAGCACGGTCCCTAAGTAGCCGAAACACCTTAGGAGACACAACTCACAACTCAAACAAAACTTGGTTAAGTTGGGGTGGCGGAAGTGTATGGTGGGCAAGCCTATGCGGAAGTTATGGTGGTGGTTGGTGAAGAAGCAACCATCCCTAAGTAGCCTAAACACCTTAGGAGACTCGAATCGCAACTCAAACAACCTCAAATTCAATGGGGAACAAAATGGGTTAGGTTGCGGAAGTCGGTGGTGGTTATGCGGATGATATGGTGGAAGTCCTAGGCAAAGATGCCAAAGTGCCAAAAATATGATGGATTCAAATGGTGATGCAACCTATCTAGATGGATAGAGGATGTCAATAGTTTCAAAATGAGCTAAAGAACGTCAAAATTGGATTCCGGATAAATTAGTTATGGACAAAACGGTGAAATGGGAAAGGCTGAAATGCCAGGGGCCGGACATCCGGGGCTCGGGCCGGATTTCCGGGACCTGATGTCCAGTACCGCACGCGAAAATGCGCTCTAGGAGCCGGATGTCCGGGCTAATGGCCGGATGCCCGGGGGGCCAGATGTCCGGGCTCTAAATCCGAGAATGAACTCGAGGAACTCGATTGTGGGGGCGGAAATTGATGATTTCAGGGGCAAAATTGCGGAGATATCGTGGATGGAAAGTGGAGAAAATTGGGGGAAAGCTAGACCCACTCGTAACAAAGAAAATCCATGGATCAAACCCAACAAAACTACATCACACCAACAAATCACAAAAAAAATTGGGGCTATTTTTGGTGGGGATTTTCGAAATTGGGGAAGAAAACAACAAAATTAGGCTAGAAAACAAGGGGTTGGGGCTCCAAATTCGTGATCAACCTTGCTCTGATCCAAGATGATGTAGGGTGGAACCCTAGTTGCCCGATCTTTCATGAAAGGAGCGGATCCCAACGACGAACAGGAAGAACACGAGGGAAAACAAGAGGGAAAATACGAGAGAATCACTCAAACCAACAAGATTCGATTACACATGTGCTAGATCCACGAAATACAAAGGGATATACATGATCCAAAGTCAACAAAGGACGATACATAGGGTAACCAGTTCTTCTCCATGAGGAGGTCTTGATGGGGCCACCCAAGAGGGGGTCTTGAATCCAAAGGGGATCTTCTCCGAATAGGGGCCGCAGTCTATCTCCAGGAGCAGATCCGTATGTATGAGCAAAGCTGATGTAGGGCGGATCCCTATGGGGCCGATCTTTCACGTTTGGAGAGGATCCCTACGAGGAACACGAAGAACGCGCGGAAGAACACGAGGGAAATCACGAGGGAGAACAAGAGAAACACTCAACCGACACGAATATGATCACACAAGCGCTAGATCATCGAGGCACAAAGTAACACGAGATCCAAAGTCAACAAGGGACGATACAAAACGTAACTGTTCTTCTCCGGGAGGAGGTCTTGATGGGGCCACCCTAGATGGGGTCTTGAATCAATATGGATCTTCTCCGAAGAGGTGCGGTCCCTCATGAGGAGTAGGTCCGGTACGGATGAGCAATGCTCTATCTCAATGAGCTAAACCAATGCTACCCTAACTAGGAGGAGGTGGAGGAGTATATATAGTGCTAGCCAACAAAGGGGTAAGTGAGAGGGGGATACATGGGCCCTTGGCCCGTTCTCTGTGCACAGGCAGGTGCCGGATGTCCGGGCTGGGTGCCGGATGTCCGGGCGGTCGGGACGGGCCGGATGTCCGGGCTGGCCTGGGTCTTCCAGATGCATTCGGTGATGGCGGGGCCGGATTTCCGGGCGAAGGGTCCGGATGTCCAGGGCTTCAGGAGGAGCCGGATGTCTGGGGCATGGTGCCGGATGTCCGGGCTGCGATGGTCCTTTCTGGTGTACTCTGTATAGCCGATGCCGGATTTCTGGGGCAAGGGCCGGATGTCCGGGCAGAGGCCGGATGTCCGGCCGCTGTAGCAGCTGGCTCTTCTTCCTTCTCCTTCCTTCGCTTCCGCGCACGCTTGGCCTTGGTCCTTGTGCTCTCCATGGTCTCCTCGGGTGTACCTCAGTATGCACAAGGTCCACGCTTGAAGTAGCATCCATGTCTTACATGCGGAAATGGAAGATTCAGAAAGGAGCGAATTCACCTTATGTCCAAAGGCGTAGGCTCGAGTGTACATGAGGATGATTGTCGGATGCTCCTCATCATCTCCCCTCCCTTGGGAAAGATCCGACCTCGGATCGTAATCCTCATCACCATGAAAACGGTTGTTGTGGACGGACTTGTAGTTGGATGAAGTGGAAGGCATGGCGCAATCCAAGTACTCCAAGGTGTCTCCGGAGTGGTATACATGCAAAAAGAGCAAACACGAACGACACTTGGAAATACAATGGTTAGCACACACAAGGTGTCCATCATGTAAGAATGAGTCCGCAAGGCAAGATTGTTCGTGACAAAGCACATGAAGCTTATCAAGATGATATAGAATGATATGCAAAGCGTTCATGGGAGCAAAAGCATTCATTGTGCTCACAAATGTGTTGTGAATATGGTCAATGCAACCACGATGCAAAATGATGTCATAGTGAGACGGTTTATCAATAGCATGAATATGGCAATGTATGCTTAATAATATTATGTTATCATGCAATTGATGGAAGGCAATATGATCACGATGTATGAATATGCCATCAAGGAAGATCACAACAAATTTGCTAAGGAAGTGAACAAGCTCAAATATCATGGTTGACACGGGAATACAAGAGCAACAAGGCAATCATAATGTGAGTCAATCCATGCATAGGGTGCAAACTTGTGGTGAGTATGATATGTCCGTCGAGCATGACATGTATGAGCACAATCAACAAATATGGAGGTGTTGGTGTACCAATGCACGATGTCGTGGCAAGAGTGGAGGTTCGAAGGTGCATCCAATAAGTCCGAGCGCTCCTCAATGTAAAGGTCCATAGAGCCAATCTCCAATGTCGCTCCTCCGTTCGCGAGGTGTATCATGTAGACAACAAGAAGGAAACAACAATGAAAGAATGACCCATCAAATATGCGTACTTGAGGATGGCTCAAAGGGAAGGAGTTCACCTTTATGAGAATGTCAAAAATGTTGATGTCGCACATCGTGTATGCCTTCACATAACCAATATGTCTCATGATGATAATGCCTTGTGAATCCTTCAAAATTAAAGAACATGGCAAACACTCGAAAAAAAATGAGCTTAGCGGAGGTGCAAAACCTATCATTCATGTGGTAAGATACCCAACAAGTGTATGCATCATGCTCATCATAAGAAGGTACAAGGGAGCATTTCATAGTATGGAGGCATATGATGCAAGAACAACCAAATACAAGAGGCTCAAGTAAACAAGCATGCATCACAAGTAAGGTGTCAAAGTCTCCAAGAACAATAAGCATAGTATGGTTGCACTCAATACAAGTGGATATGAAAGAGGCAACTAATGGACATGAGAGACAATGATCAAGATATATCATGTGAGAGGCATGAGCATATATGTCATCAAACCAAGAAAGCAAGTAATAGTGGAACATGAGTGATGCAACATAGCAAGCAATGATAGCGATCAAGTCAAGCAAGCTAGTTGTGCGAAGATGCAACATACTAGAAGGAATCATGGCAAGCATGTCATGTGTGCAAATAGTGGGCATGAATAATTCACATGACATATCACAAGCATGAAAGCAAGATATGAGAAAAATATCATCAAAGTATTGGCGAGAGACCATATGTAAATAGCAATGGGACATCATGACTCTCCCAACACAACATGCATCAATAGTATGAGGCACAAAGAAAGCATGGCAATAGCTACTAGGATCTCCACCAAGCATGCAAATACTATAGGACCTTGAGAAGAGGTGTCTAGGGGGGGGGGGGGTGATTAGACACTAAGTACCAAAGTTGCAGTTTTTAAGTTTCTTTGAAGTTTGAGTGGAGTTTAGGGAAAAGTTTAACATTCACAACATATAGCAAGCAAGCATGCCAAGAGTATGTGAGCAGCGGAAAATAAAGCATGCAACTTGCATGAATGTAAAGGGAAGGGATTGGAGGATTCAAATGCAATTTGGAGACACGGATGTTTTTGGCGTGGTTCCGATAGGTGGTGCTATCGTACTTCCACGTTGGTGGAGACTTCAACCCACGAAGGAGTAGCAGTTCTTGTGAGTCCATGGAGGGCTCCACCCACGAAGGGTCCATGAAGTAGCAACCTTGTCTATCCCACCATGGCCGTCGCCCACGAAGGACTTGCCTCACTAGCGGTAGATCTTCACGAAGTAGGCGATCTCCTTGCCCTTACAAACTCCTTGGTTCAACTCCACAATCTTGTCGGAGGCTCCCAAGTGACACCTAGCCAATCTAGGAGACACCACTCTCCAAGAAGTAACAAATGGTGTGTTGATGATGAACTCCTTGCTCTTGTGCTTCAAATGATAGTCTCCCAACACTCAACTCTCTCTCATAGGAATTGGATCTGGTGGAAAGATGATTTGAGTGGAAAGCAACGTGGGGAAGGCTAGAGATCAAGATTCATATGGTAGGAATGGAATATCTTGGCCTCAACACATGAGTAGGTAGTTCTCTCTCGAAATAGGATCTTTGGAAGTGTAGGTTCAGTCTGATGGCTCTCTCCACGAATGAAGAGGAGGTGGAGGGGTATATATAGCCTCCACACAAAATCTAACCGTTACACACAATCTACCAAACTCGGTGGGACCGAATCGCTAAACTCGGTCAGACTGATTTAGCAAATAATGTGACCGTTAGGGTTTTTGGTGGGACCGAAACGCAACTCGGTGGGACCGATTCGGTTAGGGTTAGGGCATAATGTAATCTCGGTAAGACCGATTACACAAACTCGGTGGGACCGATTTTGGTAATAAGCTTTCGGAGAGTTGGTCGTGCAAACTTCGGTTTGACCGATTATCAAACTTCGGTGGGACCGATTTTGATAATAAGTTAACCAGAGAGTTTGCATTGTAATCTCGGTAGTACCGATTGCTCAAACTTCGGTGAGACCAATTTTGATAATGGACATACACAGAGATTACAATCCCATCTCGGTGAGACCGAGATCCCTATCGGTGAGGCCGGTTGCCTAGGGTTTGTGGCGGTGGCTAAGATATCCAAACTCGGTGGCGCCGGATAGAAATAATCAGTGGGGCCGAGTTTGACTTTAGGTTTAGGACATATGTGTGGAAGTGGGAGAGTAGTTGAGGGTATTTGGAGCATATCACTAAGCACATGAAGCAAGAGGCTCATTAAGCAACACCTCATCCCTCCTTGATAGTATTGGCTTTTCCTATAGATTCAATGTGATCTTGGATCACTAAAATAGAAAATGAAGAGTCTTGAGCTTGAAGCTTGAGCCAATCCTTTGTCCTTAGCATCTTGAAGGAGTTCCCACATCCTTTAGTCCATGCCACTCCAATGTTGAACTTATCTGAAACATACTAGATAAAAGTGTTAGTCCAACAAGAGATATGTTGTCATTAATTACCAAACCACCTAGGGAGCACTTGTGCTTTTAATCTCCCCCTTTTTGGTAATTGATGGCAACATACATCAAAGCTTTAGATAAAGATATAAAGAATAGCAAGCAAAGCTTTGGAAAGACATGTAACAAGCATAGGCTCCCCCTACATGTATGCAATCATGTGAATATGAAATATAGGAGCATGTGATAGCATAAACATGATAGAGCAGGCAATGTGTTACATGTATCTTGGCTATATGCATCAGAGCAAAAAGTATTAAAGAGAATACCTTCATGCCCATGAGTCCTTCTTGCAAACAGTATGTACATCAGCAAGAATTCCTCATACACATGATTGTGATGCATATACTTACCTTATAGTCTTGAGTTGGCTTAGGATGGAATGAACCTGCGTAAACAAGGTTAGATAACACAGATGCATCTACTAGCCGTGAGCAAACAAAAGAAACCACAAGAATACCAAGGCGGGGTGACATGTAGAGAGTGAGTACTTGAGTACCACATTGGATTAGACATGTCCCCAAGAGTAAAGATATGCAATGAATTTAAATGATCTCTTTCCCTTAGATTTCTTGCTCCCCTGAATCTAACATGGGATACTAGGAGAAGATAGGGAATGTAAAATCAGAGTGAAGGAAAAGCAGAGTGAAGGATATGAATGATCATCGAGCTAAAGTTCAGAGCTAATGTATGCTAATGCAAAATTGAGCACAACAGATCATATGAACATGTCTCTCCCTCAAGAAGACATGTGGACATCTCTCCTCTTGAACACAAAGCATCCGGGATCCTTGATAAATACATTATATTAGTATTCTCTCCCCCTGGAGATCTCTCTCTCCCCCTGAAGGATCTCTCTCTCCTTCTCTGATGTGATCTCTCTCTCTCTAAATGATAAGATTTGATGTGATCTCTCTCTCCCCCTTTGACATCAATTTCCAAGAAGGGCTTGATAAAGATGTAATCTCTCTCTCCCCCTCTGGAATTTTTCGTGAATGGGTTTGATCCTTGAGTCACAACTTAAAGCAATGATAAAAATGTGATGCTTGTAGAGGACAAGATTCATTGACTGGAGCTGGAACAGACGAAACACATAATATGTGGCAAAGTGTTTTTCCTGTTATGAAATCGGTGGCACCGAGTTGTAGGCTTCGGTTGCATTGAAAGGATTCGGTTGGACCGAAAACAACAAATCGGTTGAACCGAGTTCATCACAGAGAAAACACTTGTCACCTCAGCTCACTAGACAAGTAAGATCTCACAAAGATTTGCAAGGAATTAACTGAAAGATATGCAAGGAATTAGATGCAGAAAATGAAGAGAAAATAGAAAGAAATCTAGATGAAGTTTTTTTTGAAAGGGGAAACACAAATGCATGAGACAAATGCAAAAACTCAGAAAAGAACACAGGAGAACTTCATCTAGAGATTGTCGGCGACAAAGTCACCTATGTTAGAGTATATTGACTTAGGAGTCAAGTGAGATCACTTGATTATATGCCATACTCATCGTTTAAGCTCAAAATGAGGTTGCCATTTTTCGTTTAAGCATCTTGATGTATTCACATCTTGTCGAGTTGCTTTAGCTCATGACTCGGAGTAAAGCTTCTCTAAGATGGAATAACATACCTTGGTTGGTGGTGTTGTCCATGTAGTTGAACTTGCGTGGGTTACTCAAGGTTGATGTAGCTCATCAAGAATTTGGAGCACCACTTGGAATTTGAGTCCATCTACCTACATGGGTTAGTTCTTGCAAGGAAGAGCACTTGTATATCCAAAAATGACAATCATGAAACTCAACATAGAATTTGTCAAAGGATATGTTTGAATGGTTTCGTGCTTCCTTGTTTTCAACCACCTTGTGTAGAGACTTGGTGATGTAGAGATTGCTCAAGATATGAGTAGGTTACAATCTCATGGAATTGATTCAACCAAGTACCTACATGGGTTAGATAACATGCAAGATACAAATATGTCCAAGACATAAGTTTTTCATCCTAAGAGAAATATCAAGGATTAGTCATAAGCTTCATGTCTTGCATGTATCCAATGGAGTTTCTAATCCAAGTTTGAAGCATCAATGATGTTCAATTCTCTTCTTAACCTGCAAAACACTTTCTCATCAAGAGGTTTAGTGAATATATCCGCTAATTGCTTTTCGGTGCGAACATGCTTAAGATCAATGTCACCCTTAGCAACATGATCTCGAATGAAATGATGACGAACTTCAATATGCTTAGTTCGAGAATGTTGCACAGTATTATGACCAATTTTGATAGCACTTTCATTATCACAAAGCAATGGAACATGTCTCACATATATTCCATAATCTTTAAGAGTTTGGGTCATCCAAAGTAATTGAGCACAACATGAACCAGCGGCAATATATTCAGCTTCGGCGGTGGATAAGGATACCGAGTTTTGTTTCTTGGAGGACCAAGACACAAGAGATCTACCAATAAATTGACAAGTACCCGAAGTGGACTTTCTATCAACCTTGTGTCTGGTATAGTCCGAGTCAGAATAGCCAAAAATATCGAAAGAGGCCCTTTTAGGATACCAAATGCCAAAATTTGGTGTATGGATTAAGTATCTCACTATCCTTTTCACGGCCTTAAGATGACATTCTTTAGGGGCAACTTGATATCGTGCACACATGCACACACTTAGCATAATATCGGGACGTGAAGCACATAGATATAACAATGAACCAATCATAGAGCGATAAACCTTTTGATCAACCGGTTCACCATCTTTGGTTAAGTCAAGATGTCCACTAGTAGGCATGGGTGTAGTCATACCTTTGCATTCTTGCATATTTAACTTCTTGAATAAGTCCTTAGTGTAGTTCGTTTGAGAAACAAAAGTACCTTCCTTAGTTTGCTTGATTTGCAAACCAAGAAAGAATTTGAGTTCGCTCATCATAGACATCTCAAACTTATCCGACATTAGCTTCCCAAACTTTTCACTTAAATGAGGGTTAGTTGAACCAAATATAATATCATCAACATAAATTTGGCACACAAAGAGTTCACCATTAACCCTTTTAGTAAAAAGAGTAGAATCAATTTTTCCAATTTCAAAGCCTTTTTCCAGAAGAAACTTGGTCAAGCATTTATACCATGCTCTAGGAGCTTGTTTAAGACCATAAAGAGCTTTGTGAAGTTTGTAAACATGATTGGGTTTCTTAGGATTGACAAAGCCGGGATGTTGTTTAACATAAACTTCCTCCTCTATTTCACCATTTAGAAAAGAACTTTTAATGTCCATTTGGTACAAGGTGATATCATGGTGATTAGCATAGGCAAGTAAGATGCGAATGGACTCAAGTCTAGCAACGGGGGCGTAAGTCTGTCCATAGTGCAGACCTTCGACTTGTGTGTAGCCTTGGGCGACGAGTCGTGCTTTGTTGCGAACTACTTGTCCATCTTCATCTTGCTTGTTGCGAAACACCCATTTGGTACCGATGATGTTGTGGTTGTTGTCGGGCTTCTCAACCAATGTCCAAACTTGGTTCCTCTCAAAGTTGTGTAGCTCTTCATGCATAGCATTTATCCAATCCGGATCTTCCAATGCTTCTTCGACCTTCATAGGTTAAATGCTAGAGATGAAAGAATAGTTTTCACAAAAGTTAGCTAAACGAGTTTTAGAGCGAGTGATTCTCCGGTTTGAATATCATTGTAGATTTGCTCGATGGGATGGTCTTTAGCAATTCTTGCTCGAACTCGTGAAAGCTTTTGCTTGGGTCTTCATTGAACATCTTCTTCATCTTGTTCTTCTTCTTGGCCTTCTTCATTGTTGGCGTTGTCGTTCTCTTGTCGTGGTGGAGAAGGAGGTTGTTGGCGTTCATCTTGATGCACTTCCTCGTTTTCTTCATCTTGGTGTGTCCCACTTGTGGATGCTTCCGTATCAACTCTTGGTTCACCTTGTCGTGAAGTAGAAGCTTCCACTTGGACGGACGAGGTACTCTCCTTCACCTCCATTGGATGGACCTTGCCAATAGACAAGTCTTGGATTGCTTCCGAAGGATCTTTGTCTCCTACATCAATTGGCAATTGCTCTACTTGCGAGCCGTTAGATTCATCAAACTTCACATCTACCGTCTCTTCAACCTTTCGGGTGAAATTGTTGTAGACACGGTAAGTGTGAGAGTTTGAGCCATAACCTAGTAGGAAACCTTCATGAGCCTTAGGAGCAAATTTAGAACGACGATCCTTATCAAGAATGTAGCACTTTGAGCCGAATACTCGAAAGTATCCAACTTGGGTTTTGTTACCGGTGAGTAGCTCGTATGCCGTATTGCCGAGTAGCTTGTGAAGATACAAGCGATTTGTTGCATGACAAGCTGTCTCAACCGCTTCTGCCCAAAAGTGCTTGACGTCTTGTACTCATCAAGCATCGTTCTCGCCATTTCGATGAGCGTCCCGTTCTTCCTCTCAACAACTCCATTTTGTTGAGGTGTGTACGTATCCGAGAACTCGTGTGAAATCCCTTCTTCGTCAAGAAAGGTGTCCACATTTGCGTTCTTGAACTCCGTTCCGTTGTCGCTGCGAACCTTCTTGATCTTCACTTCAAATTGGTTTTGGGCCTTCCTAGCGAAGTTTTTGAAGATCTTTTGGACCTGCGATTTATCATCGAGAAAGAACACCCACGTAAATCTGGAAAAATCATCAACTATAACTAGACCAAAAGAATTTCCACCGAGACTCTTGTAAGAGTTGGGACCAAAGAGATCCATGTGAAGTAGCTCGAGTGGCCTCTTCGTGGTCATGATGTTCTTCACGGATGCCTTCCTCCAACCTGTTTACACCTTGACAAGCACTTTGCAAAGTCTATCCTTATCAAATATGACATCATTAACTCCAAGGATATGATTTCCTTTAATAAGCTTGTCAAGGTTTAGCATACCAACATGACCTAATCGTCTATGCCATAACCAGCCTTTTGAGGATTTAGCGATGAAGCAAGTTTTAGGTTGAGCCTTTTAGTGAAATCAACAATGTATAGATCACCTCTCGCACACCGGTAAAGACCATTTTATGATTATCTCGACGAAACACTTGGCGGTCTACTTGATAAATAGAACATTGAAACCGAAATCAGCAAGTCTAGATATCGAAAGTAAGTTGTAGCCAAGAGATTCAACGAGCATGACATTTTGTATGGAGCTATCATGTGAGATGGCCACCTTACAGAGGCCAACCACCTTACCCTTTGAGTTGTCACCGAAAGTGACAAACTTTCGAGGACCATCATTTTCTGCAAGCTCATGAAACTTGTCTTTATCTCCGGTCATGTGATCGGTACATCCACTATCAAGAACCCATTCCTTTCCTCCTGACATATATCCCCGAAGATTTGCCATAAGACCAAAACGTCTCATTGCATCATCAAGATCGAAGTCACTATCATCATCCTCATCATAGTATCCATGTTCAACATCGTCATGTGGTGGATCAAATCCTAGAGAGGGTGATTCATTAGAATGAGTTTGACACATATCTTGCTTATGAATTATTATAGCTTCTGAAATAATGTCACTAATAATACCAACATTTCCTTTGGCACGCATAAGGTTTGTAAGCTCAAATAGACGATCACCAAACATAGGATCACTAGTATTCATCTTACTCAAGGCAATAGATTTATAGAGAATTTCATCTAGATTTTTCAAAGAATAATCAGGAAATCGTTCCTCAAGAAATTTCCATATAGTGTAGGCACACTCAAAAGTAGGCAAGATTCTAATCAAGTTTCTAGGCAAGCCTCTAGTGATAAGATTAATAGTTCTAAGATTCCTAGTCATGTCAATAGCTTCATCAAGGGTAGGATGCATAGAATCAACACAAGGTGCAAAAGGACTAGCAATGTACTTGTTAAAATGATATTGATTGAAAATAACAAGCATCTCATATTTCCACTCACGAAAATACTCTCCATCAAGAATAGGCACTCTATGACTAAGACTCCCCAAAGTAGACTCATCCATCTTCCTCCAATGGTGATTAAACCAAAGCAATGGAGACCAATGCTCTGATACCACTTGTAGGACCTTGAGAAGAGGTGTCTAGAGGGGGGTGATTAGACACTAAGTACCAAAGTTGCAGTTTTTAAGTTTCTTTGAATTTTGAGTGGAGTTTAGGGACAAGTTTAACATTCACAACATATAGCAAGCAAGCATGCCAAGAGTATGTGAGCAGCGGAAAATAAAGCATGCAACTTGCAAGAACGTAAAGGGAAGGGATTGGAGGATTCAAACACAATTTGGAGACACGGATGTTTTTGGCGTGGTTCCGATAGGTGGTGCTATCGTACTTCCACGTTGGTGGAGACTTCAACCCACGAAGGGTAATGGTTGCGCGAGTCCACGGAGGGCTCCACCCACGAAGGGTCCACGAAGTAGCAACCTTGTCTATCCCACCATGGCCGTCGCCCACGAAGGACTTGCCTCACTAGCGGTAGATCTTCACGAAGTAGGCGATCTCCTTGCTCTTACAAACTCCTTGGTTCAACTCCACAATCTTGTCGGAGGCTCCCAAGTGACACCAATCCAATCTAGGAGACACCACTCTCCAAGAAGTAACAAATGGTGTGTTGATGATGAACTCCTTGCTCTTGTGCTTCAAATGATAGTCTCCCCAACACTCAACTCTCTCTCATAGGATTTGGATCTGGTGGAAAGATGATTTGAGTGGAAAGCAACTTGGGGAAGGCTAGAGATCAAGATTCATATGGTAGGAATGGAATATCTTGGCCTCAACACATGAGTAGGTAGTTCTCTCTCGTAAATAGGATCTTTGGAAGTGTAGGTTCAGTCTGATGGCTCTCTCCACGAATGAAGAGGAGGTGGAGGGGTATATATAGCCTCCACACAAAATCTAACCGTTACACACAGTCTACCAAACTCGATGGGACCGAATCGCTAAACTCGGTCAGACTGATTTAGCAAATAATGTGACCGTTAGGGTTTTCGGTGGGACCGAAACGCAACTCGGTGGGACCGATTCGGTTAGGGTTAGGGCATAATGTAATCTCGGTAAGACCGATTACACAAACTCGGTGGGACCGATTTTGGTAATAAGCTTTCCAGAGAGTTGGTCGAGCAAACTCGGTTTGACTGATTATCAAACTCGGTGGGACCGATTTTGATAATAAGTTAACCAGAGAGTTTGCATTGTAATCTCGGTAGTACCGATTGCTCAAACTTGGTGAGACCGATTTTGATAATGGACATACACAGAGAGATTACAATCCCATCTCGGTAAGACCGAGATCCCTGTCGATGAGACCGATTTGCCTAGGGTTTGTGGCAGTGGCTAAGATATCCAAACTCGGTGGCGCCGGATAGAAATAATCAGTGGGGCCGAGTTTGACTTTAGGTTTAGGACATATGTGTGGAAGTGGGAGAGTAGTTCAGGGTATTTGGAGCATATCACTAAGCACATGAAGCAAGAGGCTCATTAAGCAACACCTCATCCCTCCTTGATAGTATTGGCTTTTCCTATAGACTCAATGTGATCTTGGATCACTAAAATGGAAAATGAAGAGTCTTGAGCTTGAAGCTTGAGCCAATCCTTTGTCCTTAGCATCTTGAAGGAGTTCCCACATCCTTTAGTCCATGCCACTCCAATGTTGAACTTATCTGAAACATACTAGATAAAAGTGTTAGTCCAACAAGAGATATGTTGTCATTAATTACCAAAACCACCTAGGGAGCACTTGTGCTTTCAAATACACATAGGATTAGCATAATGGTGTATCATGGGTAGATGCAAGAAAGGGTCACAATTGCATGGCAAAATCATAGGAAGAGGTATAACATGCAAAGTGAACATGACACAATGGGCATAAAGTAACAAGTGATATATAGCCCAAAGCCGTGTGAGAGCCAAGTAGAAGAGATGCGCGTAGTCGTTGCGCGAAGGGAACGGTGGTAAGGATAGTCGACGGGATCCCAAATCGTCGTTGCTCTTAAGAGATCGTTTCGTCAACTCTTGGGATTGAGAGGTTGACGAGTATACGTGAGTACCTACACAACACAAAGGCAAAGGGAAAATCATGTGTGTGGTAGATGTACACATCATCCATCATGATGCGCACGTGCATGTGTTGGTTAGCACCAAATATCCAATGCTCAAATAAATGAGATTCGTGATATAGAAACATGTCATCCATCATGATAGGTTTGTTGTTATGCATAACATAATGGAGACTCAAAGGATGTAATGCATCATGAGAAATATCTAGAGCATTCTTATTCATGGAATGCATATGGTGCAAGCAATTATGGGAATCATGCAAAGTATGGAATGCATCAAAATCTCCTAATATGTATGAGGAAACTATGGGGGGTCTCCTCATGAGCATTTGTAGAAACATCACATGGAGAATATTGAAAACATCCAAAACAAAGCATATTCGGTTCTATGTGATCGTGGCATGGAATAGTAGATGAATTGCGCAAATCATGTAAAGGAAGCATGGCAATATCATAACATGAAAAACAAAAGCCAATGACCATCATCTCATCATCTATGCCATAAGTGCAAATGGGATTTATTTTAATGGGGCATGCATAGTTACTATGTTGAGATTGAAATGATGCAATATGGGAGATCTCACTCATAGCATATGACAAGTTTAATGGTTTGTCGAACATGATGTGACCAAAAGAATTTTCACATGATATCCTATGGAGCATAGCATCACTACTAGGCAAATCAACATGCTCATCATCATATTCATCATAAATTGGTAAGTCATGACATGAAGAAGCCGCACTAGCATGAAGCATGGGAATAGGTGGATCAACATCATGCAAGCAATCATTGGTATGATAGTCCACTAGTGGGACAAGAGAAGCACCATCACCTATATTACCTTTGGAGCATCGCTCATGTGTTGTAGGTGAGGTGTTGAAGACCAAGTCATTGTCCTCTTCATCTTGATGGAACCATGTGGGGGGTGCATCATTGTCCACCATGGCCATCGTCGTCTCTATTGGAGGTATGGACTCGTCGATTATAGGCATATCGTCATGTAGGAGACCTAGCACCAAAGAATAAAACACACTAGGTAGAGGTTAAGTCGTTAGAAATCATAGTGGCCTCACATGCCATGTCAACTTCCTCACTCACTAAGTGGTGTGGCTCACTCACTCCCTCAAGGGTGCTCTCACTCATATGGTTGGTGGAGTCACTCAAATGGCGCTCAACCTCACATAGGATGTGTGGCATGCTCTCATGTGTGGGGCTAGTGGTGGTCACACTCATCCTCCCATAGGGAATGCTCTCAATGTCACATATGGTGGAGTCACTCATCTCACTCATGGGGTGGTGGCTCTCCTCACATGACAAATGGGGCATCTCGACATATGTGGGTGTTGGAGAGATGGTGGTGCAAATGTCTCCATGCTCAACTCCTATCGCCGTGGTCGAAGGGGATGGCCCTTGCTCGACCTTCTTGTCACCGTCTTGGTGTGGGAGGTCCATATGATGTGGCACCTCATAGCTCGTCGAAGTCGTTGTAGGCGTACTCGTGGGAAGCAGGCGAAGATGCCGTACATCCAAAGGCGAAGATGCCTTGATAGCACTTGGCGAAGATGCCGAAGTGGTGGTGGTAGCCATAGCTCCGTCATGGTGGTGCTAGTATCGCGGTCTTCTCTTTTGCTCATGAAGCGCGGACTTGGCGTGAAGTAGGGCTTGTTGGGACTTGTGCATTTGCGCTTGTGGAGCATCTTCATGATGATGATGTCATTGTCGTGCTTGAGCTCGTAGGCGTTCGTCGTCGTCGTGCACATGATTCTTGGAGGTGACTTGCCCTTCATGACGATGTTGATCACGAACGTGATGGTGGTCGCCAAGTAGATGTGGACATGGACGAATTGCGCTTGCATCGTTTTCGCGCTCCGAAGATTTGTGGCTTGAATGTCGCCGCCTTGAAGATGATGAAGGGGAAGAAGACTTGATCAAGGCCCGAATCTCCTCCATCCTTGCATCTTGCTCTTCTTTATGTGCGGAAAGCTTCTTGTTGATCTAGTTCCTTTTCCTTGCTTTGGAGTGAAAAATGTCGATGGAGATGTTCTCGATGCGCTCTCACAATCTTGATTGTGCGCCTTGCATTTGTCGTTGTAGATCGAAGATGGATGCTTTGGTGATGTAGTTGTTCATGCCGTCGTTGATGTCGAGGACCGGAGATGAAATGCCTTGCCTATCCATCACAAGACTCGAGCAAATGTGAGTGGGAGAAGGAGAAGAACTAGATCAAATGTACCTTGACCGATGTTGAAGATGGATCAACGATCACTCAATGTGTAACAAGGAAATAGCACAATTGGTACGAATTCTTGTCTGTTTCTCACACCTACACAAGTAAGGCTTATGGTGGAGCTCGGTGAGGATAGTGGCACAAAAAAAATTGATGCGAAATGTTAGTGTCGGTGTCAAAACCGGCGGATCTCGGGTAGGGGGTCCCGAACTGTGCGTCTAGGCGGATGGTAACAGGAGACAAGGGACACGATGTTTTTACCCAGGTTCGGGCCCCCCTACCCGAGATCCGCCGGTTTTGACACCGACATTGGTGCTTTCATTGAGAGTTCCTCTGTGTCGTCATCCTTAGGCCCGATGGCTCCTTCGATCATCAACTACGACGCGGTCCAGGGTGAGGCTTTTCTCCCCGGACAGATCTTCGTATTCGGCGGCTTTGCACTGCGGGCCAATTCACTTGGCCATCTGGAGCAGATCGAAAGCTACGCCCCTGGCCATCAGGTCAGATTTGGGAGTTTGAACTACACGGCCGACATCCGCGGAGACTTGATCTTTGATGGATTCGAGCCACAAGCAGCGCCCGCCTTTGTCTCGATGGGCACGATCTAGCTCTGCCACCGAGCGAGTGCCACGAGGTTGCACCAGCGTCCGCTCCGACCCTTAGCTCGGAGCTGACTCCGCCGATCGAGGATGAGTGGCTGGACACCGCCTCGGGGGCTATGATCTCTACGGCGATTGAGCCGAACTCCATCCCTGTCCTTTGCAAAGACCGTGACTCCAAGGTGCTGGACTCCTCTCTGGACTCTGAACCCTCCGCGCCCCTGCCAATCGAATCCAATTGGGCGCCGGTTATGGAGTTCACTGCATGACATCTTTCGCACTCGCCCTTTGGCGACATCCTGAATTCACTAAAGTCTCTCTCTTTATCAGGAGACCCTGGCCAGACTATGGTCAGGAAGGTTGGGATGCAGACGACGAAGAAATTCAACGCCCACCCACCACCCACTTTGTAGCCACTGTCGATGATTTAACCGACATGCTCGACTTGACTCGAAGACATCGGCGTATGGGCGGCGATCTTTGAGAGCGACCAAGAACCAGCGCCTACAGGGCCTTTGGAAGGCCACCTCGTCATACGACATATACATGGTGGACATCCCAAAAGATGGGAACGGCGATGGAGCAGTGGAGGATGACCCCTCAAGAAACAGCCCAAGCCCGGCGTCAGCGGCGCCGCTCTAAATCCCGCCACAGCAAAAACGGTGATTCCGGCACGGGAGATAATAACACCCCGGACAGTGGCGAAGACAACCTCCTCCAGCAGGATTCAGCACATGAGGAGGGAGAAGCCAACCCTCATGATAGAGCGGCAGACAGGGAGGTGGAGGACGATAATTATATGCCTCCTCCGAAGATGAGGCAAGCCTCGACGATGACGAATTTGTCGTGCCTGAGGATCCCGCCGAACAGGAGCGTTTCAAACGCAGGCTTATGGCCACGGCAGGCATCCTTAAGAAAAAGCAGCAGCAACTTAGAGCTGACCAAGACTTGCTAGCTGACAGATGGACTGAAGTCCTTGCAGCCGAAGAGTACGAACTCGAACGCCCCTCCAAGAGATACCCAAAACGCAGGCTGCTTCCCCAATTAGAGGAGGAAGCACCCAAATCTACATCACGTGACCGCGACAGAGAGGCCTCTAGGCCCTCCATTCAAGCCGCACCCCGACGTCGCTCGAAAAGTACCAAGGCACGGGAAGCAGCGCTGAACCTGCGAGACATATTGGAGGACAAGGCAAGGCAAACAAGATCGATCTACGGATCGCGTGGGCGCCCCACGACACGTGATGATAACCGTCACACCGGATACAACAATTCCGGCCGAGCCGAACACAGTAGACAAAGCTCATTTGAGCTGCGTCATGATATAGCTCAATACAGAGGCGCCGCACACCCACTATGCTTCATAGACGAAGTGATGGATCATCAAATCCCCGAGGGTTTCAAACCCGTAAACATCGAATCATACGATGGCACAACAGATCCCGCGGTTTGGATCGAGGACTACCTCCTCCATATCCACATGGCCCACGGTGATGATCTACACGCCATCAAATACCTCCCACTCAAGCTTAAAGGACCATTTCGGCATTGGCTTAACAGCTTGCCGGTAGAATCAATTGGTTGTTGGGAGGACCAGAAGGTGCATTCCTTGATAACTTCTAGGGCACATATGTGCGACCACGAACGCCGATGACCTCAGCCACATAATTCAGCAGCCGGAAGAATCGGCGGAACAATTACGGACACGGTTCCTAACCAAGAAAAATCAAATCGTTATTTGTCCGGATGCACGAGGCCCTTGCAGCCTTCAAACATAACATCCATGACGAGTGGCTTGCCCGTCACCTAGGGCAGGAAAAGCCAAAATCCACGGCAGCCCTCACAACACTCATGACCTGCTTTTGCGAGGAGAGGACAGGTAGCTAGCTCGTAGTAACAACTTGACCAAAAACCACGGTAGTTCGGATACCAAGGATAGCAATGGCGAGTCACGCGTCGCAACAAGCACAAGCGCCGCATCAACAGCGATAATGCTGAAGATACGGTAGTCAATGCGGATTCAGAGGCTCTAAACCCGGTCGGTAGGATAAGCCGTTCAAAAGAAATACTCAGGACCCGTCCAATCTGGACCGAATACTCGATCGCTCGTGCCAAATACATGGCACCCCCGAAAAACCAGCCAACCACACCAACAGGGATTGTTGGGTCTTCAAACATGCAGGCAAGTTAAATGCCGAACTCAATGACAAGGGGCTGCATAGCGATGACGAGGAGGAGCCCCGGCCGCCGAACAATAGAGGACAGAAGGGCTTCCCCCCACAAGTGCGGACGGTGAACATGATATACGCAACCCACATACCCAAAAGGGAGCGGAAGCGTGCGCTAAGGGACGTATATGCGATGGAGCCAGCCGCCCCAAAGTTCAACCCATGGTCCTCCTGCCCGATCACCTTTGATCGAAGGGACCACCCCACTAGCATCCTCCACGGCGGATTCGCCGCATTGGTTCTTGACCCAATCATCGACGGATTTCACCTCACTAGAGTCGTGATGGACGGCGGTAGTAGCCTGAACCTGCTCTATCAGGATACAGTGCGCAAAATGGGCATAGACCCCTCAAGGATTAAACCCACAAAGACAACCTTTAAAGGCGTCATACCAGGTGTAGAGGCCAATTGTACAGGCTCGATTACACTCGAAGTGGTCTTGGATCCCGGATAACTTCCGAGCGAAGAGTTAATCTTCGACATAGTCCCGTTCAGCGGCTATCACGCACTGCTTGGACGAACCACATTTGCAAAGTTCGATGCGGTGCTGCACTACGCATACCTCAAGCTCAAGATGCCAGGCCCTCGAGGAGTAATCACGGTCAATGGAAACACCGAACGCTCTCTCCGAACGGAGGAGCACACGGCGGCCCTCGCGACGGAGGTGCAAAGCAGCCTCTCACAGCAATTCTCGAGACCGGCTACTAAACGTCCGGACACCGTCAAGCGCGCCCGAAGTAACCTGCAACAAGACCGCCTGGCACGATCCGAGCACGCGTAGCAACCCCAGCCCTTGTGAAATTGCGAAGCCAGTACTACGCGTACATAACTACGCTCTGGAGATACCATGGGCATAAGGGGAGGGGCACGACCACGGCACGCCTGCACGCGGCTCGACCGCACTGTGGGCTCGATTGTGTCATTCTTTCTCTTTCTTCTTTTCTCTTACTTTCGGGACTCCGTTTTCAAGAAGCCTGTCCGCACTAGAATTGCCGAACTCACGATGCAACAGCCGGTGAAGTAGAAAGCTCGCCGAGTGTCGGTGGTCTCTACTACGAGCATTATACCTGTTTTACATACCATCCCATGACTTACCCCACGGAGGGGACATGTTAAATAGTCCCATCTCTTGCTTATCGCACTATTTGTATCGTTCCGCTTTCATTGCAGTACCTTTTTGAATAAACAATACATAGCTTTTGCCTATTATTGCACTCCTTTCTTTATCTATATATATGTTCATTCATGACATGTTGCACCCGTACACTTTGGTACAGCCAATACACCGGGGGCTTAAGTACCCCAAAAATATGGTGTGATAAGTCCGAACACTTTCACAAGTGCGGCACCCGAATTTATAGCATTATATGCATCAGCTCGAATCATGTCTTGGGTCAATAGTTGGGTTTGCCCGGCTCCCATGTTTTGGTACCTTACGTTCCGTTATATCGGCTAAGGTAGCTGGGAGAACCACTGCGATTGTGCCCGGTTGAGCTGGGTTGAGCACCTCGATGGAGAAAGCTAAAACTGACCGTCATGATAGAGGCGAGAGCCGATCGCTGTTCGAGAGGTTTTTTGGGTCCCTAAAGACTTATGCTGCTTAGAGCGAGGAGTCGGCATTGTCCAGACCAAAGGCGTGGATAGCGCCCCAAACTTCGGTCTTCCGAATACTAGGGGCTTCACGAAATTTAAAATTATAGAATTCTATGGCTAAGTGAGAGTGTTCAAGCACTATAGTCCGGTTGCCTTGTTCGTTGCGTTGAGCGCCTCCCTCGAAGGACCCAAGAATGGGAACAAGAGCGCTCAAGTTTATCCCAAACACCCCAAAGACTTTCGTGGCATGGGGGCTGAAGCCAACGACTTGCCATCTCTCAAATTTGATAAACGGCCGCCTGAAGGTAATATTTTAAATTCACAAGTGTTGCTTAGCGCATATGAACAAGTTTTCAGCGTGAGGATAACAAATGCGAGTCTATTAAAAAATTACATCTTTGGAGCATTCACCCGCTATAAAGCGGGCACCCTTGAGATGCCCTCATAGTACATTTCGGGCTTGCGATGCTCCTTGCCCGGCGGTGGCCCGTCCATCACAAGCTTCTCAGCATCCATCTTGCCCCAGTGCACTTTAGCACGGGCAAGGGCCCGCCGGGCACCTTCAAATCAGGCGGAGCACTTGATGACTTCAATCCATGGACAGGCGTCCACCAGCCACCGCACTAGACCGAAGTAGCTCCCAGGCATGGCCCGTAGGCCACATCCGAACTATGAGGCCCTTCATGGCCTGTTCGGCGACCTTGTGGAGCTCGACCAGCTGCTTCAGCTGGTCGCTCGAGGCTGCCGGATGTCCGGCCTCGACATCGAGACCAGAACACCTTTTTCCGTCGAGCTCCCCTCCTCGGTGCGGTAGAACGCGGCGACATCGAGACACACTACAGGGCAGATCTACGAATGCTCCTGGAGAGCTCCCGATTCGGGTAAGTAATAGATAATTCACTTTCACATGCTTGCTTTGCATAAAGAATGCCTTACCTGCCGCTATCTTCTTTAATGATTCAATTTCCTGGAGGGCTTTTTGGGCTTCGGCCTTAGCGGCTTTGGCACTCTCAAGAGCCGAGGCGAGCTCGGACTCTCGAGTCTTCGAATCACGCTCCAAACTCTCGTGTTTTTCCACGAGAGCCTGGAGATCTTGCCGCACCTCCGCCACCTGCGCCTCCTGCTTCTCTCGCTTGGTGCACTCCGCGGCCGTTTTGCGTTCGGCCGTGGGCACCGCTTCCTTCAGGGTCGCCACCTTGTTCGTGGCCCCTACAATACCCACGTTAGTCCTTTAATTTTTGCAACCAAATCCTTTCTATGAGGTATTACTTTACTAAGGTATTACTTACCTTCCTTGTCCTCGAGATGCTTCTTGGCAAGGCCGAGCTCGTTCTCGGACCGCTCGAGGCTCTGCTTCAATGCATTGACCTCCTTGATCGGTCTTGGCGAGAGGTAAGCAGCGCAACTGCATTCCCATATTGACATACTTATGTTAGACTCCCTCGTATATCTTTTTAGATCCTTAGTCCGGCTTTTCTTTCCGAACACGAACTAAGCATCAAGGGCTACTGTTTATGCGGTAATATTTTTACACATTCTAAACTTACCTCAAAGCACATTAGAAGGCTGAGTACAGGCTTCAGCTAGCCCGCTCTTGGCGGATTGAACTTTCTGGATCACCACACTCATAACAGTGCGGTGCTCCTCGTCGATGGAGGCGCCGTTAAGCGCCTCCAGCAAGCTATCCGGTGCCTCCGGATGGACGGAGGTCACCGGCGTCGCAGTCTTGCCCTTCTTACGAGGGGGTCTTGCGGACTTCGAACCACCGAAGGTTCGATGCGGAGTCCCGGCACAGGCGGACTTAGAGCCCTCTAGGGTCTCGCCCCTTTGCGCCCGGAGTCCGGGAGGTCGCCTTCTTGGCGCCTCCAGACCACCTCCTCTGGCTGGGCCTTTTGGGACTCCAACGTGGTGTCGTAAATGCATGTCATGAGGAGGAGGCGGTCGGAAGTGAAGTACTATTCACATCCGGCGAATCCGAGGAGCCGCTCGGCGAAGCGGCGAGCTTCGTCCTTAGGCGGGCTACATGGTTATATTCGGCGTTAGAAGACACTATGCGACAAATAAAAAGTCATGAGCTATTCAGTCCGGACACTTACGATCTCGCCGAGGCTTGGCCCTTGGTGGCCACTCCTCCTCGTCGTTGTCGGCATTGGTGGAGAAGTCCGGAGGAAGGGTCCTTCCTTTCTTGGACCCTCCGGCCTCCCCAGTCGGGGCGACCTTCCTTTTCTTCTCTCCCCCTGCTGGGGGAAAGGCTTCTTTTTCCTCCTCCTCGTCCTCAGGGGAGGATTCCGCCTCAGAGTCGTCGGACGATGAGTCCGACAACACCTGGCGTCGGGCGCTCCTTCGAGTCCCCGTGGCCTTCTTCTTGGCCTTCTTCTCCGGCACCACGTGAGGTGCGGAGCCAAGAGCCCTGGCTGCGGGCGTCCGGCTGGAATCTTCCGGCAAGGGAGCGGACGGTTTACCTGCCCGGACGTGTTACGCCATCCTGTCAAAGGTAAGGGAGTTTAGATCCCACATAGAGTCAAACTATGAAAACAAGAGTCCCGTAAAGGGTAAAATAGCTTACCTCGGTAGCTTGGCGCTGCGAGCTGAATCTGCGATCTTGATGGCGGATGTAGAGCCTCGGCACCCTTGAACAACACCTTCCGGGCATCTTAAATGCGTAGTGTCGAAGAGCCTTTTCAGAGTTTGGTGCTGTGCGGATCGAACTCCCACAATTTGAAGGCCCGTTGTTGGCATGGGAGGATCCGACGGATGAGCATAACTGGACTACATTGACAAGCCCGAGATTCTTGTCCACCGGGGTTTGCATGCGGGTTTGGAGTCCGGTCGGCTCTTCGGATTACCCCATGTCGTGCCGCCTCTTTCCAAGAGGTGAGCCGCGTAGGGAAACCAGATCTGAACTCGTGGGCCACTGCCCATTTAGGGTCGCGCGGCTCGGTGATGTAGAACCACCCTGATTGCCACCCCTTCACGGTCTCCACAAAGGAGCCCTCGAGCCATAGGACTTTGGCCATCTTGCCAACCATGGCACCTCCGCACTCCGCTTGGCGCCGGCCCACTACCTTCGGCTTGACATTGAAGGTCTTGACCATAAGCGAAGTGGGGCTGGATGCGAAGAAAGGCCTCGCACACGACGATGAACACCGAGATGTTGAGGATGAAATTTGGGGCCAGATCGTGGAAATCCAGGCCGTAGTAGAACATGAGCCCCCGGACAAATGGGTGAAGTGGAAAACCTAGTCCGCGAAGGAAGTGGGTGAGGAACACCACCCTCTCATGGGGCCTGGGGGTGGGAATGAGCTGGCCCTCGTCGGGAGCTGGTGCGATGTCATTTGGACAAGTATCCGGCCTTCCACAGCTTTTGACTTGTCCCTCCGTGTGACGGAGGAGACCATCCACTGCGTCCGCTCCGGACATGGCTGGAGAAGGTTGAGGAGGATGTGCGGACTTGGGCGCTGGAGCTCGAGTCTTGCGAAAATGGATGAGCAAAGGAGGAAGAAGGCGTGGGTTAAAGGTGGATCCTTATCCCCTTATATGGACGGACGAAGCTATCGTCCCCGCCAGCCTCGTAAAACTCACTTATCTCCCAAGCGCCATAATCAATGGCGCGGTTGGAATTACCACGTCCGTATTGATGGGAATCCGGAATAAGGGGCACAATCTCCGCTCACGATAAGGCGTCAAGAAACCGCCTCGCTAAACGCGCTGAGGTGGGACAAGAAAACGATTAAGTATAAAGGCACAGCCATGGTGTGATGTCACGCCCGCGAGAATACGCCAACAGATGCGTGCAAAGGTTATTCTCTCTACGGTGGTATGTGGAACTTGTTTTGCGAGCCGGAGACTATCCTTGTGTTCAAAATCTTCTATGAAGTATTCGGAGGAGGAACCCGCCTTGCAATGCCGAAGACAATATGTCGCCGGATTAAATGCGTCATTGAAGCCTGGTTCAGGAGCTCTTGAGGGAGTCTTGGATTAGGGGTGTCCGGATAGCCGAACTATCACGGTGGGCCGGACTCCTGGACTATGAAGATACAATATTGAAGACTTCGTCCCGTGTCCGGATGGGACTTTCCTTGGGGTGTAAGGCATGCTTGGCGATACGTATATGTAGATCTCCTACCATTGTAACCGACTCTGTGTAACCCTAACCCTATCCGGTGTCTATATAAACCAGAGGGTTTTAGTCCATAGGACGAAAAACAATCATACCATAGGCTAGCTTCTAGGGTTTAGCCTCTCTGATCTCGTGGTAGATGTACTCTTATACTACCCATATCATCAATATTAATCAAGTAGGAGTAGGGTTTTACCTCCATCGAGAGGGCCCGAACCTGGGTAAAAACATCGTGTCCCTTGTCTCCTGTTACCATCCGCCTAGACGCACAGTTCGGGACCCCCTACCCGAGATCCGCCGGTTTTGACACCGACAGTTAGCAAGAGTCAATAATGTTGAAAAAGATTCACAAATTCGCAAGTGAAAAAAGTAGACCAATAGCAATATGTGGCACACGGAAACACACACACAGATAGATAAATGGGGTCGTGCAACCAAGGATTGTGCACAAAATGTGGAATCCATGGAAAACGCTCGTGTTGCATAACTCAAGAGAGACGCTAGCACGATTGCTTAATAGGCGGATACGACACTTGTGCACAACTTACAAGATGCGAAATGCATAAACCTTCTATCCCAAGTATGCTATATATGTATGGTTCCCGGTGTTTGATCCAAGATGGTTGGATATGACAATCTTATATGCAATGTGTGTCGGAGTAATGGGCCACGGGTAGGCAAACCCGAGCCACTGGACCTTTCAAAACATCAGGGCAGACTACGCTCCTCAAGACCCCAAGACGAAGAGCCGCCTTCTGAGAGTCGGCGGCCGGGCCGCCGGCTGCCCCGCCCAGCCGCGTCCCGAAGGCGGCCTCGAGATAAGCCGATTCCCAGCCGGCGACTTCCGGAGAAGCCGGCTATGGGAGTCGGCGCGACTCCAACCACCTCACGCCTGCGACTACGGACGGATGGGATGAGGCCGCCTCGCAGCCCATCCCTGCCCCGTTCACGAAGGACAGGCGTGGCACAGAGCGCCATACTGATAGAGATCTCCGTCCGTGGCAACTTTGTTGCCCACGCCCGGCCGACATCAGCCCGTGGGCACATCCACATACCCACGGCGGCTTGTGCATGCGACCCGAAGACGGCGGGACCCGCCTGTTGGCGGGAGTGCAGAAGACGGCAAGAGCGCCCCTAGATGGACCCGCTGGGAGTCGGCCTCCCAGAGTCGGCCGGCCCCTCCCACGGGCTTCGAGCGCCATTAACCAGACAAGACAGGGAATGGCAACAGTGATCGCCAGTCAGGCGGCGGCACTGTTGCCATGACCCCATGACCAAGCCCGCGTCATTAGAAGCACGGCTACAGTAATCCGCAGCCAGCAAGACCCGCCCGCGGCGGACAAGGGCTGTCGGCCCCATGCTGGGTCGTTAGCAGGGCCCACTAGTCGGCGGGCCCCAGAGGTCGGCGGAGAAGGCGGCGACCTGAGAGACTGACGGCTGGGACCTGCGCCCAGCCGGATTACCATTGTACCCCCGGGGGGTAGGCCTATATAAACCCCCCAGGGCACCCATGCAAGAGGTTGGACCCTAATAGTTTTAGACACACATAGAGGGGAGAGAAGAGCTAGCCGTGCCCTTCTCCTTCCTCACCCCGAACAGCTCAAGGAGCAACCTTGTACCCACTTTGCCATAGTGATCATGCGGAGACCCGCAGAGCAGCGATGAGGGGTGTTATCTCCACGGAGAGCCACAGAAGCTGGGTAAGATTCGCCGGCGTGCATGCCTTCGCCTCATCCCGTTTCTAGGTACCGGCGACGTTCTACTCGCCCCCACCATGATAAGCCATCCTTTGGCATATGTCGCACCCAACCCCCGACATTTGGCGCCCACCGTGGGGCTAGGTGCACCGTCGTCCGGAGACCTGCTTTGGACGGGAACCCTTTTCCTCCCTGGCGAGCGCAGCCAACCCAGCATGCCAGACGGAGTCTGCGCCGATGCGCTGCATGGTGCTGAGATCGCCTGCGCGGCGAGCTGCCTCGCCGAACTTGTCGGCGAGGTTCGCCTCTCCGACGAGCCTGCATCCGACGCAGGCATGGGCGGGCCCCGAGAGCCTCCTCGCGGGCCTCCTCGAGCAGCTCCACGTCGCCGGCGAGCCTGCCACCGACCTGGAGTCCGTAGGCTCCACCGACCCGATGCTGGTCGACTCCGACACCGCGTCGCTTGACGCGTTCCCCACCAACGTGGTGGTCTACGATGAGCCGCTCCCTCGTGCGGAGAGCGGCGGAAGCACCGTCATGGAAGTGCTCGTCATCGGTCGTAGCGAGCCTTCCGGTGAGGGAGCTCATGACCCTCTCGATGCGGTTCTACAAGACCTGACCGCACCTATTCCGGAGGACGCAGACGCTGGGACGCTGGAGGCACGCCGCCTTCAGCTCCTCGTAGGCGTGAAGAAGCTGGCAAGCATGAGACGCTTGTCAGAATCCTACCAGCGTGAGATGGACCGCGCCGTGGGCGGCTTGCTGGCTCCGACTGGGCCTAGCCGCCTAGGCGCGGTCCAGCAGCGCGGCGTAGCCATCGCCAATCGCCCTGTGTACGCCATGCCCGCGGAGAATATCCGCGCCGCCCAGGCGGCGGCGGACGAGCTAGATAACTTCGAAGCGAGGAGCGCCGCCTGATGATGGAGCGAGTCCAGCAGCTCCTCGACGCGGTTGCCGCGCAGGACGAAGCCGGCTGCCGCACGGAGGTGCCGCGACGACAACACGGCGACTTGCCTTCCCGCCAAGATCAAGGCACGATGTCTCGGACGCCGACTGGCAGTGTCCGTGGAAGAAAAAACTAGGATCCGGTATCGGCCAGATCGGACTCACATCTTCATCGGCGCGACCAAGACGGCCGCCCAAGAGCGATGGAAGCGGCGGGCGACAATCTGCCCCCCCCTCCCCGCAGCGACAGGCGAGTCTCCCCGCCTCCCGTCGAGCATCCGACTCTCGGCGACCGCCTTGCCCGCCGAGAGGGAGTCGGAGAAAACGACGCCCTGCACCGGATCGACCGACTCCACCGATCCCTGGCCCTGGAAGAGGAAGACGACTTGGGTCCGCCCTGTTTTGGACCTCGCATCCGAGACGAGCCCTTCCCCAGAGGGTTCACACTCCCCCGAGATACGCCCAAATACACCGGCTCCATGAAGCCGGAAGACTGGCTGGTTGACTACTCTATGGCCGTCAGCATAACGAACGGCAACAAGCGCGTTGCCGTAAAGTATGTGAAGGAAATATGCCCTAGAGGCAATAATAAAGTTATTATTTATTTCCTTATTTCATGATAAATGTTTATTATTCATGCTAGAATTGTATTAACCGGAAACATAATACATGTGTGAATACATAGACAAAGCAGTGTCACTAGTATGCCTCTACTTGACTAGCTCGTTAATCGAAGATGGTTATGTTTCCTAACCATAGACATGAGTTGTCATTTGATTAACGGGATCACATCATTAGGAGAATGATCTGATTGACATGACCCATTCCATTAGCATAGCACCTGATCGTATAGTTTGTTGCTAGTGCTTTTCTTCATGACTTATACATGTTCCTATAACTATGAGATTATGCAACTCCCGTTTGCACGAGGAACACTTTGGGTGCTACCAAAGCGTCACAACGTAACGGGTGATTATAAAGGTACATTACAGGTGTCTCCGAAGGTACATGTTGGGTTGGCATATTTCGAGATTAGGATTTGTCACTCCGATTGTCGGAGAGGTATCTCTGGGCCCTCTCGGTAATGCACATCACATAAGCCTTGCAAGCATTGCAACTAATGTGTTAGTTGTGAGATGATGTATTACGGAACGAGTAAAGAGACTTGCCGTAACGAGATTGAACTAGGTATTGGATCTGGATACCGACGATAGAATCTCGTTCAAGTAACATACCGATGAAAAAGTGAACAACGGATGTTGTTATGCGGTCTGACCGATAAAGATCTTCGAAGAATATGTAGGAGCCAATATGGGCATCCAGGTCCCGCTATTGGTTATTGACCGGAGAGGTGTATCGGTCATGTCTACATAGTTCTCGAACACGTAGGGTCAGCACGCTTAACGTTTCGATGGCCAGTTACTATGAGTTGTTATGATGTTTCTGTACCGAAGGTTGTTGAGTCCCGGATGAGATCACGGACGTGACGAGGAGTCTCGAAATGGTCGAGACATAAAGATTCATATATTGGAAGTCTGTGTTTGGACATCGGAAGTGTTCCGGGTGAAATTGGGAATTTTACCAAGCACCGGAGGTTACCGGAACCCCGGAATGCTAATGGGCCAACATGGGCCTTAGTGGAAAGGAGAAAGGGGCCCAAGTGCTGGCCGCACCTTCCCCCTTCCCTAGTCCTATTTGGACTAGGAGAAGGCGCCTCTCTCTCCCTTCCCACTTGGGGAAACCTAGTTGGACTAGGATTGGGGGAATCCTACTCCCGGTGGGAGTAGGACACCTGGCGCACCCCTCCTTGGCCGGCCAGCCCCTCCCTTCCCTCCTTTATATCTGAGGGCAGGGGCACCCCATGACACACAAGTTGATCTCTGGATCTTTCCTTAGCCGTGTCGGTGCCCCTTCCACCATATTCCACCTCGGTCATATCGTCATGGAGCTTAAGGCGAAGCCTGCGCCGGAGAAGTCATATCGTCATGAGCTTAGGCGAAGCCCTGCGTCGGTGGAGCATCATCATCGTCACCACGCCGTCGTCTTGTGGAACTCATCCCGACACTTTGCCGGATCGGAGTCCGGGATCGCCATCGAGCTGAGCGTGTGCGTAACTTCCGGAGGTGCCGTGCGTTCGGTACTTGGATCGGTCGGATCGTGAAGACGTGCGACTACATCAACCGCGTTGTTATAACGCTTCGCTGTGGGTCTCACGAGTGCGTAGACAACACTCTCATCTTGTTGCTATGCATCACCATGATCTTGCGTGATCGTAGGAAAATTTTTGAAATTACTACGTTCCCCAACAGTATGTTCCCCTCATGCTCCAGGGCACGGCCTGGACATGGTTGAACAGCTTGAAGCCCCGCAACATCAACAGCTGGGTCGACTTCACCGAGGCCATCGTCCGCAACTTCACGAGCACATACAAGCGACCTCCCAAGCCTCGCCAGCTTTCCTTGTGCGTGCAAGGCCCCAACGAGTCAACTCGCGACTACCTCACGCGCTGGGCCGAGCTCCGGAACTCCTGCGAGGGAGTGCACGAGGTGCAGGCTATCGAGTACTTCACTGCCGGGTGCAGAGAAGGCACCCTCCTCAAGCACAAGCTCCTTTGCGACGAGCCGGAGACCCTCGACGAGCTGCTGATCATAGCAGACAAGTACGCCACAGCCGACTCCTCCATGAAGACGGAGATTGAAGTCAGTGCGACTAGCAAGGTGGCTCCTCAGGCTCCCAGAACTCCGGCTGGCGACACACCGGGCGACAACAATGAATGATCACTGGCGCAAGGCCCGCAGCCGCTTCCAACAGCCGGCAGTGGCGACAGTCGAAGACCAACAGCGGAGGGCAGCCTCGGCCAAGCGACGTAAAGGCGGCAAGTCCAACTGGTTGCCGGCCTTCTCTTCTGAAAGGCAGACTCTAGATGGTCCTGCAAGTTCCATAGCGGCGCAAGCCGTCGAACCACACCACCCGGAAATGCCACTGGCTCGGCCAGGATCGCCAAGGAGACGACCTTCTGCCTCCCCTTTCTTTGGCGCCGCCTCCACCACCGCCCAATGGCTGTTAGGCCAATCGACGCAGACAAGACGAGTACCGGAAGAGCATGGAGCTTATGTAGTGTTCACCGGTGTGGCGGCGATCGGCGAAAGCGGCTGCAAAGAAGAAGAAGTGAACGCGATGGCGTCGAGATACCCCTGAGTTCATGCACTGGTCCGATAAACCTATCAGTTGGGGTCGAGCTGATCACCCAGAGGTGATGCCGAATCCGGGCTCCTACACCCTGGTCTTGGGAGCCACCCTTGCCGCGGATAGGCGGGCCGCTCGCTTCTCGCGAGTGCTGATAGACGGAGGCAGCAGCATCAACATCCTGTACAAGGACACAATGGAGAAGTTAGGAATCAAGCAAAGACAGCTTCAGAACAGCCGGACTGTGTTCCACGACATTGTACCTGGCCTTTCCTGCTCACCGATCGGCAAGATCCTGATAGACGTCCTCTTTGGGGACAAAGATCACTTTCGCCGAGAGCAAGTCTGGTTCGAAGTGGTGGGCCTCAAAAGCCCGTACCACGATCTGCTTGGCCGACCTGCTCTCGCCAAGTTCATGGCGGTCCCCCACTATGCCTACCTCAAGATGAAGATGCCGAGTTCCAAGGGGATTCTGACCGTAGCCGGTAACTATAGGAAGTTGTCCGCTTGCGCGACCGAAAGCAGTCGGCTGGCCGAGTCCCTGGTGATTGCGGCTGAGAAGCGGCTTCTTGATCGGGTTGTGGCAATGGCCGGCAAGCAGCCAGAGATGTCGCCCAACCCCAAGGAGTCGGAAGCTGAGGGCTCGTTCAAGCCGGCCAAATAAACGAAGAAGATACCCTTGGACCCGGAGCACCCGGAGAGGTACGCTGTCGTAGGTGCAAACCTTGACAGTAAATAGGAAGGTGAGCTCGTCGATTTCCTCCATGAGAATCGGGACATTTTCACATGGTCCCCTAAAGACATGCCAGGTGTACCGACGGAATTCGCCGAGCACAAGTTACATGTCCGATCTGATGTGAAGCCCGTCAGGCAGCCCTTGCGCCGCTGTCGGAAGAGAAGAGAAGAGTTTTTGGAGAAGAGATAGCCCGGCTCCTAGCAGCCGGTTTCATTATGGAAGTGTTCTTTCCGTAATGGTTAGCAAACCAGTCTGGTCTTTGAAGAAGAACAAGCAGTGGCGGTTGTGTATCGACTACACAAGCCTCAACAAAGCTTGCCCCAAGGACCCATTCGCTCTGCCGAGAATTGACCAGGTGATAGACTCCACAGCCGGATGCGAGCTGTTGAGGTTCTTAGATGCATCCTCAGGATATCACCAGATCAAGCTGAACCCGGCCGACAGATTGAAGACCGCCTTCATCACGCTGTTTAGAGCCTTACGCTGCGACCATGACGTTCGGCTTAAGGAATGCCGGCGCCACCTTTCAGCATTGCATGCGAAGTGCCTCCTCAAGCAGCTTATGTAAACGCCCACGCGTCTACGTGGATGATGTGGTGGTGAAGACGGAAAAGCGAGGAACACTGTTGGAAGACCTCAAGGAGACCTTTGAGAATCTGCGCCGATTCCGGATCAAGCTCAACCCTGAGAAGTGCGTCTTCGGAGTACCAACTGGCCAACTCCTTGGTTTCCTGGTCTCCGAACGTGGCATAGAGTGCAACCCCGTGAAGATCAAGGCAATCGAGAGGATGGAAGTACCCGCCGATCGCTAGATGTGCAAAAGTTCACCGCTGTTTGGCGTCCATCGGCCGATTCATCAGCCCATTGGCGAAAGCTCTTCCTTTGTACCAGCTCATGAAGAAGACCACCTTCTTTGAATGGAACCACAAAGGCGGAATGACTTTTCTCCGATTGAAGAAAATGCTAACTACTCCCCGTCTTTGGCGGCCCCGACTCCCAAGGAGCCCATGCTCCTGTATATTGCCGCCACCGGAGGTAGTCAACCTGATCATTGTAGTTGAGCACAAGGTGGAAGGCAAGGCGCTACCTGTCCGAGAGACGATATATTACTTGAGCGAAATCTTGTCGACCTCCAAGCAGAACTACCCCACTACCGAGAAGATGTGTTACGGCGTGCACTTTGCCGCCAAGAAGTTGAAGCCTTACTTTCAAGAGCATCCAATCACCGTGGTTTGCACAGCCCCACTAGCCGAGATCATCGAAGCCGAGATGCTTCGGCGAGTGGCCAAATGGGCCATAGAGCTGGCCCCTACACCATCTATTACCAGCCCCGCACCGCCATCAAGTCGCATGAAATCTTGGCCGACTTCCTCGTCATTGGGTTGAGACCCGATTACCTGCCGGCCAGCGGACTCCACCCCTTGCGGATGCACTTCGATGGCTCCAAGATGTGCACTGGCTTGGGAGCCGGCGTTGTCCTCACTTCCCCCAAAGGAGACAAGCTCAAGTACGCGCTGCAGATCCATTTCGCCGCCTCCAACAACGTCGCCGAATACGAGGCACTCATTCACGGGCTCCGGCTTGCCAAAGAGCTTGGCATTCGCCGGATCCTGTGTTATGGAGACTCCGACTTGGTGGCCCAACAGTCATCCGACGACTGGGACGCCAAAGACGCAAACATGGCAAGCTACCATTTCCTGGTACAGCAATTGAGTGGATATTTTGAGGGGTGCGAGTTCCTACATGTGCCAAGAAACGACAACAACCAAGCAGATACCCTGGCAAGAATTGGCTCCACCCGCCAAGCAATACCATCCAGCGTCGCCCTTCAGCGCCTCCTCAAGCCATCTATCAAGCCGTCACCAGAGTCAGACTCCATTTTTGTGCCGACTCCCCATGAAGAAGTCGGATCCGACTCCAAAGCCTCAGCAGACGACACGAGAATTCTTGCAGACGGCCCCAAGAACGCTGCAGTCGAAGCCGGCCCGGGGACTTCAGAACCCGGCCCGGGGACTGCGGCGACCATTGCGAACTCGATTACTCGGCCGGGGGCTGCGCCCGGTCGGCCCGGGGACTTCTTCAACCCAGCAAGCTGCTGCGGACTCCAACCCACCGCCTCCCAGCCCAGCCGCCCTCGTCCAAGTAGCAGCACTGGCAGTCGAAGAAATAGCAGCACCCTCATGGGCCCATCCCATCCTGAAGTTCCTAGTAAGCGGAGAGTTACCAACCGATGAGACCTTGGCTCGGCAAGTACAACGCCGAGCGGCAGCCTACACTATAGTCAACAGAGAGCTGGTCAGGCGCATCGTCGTTGGTGTCTACCAGCGTTGCGTCGAGCCAGAGCAAGGCCAAGCGATTCTCAAAGACATTCATCAAGGCGAGTGCGGCCATCATGCGGCCTCAAGAGCACTCGTCGCCAAAGCCTTCCGACACGGTTTCTTCTGGCCAACTGCACTAGAAGAGGCCAAGGAATTGGTTCAAAAATGCAAGGGTGCGGTGTTCCGCTCCAAGCCCGTTTCACCGGCTTCTGCACTCAAGACTATCCCCATCGCTTTGGCCCTTTGCTGTTTGGGGCTGGACATGGTGGGACCATTCAAAAGCGGCGCAGGCGGCCTAACTCACTTAGTTTTCGAGGTGGACATATTCAACAAGTGGATAGAAGCAAAACCCATCAAGAAGTTGAATGGTCCTACTGCAGTGACTTTCATCGCCGACATCACGACTCGGTACGGCGTACCACACAGCATCATCACCGACAACGGCACAAATTTTGCCAAAGGTGCCCTGGCCCGTTTCTGCGCGACGCAAGGCACCCGACTGGACTTAGCGTCCGTTGCCCATCCGCAGTCAAACGGCCAGGTGGAGCGAGCGAACGGCCTCATCCTGTCTGGCATCAAGCCTCGACTGGTCGAACCACTGGAGCGTTCGGCCGGCTGCTGGCTCGAGGAGTTGCCAGCCGTCCTCTGGAGTTTGCGCACGACTCCAAACAAGTCAACTGGCTTCACACCCTTCTTCCTCGTCTACGGTGCCGAAGCCGTCATCCCAACGGATATAGAGTTCGACTCCCCGCGAGTCACCATGTACACCGAAGAGGAAGCAGAAGAAGCATGTCAAGACGGCGTCGATCTGCTAGAAGAGGGCCGTCTGTTGGCACTCAGCTGGTCCAGCATCTACCAGCAGAGCCTGCGCCGCTACTACAAGAAGAAGGTCAAGCCAAGATCATTCCTAGAGGGCGACCTTGTACTCCGGCTGATCCAGCGAACAGCCGGCCAGAACAAGCTGTCGGCGCCTTGGGAAGGCCCATTCATTGTCAGCAAAGTGCTGGGCAACGACTCCTACTACCTAATCGACGCTCAGAAGCCTCGAGCACGCAAGAGGGACGACTCCGGCAAAGAGACGGAACGGCCATGGAATGTGAATCTCCTCCGGAGATTTTACAGTTGATGCAGTATGTACCACGCTACCTTTTGTGTTTAAAGTACCAAGACTTCGGGTCCCCCGAGACGAGCTCGGGGACTGCCCTCTTTTGTTATCTGTATGATAAGAATTATGCCTTCGGGTATGTTACTCTTTGTTATGCTGTTCGGCACCGGGCTCGACTAGTCGGCCCGGGGACTCGCCATATAGGCTATGAAATGCTTCTGTGTATCAGACAAGTAACGTGCGGTGCCTAAGCCGTCTCCCGTCAAAAGCCGCAGCTCGCAGAGCGGCTGTTTGGTGGGTAGGAGTAAGGAAGAACGGGCGCCCACACGAAAAAATGGCTAAGGACCCAAAGCATAAACATAGTTTAAGCCAGCTTCCAGCCCCTTTTTGCAAAAACCGACTCTTAAGTAGTCGGCTGGCTGCTTTTTAGTCAACTTGTTTAAAAGACTCTAAAAATGGCCAAGTACTTGCCTTCTCAAAGGTAGCCAAGCACTTGAACCAAACGGCAGTCCGCAGAGCAGTTGCCCGATGGGCAAGGCGGCGACTAAGGGAAGGCGGCAAAGGAAAAAGCCAGAAGAGCAATAAGCAAGCAAAGATGAAATTAGGATAATATTTACACAGCTTAGGCCCTTGGCCGGATCTTCAGACAGATGTTCAAAATACACCCCGCGGGTGGAATTGTGTGAATTAACAAGTTTTTTCAAAGACTATCAAAGCAGATAAAATAAAGGCAAGACATCAGCCTAGGAAGCGGCAGACGGGTTCGGGGGGCCGGAGGAGACGGCGGCGTCAGCGCCGGGCGGCCGTCAAGGGCAGTCTCGGCTTGATCATCTCCGGCAATCGGCCCAGACGGGCGGCTCGTTCTTGGAGGCGCGGTCGAGCCGAGGCTGGTCGCCCGCTCCGCCTTCTGGCGCCTCCATCTCATCTCCGTCCTCCGCCTCGCCTTCCTCCTCGGCGCTGAGCCGATCACCTCCGCCGAGTCCTCGTCATAATCCGGGTTCATCTCGAGCCACTCGGCGGCGCCTCGCCGCCCTCAAACGGCCCTTCGAGGACAAAGACGCTGGTGTCCGTGTAGTCGGCGATCGCCGCCGACGCTGACGAGGGCGGCGTCTTCCGCGGCCAACAGCTCCGCTGGGCCTCGACGGCGGGCAGCGGCCGGCGGTCCAGATCCAGCCACAGATACCATGCCTTGACGAATTCCAAGGCCCGGCGCCTCCGGCCCGGGTCATGGAACCCTTCCAGCCTCAAGACGGCCAACGCGACCTCCGGCCGGTCGGTAGTCCGGTAGGAGTGCAGAATCGGCATGTCCGGCCACAGAGCAGCGATCGCCTGAGCGCCGACACGCTGAAGCCGGTGCAACATCCGATGGGCCGGCCGCAGACGAGCCTCAATGCTCAGGAGCTGCTCGTCAAGGGTCCGGGGGGCGTTGGCAGCGATCTCAGCACCACTCGCCCTTTGCGCCTCGCGATCAGCCTCGATTTCTTGATTGGCCGCCTGCGTGTGGCCGGGGAAGAAGTCTGCCAAGACGAAGAAGAAGCAAGTCAAAAAACCAGGAGTCGGCCCGACCTATAGTCGGCGGCCCAAAGGAAGAAGTAAAAACAAACTCACCGTCGACGATGTCCTCGATTTCATGGAAGCCGGAGGTCAGCAGTGCTTCCTTGTCGGTCCAGGAGGAGCGCTCGCTCTCGAACTCGGCCAGGAGAGCAGCCTCTCTCTTCTCCGCCTCGTCCTGCGCCGCCTTAAGCAGCTCCCTCTGCTCTGCCAGCTGCGTAGCTAGCAGGTCGCGCTCTGCGGCGAGCTTGCTGCATTCCTCCCCCTTGGCACAAAAGGCGGTGTTGGCTGTACCCAGCTGCCGTCGAAGAGTGGCGTTGGCCTCTGAAGAATAGAATGAAGAAGGACGTGAAGCCGTCTGCTAAGAAGGTCGCCAGGAAGATCCGGCCCGACTGCTCAGCAGTCGGCCCGAATCTCGGGGACTACAGCCCGCGGGTGCGCCAGCGCGCCCCCGCGAAGAAGAAAGAAGACTCACCTCGGCTCCTCGACAAGTCGGCAGTCCGCTTGCCCAGCTCCTCAACGTTGCGGTTGAAGGCAGTGGCGCGGAGGTTGTGATACTCCTGCATAAGAATTTCAGACAAAGGTAAAAATTTGGAAATCAACAGATAGAGTTCCGAGCCGCTCAGCAGCCGGCCCGAAACTCGGGGATACACCCAGTGGGTGCGCTGGTGCGCCCCCACGGAGAAGAACAAGGAAAAACTCAAAGAGGAAACATACCCGCACGGCGGCTCGCGACGCCAGGTGCACCTTGGTGCAGTTTTGAATGGCGTCGCCCTCAGCCCACAACTTCGCCTGGACGTCCAGAAGCGCCGTGTTCAGCGGGCCTGTGCCGCCTCCTCGCACCCACCCAACGGGCGCGGCGCTTGTCGCCTCAGCATCTGGGATGGCCGAGCTGGCGGCGCCGGTCTCCAAGGGGCGTGGCGCCGAAGTTGCCTTCTCAAGACGGCGGCGCGCTGGCGAGGCGACTTGAAGGAGCAGCTTCGCCACAGCTCGCTGGGTCGGCCGGGCGGCACAAAGTGGTCCGCCGGCTGTTTGCCTCGCGCAGCTCTCGAGACTACGGTGGAGGTGGCGGGGCGGCATCGCTGCCGTTCGACAAGGAGGCCTCGCCGCCTTCCCTCTCCGTGACGGGAACTTCGCCGGCTCCCTCCGCCGCCCGTGAACTCCGGCAGCGGCGGCGCAGAGCTTCAGCGGGGTGACGAGTAGCGCCGATCGAGGCGCGGCCTCCTCGGCTCGCCTCTTGGCTGCGACGGCGGCTTCGGCCTCCTCCAGCTTCTTCTGGGCGGAAGCTGCCGCCTTCTCGGCCTCCGCCTTCTCCAGGCGGGCGGCCTCCTCCTCGTCGCGCTTCTCCTGCGCGTTCCGCTCCGTCGCCTCCCGGAGGTCGGGCAGGGTCAATCCGCCGAGTATTGGCGGGACGTCTTCTTGCCGACCCCATGACGGAGGCGGCGGCGACCCTCCAAGGTGAGAGGAGCCACGATGCAAAGAAGACACGTAAAAGACTTGGACAAGACGGACCAGAAGAAAACAAGACAAAATAAGAAGCACTTACGCAGAGACCAGCGGCGGCTTCTTCACCTCCTTGTGGAAGCGGTTAGCCTTTGCGACCGCCTCTTCGCGCTGGGTCACGGCGGCCGTCCCGCTGAACTTCTTCGCCCGGCCGCCTGGCAAGCTCGGCCCGGCCCGGCGCTTCTTCGCGCAGCCTCGACCACCCAAGCCGGCGGAGGAACTCGCGCTTGGATGGCCGACCTTCGGTTGGCGGCAGGGGACGACTTCCCTTTCGCCGTCATCTTCAGGCCAGTCGGCGAAGGTTGCGTATAGGCCAAGTCGTCGGCCCCTCCTACTCCCTCGGCGTCGGCCTCCATCGCCGCCACCCCCAAGTCGGGGTCGTCGGCGTCTCTCTCCGCCCGGTCGGGGACGAACTCACGGGCCGGCCCCGTGGTGCCGGCTGAGGGCTGCATGAGGGGGTTCTGACTCGGAAAGAACCAAAGAAAATCAGAGTCGGACTCGGCTGAAAAAGAACCCAGAAGAGCAAGAGGGATGACTTACCTCGAGCGGGGTTGGCCTTGAATCTGACTCCTTGCCGAACTGCCATTCCGCCGTGAGACCGCAGTTCGCCAGAAATTCACCGTGTCCGCCACCTCCGCGTGGGGATGTCCTTGAGCACAGCCAGTCCCGGTGGCCGCTCATCTGACAGATCAGATGAGGTCGGCCTTGGAGCGGAAGGACTCGGCACAACACGAATGCGGCCAGCAAGTCGGTCCCAGTCAGACCCTCCGACTGCGTCACCACCCGGAGTCGCGCGACGGCGGCGGCGCCTGCAGGAGTCAGCGTCCTGGCCCGAAGGGACCACCTGGGAAGTCGCCCCGCCAACTCGCCGACTCCCTAAGGCGGCAGGTTGACCCAGTCGCCTTCTGGAGCGACGTTCTTCACATAAAAGTAGGAGCGCTGCCACATCTTCACCGACTTGATCAGCGGGATGGTAGGGAAGGGGTTGTCGGCCACCGGCCTCCGCATCGTGATGAAGGTGCCGCACAGAGCCAACACGCCGGCGACGTGTGTGCCGAGCTTGGCCTGGAAGAACTCCCCCCACAGCTCGATGGTGGGGAGAACGCCAAGAAAGACTTCGCACAAGGAGGCGAAGGCGGCCAGCAGCACCACCGTGTTTGGAGTGAGGTGGTGTGGCTGGAGCCCGTGGAACTCCAGGAATGCGCGGAAGAAGCCGCTCGCCGGCAGCCCTGCATCACAGCATGAGGTGCGAGCGGAATATAACCCGCTCGCCCTCCTCCGGCGCCGGCGTTATTTCGCCCGCCGGCGCGGCGCGGGTCCGCACCAAGTTTGTGCCGGGGATGCGGCGCGTCTGGCGGAGGAACTCGATGATGTCGTCGTCCACTTCGGAGCCGTCCCACACGCCGGAGCGCGCGGCGGGAGGCGCAGCGGCGGAGGAGGAGCTCATCTCCGCGGCGTGGCGTGGTCCGGCGCGGCGGAGGCAAGAGGAAGACGAAGCAGGAGCAAGAGGAAGCGGAGAAATGGGGAGATGGGTGCGCGTGCGTCGCCGCCCCCCTCCTCCCGCCTACTTATAGGCGCCTAGGCTGAGAAGCCGATGGGGTGGGCGTGGGATTAACTGCGCCCAGTACCCCACGCCCCCACGATTTAATTCCACGGCGTTATCGCCGCAAGAACGACGCGGGGAACCCAACCGCCTCGCACGGCCGCAACGGATCCGCCTGCGGCGCCGAGGCGCTGGTAGTGGCGGGCCCCGCTGACGGGCCTGTCCTCGTCCACGCGTGGGGCAGACTGCCCTGCCGCATGGTGTCGCGCTGGCGGGCCGCAACGGCAGCCGCTCGAAGCTTATCGAGCACGCTGCCCGGATCCCGCCACGACCTTCAAAACCTTTGAGGAGCAAGACGGCCTCCTACAAGGCCGACTCCAGCCTAATCGGCTCAGAGGGAGAGGCAGCGAGCCGAGCCCAGATTCCTCCATTAGAGGGATGAAGCTGTTGAGGCTCCTCGACATGTTGCCCTCGGCGCCTCACCAGCTTCGGGGACTACTGTCGGAGTAATGGGCCACGATTAGGCAAACTCGAGCCACTGGACCTTTCAAAACATCAGGGCAGACTGCGGCCCTCAAGACCCCAAGACGAAGAGCCGCCTTCTGAGAGTCGGCGGCAGAGCTACCGACTGCCCCTCCCAGCCGAGTCCTAGAGACGGCCTCGAGATAAGCCGACTCCCAGCCAGCGACTTTCGGAGAAGCCGGCTATGGGGAGTCGGCCCGCGACTCCAACCACCTCCCCGCCTGTCACGACTACGGACGGGATGGGATGAGGCCGCCTCATGATCCATCCTGCCTGTTCACATAGGACAGGCGTGGCTACAGAGCGCCGTACTGACGGAGATCTCCGTCCGACGCGGCACTGTTGCCACGCCGGCCCTGACATCAGCCCCGTGGGCCGAAGCAGGAGCAAGAGGAAGCGGGGAAACGGGGAGATGGGTGCGCGTGCATCGCCGCCCCCCTCCTCCCGCCTACTTATAGGCGCCTAGGCTGAGAAGCCGATGGGGTGGGCGTGGGATTAACTGCGCCCAGTACCCCACGCCCCCATGATTTAACCCACGACGTTACTGCGCGCAGTAACGACGTGGGGAACCCAACCGCCCGCACGGCCGCAACGGATCCGCCCGTGCGCTGAGGCGCGGTAGTGGCGGGCCCCGCCTGACGGGCCTGTCTCGTCACGTGCGTGGGTGGACAGACTGGCCCTGCCGCGTGGTGTCGCGCGGCAGGCCCGCAACGGCAGCTGCCTGGAAGCTTATCAGGCACGCTGCCCGGATCCCGCCACGACCTTCAAAACCTTTGAGGAGCAAGACGGCCTCCTACAAGGCCGACTCCAGCTAGTCGGCTCAGGAGGGAGACGGCGAGCCGAGCCCAGATTCCTCCATTAGAGGGATGAAGCTGTTGAGGCTCCTCGACATGTTGCCCTCGGCGCCTCACCAGCTTCGGGGACTACTGTCGGAGTAATGGGCCACGATTAGGCAAACCCGAGCCACCGACCTTTCAAAACATCGGGCAGATCAAGCGCCCTCAAGACCCCAAGATGAAGAGCCGCCTTCTGAGAGTCGGCGGCAGAGCCGCCGACTGCCCCTCCCAGCCGAGTCCTAGAGACGGCCTCGAGATAAGCCGACTCCAAGCCAGCGACTTCCGGAGAAGCCGGTTATGGGGAGTCTGTCCGCGACTCCAACCACCTCCTGCCTATGCGACTACGGACGGGATGGGATGAGGCCGCCTCGCAGTCCATCCCTGCCATGTTCACAAAGGACAGGCGTGGCTACAGAGCGCCGTACTGACGGAGATCTCCGTCCGACACGGCACTGTTGCCACGCCGGCCCTGACATCAGCCCCGTGGGCAGATCCGTGTACCCACGACGGCCTGTCTATACGACCCGAAGACGGTGGGACCCGCCTGTCGGCGGGAGTGCAGAAGACGGCAAGAGCGCCCCTAGACGGACCCGCTGGGAGTCGGCCTCCCAGAGTCGGCCGGCCCCTCCCACGGGCTTCGCGCACCATTAACCAGACAAGACAGGGAATGGCAACAGTGATCGCCCGTCAGCGGCGTGCTGTTGCCATGACCCCATGACCATGCTCGCCATTAGAAGCACGGCTCAGAATCCGCAGCCGGCAAGACCCGCCCGCGGCGGACAAGGGCTGTCGGCCCCATGCTGGGCCGTCAGCGGGGCCCACTAGTCGGCGGGCCCCAGAGGTCGGCGGAGAAGGCGGCGACCTGAGAGACTGACGGCTGGGACCTGCGCCCAACCGGATTACCATTGTACACCCGGGGGGTAGGCCTATATAAACCCCTAGGGCACCCATGCAAGAGGTTGGACCCTAATAGTTTTAGACGCACATAGAGGGGAGAGAAGAGCTAGCCCTGCCCTTCTCCTTCCTCACCCCGAACAGCTCAAGGAGCAACCTTGTACCCACTTTGCCATAGTGATCATGCGGAGACCCCGCAGAGCAGCAGTAGGGGTGTTATCTCCACGGAGAGCCCTGAAGCTGGGTAAGATTCGCCAGCGTGCATGCCTTCGCCTCATCCCGTTTCCAGGCACCGGCGATGTTCTACTCGCCCCACCATGCATCCTTTGGCATATGTCGCACCCAACCCCCGACAATGTGGTATGATGCTATGGCACTTGCTTACAAGCTTATTTGCTCTTTCTCTTTTTCTTTGCTTAAAAGCTTTGTTCTCTTTTTTTGTATGGCCACTTTTGCACAATGCACAAACCAAGATAGCAATTGTGTATATGCGGGAACAAACTTGAGGCACACGAGATGATATGATACCAAGATGATATGGTATGTATGCAATGGATGGTGTAGATCACTAATGTGCACAAGTAACGTTGCCGACAATACTCAATGGCTAGTCTCGATAGGCAAGTAACGCAAAATGGGCTAGGGGTTATCAATGCAATTGCAAGGGGAATATACAATGGTGTCGTCGAGGTTACCGTCCTTGCCGATGATGAGTGGTGGTGATATTGATGTAGATACCAAGATGATGGAGACTCGTCCCTAAGTAGCCGAAACACCTTAGGAAACGGAAAAACCGCGAACTCAAAATCTCAAATGTCAAAATGGTGGTAGCGGAAATGCGGTGGTGGTTTTGCGGACGCTCAATGGGATTGCGGAAAGGCAATGATGGGTTTTGTGACACAATGCAGAAGTGGAGGGTTCGATGCTGAACTATACACGGTGTCGGAGTTGGAAGCACGGTCCCTAAGTAGCCGAAACACCTTAGGAGACACAACTCACAACATAAACAAAATTGGGTTAAGTTGGGTTGGTGGAAGTGTATGGTGGGCAAGCCTATGCGGAAGTTATGGTGGTGGTGGTGGTGGTTGATGAAGAAGCAACCGTCCCTAAATAACCTAAACACCTTAGGAGACTCAAATCACAACTCAAACAACCACAAATGCTATGGGGAACAAATTGGGTTAGGTTGCGGAAGGCTATGGTGGTTTTGCGGAGGATGTGGTGGAAGCCCTAGGAAAAGATGCCAAATTTCCAAAACTTTGATGGGGTTAAATGGTGATGGAACCTATCTAGATGGATTGGGGATGTCAATAGCTACTCAACGAGCTAAAGAACGCGAAAATCGGACTTCGGATGTGAAAGTTACGGTCGAAACGGTGAAACGGGAAAAGCTGAAAACCCAGGGGTCGGATGTCCGGGGTGGAGCCCGGATATCCGGGGCTGTCTGTCCAGAAACGAGCAGATTTGGCGCTCCAGGATCCGTATGTCCGGCTTGGGGCCCGGTTGTCCGGCCAGATGGCCTGGATGTCTGGCCTGAGGCCCGGATGTCCGGCCCGACGATTCCAGATCGGGATTTGGACTTCGAAACTCGATTTGGGCGGAAATTGATGATTTCAAGGGCAAAATTGCGGATATTTCATGGATGGAAAGTGGGGAAACTTGGGGAAATGCTAGATCCACTCGAAACCAAGCAAATCCATGGATCAAAATCAACAAAACATCATCAAACCAACAAATCACAAAAAAAATTGGGGGCTATTTTTTGGTGGGGATTTTCGTAATTGGGAAAGAACACAACAAAATTAGGCTAGAAAACAAAGAGGGGAGGCTCCGAAATTGTGATCAACCTAAGCTCTGATACCAAGATGATGTAGGGCGAATCCTTATGGGGCCGATCTTTCACGTTTGGAGAGGATCCCTACGAGGAACACGAAGAACGCGTGGAAGAACACGAGGGAAATCACGAGGGAGAACAAGAGAAACACTCAACCGACACGAATATGATCACACAAGCGCTAGATCATCGAGGCACAAAGTAACACGAGATACAAAGTCAACAAGGGACGATACAAAAGGTAACCGTTCTTCCCCGGGAGGAGGTCTTGATGGGGCCACCCTCGAGGGGGTCTTGAATCCGGATGGATCTTCTCCGAAGAGGTGCGGTCCCTCACAAGGAGTAGATCCGGTACGGATGAGAAATGCTCTATCTCAATGAGCTAAACCAATGCTAACCCTAACTAGGAGGAGGTGGAGGAGTATATATAGTGCTAGCCAACGAAGGGGTAAGTGAGAGGGGGATACATGGGCCCTTGGCCCGTTCTCTGCGCACAGGCAGGTGCCGGATGTCCGGGCTGGGGGCCGGATGTCTGGGCGGTCGGGACGGGCCGGATGTCCGGGCTGGGTGGCCGGATGTCCGGGCTGGCCTGGGTCTTCCAGATGCATTCGGTGATGGCGGGGCCGGATTTCCGGGTGAAGGGGCCGGATGTCCGGGGCTTTAGGAGGAGCCAGATGTCCGGGGCATTGTGCCGGATGTCCGGGATGCACTGGTCCTTTCTGGTGTACTCTGGATAGCCGATGCCGGATTTCCGGGGCAAGGGCCGGATGTCCGGGCTGGGGCCGGATGTCCGTCAGCCAGAGTACCGGCTCTTCTTCCTTCTCCTTCATTCGCTTCCGCGCATGCTTGGCCTTGGTCCTTGGGCTCTCCATGGTCTCCTCGGGTGTACCTGAGTATGCACAAGGTCCGCGCTTGAAGTAGCATCCATGTCTTACATGCGGAAAGGGAAGATTCGGAAAGGAGCAAATTCACCTTAGGTCCAAAGGCGTAGGCTCGAGTGTACATGGGGATGATCGTCGGATGCTCCGCATCAAAAGCTCTATCTCATATATGAGCTAAACCAATGCTAACCCTAACTAGGAGGAGGAGGGGGTCTATATATAGTGTTAGTCCACGAAGGGGTAAGTGAGAGGGGGGATACATGGGCCCTTGGCCCGTTCACTGTGCGCAGACAGGCGCCGGATGTCCGGGCTGGGGGCTGGATGTCCGGCCGCTCATGAAGAGCCGGATGTCCGGGCCTCGGCCGGATGTCCGGGCTGGAGTTGCCCGATTCTTCTGCTCTCTGGATAGCATGTGCCGGATTTCCGGGCAAGCGCCGGATGTCCGACTCGTCGCGGGGCACTAGATGTCCGGGGGTCGGCCGGATGTCCGGCTGCTATAGAGTCGCCTAGCGTCTGTCTCTCTCTGGTCTGCTTCTGCTTGGTGGCGCCGGATGTCCGGGCTCCTGCTGGATGTCCGGCCGCTGTAGCTCCGCGACGACTCCACTTGAGGCACTTCTTGATCCGCTTCTGTGTGGACTGGTCCTATGCTTCGAGCATCTCCATGGTCATATCCTCGGTTCCTGAGCACACGTAGTGTCTTTGCATGAGGTAGCAACCATATCTCGCATGAATGGAAAGGGGAAGCATTTAGGAGTGGGTTCACCTTGTGTCCAATGGCGTATGCTTGAGGTCTCGTCATATGGGCACTTGGGGCTTGAGGAGTAGTCGTAGTTACAAGGGGATGATCGTAGGATGCTCCGCATCATCTCCCCTCCCTTGGGAAAGATCCGACCTCGGATCGAAAACCTCATCAGCATGGAAACGGTTGTCGTGGATGGACTTGTAGTTGGACGAAGTGGAGGACATGGCGCAATCCAAGTACTCCAAGGTGTCTCCGAAGTGGTACACATGCAAAAAGAGCAACACAAACGACACATAGAAATATAATGGTTAGCTCACACAAGGTTTCCATCAAGTAAGTATGAGTCCGTTCGGCAATATTGTTCATGACAAAGCGCATGAAGGTTATCAAGATGGTATAGAATGATATGCAAAGCATTCATGGGAGCAAAAGCATTCGCTGTGCACAGAAATGTGTTGTGAATATGATCAATGCAACCATTGTGCAAAATGATGTCATAATGGGACGGTGTATCTAAAGCATGAACATGGTAATTGGTGCTCAATGTGACTATGTGATCATGCAATTGATGGTGGGCAATATGATCATGATGTATGAATATGCCATCAAGAAATATCACAACAAATTTGTTTAGGAAGTGCGTCAGCTCATATATCATGGATGACATAGAAATGGAAGATGCAACAAGGCAATCATAATGTGAGTCAATCCATGCATAGGGTGCAAACTTGTGGTGAGTATGATATGTCCATCGAGCATGACATGAGGCAGCACAATCAACAAATATGGAGGTGTGGGTGCAATGTGTCAAAGGAGGGTTGATGTACCAATGCTCGATGTCGTGGCATGAGTGGAGGTTCGAAGGTGCATCCAATAAGTCTAGGCACTCCTCAAATTGAAGGTCCATAGGGTCGATCTCCAATGTCGTTCCTCCATCCAGTAGATGTATCACGTAGACAACAAGAAGGAAACAACAATGAAAGAATGACCCATCCAATATGCGTATTTGAGGATGGCTCAAAGGGAAGGAGTCCACCTTTATGACGATGTCAAAAATGTTGGTGTTGCGCATTGTGTCCACCATCACATGACCAAGTTGTCTCGTGATGGTACCGCCTTGTGAATCCTTCAAAACGAAAGAACATGACAAACACTTGGAAAAACAAATGAGGTTAGCGGAAGTGCAAAACCTATCATTCGTGTGGTAAGATACCCAACAAGTGTATGCATCAAGCTCATCATAAGAAAGGACAAGGGAGCATTTCATAGTAAGGAGGCATATGATGTGAGAACAACCAAATACAATAGGCTCAGTCAAACAAGCATGCATCACAAGTAAGGTGTCAAGGTCTTCAAGATCAATAAGCATAGTATGGTTGCACTCACTACAAGTAGATACGAGAGAGGCAACTAATGTCCGGCGGCTCACAGAGAGCCGAATGTCCGGGCTGGAGTTGTCCGATTCTTCTGCTCTCTGGATAGTGTGCGCCGGATGCCCGACTCATCGCGGGGCACCGGATGTCCTGGGGTCAGCCGGATGTCCGGCCGTTGTAGAGTCGCCTGACATCTGTCTCTCTCTGGTCTTCTTTTGGTTGGTGGCGCCGGATGTCCGGGCTCCTGCCAGATGTCCGGCCGCTATAGCTCCACGGCGACTCCACTTGACGCACTTCTTGACCCACTTCCGTGTGGACTTGTCCTATGCTTCGGGCGTCGCCATGGTCATCTCCTCGGTTCCTGAGCACATGTAATGTCTTTGCATGAGGTAGCAACCATGTCTCGCATGAATGGAAAGGGGAAGCATTTAGGAGCGGGTTCACCTTGTGTCCAATGGCGTATGCTTGAGGTCTCGTCATATGAGCATTTGGGGCTTGAGGAGTAGTCGTAGTGTACATGGGGATGATCGTAGGATGCTCCGCATCAGGAGCCTTGTTTGGAAGTTGATGCGGAGTATCCCACGTTCATCCCCATGTACACTCCGACTACTCTCCAAACCCCAAGAGGACATATGACGAGACCTCTATCAAGTGGTATCAGTTTTCAGGTTGCTCGGTGAGAATTTCCAGCTTTCCCTAGATTAGATTTATTTTCTTACCTATTGTCCAAAAAACGCCACAAAAAAGTTAGATCTATTCATACTTTGTCCAAACCAGTCTGAGCCCTTGCAATTTTATTTTCATTGTTAGCATTATTGAATTATCGGTTGCATCATCATGTCGAGTTGCTGGTCTTAGTGTCTAGTTCATTTAGAGTTTCGAGTTCTGTTCACATTAGTTACGCCGCCGCTGCATCGTTATCCCTTCCGCTGTCCACCACCCATCCATCAATTTCCACCATGTGCTACCCACCATTCATTGTCATAATCATAGTTGAGATCGTTCACATCTTCGCTTGATCCAATCTGCATCTTATCTAGTTTGTTTTGGAAATAGGAAGAGAGCAAAAAAATAGAGAAAAAAGAGAGAAAATGTAAAAAAAAGAGAGAAAAAAAGTTAGAGAAAAAAAGAGAAAGAAAAAGAAAAAAATTGTGAGGAAAAAAAGAGAAGAAAAAAAATTTGAATCTATCTAGACTCAATCTCGTAGTTGAATTCGGATTGGAATCTGTTTTGCGTACTGTTCAGTAAAACAGACATAACTTCCTCATATGAAGTCTGTTTTGCCTCCGCGAGTACTCAAATGAAAGCTAGCGACGAGACGCATCTAAATTGTTGCAGAAGCATGTTCACTATTTGGCACATCAATATCGGCTTCTAAATAGGTCTTTTTCCCCTCCGAAGTTCGCGACACAACTTATTCCAGTTTTTCAAGCCAGTTTTAGAATTTTTTTGACTCTCATGTCAACTCGGAATTGAGTGATTCTTTTTGCGTTTGAAAGCTTGAGTCAGTGCCATTCTTGAGAAAAGTTATCAGAAAATTGGCTCAAACTTTTCAAGAGGAAAGTTGGAGAGAGAGTTGTTGTATATCCTGCTTGGCAGTTGTTTTTCATCATTATCTTTACTGCCGTTGTGATCTTCACTTATATCTTGCTGTCCAGAGCTACTTAGTATCCTTCATTGATGCTAGTTGTGGTACGCCGTGACCTCATTAGTGTTCTAGGCTCGCGTCTCTAGTCCGGTCTAGCCTAGGACCAGCACAGTACCATCGTTGAGCGTTTATTCAACATTGCATCTTTGAATTGATTATTGCTAATCTTTTGCTACAATATATAGCCAACCCAGCTCCACATATTTCTACACGGTGTATACGTACGTTCCCCTGGCAATCACTTTATAAAAGTTTCAAAGTTATTTGACACCGCTAGTTGCCTGTCACCACCTGGCGCATGGTAAGAACTTGTAAGATATTGATATTTGCTTTACTGTGAGCACTTTACAACCACATCCTAGTAGTTCATAGGAACATTACTCTCGAATTTTGTTTCTTGTTTCTACTAATCATGACAGGTTCCGGAGATAGAAGTTCTTGGATGACGGACACATCTTCACCATCACGAGAGTTGGGACAACACACACAAGCACATGGTCAGGTTATCTCTTTACCGTCATGATGTAGGGTGGAACCCTAGATGGCCGATATTTCACGAAAGGAGCGGATCCCGCGAAGAGCACGAAGAACACGAGGGGAAAATGAGGGGAAACACGAGAGAAATCACTCAACCAACAAGATCGATCACACATGTGCTAGATCGATGAACACAAAGGGAGATACATGATCCAAAGTCAACAAGGGACGATACATAGGTAACCGGTTCTTCTGTGTGAGGAGGTCTCTATGGGGGTCTTCTCCGTGAGGAGGTCTTGAATCCGGATGGATCTTCTCCGAAGAGGGGCCGCGGTCTCTCTCGTGGAGTAGATCCGGTACGGATGAGCAATGCTCTATCTCAAATGAGCTAAACCAATGCTAACCCTAACTAGGAGGAGGTGGAGGAGTATATATAGTCTAAGGCCACGAAGGGGTAAGTGAGGAGGGGATACATGGGCATCGGGCCCGGCTGTGCACGTGCAGGTGCCGGATGTCCGGGCTGGGGGCCGAATGTCCGGGGCTTCAGGAGGCACCGGATGTCCGGGCTGAAGTGGCCAAACTTCGGGTGCGTTCTGTCGTCGATGCCGGATTTCCGAGGAAGAGGCCGGATGTCCGGGTGTTGGCGAGGCGCCAGATGTTCGGCCGCTGAAGCTTGTCCGGCCGTCCATTGGTGCAGCTGTTGGGCGGCTGCACAGGCGCCTGATGTCCGGCCTCTGGCCCGGATGTCCAGCCGCTGTAGCTTCAGCAGCTCCGTCTTCTTCATCGTCTCTTCCAGGCTTCCCTCGCGGATGGTGTAGTTGTTCCTTGGCACTCGCACTCCTCCTCAACATCCGTGACACTCTGACAATACCTATGCATGCACACGGGAGAAGTGTCAAGTAGTATACCATCCTCGAAGGGGTCAAGTGAGCACGTGTAAAGGAGATGATTCACCTTTGCGTATGTGAAGTAGATGTCGCACGTGTCACTTGCCAAACGGACTCTTGACATGGTGATGTCCATAGGATGCTCCGCATCATCTCCCCTCCCTTGGGAAAGATCCGACCTCGGATGGAAAACCAAATCACCATGGGAAAGAGATGGCTTTGCCATGTAGGAGTGGGCGTTCACCAAGTACTTGTCATCTTGAAGCTCGAAATGGGCACTCTCCAATGTCGCACTGCGTAGTGATTCCTTCAAAAGGGGCAAAAACAACAAACACTTGGACAAACAAATGTGGTTAGCGTTAGTGCAAAACCAAGCATTCAAGTGGTGATTCACCCAACAAGTGTCGTCATCATGCAAAGCATATGGTTTGACAAAGGATTGTGACATGGCATATAAGCACATAAATTGAGCACAAGCAAAGATATCATGGGGACAATCATGTAAATGGGAGGTAGAGATGCAAAAATGTGTGTCAAGAGAATAAGCATCTACCTCAAGTTCATAGCAAGCATTCACAAATTGCTCAATGAAAGGTCTATGGTAGGCATATGAATCATTCACAACACCAAATAAAATGAAGTGTCTAAACACATGGGTCAAGTGCAAGACAATCCAAGCATAATGTGCATGGGGTGTAGTTAATATCGTGTGGCACTCAACACAATGGAAAGAGCAATTGTTCATCACGTGTGATGCAATGAAGGCAAGCATGTAGCAATCAATGGGATATGGTATATGGGAAGAAATGATATTGGTGCAACCAAGCATATGATACAAGCAAATAATCCAAGAATTGGATGCAACACACAAGGCATATATATCATGATGCATGGAACGGTGAAAATGACAAGTCAAAACAAGATCTCCAACATGTGTGCAATCAAGTGGTCCAAGATGAATAATAAGTCTCATGGTGCAAGCAACACAAGTAGTATGTGATACGTCTCCAACATATCTATAATTTTTTATTGCTCCATGCTATATTATCTACTGTTTTGGACTATATTGGGCTTTATTTTTCACTTTTATATTATTTTTGGGACTAACCTATTAACCGGAGGCCTAGCCCAGAATTGCTGTTTTTTTGCCTATTTCAGAGTTTCGGAGAAATAGAATATCAAACGGAGTCCAAACGGAATGAAACCTACGGGAACGTGATTTTCTCATCAGATAAGACCCAGGAGACTTGGACCCTCCGTCAAGAAAGCCACGAGGCGGTCACGAGGGTGGGGGACGCCCCATTAGGGCGCGCCCCCTGCCTCGTGGGCCCCTTCGAAGCTCCACCAACGTACTTCTTCCTCCTATATATACCTACATACCCCCAAACGATCAGATACGGGGCCAAAAACCTAATTCCACCGCTGCAACCTTCTGTACCCACGAGATCCCATCTTGGGGCCTGTTCCGGAGCTCCGCCGGAGAGGGCCATCATCGCGGAGGGCTTCTACATCATCCTAGCCCCTCCGATGAAGTGTGAGTAGTTTACCTCAGACCTTCGGGTCCATAGTTAGTAGCTAGATGGCTTCTTCTCTCTTTTTGGATCTCAATACAATGTTCTCCCCCTCTCTCTTGGAGATCTATTCGATGTAATCTTCTTTTTGCAGTGCGTTTGTTGAGATCGATGAATTGTGGGTTTATGATCAAGTCTATCTATGAATAATATTTGAATCTTCTATGAATTCATTTATGTATGATTGGTTATCTTTGCAAGTCTCTTCAAATTATCAATTTGGTTTGGCCTACTAGATTGGTCTTTCTTGCAATGGGAGAAGTGCTTAGCTTTGGGTTCAATCTTGCGGTGTCCTTTCCCGATGTGATGAGGGGCAGCAAGGCACGTATTGTATTGTTGCCATCGAGGATAACAAGATGGGGTTTTATCATATTGCATGAAACTATCCCTCTACATCATGTCATCTTGCTTAAGGCGTTACTCTGTTTTAACTTAATACTCTAGATGCATCTTTGGATAGCGATCGATGAGTGGAGTAATAGTAGTAGATGCAAAGGTGAGTCGGTCTACTTGTCTCGGACGTGATGCCTATATACATGATCATACCTAGATATTCTCATAACTATGATCAATTCTGTTAATTGCTCAACAATAATTTGTTCACCCACCGTAGAATACTTATGCTCTTGAGAGAAGCCACTAGTGAAACCTATGGCCCCCGGGTCTATTCTCATCATGTCAATCTCCATCACTTTATTATTGCTTTGCTTTTTTACTTTGCCTTTTACTTTTCACTTCGCATCTCTATATCAAAAATACCAAAAATATTATCTATCATCTCTATCAGATCTCACTTCCATTTGTGACCGTGAAGGGATTGACAACCCCTAATCGCGTTGGTTGCGTTGAGCTATTTGTTTTGTGTAGGTACGAGGGACTCGCCCGTAGCCTCCTAGTGGATTGATACCTTGGTTCTCAAAAACTGAGGGAAATACTTACGCTACTTTGCTGCATCATCCTCTCCTCTTCGGGGAAATCCAACGCAGTGCTCAAGAGGCAGCAACAAGAATTTCTGGTGCCGTTGCCGGGGAGTCTGCGCAAAAGTCAACATACCAAGTACCCATCACAATTCCTTATCTCTCGCACTACATTATTTGCCATTTGCCTCTCGTTTTCCTCTCCCCCACTTCACCCTTGCCGTTTTATTCGCCCTCTCTTTTTCCGCTTGTGTTTTTCTCGCCCGCTTGTCGTTATGGCTAGTCTTATATCTTCCCTGTTGTCTCCCGAGAACGAAGTTCTAAATTTTAAACAAAGGGAAGGAGAAAATTTAAAAGACGCTTGGTGTAGAATTTGCAATGCTCAAAATAGATCTACCAGGAAGCAATCTACTTCAGTTCTTCTCCGCAATTTTTATGTAGGTGCTAATCCTTGGTATAGATATATCCTTGATACCATTACCGGAGGGAATTTCTTGGGTAGCCACACTTTTGATTCTTATAATGCTATGATAGATTTATTTGGCTCACCACCTCTTTTGGTTAATGGGACTATGTTAACTTTGGAGCATGTAATGCAAAGACTTGAAATTATTGAAAATAAAGTTGCTACCGTTGAATTAATTGAAAATCTAGATAAAAAGATCCACAATCAAATTACCCAATATGGATCTAAGGTAGGACTAACTTTTAAAAATATTAAGGAGAAGGAACCCATAGTTAATGAAAGAATAAATCAAGATTTCACTTGAATTGATAAACTTGAGGGTATCATTACTAATTTGGGAACCGTTTTTTCTTCCGTAAAGAATACTCCAAGTCCACCTACTAAAATTTCCAAGCTTATGTATGTTCCTAAAAATAAGGGTGAATCCTCTAGTAAGGAAACTGCGGATCTTAAATCTATAAGTATTCATCCCAATCTTGTTGCTATCATTAAGCAACCATTTGCTACGAATGAATTTTTCGATTTTGTGCCTAAAAGTTTGATAGTTACAAGAAAGAAAGAAATCTCTAAAGAAGGTAGATGCCTCATTGAAGAATTGCCTACCAAAGATGGCAATACCTAGATCTATCCTTGCTTTTATGCCTAGCTAGGGGCGTTAAACGATAGTGCTTGTTGGGAGGCAACCCAATTTTAGTTTTAGTTTTTTGTTTTTTCTTATGTTTAGGAATAAATAATCCATCTAACTTCTATTTAGATGTGATTTTGTGTTTTAATTTGTGTTTGTGCCAAGTTAGACCTATAGGATCTTCTTGGATGATAGTTATTTGATCTTGCTGTAATTTCCAGAATCTTTCTGTTCACAAAAACAATTGTTAAAAATCACCAGAACGTGATAAAATACTGATTCCAACTGCTGATGATCAATAAACAAATTGTCTAGGTCGTCCTATGTTGGTAGATTTTTGGAGTTCCAGAAGTTTGCGTTAGTTACAGATTACTACAGACTGTTCTGTTTTTGACAGATTCTGTTTTTCGTGCGTTGTTTGCTTATTTTGATGAATCTATGGCTAGTAAAATAGTTTGTAGTCCATAGAGAAGTTGGAATACAGTAGGTTTAACACCAATATAAATAAATAATGAGTTTATTACATTACCTTGAAGTGGTCTTTTGTTTTCTTTCGCTAACGGAGCTCACGAGATTTCTGTTGAGTTTTGTGTTGTGAAGTTTTCAAGTTTTGGGTGAAATCTTTTGATGGATTATGGAACAAGGAGTGGCAAGAGCTTAAGCTTGGGGATGCCCATGGCACCCCCAAGATAATCCTAGGACACCAAAATGTCAAAGCTTGGGGATGCCCCGGAAGGCATCCCCTCTTTCGTCTACTTCCATCGGTAATTTTACTTGGAGCTATATTTTTATTCACCACATGATATGTGTTTTTCTTGGAGCGTCTTGTATTATTTGTTTATTTGTTTGTTAGTGTGCCACAATCATCCTTGCTGTACACACCTTTTGAGAGAGCCATACAAGAATTGGAATTTGATAGAATACTCTATATGCTTCACTTATATCTTTTGAGCTTTATTGTTTTGCTCTAGTGCTTCACTTATATCTTTTAGAGCACGGTGGTGGATTTGTTTTAAAGAAACTATTGATCTCTCATGCTTCACTTAGATTATTTTGAGAGTCTTAATTAGCATGGTAATTTGCTTAATAATAATAATAAGCTTGGTATTCAAGATTTGTAAAATTTTCTTTTGAGTGCGTTGAATACTAAGAAAAGTTTGATGCTTGATAATTGTTTTGAGATATGGAGGTGATAATATCAAAGTCATGCTAGTAGAGTAATTGTGAATTTTAGAAGTGCTTGAGTTGAAGTTTGCAAGTCCCGTAGCATGCACGTATGGTAAACATTATGTAACAAATTTGAAACATGAGGTGTTATTTGATTGTCCTCCTTATGAGTGGCGGTCGGGGACGAGCGATGGTCTTTTCCTACCAATCTATCCCCCTAGGAGCATGCGCGTAATGCTTTGGTTTTTGATGGCTTGTAGATTTTTGCAATAAGTATATATGAGTTATTTATGACTAATGTTGAGTCCATGGATTATACGCACTCTCGCCCTTCCATCATTGCTAGCCTCTTGATGCGTGCATTGCCCTTTCTCACATTGAGAGTTGGTGCAAACTTCGCTGGTGCATCCAAACCCCGTGATATGATACGCTCTTTCACACATAAACCTCCTTATATCTTCCTCAAAAAAGCCACCATACCTACCTATTATGATATTTCCATAGCCATTCCGAGATATATTGCCATGCAACTTTCCACCATTCCGTTCATCATGACACATTCATCATTGTCATATTGCTAGCATGATCATGTAGTTGACATAGTATTCTTGGCAAAGCCACCGTTCATAATTCTTTCATACATGTCACTCTTGATTTATTGCGTATCCCGGTACACCGCCGGAGGCATTCATATAGAGTCATACTTTGTTCTAGTATCGAGTTGTAATCATTGAGTTGTAAATAAATAGAAGTGTGATGATCATCATTTTCTAGAGCATTGTCCCAAGTGAGGAATAAAAAAAGGCCATAAAAAAAGAGAAGGCCCAAAAAAATGAGAGAAAAAGAGAGAAGGGACAATGTTACTATCTGTTGCCACACTTGTGCTTCAAAGTAGCACCATAATCATCATGATAGAGAGTCTCTTGTTTTGTCACTTTCATATACTAGTGGGAATTTTTCATTATAGAACTTGGCTTGTATATTCCAACAATGGGCTTCCTCAAAATGCCCTAGGTCTTCGTGAGCAAGCAAGTTGGATGCACACCCACTTAGTTTCTTTTGTTGAGCTTTCATACATTGATAGCTCTAGTGCATCCGTTGCATGGAAATCCCTACTCCTTGCATTAACATCAATTGATGGGCATCTCCATAGCCCGTTGATTATCCTCATTGATGTGAGACTTTCTCCTTTTTTGTCTTCTACACATAACCCCCATCATCATATTCTATTCCACCCATAGTGATATATCCATGGCTCGCGCTCATGTATTGCGTGAAGGTTTATGAGTTTGAGATTATTAAAGTATGAAACAATTGCCTGGCTTGTCATCGGGATTGTGCATGATGAGAGCATTCTTGTGTGACGAAAATGGAGCATGACTAAACTATATGATTTTGTAGGGATAAACTTTCTTTGGCCATGTTACTTTGAGAAGACATAATTGCTTTGTTAGTATGCTTGAAGTATTATTATTTTTATGTCAATATGAACTTTTGTCTTGAATCTTTCGGATCTAAATATTCATACCACAATTGAGAAGATTTACATTGAAATTATGCCAAGTAGCACTCCGCATCAAAAAATCTCTTTTTATCATTTACCTACTCGAGGACGAGAAGGAATTAAGCTTGGGGATGCCTGATACGTCTCCAACGTATCTATAATTTTTGATTGCTCCATGCTATATTATCTACTGTTTTGGACTATATTGGGCTTTATTTTTCACTTTTATATTATTTTTGGGACTAACCTATTAACAGGAGGCCCAGCCCAGAATTGCTGTTTTTTGCCTATTTCAGAGTTTCGGAGAAACAAAATATCAAACGGAGTCCAAACGGAATGAAACCTTCAGGAACGTGATTTTCTCATCAGATAAGACCCAGGAGACTTGGACCCTCCGTCAAGAAAGCCACGAGGCGGTCACGAGGGTGGAGGGCGCCCCCCTAGGGCGCGCCCCCAGCCTCATGGGCCCCTCGAAGCTCCACCGACGTACTTCTTCCTCCAATATATACCTACGTACCTCCAAACAATCAAAATAGTTGTTGTGTAGTCCAAACAGTGAACTAGCGCTGACCCCCCACCCCTGCCCCTGCGTCACCCGCTGCAGCGGCACGGGGGAACCCTAGCGGCGCCGCCGCCGGATCCCACCCCCACCACCCTCCCCGCTGCGCTGCCGCCAGAGGGGACGCCGGCAAAGCCCGCGCGCGCCCCTGGGAAGGTGGCGGCGGGGCGCTCTCTTTTCCCCCCCTCGCAGATGGTGCTGCTCGCGTTCGGCGGCTCGGGACTCGGCAGGGGTCCACCCGGGGCGATTGTCCTCGTCGGGACGGCTGCATCCTCATCGCGGGTGGTCCTGGTGGGGCGCGCGGCAACCGTCTTGCAAGGTGGGCGGAGGCGATCTGGTTCCTCATGGGTCCTATGCCCAAGGTGGTGACGGCGGCTGGCCGGCGCAGGCAAGCTGGGGCGGCGGCCCCGGAGACGCGGTGGCAAGGTGGTTGAGGCGGACCGACGGCTTTCTCGTGTGGAGGCCGCGGATCTGGGGCCAGCGCCCAAACCCAAATCAGGCGGCTTTCTCGCGTGGAGGCTGCAGATCTGTGGACGACGCCCAAAGCCGGTGGTGCCCGTGTTCGTTGTTGCAGGCTGGCCGGTGCGCGGTGGGTACGGCCGGCTGCTGCCGATCCATGGTGGTGGCGGTGTGCCATGGATCTGGAAAGTGGTGCGGCGGCGCCACATCTTGGGGGCGCATGGCGTGTGGTTCTGCTCTTTGCAGTTTCGGCAACAGTGCGATTTGTGGACGGGGCATGACGACATGTGGACTCGTCCTGCCGTTGTTCGTGGTGGACGGTAGCGGCTCCATGCGAGGTCATGGCGGAGGTGGTGGCGGCTGCTGTGCTGCATGATGCGACACCTCCTACGGTGGCAGTCGGCCTGATTGTGCAGCTCTGGTGGACTTTGGGTGTTTGGATCTTGGGCTGGGAGAAATCCTTGCTTCGTCTATCAAGGCTAGCAACGTCGATGCCCGTGGGCGCCGTATCCTCCTTGGAGGCTTTGTTTTCGTCCTGATCCAACTCCCTTCCTTGTGCTCAGGGGAAACCCTTGGTCCGGCCTATGGACCAGGCGGCGGCGGCGTCATGGCATCGTTCCCTTCTTGGAGGCGTCGTCTAGTTGCTCGAGGAGTCCCGATGGTGCGGCTCGGTTCAGTGTTGGCTACTGCTTTGGGCGTGGGCTTTCGAGGCGCAATGTACTCCATCATCGACGCTCTCTCGACTACACCTTCTCGAGGATCACCCGGGCCCTGCCGTCCACTTGCCGACTTCTTCTTGGCACAATGGGTGGGGTACGTTGGTCTGTGTTATCCTTGGGTCTTGGTAGTGTTGTAGAGGTCTCTGGCGTTGGTGTGAAGCGGCTCCGTTGCTCTGTGATTTGCCTCATTGCCATTGGCATGAGGTTGGTCTAGGTCGAGCATGTATTGTAGTACGCGTGGTGGGTGTGTTATGTGGATGTGGCTGCTAATCCATGTGATTGGCGTTGTAATGGCCGAAAGGCTTGTATCCGGCTTCTTTGCCTCTTCTTCTATAAATATATGATACGCATGCTTGTGCGTATTCGAGAAAAATAACCTTCTGTACCCACGAGATCCCATCTTGGGGCCTGTTCCAGAGCTCCGCTGGAGAGGGCCATCATCACGGAGGGCTTCTACATCATCCTAGCCCTTCCGATGAAGTGTGAGTAGTTTACCTCAGACCTTCGGGTCCATAGTTAGTAGCTAGATGGCTTCTTCTCTCTGTTTGGATCTCAATACAATGTTCTCCCCCTCTCTCGTGGAGATCTATTCGATGTAATCTTCCTTTTGCGGTGTTTTTGTTGAGATCGATGAATTGTGGGTTTATGATCAAGTCTATCTATGAATAATATTTGAATCTTCTCTGAATTCTTTTATGTATGATTGGTTATCTTTGCAAGTCTCTTCAAGTTATCAATTTGGTTTGGCCTACTAGATTGGTCTTTCTTGCAATGGGAGAAGTGCTTAGCTTTAGGTTCAATCTCGCGGTGTCCTTTCCCGGTGATGAGGGGCAGCAAGGCACGTGTGTATTGTTGCCATCGAGAATAACAAGATGGGGTTTTTATCATATTGCATGAAACTATCCCTCTACATCATGTCATCTTGCTTAAGGCGTTTCTCTGTTTTTAACTTAATACTCTAGATGCATGCTGGATAGCGGTCGATGAGTGGAGTAATAGTAGTAGATGCAGGCAGGAGTCGGTCTACTTGTCTCAGACGTGATGGCTATATACATGGTCATACCTAGATATTCTCATAACTATGCTCAATTTTGTCAATTGCTCAACAGTAATTTGTTCACCCACCGTAGAATACTTATGCTCTTGAGAGAAGCCACTAGTGAAACCTATGGCCCCCGGGTCTATTCTCATCATATCAATCTCCATCACTTTATTATTGCTTTGCTTTTTTACTTTGCCTTTTACTTTTCACTTTACATCTCTATATCAAAAATACGAAAAATATTATCTATCATCTCTATCAGATCTCACTTCCGTAAGTGACCGTGAAGGGATTGACAACCCCTAATCGCATTGGTTGCATTGAGCTATTTGTTTTGTGTAGGTACGAGGGACTCGCGCGTAGCCTCCTACTGGATTGATACCTTGGTTCTCAAAAACTGAGGGAAACACTTACGCTACTTTGCTGCATCATCCTCTCCTCTTCGGGGAAATCCAACGCAGTGGTCAAGAGGTAGCAGTATGATCCGTCATATCCATACTCAAGAGAGATGTCACCTTGAAGGCGTGTCCTTGTGCATTCTTCACAATGCCGAAGTGGTAGGAAAGGTGGTGTAGAAGCGAGTCGTGGTCGAATGTATGAGGCTCACTCTCAAGAGCTTGAATGGTCAACTCACATGAAGCGGAAGTCAACACAAAGTCCAAGTATCCTACACATGCACAAAAGAAAGCAAAGAATGTATGTGCATGGTAGATAAACACATCATCCATCATGATGGTTCTCTTCTTTTGCACACAACCATTAGAAGCACAAGTGCATGAATAATATGATGCAACAATCGCAATATTCATGGCACTAGGTATATGATGCAAAGAGGTAAGACAAGCATGCTTCACAAGAAATATGTTAAAATCTCCAAATATATGCAAGAATGCTATGGGGGAAAACTCATTATCAAGACTAAAGGCATAATTGCACTCAATACATGGCAAATCATCTAGCATGAGAGAGGCAACATATGGAGAGATATGACAAGAAGCAATAACAATCATGTGCAAAGCATGGAAATGGTTGTCATCAACCGCATGACATGAGAAAGTATGAATCCTCGGTGATGCAACAAGGCAAGCAATCATAGTAATCAAGTCATGCAAGCTAGTAGTGCGAAGATGCAACATACTAGTGGAAATCATGGCAATCATGTCATGTGAGCAAATAATAGGCATAGGCAATGCACATGACATATCGCAAGCACGAACACGAAGCAAGATGAAAGTATCATCATAGGAATGGTGCACAAAGCAATCAAGGCAATAACAAGCAATATCTCCACCAAGCCTGCAAATACACATACAATTACTAGAATCAATCATCATGAGTAATGCAAAGCATGGGTCACAAATTCATGGCAAAGGCATAGGAATGAGCATATCATGCAAAGTGAACATGGCAAGATGGGCATAGAATATGTAATGGACAATAACCCATAGCCAAGTCAGAGCCATGTAGAAAGAATACACGAAGACTTTGCGTGAAGAGAGCGGTTGGAAAGGCAATCCATGGGATCCCAAGTCATCATTGCTCTCTAGAGCTCGTTTTGTCAACTCATGGGATTGGGAAGTTGACAAGTGTTCATGGGTACCTACACAAAAGAGACACAAACCAAAGAAATTGTGCGCATGGTAAATGTACACATCATCCATCTTGATGTGTATGTGCATGTGTGAGTTAGGACAAGATAAGAAATGCTCGAAGAAATTTGATGCATGGTATAAGAACATGTCATCCATCATGAAAGAATTATTATTATGTATGACACGATGGGGATGCAAATTGAGCATACAAGTATATGGCACATCAATAGCATGTGTATTCATGGGGAGCATATTGTGCACACAAGTATTTGGATCATGCAATGGATAGGATGAATCAAAATCTCCTAAAATGTATGAGGAAACTATGGGGTCTCCTCATGAGCAATATTGGAAACATCATATGGAGAAAATGGACAACATCCAAAACAATGCATATTCGAAGCTAGGTAGTCATGGCATGGCATATGAGATAAATGTGCAAAGGGAGCATATCAATATCATCACACGAAAAAAAATGCCAATAACCATGGGCTTGTCATCTATGCCATAAGTACAAATTGGGTTAATTTTAATGGCATATGCATAGTCACTACGATGAGATTGCAAATATGACATATTGTTGATCTCATGCATAGCATATGACAAGTCAAGTGGATTGTCAGACATGATGTGACCTAAGGAATTGTCACAAGAAATCCTATGTAACATGGCATCACAACTAATAGACTTCACATGGCAATCATCATACTCATCATAAATGGGTAAATCATCGCATGGGGAAATCTCACTAGCATGAAGCAAGGTAATAGGTGGATCAACATCATGCAAGCAATCAATGTCAAGAATGTCCACTAGTGGGACTAGAGCATCACCTTCACCTATGTTACCTTGTTCATTCCACTCAAGTGGTGTAGGTGAGGTGGGAAAGACCAAATGGTGGTCATCTTCATCTTGATGGAACCATGTGGGAGGTGCATCATATTCCACCATGGCCATCGTCTTGTCCAAAGGGAGGAGGAAGTCGTCGAGGATCGTCGCGTCATCATAAATGGGACCTAGCACCAAATGAGAAGACACAATAGAGGTAGAGGTCAAGTTATTAGAAATGCAAATGGCCTCATGAGACCTATCAACTATCTTACTCTCTCTATGTGGTGGTTCACTCACTCCCTCAAAATAGGTGCACTCAAAGTCACATATGGTGGAGTCACTCATCTCACTCAAGTGGTGGGGGTTGTGGCTCTCCTCACATGGGAATTGTGGCAACACATCATATATGGGGCTAGTGGTGAAGTCACTCTCACTCTCAATATGGTGGCACAAGTCACTCAAGTCATCATACGTCACCGTGGTGGAACTGATATACTCAACCATCTCATCGCTGCCACCATGGATGAAGGCCGAAGATGGCACATCATCACTCTCCTCCATGACCGAAGGGAAAATCCCATGCTCGATCATCTCATCACCGTCGCCGTGGATGAAGGCCGAAGATGGCACATCATCACTCTCGCCTCCTAAGATGGAAGCATCATCCTTGCTTGTCACCTTGTCGCTTGCCTCCAAAGCATGTTCCTTGATTGGCTCCATTGTCGTAGTCGCCGCCACACCGTCTTGATAAAGAGTCGAAGAAGACTCGGCACCATCAATGCCACAAAGAGGGATGGTGGTGAAGTCGAACTTGGGAGCTTCATCTTGGAGCTCGTCGGGCTTGGACATCTTGGTGGTACTAGCCTCATGCTCGCCGTGTTGAAGCTTGGTCTTTGAGAAGTGTGCTTGGGGTCGAGAAGCCTTGGCCTTCATGAGTTCTTGGTCCGCCTTGAGAGCACCAATGTAGTAGTCGTCGATGGACTTGTAGTTCTCGAGGAAGATAGTCTTGGAGATGTTGTTTTTCAATCCCATCATGAAGTGGAACTTCATCGAAATGGGGTCGTCCACGCCGGCTCGTCGCAAGGCAATCTTGATCTCCTTGAAGTACTTGTCGATGGACTTGGATCCTTGGATGGTGTTCTCCAATTGGCGTAGAAGAGGCACGAACTCTCGCTGCAAAGCTATCTTCATCTTGGGCCAACTCATGTCATAGCTCGCCGAATGTGTGTGAAGCCACCATGTGGACGCGTAGTCGAGGAAGTTCCTTGTGGTGCACTTCACTTGATATTTGGGAGGAACTTGATGTAGCTTGAGGTAGTCTTCCATTAGGCGCTCCCACTCGAGGTACTCCTCGGGTTCTTGATTCCCATAGAAAGGAATTGTGTGGTCGATGTCAAGGTCGTAGTAGCTCGTGGAAGTCGCAGACTTGAGCGTGGGGAGCTCCTCTTAAGTGTAGTCTTGGAGTGCTTGTTGGCGAAGATGCCGTATGTCCGTAGGCGAAGAAGCCTTGAAGTCGCTTGGCGAAGATGCCAAGGGAGATGGTGAAGTTGTTGAGCGGTTGTTGGTGTTGAGCTCGTGACCTTCACGTTCTTGTTGGTGATGGTGTCGACGCCGATGTGACCTGGCCGGAGATTGTAGCTCGGAAGCACATGCACTTGAGCATCTTCTAGAGGATGCGGAAGATCGCTTGTAGGATTTGATGAGGGCTTTGATCTCCTCCATTTGAGCTTGCATCTTGGCGTCGGTGTAGTTGTTCTTGGCATTGAACTCGTCGTTGTTGTAGACCGAAGGTGAAATGCCTTGCCTATCCATCACAAAACTCGACCAAATATGAGTGGGAGAAAGAGAAGAACTATACCAAATGTACCTTGACCGATGTTGAAGATAGATAAATGATCACTCAATGTGTAACAAGGAAATAGCACAATTGGTACCAATTCTTGTCGGTTCTCACACCTACACAAGTAAGGCTTATGGTGGAGCTCGGTGAGGATAGTGGCACAAAGAATTTGATGCAAAATGTTAGCAAGAGTCAATAATGTTGAAAAAGATTCACAAATTCGCAAGTGAAACAAGTAGACCAATAGAAAAGAATGGCACACGGAAACACACACACGGATAGATAAATGGGGTCGTGCAACCAAGGAATGAGCACAAAATGTGGAGTCCACGGAAAACGCTCGTGTTGCACAACTCAAGGGAGACACTAGCACGATTGCTCAATAGGCGGATACGACACTTGTGCACAACCTATGATATGCAAAATGGATAAACGTTCTATCCCAAGTATGCTCTATATGTATGGTTCCCGGTGTTTCTCTCAAGATGATCCACGATGATCGGATATGACAATCTTATATGCAATGTGGTATGATGCTATGACACTTGCTTACAAGCTTCTTTGCTCACTCTTTTTCTTTGCTTAAAAGCTTTATTCTCTTTTTTTGTATGGGTATGGCCACTTTTGCACAATGCACAAACCAAGATAGCAATTGTGTATATGCGCGAACAAACTTGAGGCACACGAGATGATATGATACCAATATGATAGGTTATGTATGCAATGGAAGGTGTAGATCACTACTGTGCACAAGTAATGTTGCCGGCAATACTCAAAGGCTAGTCTCGATAGGCAAGTAACGCAAAATGGGCTAGGGGTTATCAATGCAATTGCAAGGGGAATATACAATGGTGTCGTCGAGGTTACCGTCGAGGGTTTCTCGTTTGTGCGCCAAGGACGGATGATGGTGAAGTGGTCAATGTCGATGACGAACTCGAGGCGATGATGAGTTGCGGTGTTCTTGATGTGGATACCAAGATGATGGAGACTCATCCCTAAGTACCTGAAACACCTTAGGAAACGGAAAAACCACGAACTCAAAATCTCAAATGTCAAATGTCAAATGGTGGTAGCGGGAATGCGGTGGTTGTTTTGCGGAAGCTCAATGAGGTTGCGGAAATGCAATGATGGGTTTTGCAACGCAATGCGGAAGTGGAGGGTTGGGAGGTGAACTATACACGGTGTCAGAGCTGGAAGCATGTCCCTAAGTAGCCGAAACACCTTAGGAGACACAACTCACAACACAAACAAAATTGGGTTAAGTTGGGTTGGCGGAAGTGTATGGTGGGTAAGCCTATGCGGTAGTTATGGTGGTTGATGAAGAAGCAACCGTCCTAAGTAGCCGAAACACCTTAGGAGAGAAGAATCGCAACTCAAATAACCACTGATGCTATGGGGAACAAATTGGGTTAGGTTGCGGAAGGCTATGGTGGTTTTGGAGAAGTTATGGTGGAAGCCCTAGGCAAAGATGCAAAAGTTCCAAGAATTTAATGGAGTCAAATGGTGATGTAACCTACCTAGATGGATAGAGGATGTCAATAGCTACTCAACGAGCTAAAGAACGCGAAAATCCGGGAGCTGATGTCTAGAAACTTGCGCGATTTTGCGCTCCAGGAGCCGGATGTCCGGCTTGGGGCCCGGATGTCCGGCCAGAGGCCCGGATGTCTGGCCTGAGGCACGGATGTCTGGCCCGACGATTCCAGATCAGGATTTGGACTTTGAAGCACGATTTGGGCAGAAATTGATGATTTCGGGGGAAAAATTTTACGGATTTTGTGGATGGAAAGTGGGGAAACTTGGGGAAATGCTAGATCCACTCGAAACCAAGCAAATCCATCGATCAAAATCAACAAAACATCATCAAAACAACAAATCACAAAAATTTTTGGGGCTAATTTTGGTGGGGATTTTCGAAATTGGGGAAGAACATAACAAAATTAGGCTAGAAAACAAAGGTGGGAGGCTCCGAAATCGTGATCAACCTAAGCTCTGATACCAAGATGATGTAGGGTGGAACCCTAGATGGCCGATCTTTCAGGAAAGGAGCGGATCCCGTGAAGAACACGAAGAACACGAGGGGAAAACGAGGGGAAACACGAGGGGAAACACGAGAGAAATCACTCAACCAACAAGATCAATCACACATGTGCTAGATCGATGAACACAAAGGGAAATACATGATCCAAAGTCAACAAGGGACGATACATAGGTAACCGGTTCTTCTCCATGAGGAGGTCTCTATGGGGGTCTTCTCCGTGAGGAGGTCTTGAATCTGGATGGATCTTCACCGAAGAGGGGCCGCGGTCTCTCTCGTGGAGTAGATCCGGTACGGATGAGCAATGCTCTATCTCAAATGAGCTAAACCAATGCTAACCCTAACTAGGAGGAGGTGGAGGAGTATATATAGTCTAAGGCCACGAAGGGGTAAGTGAGGAGGGGATACATGGGCCTCGGGCTCGGCTGTGCACGCGCAGGTGCCGGATGTCCGGGCTGGGGGCTGGATGTCCGTGGCTTCAGGAGGCACCGGATGTCCGGGGCTCGGGCCGGATGTCCGGGCTGAAGTGGCCAAACTTCGGGTGCATTTTGCCGTCGATGCCGGATTTTCGGGGAAGAGGTAGGATGTCCGGGTGTTGGCGAGGCGCCGGATGTCCGGGGTCGCGCCGGATGTCCGGCCGCTGAAGCTTGTCCGGTCATCCGTTGGTGCAGCTGTTGGGCGGCTGCACAGGCGCCGGATGTCTGGCCTCTGGCCCGGATGTCCGGCCGCTGTAGCTTCAGCAGCTCCGTCTTCTTTCGTCGTCTCTTCTAGGGTTCCCTCACGGATGGTGTAGTTGTTCCTTGGCGCTCGCACTCCTCCTCAACATCCGTGACGCTCCGACAATACCTATGCATGCACACGGGAGAAGTGTCAAGTAGTATACCATCCTCGAAGGGGTCAAGTGAGCACGTGTAAAGGAGATGATTCACCTTTGCGTATGTGAAGTAGATGTCACACGTGTCACTTGCCAAACGGAATCTTGACATGGTGATGTCCATAGGATGCTCCGCATCACGTCATTTGAGGGTAGGTTTAATCCTGCTATTTATCTAGCTTTGGATCTTGAAGTAGAACAAGTTTTTAGTCACCATGACTTTTCGGAACTTGAGCGAGTACAAGTTACCACTAGAGCATTTACTGGTTTTGCTTCTGTTTGGTGGAGTGTGCATTGTAAGAAAACCATTGATAACCAACCCACAACTTGGAAAGATTTGAAATATGTAATGAGACAACAATTTTTCCCTCCTTACTATCGTCGTGAATTGCTTCGCAAATTTAAACAATTTAAACAAGGTAACAGTAGTGTTCATGCTTACTACCAAGAGTTCAAATCTTATATGCATCAGCGTGACATAGAAGAATCTGAGGATGATACAATGAATAGATTTTTTGGTGGTTTGAACCATGATATTCAGGCAAGATTTCGGTATATTCCTCGTTGCATTACTGGTATATATGTTCGCGCTTGTACCTTTGAGAGACAGATACAGGAGGATGCATTGGGTGACTACAACAACTGCTATCCCAGTTCATGCTCACCACCGCCGGTCGGTTCTTCCACCGTTGCACCTACTAGAGCAGCCCCACCTCGGATTGTGAACGTGGCATCATGTCAAGAGTATGGTACATTTTCAACGTCCGTACCTACATCAACTATGTCTTTGCGACAAGGTAACAGTAAAGGTATTGATGATATAACTTCACATGAGAATGATGCATGCCTAGTTAAATTGAATGCATCATGTGTTGAGTTACCTGTTGATTTGAGCACACCACCTATCTTAGAGAATCTTGTTACTGTCATGAATGCGTCATGTGATCAAACAACTGAAATATCAACAATTTTGAGTGCACCCATTGAATTAATTGTTGATGCAAAAGAACCAATGTTTAATCATTTTGATATGACCTCTAATCTTGGTGATGATTCTGTGTCAAATGACTTATTGCATGTTTTCTTATTTAAGCATGTTGTAGCATGTAAATTAGATGCACGTAAGGTTTATTCACCAATGTTGGGATGGTTTAATGATGAATATTGTCAATCTTCTGATATGAATAAGAGCTTCACTTATATGTGCAAACTGAGTTGCAATATTTGCATGCCTTATACTTATGATGATATTTTGGCTTTATATTTTGTGATCTATGAAAGTTACTCATGTATACATGTGTCATATGTGCAAAAATCAAGGGAAGTAAAAATGGATGACATATACATATACAACATGTACATCTTGTCTCTTTTGTTAGCCACATTCCAGATTAAGCAACACCGAGGACGGCTTTGTTTTTAAGAAGGGGAGGATGATGAGGACATGACTACCTTGGATACGAACAAAAATATTGCATAAATGCATATTTGTCAGGTGATTTCTAGTGCAAACTATTCAATAATCTATTTATGTTATCCAGAACAAAAATAATTCACACACTTTTGTGTTTTGTCTAATTACAGGTGTATAGGACATTTGTACAATCCACAATGAAGATAACAGAAAAAGAGAAGTTTAGGTGATGTTCAAAAGGTCCTCTCACGTCACTATTGTACCAAGAGAAGATAGAGTCCAAGTATCTCACGTTCTGGATTCAGATTCGGACTGCACAGACAGACCTGACTTAAAACGGTTTCATACGGACTCCGAATTGGGTGATTCTTTTTTGTTGGAAAATAGATTCCGTGCTCCTTCCAACCCAATTGGATTCACCTTCAAATTCATCAGGAGCGTTGAGTTATGGACAAAACAATCTGATGCTGCAGCAGAATGCGAGTCAAACTACAAGTCCAAAGGTGTTACATCACCTCCACTTGGGCCCATTGGCCTTGTACGAGCTAGGGTTAGTTTTAGGCTGCCTTGGGACGTCCTCCCACCTCCTTGGCCGCCACCCCTTGCTCCTATATAAGTAGATCCATCTAGTAGCTTTTTCCTGGGGATTTGTTTAGTTAAAAATTAGCCATTGCAACTTCGTGTACTTCGTTTGTGTTCAACGACCAGACCAAGACCGCTTACGGATCCCCACCATTGTTAATACTTCATATATATTCGCAATATTCTGATTGCTTTATCATATTCTTGCTTGTTTTTCGATTGTTTGCAGGAATAGACATTCGTGGTCAGGTTGATCGTGCTCCCGCGTGGTCAATAACCTCTCGGAGTTGGTTTAGCGATTGCTAAGGTGCAACGTCGTGCACGTTTGTAGTCGGATCGTCAAAGTCGTCTCCACCAAATCGATAGTTATAATCACATCGAAAGATTGGGACACCGCCACCTCTATCACCTACTGGACGTCCGGCCACCAGACATTCGTCCATTTCCGGACGTCCGCTACCTGTAGATATTGACTTCGTCTGATTTTTGTTTTGTCCATAACTAATTCATCCGAGCTCCGATTTTGACGTTCTTTAGCTCGTTTTGAAACTATTGACATCCCCCATCCCACACAAATACTACCAACACCTTTTGACTCCATAAAACGTTTGGAACTTTTGCATCTTTTCCTAGGGCTTCCACCACATCATCCGCATAGCCACCACCGACTTCCGCAACCTAACCCATTTGTTCCCCATTGCATATGTGCTTGTTTGAGTTGTGATTTGAGTCTCCTAAGGTGTTTAGGCTCCTTAGGGACGGTTGCTTCTTCCTCAACCACCACCACCACCACTTCTGCATAACCTTGCCCACCATACACTTCCACCCCAACTTAACCAAATTTTGTTTGAGCTTGTTTGAGTTGTGGCTGTGTCTCCTAAGGTATTTCGGCTACTTAGGGACGACAAATTCAACTTCGACGTGCATAACCCATCATTCCACTTCCGCATTGCCTAGTGCAACACCGCCACCGCATCCCGCTACCACCATTTGACATTTGCCTTTGGAGATTTTGAGTTCGCGGTTTTTCCGTTTCCTAAGGTGTTTCGGCTACTTAGGGACGAGTCTCCATCATCTTGGTATCTACATCAAGAACACCTCCACTCATCATTGCCAAGGATGGTAACCTCGACGACATCATTGTATATTCCCTTGCCATTGCATTGATAATCTCTAGCCCATTTTGTGCCACTTGCCTATCGAGACTAGCCATTTGAGTATTGCTGGCAATGTTACTTGTGCACATTAGTGATCATTGGTCTACACCTTCCATTACATACATACCATATCATATTGGTATCATCATATCATCTCTTGTCTCACAAAGTTAGTTCCCGCATATACACAATTGATATCTTGGTTTGTGCATTGTGCAAAAGTGGCCATACCAAAAAAGAGAACAAAGCTTTTAAGAAAAAGAAAGAGAGCAAGGAAGCTTGTAAGCAAGTGCCATAGCATCATACCACATTGCATATAAGATTGTCATATCCTATCATCTTGGATCATCTTGAGAGAAACACCGGGAACCATACATACATAGCATACTTGGGATAAAAGTTGCGACATTTTGCATCTTATAGGTTGTGCACAAGTGTCGTATCCTCCTATTGAGCAATCGTGCTAGCGTCTCTCTTGAGTTGTGCAACACGAGCGTTTTCCGTGGATTCCACATATTGTGCTCATTCCTTGGTTGCACGACCCCATTTATCTATCCGTATGTGTTTTTCAGTGTACCTTTCACTGCTATTGGTCTACTTGTTTCGCTTCAAATTTTTGAATCTCTTTCAACATTATTGACTCTTGCTAACATTTTGCATCAAATTTTTGTGCCACTATCCTCACCAAGCTCCACCATAATCCTTACTTGTGTAGGTGTGAGAACCAACAAGAATTGGTACCAATTGTGCTATTTCCTTGTTACACATTTGAGTGATCATTGATCCATCTTCAACATCGGTCAAGGTACATTTGGTCTAGTTCTTCTCCTTCTCCCACTCACATTTGCTCGAGTCTTGTGATGGATAGGCATGGCATTTCATCTCCGGTCCTCTTCAACAACGATGGTGTGAACAACTACATCACCAAAGCGTCCATCTTCGATCTACAACGACAAATGCAAGGCGCACAATCAAGATTGCGAGAGCGCATCGAGAACATCTCCATCGACATTTTTCACTCCGAAGCAAGGAAAAGGGACTACATTGACAAGAAGCTTTCCGCACATAAAGAAGAGCAAGATGCAAGGATGGAGGAGATTCGGGCCTTGATCAAGTCTTCTTACCCTTCGTCATCTTCAAGGCGGCGACATTCAAGCCACAAGTCTTCGGAGCGCGAAAACGATGCGAGCGCAATTCGTCCACGTCCACATCTACATGGCGACCACCATCACATTCGTGATCCACATCATCATGAAGGACAAGTCACCTTCAAGTATCATGTGCACGACGACGACGAACGACATCTACTACTAGCTCAAGTACGACAACGACATCATCATCATGAAGATGCTCCACAAGCGCAAATGCACAAGTCCATACAAGCCCTACTTCACGCCAAGTCCAAGCTTCATGAGCAAAAGAGAAGACCGCGAGACGACCACCACCAAGACGGTGCTACGGCTACTACCACCACTTCGGCATATTCGCCAAGTGCTATCAAGGCATCTTCGCCTTTGGACGTACGGCATCTTCGCCTACTTCCCACGAGTACGCCTACAACGACTTCATCAAGTCCAAGGCGACCACCTACGAGCGAGGGCGACACTTCCATCATTGGAAGCCCCTCAAGGAATATGGCCAAGCATGGGAAATTCCCTTCGGTCATGGAGACGAGCTACGAGGTGCCACATCATATGGGCCTCCCACACCAAGATGGTGACAAGAAGGTCGAGCAAGGGCCATCCCCTTCGACCATTGCGATAGGAGTTGAGCATGGAGACGTTTGCACCTACACCTCTCCGACACCCACATATGACGAGATGTCCCAATTGCCATGTGAGGAGAGGCACTACCACATGAGTGAGATGAGTGACTCCACCATATGTGACATTGAGAGCATTTCCTTTGAGAGGATGAGTGTGACCACCACTAGCCCCACACATGAGATCATGCCACACATCCTTTGTGAGGTTGAGAGTAATTTGAGTGACTCCACCAACCATATGAGTGAGTGCATCCTTGAGGGAGTGATTGAGCCACAACACTTAGAGACTGAGGTAGTTGACACGACATGTGAGGCCACTATGATTTCTAACGACTTAACCTCTACTCCTAGTGTGTTTTCTTCTTTGGTGCTAGGTCTCCTATATGACGACATGCCTACCCTCGACGAGTGCATCCCTCCAATGGAGACAACGATGGCCATGGTGGACGATGATGCACCCCCGCACATGGTTCCATCAAGATGAAGACGACAACGAACGGACCTTCGACACCTCACCTACAACACATGAGCGATGCTCCAAAGGTAACATAGGTGATGGTGCTTTTCTTGTCCCACTCGTGGACTCTCTTTACATCGATTTCTCCCATGATGTTGACCCACCTATTCCCATGCTTCTTGCTAGTGAGACTTCTTCATGCCTTGACTTACCTATTTATGATGAATATGATGACGAGCATGTTGAGTTGCCTAGTTGTGATGCTATGTTCCATAGGATATCATGTGAAAATTCTTTTGGTCACATCATGTTTGACAACCCATTGAACTTTTCATATGCTATGAGTGAGATCTCCCATATTGCATCTTTTGAATCTCAACATAGTAAATATGCATGCCCCATTAAAATAAATCCCATTTGCACTTATGGCATAGATGACGAGATGATGGTCATTGGCTTTTGTTTTTCATGTGATGATATTGCCATGATTCCTTTACATGATTTGTGCAATTCATCTACTATGCCATGCCATGATCAAATTGTTCCAAATATGCATTCTTTTGGATGTTGTCAATATTCTCTATGTGATGTTTCCATTAATGCTCATGAGGAGACCCCCATAGTTTCTTCATACATATTAGGAGATCTTGATCCATTCCGTACTTTGCATAATTTCCATGACTGCTTGCACCATATGCATTCCATGAATAACAATGCTCTAGATATTTCTCATGATGCATTACATCCTTTGAGTCTCCATTATGCCATACGTAACAACAAACCCATCATGATGGATGACATGTTTCTATATCACGCATCTCATTTATTTGAGCATTGGCTATTTAGTGCTAACCAACACAAGCACGTGCGCATCATGATGGATGATGTGTACATATACCACGCACACACAATTTTCCCTTTGTCTTTGTTTCGTGTAGGTGCTCATGTATACTCGTCAACCTCTCAATCCCAAGAGTTGACGAAACGAGCTCTTGAGAGCAACAATGCGTTGGGATCACGTGAATTGTCCTTACCACCGTTCCCTTCGCGCAAGAACTACGCGCTTCTATTCTACTTGGCTCTCACACGGCTATGGGCTATTTACCACTTGTCACCTTATGCCCATACTGTCGTGTTCACTTTGCATGTTATGCCTCTTTACAAGATTTTGCCATGCAATTGTGACCCTTGCTTGCATCTACCCATGCTTCACCATTATGCTACTCCTATGTGTATTTGCATGCTTGGTGGAGATCCTAGTAGCTATTACCATGATTTCTTTGTGCCCCATGCTATTGATGCTTGTTGTGTTGCGAGAGTCATGATGTGCCATTGCTATTTACATATGGTCTCTCGCCAATACATTGATGATATTTTGATCATATCTTGCTTTCATGCTTGTGCTATGTCATGTGAATTATTCATGCACACTATTTGCACCAATGACATGATTGCCATGATTCCCTCTAGTATGTTGCATCTTCGCACTACTAGCTTGCTTAACTTGATGATGAGGACATCAATACCATTGTTACACCCACAACCCCTGCTAAATCATCGGACCAATTACTAGAGCTCACAAGACGCCAACTAAATTACGGTACTTCCATTCCTGGTAATGATTCTAATGTTCATGAGAATATGATGCTGCCTAAATTGGATACATTTGTTTTGCTTACAAATGAAGGGCCTAGCTTGGAGAAGGATGAACATGGAGCAAGAACAAGCATGGAGATGATGGCATGCACAAGGGGAACAAGAACGGAGTTACAAGTGATGATTTCAGGACGTTGAAGCCACCATAATGCGTGCATGAAGCCTCGGACGAAATGTACAAGATGCTACTTCATAACTTTTGTCCAGGGGCTATTCTAGGTGCCGCGTCACCTTATTATTGTGCCAGGCCCATGTAATTTCGAAATACTTGAGTATAGGCTGTTTTTAGAGTCCGTATGTGTGGGGAAACAAGAGATAGGGTTGGTTTCGGACGCCTTCCCCAAGGGCCACGAAATTCCCCCCTCTTCCTCCATATATACAACCCTTAGGGCGTCGTTTAGACTTTGGGTTTTGTTTATATTAAAAGTTTGGCATAGCTACAACTTCGCGTACTTCGTTTGTGTTCAACGACCAGACAAAGGCGTCACAGAACTCCACCTTGATCAATAAAGCTTTCATCTTATATTCGCAATATCCAGAATGCAATCTCAGTTTCTTGCTTGTTCTTCGTTTGCTCGCAAGGAAACAGACCCTCGTGGTCAGGTTGATCGTGCTCTGGCATGGTCAATAGCCTCTCGGAGTTGGTTTAGCGACTGCTAAGGCGCGACGTCCTCGCACGTTCATAGTCGGATCGTCAAAGTCGACTTCCACCGAAGTGATATCCATCATCTCATCGAAACACGGGACACCTTTGCCTCTATCAAGTGGTATCAGATTTCCAGGTTGCTCAGTGAGATTTTACAGTTTGTCGTAGTTTAGATTGAGTCTGTTCTTCATACCTATAGTCCACGAAAAAGCCAAAAAATAGGATTAGTTCATCCTATCCGAACCAATCTGAGCCTTTGCATAATCTTTTATGTTTTTGCTTTGTTGAATTTGCGGTTGCATCGTCGTGTCAAGGTGCTGGTCTTAGCGTCTAGTCCTTTAGAGTTTCGAGTTCTGTTCACAGGTTGTCATGTCGTCGCTGCCATATATCACCATCGCATCATCATCATCGCTGCTGCCATATACCACCACCCACCAACTTCAGCGCCGCTGCCATCTACCACCACCACATATTCACCGCCAATTCGAGTCCATATACGCCACCAAATATTAGTCGCCATCACGCCAATCCGAGTCCACCTGCAACATATATCCGCCACCAGTCTGAGTTCCACGAGATTCATCTCCGCCACCAGTCTGAGTTCCACTAGATTCATCTCCGCCACCAGTTCGAGATTCCACCAGATTCATCTCCGCCACCAGTCCGAGATTCCACCAGATTCATCTTCGCCACCAGTCCTAGTCCGAGTCCAGTAATTGTTGCTTTGTTTTTGATTTCCAGATCACGCGATACTCCGAGTTGTGACAGAGTAGGACTCCCCAACTTCCGAGCCATCCGCAGAAGAAAAATAGTTCTAGTTTAAAAAAAATGAAGTCTGGAAAATTCTGGCTAGGCAATTTTTAGGACATTTGTAGACTTTTTCAAAAAAAAAATTGTTGCGGAGCGAAAAAAGAGGAAAAAAGTGCAAAAAAGTGAAAAAAGAAAAAAAATTCAGAGTGTGCTCCTTCCTTGTTTACGTGCAGCGCCGTGATTATGTTAGTGTTCTAGGCTCGCGTCTCTAGTACGGTCTAGCCTAGGACCAGCACAGTACCATCGTTGAGCATTTATTCAACTTTGCATATCTGAATTGATTATTGCTGACCCTTTTTGCTACCATATTATAAGCCTTCCTAGCTCCACATATATCTACGTCGTGCGTTTGACTCTCCCTGGTAATCGTTCTATCCAAGCTTTGAGAGTTTTGACTACAACGGTTGCTGGTCACCACCTGCTGCTTGGTAAGAACTGGTAAGAATTTGAGATTTGCTTGACGGATTTGTGACACCCACCACCACCACCACTTGTTAGTAGTCTGTAGGATCATATTCTTGTGTGTTTCTATTGCTGCTAACCATGCCGAGATCACAAGCCGGCGAGATTGGTAGGGAGAATTTAACGAACAAGGAGCTTCATGATAAGTTCCGACAAATGATGACCGAACAGTGCAAGATGTGCTGAACAATTTTGAATAGGCCATGGAGAAGATCACTGGCCTTGAGAAGACGTTCGAAACAAAGCTCGATAATAGATTTAATGAACTGCTTGCGCGTCTTCCACCACCGGCTGCACCTGCGGCACCTCTGCAACAACAACAACAACAACAACGACTACCTCCACGTCGCGAAACAGCCCTCCGCCGAGCGAGCCATGTCCTTCTTCAGCCTGGCCAAACTATTGGTGCTGCTGTTGATACTTCTGTGGATCCTGTAGCTGATGCGGAGGATGATTATGCGGGAGATTACGAGGATGAGGTTGATCAAAATCAGAACTACGTGCAACCACCAGCACCACAACCACCAGGTCGTCCACATGCAAATAATGGCAATGGTAGGCCTCCCCCTTAGGTACGAGATAATGACCATATTCCTAAACTGAAATTGAATATTCCACCATTTGAGGGTAGATATGTTCCTGATATATATCTTACTTGGGAGTTAGAAACTAAACAACGTTTTACATGTTTACAATATCCCGAGGAGAGACGGGTTGCTGCTGCTGTTTGTGCTTTCACTAGTTTTGCATGCGTTTGGTGGTCTGAACATTGTAGATTATATCCTATTCCAGGTACTTGGGCTGCTTTGAAAACTGCTATGCGTACTCGTTGGGTTCCTCCATATTATCAACGTGAATTGCTTCAAAAATTGCAGCGTTTAAGACAAGCAAAAATTCTGTAGAAGAATATTATCAGGAATTACAAACTGGCATGATTAGATGTGGTATTGTTGAGGAGAATGAAGCTATGCTTGCACGTTTTATGGGTGGATTAAATAGAGAGATTCAGACCATTCTAGAGTACAAGGAGTATACTAATATCACTCGTTTATTCCATCTTGCTTGTAGAGCTGAACGTGAAGTGCAGGATCGACAGGCAATGGCGCACACTAACTTTTCTGCAGGTCGACCTTCCTCATGGACACCGCGTGCATCTTCTACTACGACTGCTCCAGCACCGCCATTAGGTGCAACCTCCAGCCGTGATACAAGAAAGCAGGCACAACCACCACTATCTGCCAAGAGCGCTCCTACCGGGCCTACACAGAGCTCTTCTTCTTCAATGGCGTCAACAGGGCACACAAGTGATATTATTTGTCGTCGTTGTAAGGGAAGAGGTCATTATGCGCGAGAATGCAAATCTCAACGTGTGTTGATTGCTACTGAGGATGGTGGGTATGAGTCCGCTAGTGACTATGATGAGGAGACTTTGGTCCTTATTACACGTGAAGAACATGGTGGATATGATTCTGATCATGACACGCAATACATGGCTCCTGAAGATGCTGACAGGTATGAATGTTTAGTTTCTCAACGTGATTTGAGTGTGCATGTCACACAAGCTGAGCAAAATCAGAGGCATAATTTGTTCCATACAAAGGGAGTTGTGAAGGAACGTTCTGTGCGCGTTATCATAGACGGAGGGAGCTGCAACAACTTGGCTAGCATGGAGATGGTGGAGAAGCTATCTCTCACCAGAAGACCACATCCACATCCTTACTACATCCAATGGTTCAACAACAGCGGCAAGGTTAAGGTAATACATACTGTTCGTGTGCATTTTAGTATCTTTACATATGCTGATTATGTTGATTGTGATGTGGTACCTACGCAAGCATGTTCCTTATTACTTGGTCGACCATGGCAATTTGATAAAAAATATGTACACCATGGTAGAAACAATCAATATACTCCTGTTCATAAGGATATAAATATTACTTTGCTTCCTATGACTCCTGATTCCATTTTGAAAGATGATATTAATAGAGCTAGTAAAGCAAAATAGGAGAAAATAAGAGTGAAAGTCAGATTGTGGCAAAAGAATTTGAGCAACAAATGAAGCCTAATAATAAACCATCTAGTGTTGCTTCTGAAATTAAATTGAAAAGTGCATGTTTATCTGCCACCAAATCTGATATTGATGAGCTAGATTTCAGCAAATCTGTTTGCTATGCTTTTGTGTGCAAAGAGGCATTATTTTCATTCGAGGACGTGCCTTCCTCTTTGCCTCCTTCTGTCACTAACATTTTGCAGGAGTTCGCTGACGTCTTTCCACAAGACGTGCCACCGGGATTACCTCCCATTCGAGGCATTGAGTATCAGATTGACTTAGTTCCCGGTGCATCATTACCCAACCGTGCACCATACCGTACCAATCCAGAGGAGACGAAGGAGATTATGCGTCAAGTACAAGAGCTGCTCGACAAAGGTTATATACGCAAATCCCTTAGTCCTTGTGCTGTTCCTATCATTTTAGTGCCGAAAAAGGATGGTACGTCGCGTATGTGTGTTGATTGCAGAGGCATTAATAATATTACTATTCGTTATCGTCATCCTATTCCTAGGCATGACATGCTTGATGAATTGAGTGGCTCTACAATATTCTCAAAAGTTGATTTGCATAGTGGATACCATCAAATTCGTACGAAATTGGGAGATGAATGGAAAACAACATTTAGAACTAAGTTTGGATTATCTGAGTAGTTAGTCATGCCTTTTGGGTTAACTAATGCACCTAGTACTTTCATGAGGTTAATGAACGAAGTTTTACGTGCTTTCATTGGAAGATTTGTGGTAGTTTACTTTGATGACATATTGATTTGTAGCAAATCTTTGGAGGAACATTTGGAACATTTACGTGCTGTTATTATTGCTCTACGTGATGCACGTTTGTTTGGTAACCTTGGGAAGTGCACCTTTTGCACCGACCGAGTATCTTTTCTTGGCTATGTTGTTACTCCACAAGGGATTGAAGTTGATAAAGCCAAGATTGAAGCTATTGAGAGTTGGCCGCAACCCAAAACGGTCACACAAGTGAGGATTTTTCTTGGCCTCGCTGGTTTCTATAGGCGTTTTGTGAGAGATTTCAGCACCATTGCTGCACCTCTCAACGAGCTTACAAAGAAGGTTGTGCCTTTTGTTTGGGGTACCGCATAGGAAGATGCCTTCACGGTATTGAAAGATAAGTTGACGCATGCTCCTTTACTCCAACTTCCTGATTTTAATAATACTATAGAGCTTGAATGTGATGCTAGTGGAATTGGATTAGGAGGTGTGTTATTACAAGATGGCAAACTTGTTGCGTACTTTTCTAAAAAATTGAGTGGGCCTAGTCTGAACTATTCTACTTATGGTAAAGAATTATATGCTCTTGTTCGAACCTTAGAAACATGGCAATATTATTTATGGCCCAAGGAATTTGTTATACATTCTGATCATGAATCTTTGAAACACATTAGAAGTCAAGCAAAACTGAACCTTAGACATGCTAAATGGGTTGAATTCATTGAGACTTTCCCTTATGTCATTAAACACAAGAAGGGTAAAGAAAATGTTATTGCTGATGCATTGTCTCGTCATTATACTATGCCTTCACAACTTGACCTTAAAATATTTGGTTTGGAGACCATCAAAGATCAATATGTGCATGATGCTGAATTTAAAGATGTATTGCAGAATTGTAAGGAAGGGAGAACTTGGAACAAGTTCGTTCTTAACGATGGATTTGTGTTTCGTGCTAACAAGCTATGCGATCCATCTACCTTCGTTCGTCTTTTGTTGTTGCAGGAGGCGCATGGAGGAGGATTCATGGGGCACTTTGGCATCAAGAAGATAGAGGATATACTTGCTACACATTTCTTTTGGCCAAAGATGAGACGGGATGTTGAGCGTTTTGTTGCTCGCTGCACTACATGTCAAAAAGCTAAGTCACGTCTCAATCCTCATGGTTTATATATGCCTTTGCCTGTACCTAGTGTTCCTTGGGAGGATATATCTATGGACTTTGTTTTAGGTTTACCTCGAACAAAGAAGGGGAGGATAGCATATTTGTTGTCGTGGATAGATTCTCGAAAATGGCACACTTTATACCATGTCATAAAAGTGATGATGCTGTTAATGTTGCTGATTTGTTCTTTCGGGAAATTATTTGCTTGCATGGTGTGCCAAATACTATTGTTTCAGATCGTGATACTAAATTCCTTAGCCACTTTTGGAGATGTTTATGGGCTAAGTTGGGGACTAAACTGCTTTTTAGTACTACTTGTCACCCCCAAACTGATGGACAAACTGAAGTAGTCAATAGAACATTGTCTACTATGCTTATGGCTGTTTTGAAGAATAATAAGAAAATATGGGAAGAATGCTTGCCTCATATTTAATTTTCTTATAATAGTTCATAGCATTCTACTACTAAGATGTGCCCTTTTGAAATTGTGTATGGTTTCCTACCTCGTGCACCTATTGATTTGTTGCCTCCTCCATCTTCGGAGAAGGTTAATTTTGATGCTAAACAACGTGCTGAATTGATTTTAAAAATGCATGAGTTAACTAAGGAAAACATTGAGCGTATGAATGCTAAATATAAACTTGCTGGAGATAAGGGTGGAAAACATGTTGTGTTTGCACCTGGAGATCTTGTTTGGTTACATTTGCGTAAGGATAGATTTCCTGATTTGCGCAAATCAAAGCTAATGGCACGTGCTGATGGTCCTTTTAAGGTGTTAGAGAAAATAAATGATAATGCATATAAACTTGAGCTGCCTGCAGATTTTGGGGTTAGTCCCACTTTTAGCATTGCAGATTTGAAGCCTTATTTGGGTGAGGAAGATGAGCTTCCATCGAGGACGACTTCATTTCGAGAAGGGGAGGATGATGAGGAAATCAATACCATTGTTACACCCACAGCCCCTGCTGCTATACATACTGGACCAATTACTAGAGCTCGCGCACGCCAATTAAATTACCAGGTACTTTTGTTTCTTGGTAATGATTCTAATGTTCATGAGAATATGATGCTGCCTAAATTGGATACATTTGTTTTGCTTACAAATGAAGGGCCTAGCTTGGAGACGGATGAACATTGGAGCAAGAACAAGCATGGAGATGATGGCATGCGCAAGGGGAACAAGAAAGGAGTTACAAGTGATGATTTCAGGACTTTGAAGCCACCATAATGCGTGCATGAAGCCTCAGACGAAATATATAAGATGCTACTTCATAACTTTCGTCCAGATGCTATTCTAGGTGCTGCGTCACCTTATTATTGGGCTAGGCCCATGTAATTTCGAAATACTTGAGTATAGGCTGTTTTCAGAGTCCGTATGTGTGGGGAAACAAGAGATAGGGTTGGTTTCGGACCCCTTCCCCAAGGGCCACGAAATTCCCCCCTCTTCCACCATATATATAGCCCTTAGGGTGTCGTTTAGACTTTGGGTTTTGTTTAGATTAAAAGTTCTTGATGTAGGGTGGAACCCTATATGGCCGATCTTTCACGAAAGGAGCGGATCCCAACTAAGAACATGAAGAACATGAGGGGAAACACGAGGGAAAACACAAGAGAATCACTCAAACCAACAAGATATGGTCACACATATGCTAGGTCCTCGAAACACGAGAGGATATACAAGATCCACGATCTACAAAGGACGATACAAAGGGTAACCGGTTCTTCTCCGCGAGGAGGTCTTGAATCCACGAGGGGATCTTCCCGTGAGGGGTCTTGAATCCAAGGTGGATCTTCTCCATAGAGGCCGCGGTCTCTCTCGTGGAGTAGATCTGATATGGATGAGCAAAGCTCTATCTCTAAATGAGCTAAACCAATGCTAATCCCAACTAGGAGGAGGTGGAGGAGTATATATAGTCTAAGGCCACGAAGGGGTAAGTGAGGAGGGGATACATGGGCCACGGGCTCGGCTGTGCACGCGCAGGTGCCGGATGTCCTGGCTGGGGGCCGGATGTCCGGGCTGAAGTGGCCAAACTTCGGGTGCGTTCTGTCGTCGATGCCGGATTTCCGGGGAAGAGGCCGGATGTCCGGGTGTTGGCGAGGCGCCGGATGTCCGGGTCGCTGGATGTCCGCCGTCAAGCTTGTTCGGTCGTCTGCTGGTGCAGCCCTTTGGCGGTCAGACAGCGCCGGATGTCCGACCGAAGCTTCAGCAGCTCCGTCTTCTTCCGCCGTCTCTTCCAGGCTTCCCTCGTGGATGGTGTAGTTGTTCCTTGGCTCTTGAACTCCTCCTCAACATCCGTGATGCTCCGACCATACGTATGCATGCACATGGGAGAAGTGTCTAGTAGTATACCATCCTCGAAGGGGTCAAGTGAGCACGTGTAAAGGAGATGATTCACCTTTGCGTATGTGAAGTAGATGTCGCACGTGTCACTTGCCAAATGGACTCTTGACATGGTGATGTCCATAGGATGCTCCGCATCATCTCCCCTCCCTTGGGAAAGATCCGACCTCGGATCGAAAACCAAATCACCATGGGAAAGAGATGGCTTCGCCGTGTAGTAGTGGATGTTCACCAAGTACTTGTCATCTTGAAGCTCGATATGGGCACTTTCCAATGTCGCACCGTGTAGTGATTCCTTTAAAAGGGGCAAAAACAACAAACACTTGGAAAAACAAATGTGGTTAGCGTTAGCTCAAAACCAAGCATTTAAGTGATGATTCACCCAACAAGTGTCGTCATCATGCAAAGCATATGGTTTGACAAAGGATTGCGACATGGCATATAAGCACATAAATGGAGCACAAGGAAAGATATCATGGGGACAAGTATGCAAATGTGAGGTAGTGATGCAAATAAGTGTGACAAGAGAAGAAGCATCTACCTCAAGGTCATAGCAAGCATTCACAAATTCCTCAATGAAAGGTCTATGGTAGGCATAAGAGTCATTCACAACACCAAATAAAATGAAGTGTCCAAACACATGGGACAAGTGCAAGACAATCCAAGCATAACGTGCATAGGGTGTAGTGAATATCATGTGGCACTCAACACAATGGAAAGAGCAATTGTTCATCATGTGTGAGGCAATCAAGACAAGCATGTAGCAATCAATGGGATATGGCATATGTGAAGAAATCATATTGGTGCAACCAAGCATATGATAGGAGCAAATAATCCAAGAATTGGATGCAACACACAAGGTATATATGTCATGAGGCATGGAAAGGTGAAAATGACAAGTCAAAGCAAGATCTCCAACATGTGTGCAATCAAGTGGTCCAAGATGAACAATAAGTCTCATGGTGCAAGCAACACAAGTAGTATGATCCGTCATATCCATGCTCATGGTTTGGAGGTTCTCAAAAGAGAAGGATATCACCTTGAAAGTATGTCCTTGTGCGTCCTTCACAATGTCGAAGCACAAGCAAGTGCGATGTAGAATCGTCGTGGTAGATGGTGGTTCGCTCTCAAGAGCTCGAATGGTCAACTCACGTGAAGTGGAAGTCGACACAAAGTCCAAGTATCCTACATATGCACAAAACAAAATAAAGAAAGTATGCACATGGTAGATAAACACATCATCCATCATGATGGTTCTCTTCTCTTGCACATAACCATTAGAAGCACAAGTGCATGAATAATATGATGCAATAATGGCTATATTCATGGCACGAGGAATATGGTGCAAAGAGGTAAGACAAGCATGCTTCATAAGGAATATGTCAAAATCTCCAAATATATGTGAGAATGCTATGGGGGCAAACTCATTATCAAGACTAAAGGCATTGTTGCACTCAATACATGTCAAATCATATAGCATGAGGGAGGCAACATATGGAGAGATATGACAAGAAGCAATAACAATCATGTGCGAAGCATGTAGATGGTTGTCATCAACCGCATGAAAGGAGCAAGAATGAATCATCGGTGATGCAACAAGGAAAGCAATCATGGTAATCATGTCGCGTGAGCAAATAATAGGCATAGGCAATGCACATGACATATCACAAGCACGAACACAAAGCAAGATCATAGTATCATCATAGGCATGGGGCACAAAGCAAACATGGCAATAACAAGTGATATCTCCACCAAACTTGCAAATACACATACAAGTACTAGAATCAATCATCATGTGTAATGCAAAGCATGGGTCACAAATGCATGGCAAAGGCATAGGAATGAGCATATCATGCAAAGTGAACATGGCAAGATGGGCATAGAATATGTAATGGACAATAACCCATAGCCAAGTGAGGGCCATGTAGAAGAAATGCGCGAAGACTTCGCGTGAAGAGAGCGGTGGGAAAGGCAATCCATGGGATCCCAAGTCATCATTGCTTTCTAGAGCTCGTTTTGTCAACTCGTGGGATTGCGAGGTTGACAAGTATTCATGGGTACCTACACAAAAGAGACACAGACCAAAGAAATTGTGCGCGTGGTAAATTTACACATCATCCATCATGATGTGTATGTGCATGTGAGTGTTAGCACAAGATAAGCATCGCTCAAAGAAATTTGATGCATGGTATAGGAACATGTCATCCATCATGAAAGAATAGTTATTGTGTATGACACGATGGGGATGCAAATTGAGCATATAATTATACGGCACATCAATAGCATGTTTATTCATGTGGAGTATATTGTGCACATAATTATTGGGATCATGCAATGGATGGGATGGATCAAAATCTCCTAACATGTATGAGGACACTATGGGGGTCTCCTCATGAGCAATAATGGAAACATCATATGGAGAAAATGGACAACATCCAAAACAATGCATATCCGAAGCTACGTGGTCATGGCATGGCATATGAGATAAAGGATGCAGAGGGAGCATATCAATATCATAACAAGAAAAACAAATGCCAATAACCATGGGCTTTTCATCTATGCCATATGTGCAAATTGGGTTTATTTTAATGGCATATGCATAGTCACTAAGACGAGATTGCAAATATGACATATGATTGATCTCATGCATAGCATATGACAAGTCAAGGGGATTGTCAAACATGATGTGACCTAGAGATTTGTCACAAGAAATCCTATGTAACATGGCATCAAACTAATAGACTCCATATGGCAATCATCAAACTCATCATAAATGGGTAACTCATCGCATGGGGAAATCATACTAGCATGAAGCATGGTAATAGGTTGATCAACATCGTGCGAGCAATCAATGTCAAGAATGTCCACTAGTGGGACTAGAGCATCACCTTCACCTATGTTACCTTTTTCATTCCACTCAAGTGGTGTAGGTGAGATGGGAAGACCAAATGGTGGTCATCTTGATCTTGATGGAACCATGTGGGGGTGCATCATATTCCACCATGGCCATCGTCTTGTCCAAAGGGAGGACGTAGACGTCGCGAATCGGCACGTCATCATATATGGGACCTAGCACCAAATGAGAAGACACAATAGAGGTAGAGGTTAAGCCATTAGAAATGATAGTAGCCTCACATGCCCTATCAACTACCTCATTCTCTCTATGTGGTGGTTCACTCACTCCCACAAGGTAGGTGCACTCAAACTCACATATGGTGGAGTCACTCATCTCACTAAAATGGTGGGGGTTGTGGCTCTCCTCACATGGGAATTGGGGCAACATATCGGATATGGGGATAGTGGTGAAGTCACCCTCACTCTCAATATGGTGGCACAAGTCACCCAAGTCATCATACGTCGCCCTGGTCGAAGAGAAATACTCAACCATCTCATCGCCGTCACCATGGATGAAGGCCGAAGATGGCACATCATCACTTTCCTCCAGGACAGAAGGGAAAATCCCATGCTCGATCATCTCGTCATCGTCGTCATGGATGAAGGCCGAAGATGGCACATCATCACTCTCGCCTCATAAGATGGAAGCATCATCCTTGCTCGCCACCTTGTCACTCACCTCCAAAGCTTGGTCCTTCAATGGCTTCGTAGTCGTAATCGTCGCCGCACCATCTTGAAAAAGAGTCAAAGTAGACTCGGCATCATCAATGCCACAAAGAGGGATGGCGGTGAAGTCAAACTTGGGAGCTTCGTCTTGGAGCTCGTCGGGCTTGGACATCTTGGTGGTACTAGCCTCATGCTCGCCGTGTTGGAGCTTGGTCTTCGAGAAGTGTGCTTGGGGTCGAGAAGCCTTGGCCTTCATGAGTCCTTGTTTCGCCTTGAGAGCACCAATGTATTTGTCGTCGAGGGACTTGTAGTTCTTGAGGAAGATCTTCTTGGAGATGTCGTTGTTCAATCCCATCATGAAGTGGAACTTCATTGACATGGGGTCGTCCACGCCGGCTCGTCGCAAGGCAATCTTGATCTCCTTGAAGTACTCGTCGATGGACATGGATCCTTGGGTGGTGTTCTCCAATTGGCGTAGAAGTTGTTCCGTGTAGGTTGGAGGCACAAACTCTAGCCGCAAAGCTTTCTTCGTCTTGGGCCAACTCATGCCGTAGGTCTCCGAAGGTGTGTGAAGCCACCATGTTGACGCGTAGTCGTGGAAGTTTCTTGTGGTGCACTTCACTTGATCTTCGGGAGGGACTTGATGTAGCTTGAGGTAGTCGTCCATCAAACGCTCCCACTTGAGATACTCCTCGGGTTCTTGAGTCCCATAGAAAGGAATCTCATGGTCGGTGTCGAGGTCGTAGTAGCTCGTCGAAGTCGCGGACTTGAGCTTGGGGAGCTTCTCTTGAGCATAGTCTTGAGGTTCTTGTTGGCGAAGATGTTGTATATCCGAAGGTGAAGATGCCTTGAAGTCACTTGGCGAAGATGCCAAGGGAGATGGTGAAGTCGTTGAGCGGTTGTTGGTGTTGAGCTCTTGACCTTCACGTTCGTGGTGGTGATGGTGTCAATGCCGATGTGACCTTGCCGGAGATGGTAGCTTAGAAGCACATGCACTTGAGCGTCTTATCGAAGATGAGGAAGACCGCTTCTAGGACATGGTGAGGGCTTTGATCTCCTCCATTTGAGCATGCATCTTGGCGTCGGTGTAGTTGTTCGTGGCATCGAACTTGTCGTTGTTGTTGTAGACCGAAGGTGAAATGCCTTGCCTATCCATCACAAGACTCGAGCAAATATGAGTGGAAGAAAGGAGAGAACTATACCAAATGTACCTTGACCATGTTGAAAAGGATCAATGATCACTCAATGATGTAACAAGGAAATAGCACAATTGGTACCGATCTCGTCGATTCTCACACCTACACAAATAAGGCCTATGGTGGAGCTCGGTGAGGATAGTGGCACAAAAATTTGATGCGAAATGTTAGCAAGAGTCAATAATGTTGAAAAAGATTCACAAATTCGCAAGTGAAACAAGTAGACCAATAGCAAAGAATGGCACACAGAAACACACACACGGATAGATAAATGTGGTCGTGCAACCAAGGAATGAGCACAAAATGTGGAATCCACGGAAAATGCTCGTGTTGCACAACTCAAGAGAGACGCTAGCACGATTGCTCTATAGGCGGATACGACACTTGTGCTCAACCTATAAGATGCAAAATGGATAACTTGCTATCCCAAGTATGCTATATATGTATGGTTCCCGGTGTTTGATCCAAGATGATCGGATATGAAAATCTTATATGCAATGTGGTATAATGCTATGGCACTTGCTTACAAGCTTATTTGCACTTTCTCTTTTGCTTAAAAGCTTTATTCTTTTTTTTGTATGGCCACTTTTGCACAATGCACAAACCAAGATAGCAATTGTGTATATGCGGGAACAAACTTGAGGCACACGAGATATGATACCAAGATGATATGGTATGTATGCAATGGATGGTGTATCGATGATCACTAATGTGCACAAGTAACGTTGCCGGCAATACTCAAATGGCTAGTCTCGATAGGCAAGTGACGCAAAAAAGGCTAGGGGTTATTAATGCAATTGCAAGGGTAATATACAATGGTGTCGTCGAGGTTACCGTCCTTGGCGATGATGAGTGGCGGTGTTCTTGATGTAGATACCAAGATGATGGAGACTTGTCCCTAAGTAGCCGAAACACCTTAGGAAACGGAAAAACTACAACTCAAAATCTCGAGGACAAAAGTCAAATGGTGGTAGCGGGAATGCAGCGGTGGTTTTGCGGAAATGCAAAGTTGGGTTTTGGAGACGCAATGCGGAAGTGAAGGGTAAGGTGGTGGACTATACACGGTGTCGGAGTTGGAAGCACGTCCCTAGGTAGCCGAAACACCTGAGGAGACACAACTCACAACTCAAACAAAATTGGGTTAAGTTGGGTGGCGGAAGTGTATGGTGGGCTAGCCTATGGGGTAGTTATGGTGGTTGATGAAGAAGCAACCTTCCCTAAGTAGCCAAAACACCTTAGGAGACTCAAATCACAACTCAAACAACCACATATGCGATATGGAACAAAATGGGCTAGGTTGTGGAAGTCGGAGGTGGTGTAGCGGATGATGTGGTGGAAGCCCTAGGCAAAGATGCCAAACTTGTCAAAATTTGATGGAGTCAAATGATGGTTGTACCTATCTAGATGGATAGAGGATGTCAATAGCTACTCAACGAGCTAAGGAATGCGAAAATCAGACTCCGGATGTGAAAGTTAAGGTCAAAACGGTGAAACACGGGAGACTGATGCTCCAGGGGTCGGACATCCGGGGTCGGAGGCGGATATCCAGGACCTGATGTCCATAAACTTGCGCGATTTTGTGCTCCAGGAGCCGGATGTTCGGCTTGGGGCCCGGTTGTCCGGCCAGATGGCCCGGATGTCCGGCCCGACGATTCCAGATGGGGATTTGGACTTCGAAACTCGATTTGGGGCGGAAATTGATGATTTCGGGGGCAAAATTTGGGAGATTTTGTGGATAAAAAGTGGGGAAACTTGGGGAGATGCTAGATCCACTCGAAACCAAGCAAATCCATGGATCAAAATCAACAAAACACCATCAAACCAACAAATCACAAAAAAATTTTGGGCTATTTTTGGTGGGGATTTTCGAAATTGGGGAAGAACACAACAAAATTAGGCTAGAAAACACAACGGGGAGGCTCCGAAATCGTGATCAACGTGGTTCATGATACCAAGATGATGTAGGGTGGAACCCTATATGGCCGATATTTCACGAAAGGAACGGATCCCAACTAAGAACACGAAGAACATGAGGGGAAACACGAGGGAAAACACAAGAGAATCACTCAAACCAACAAGATATGGTCATACATATGCTAGATCCTCGAAACACGAGAGGAGATACAAGATCCACGATCAACAAAGGACGATACAAAGGGTAACCAGTTCTTCTCCGTGAGGAGGTCTTGAATCCACGAGGGGATCTTCCCGTGAGGGGTCTTGAATCCAAGGTGGATCTTCTCCGTAGAGGCCGGGGTCTCTCTCGTGTTGTAGATCCGATATGGATGAGCAAAGCTCTATCTCTAAATGAGCTAAACCAATGCTAATCCCAACTAGGAGGAGGTGGAGGAGTATATATAGTCTAAGGCCACGAAGGGGTAAGTGAGGAGGGGATACATGGGCCTCGGGCCCGGCTGTGCACGCGCAGGTGCCGGATGTCCGGGCTGGGGGCCGGATGTCCAGGGCTCAGGGCGGATGTCCGGGCTGAAGTGGCCAAACTTTGGGTGCGTTCTGTCGTCGATGCCTGATTTCCAGGGAAGAGGCCGGATGTCCGGGTGTTGGCGAGGCGCCGGATGTCCGGCCGCTGAAGCTTGTCCGATCGTCCGTTGGTGCAGCTGTTGGGCGGCTGCACAGGCGCCGAATGTCCGGCCTTTGGCCCGGATGTCTGGCCGTTGTAGCTTCAGCAGCTCCGTCTTCTTTCGTCGTCTCTTCCAGGCTTCCCTCGCGGATGGTGTAGTTGTTCCTTGGCGCTTGCAATCCTCCTAAACATCCGTGACACTCCTACAATATCTATGCATGCACACGGGAGAAGTGTCAAGTAGTATACCATCCTCGAAGGGGTCAAGTGAGCACGTGTAAAGGAGATGATTCACCTTTGCGCATGTGATGTAGATGTCGCACGTGTCACTTGCCAAACGGACTCTTGACATGGTGATGTCCATAGGATGCTCCGCATCAGTTCGCCATAGCTGCAACTTCGCGTACTTCGTTTGTGGTCAACGACCAGACAAAGGCGTCACAGAACCCCACCTTGATCAATAAAGCTTTCATCTTGTATTCGCAATATCCAGATTGCAATCTCAGTTTCTTGCTTGTTCTTCGTTTGCTCGCAGGAAACAGACCCTCGTGGTTAGGTTGATCGTGCTCTGGCATGGTCAATAACCTCTCAGAGTTGATTTAGCGACTGCTAAGGCGCGACGTCCTCGGACGTTCGTAGTCGGATCGTCAAAGTCAACTTTCACCAAAGCGATATCCATCATCTAATCGAAAGACGAGACACCTTTGCCTCTATCACTTGATCACCATGATTGCTTGCTATGTTGCATCACCCATGTTCCACTCTTACTCGCTTTCTTGGGTTGATGACATATATGTTCATGCCTCTCACTTGATTTGTCATGATCATTGTCTCTTGTCTCCATTAGTTGCCTCTTTCATATCCACTTGTATTGAGTGCAACCATACTATGCTTATTGATCTTGGAGACTTTGACACTTTACTTGTGATGCATGCTTGTTTGATTAAGCCTCTTGTATTTGGTTGTTCTCGCATCATATGCCTCCATACTATGCAATACTCCCTTGTCCTTTCTTATGATGAGCATGATGCATACACTTGTTGGGTATCTTACCACATGAATGATTGGTTTTGCACTTCCTCTAACGTCATTTGTTTTTCCGAGTGTTTGTCATGTTCTTTCGTTTTGAAGGATTCACAAGGCGGTACGATCATGAGACATTTTGGTTATGAGAATGCATACTCCATGCGGCAACTCCATCATCCTTGAGAAACTCCTAAAGGTGACCTCCTTCCCTTTGAGCCATCCTCAAGTACGCATATTGGACGGGTCACTCTTTCATTGTTGATTCCTTCTTGTTGTCATCATGATACATCTCATGACGGAGGAGCGACATTGAAGATTGGCTCTATGGACCTTCACATTGAGAAGCGCTCGCACTTATTGGATGCACCTTCCGAACTCCACTCATGCCTCGACATCGAGCTTTGGTGCACCAGCACCTCCATATTTGTTGATTGTGCTCATACATGTCATGCTCGATGGACATATCATACTCACAACAAGTTTGCACCCTATGCATTGATTGACTCACATTATGATTTCCTTGTTGCATCTTGTATTCCCATGTCATCCATGATATATGAGCTTGTTCACTTCCTTATCAAATTTGTTGTGATCTTCCCTGATGGCATATTCATACAACATGATCATATTGTCCACCATCAATTGCATGATAGCTTACACATATTGAGCATCCATTGCCATATTCATGCTATTGATGAACCGTCCCTCTAGGACATCCTTTTGCACAATGGTAGAACTTGTTGCTTTGCGCACCATGCTAATTACCCCATGAATGCTTTGCATATCATTCTATATCATCTTGGTAAGCATCATGTGTCTTGCCACGCGCAATCTTGCCGAACGGACTCATTCTTACATGATGGATACCTTGTGTGCGCTAACCATTGTATTTCCGAGTGTCGCTTGTGTTTGCTCTTTTTGCATGTCTATCACTCCGGTGACACCTTGATAGAGGCGGGGTGTCCCGATCTTTCGATGAGATGATAACTATCGATTTGGTGGAGATGACTTTGATGAACCGACTACAAACGTGCACGACGTTGCACCTTAGCAATAGCTAAATCAATCTCCTGAGGTTACTGACGATGCTGGAAGCACGGTCAGCCTGACCACAAAGGTCTATTCCTGCAAGCAATCGAAGAACAAGCAAGAATATGATAAAGCAATCTGAATATTGTGAATATATATGAAGTATTGATAATGGTGGGGCTCCGTAAGCGGTCTTGGTCTGGTCGTTGGACACAAATGAAGTACACGAAGTTGCAATGGCTAACTTTTAACTAAACAAATCCCAAGGAAAAAGCTACTAGATGGATCTACTTATATAGGAGAAAGGGGTGGCGGCCAAGGAGGTGGGAGGACGTACCAAGGGAGCCTAAAACCAACCCTAGGTCGTACAAGGCTCATGGACCGAAGTGGAGGTGATGTAACACCTTTGGACTTGTTGTTTGACTCGGATTCTGCTGCAGCGTCAGATTGTTTTGTCCATATCTCAATGCTCCGGACGAATTTGAAGGTGAATCTAAATTGGTTGGAAAGAGCACGAAATCTACTTTCCAACAAAATAAGAATCATCCAATTCGGAGTCCGTATGAAAAGGTTGTTGACGTTTTGAGTCAGGTATGTCTGTGTAGTCCGAATCTGAATCCAGAACGCGAGACACTTGGACTCTATCTTCTCTTGGTCCAAAAGTGACGCGAGAGGACTTTTTGAACAGCACCTAAACTTCTCTTTTTCCCTTATCTTCATATGTGGATTGCACAAATGTCCCATAGACCTGCAATTAGACAGAACACAAAAGTGTGTGAAGTATTTTTTGTTCTGGATAACATAAATAGATTATTGAATAGTTTTCACTAGAAATCACCTGACAAATATGCATGTATGCAATATTTTTGGTCGTATCCAAGGTAGTCATGTCCTCATCATCCTCCCCCTTTTGAAAACAAAGCCGTCCTTGGCGTTGCTTAATCTGAAATGTGGCTAACAAAAGAGACAGGGTGTACATGTTGTATATGTATATGTCATCCATTTTTACTTCTCTTGATTTTTGCACATATGACACGTGTATACATGAGTAATTTCATATACCATAAAGTATAAAGACAAAATATTATCGCAAGAAGTAGAAGACATGAAAATATTGCAACTCAGTTTGCAAGTATAAGTGAAGCTCTTATTCATATCAAAAGATTGACAATGTTCATCATTAAACCAACCTAACATTGGTGAATAAAACCTTACTTGCATCAAATTTACATGCTACAACATGCTTAAATAAGCAAAACATGCAATAAGTCATTGGTCACAGAATCATCACCAAGATTAGAGGTCAGATCAAAATGATTACACATTGTTTCTTTTGCATCAACAATTAATTCCATGGGTGCACTCAAAATTGTGGTATTTCAGTTGTTTGATCACATGACGCATTCATGACATTAACACGATTCTCTAAAATAGGTGGTGTGCTCAAATCAACAAGTGACTCAACACATGAAGTATTCAAATTAACTAGGCATGCATCATTATCATGTGAAGTTATATCATCAATACCTTTACTGTTACCTTGTAGCAAAGACATAGCTGATGTAGGTACGGACGGTGACAATGTACCATATTCTTGAGATGATGTCGCACTCTCAATCTGGGGTGTGGCTGCTCTAGTAGGTGCAATGGTGTAGGAACCAACTGATGGTGATGAGCATGAGCTGGAATAGTAGTTGTTGTAGTCACCCAATGCATCCTCCTGTAACTGTCTCTCAAAGGTACAAGCACGAACATACATACCTGTAATGCAACGAGGAATATACCGAAATTTTTCCTGAATATCATGGTTCAAACCACCGAAAAATCTATTCATTGTATCATCCTCAGATTCTTCTATGTCACAATGATGCATATAAGATTTGAACTCTTGGTAGTAAGCATGAGCAGTGTTGTTGCCTTGTTTAAATTGTTCAAATTTGTGAAGCAATTCACGATGATAGTACGGAGGGAAAAATTGTTGTCTCATTACATCTTTCAAATCTTTCCAAATTGTGGGTTGGTTATCAATGTTTTTCTTACAATGCACACTCCACCAAACAGAAGCAAAACCAGTAAATGCTCTAGTGGCAGCTCGTACTCGCTCAAGTTCAAAAAAGTCATGGTGACTAAAAACTTGTTCTACTTCAAACTCCCAAGCTAGATAAATAGCAGGATTAAATCTACCCTCAAATGGCGGTAAAGAGATAACCTGGCCATGTGCTTGTGTGTGTTGTCCCAACTCTCGTGATGGTGAAGATGTGTCCGTCGTCCAAGAACTTCTATCTCCGGAACCTGTCATGATTAGTAGAAACAAGAAACAAAATTCAAGAATAATGTTCCTATGAACTACTAGGATGTGGTTGTAAAGTGCTCACAGTAAAGCAAATATCAATATCTTACAAGTTCTTACCATGCGGCAGGTGGTGACAGGCAACCATCAATGTCAAATAACTCCGAAGATTGTGTAAAGCGATTACCAGGAGAACGTATGTATACACGGAGTAGAAATATGAGGAGCTGGGTTGGCTATATATGGTAGCAAAATATTAGCAATAATCAATTCAAAGATGCAATGTTGAATAAACGCTCAATGACGGTACTGTGCTGGTCCTAGGCTAGACCGGAACTATAGACGCGAGCCTAGAACACTAATAAGGTCACGGCGTAGCATAACTAGCATCAATAAAGGATATGAAGTAGCTTTGGACAACAAGATATAAGTAAAGATCACAATAGCAGGATATACAACAACTTTCTCTGCAACTTTCCTCTGGAAAAGTTTGTGCCAATTTTTTTGATAATTTTCCTCAAGAAAGGTACTGAATCAAGCTTTCACTTGGAACAGGAATCACTCAATTCCGAGTTGATATGAGGAGTCAAAAAGTTCTAAAACTGGCCTGAAAAACTGGAATAAGCTGTGTTCGCGAACTTCGAAGGGCAAAAATACCTATTTAGAAGCTGTTTTTGAGGTGCCAAATATTGAAATAGCTTCTGCAACTATTTAGATGCGGCTCGTCGCTAGCTTTTATTTGAGTACTCGCGGAGCCAAAACGGACTTCATATGAAGAAGTTATGCCTGTTTTACTGAATAGTGCGCAAAACAGATTCCAATCCGAATTCAACTACGAGATTAAGTCTAGATAGATCCGATTTTTTTTCCTATCTCTTCTTTTTTCTCAAACTTTTTTTTATTTCTCTCTTTTTTTCTCTGACTTTTTTTACTTTTTCTCTTTTTTTTCTCTCTCTCCCTATTTCCAAAACAAACTAGATAAGATGCAGATTGGATCAAGCGAAGATGTGAATGATCTCAACTATGATTATGACAATGAACGGTGGGTAGCACGTGGTGGAAATTGATGGATGGGTGGTGAACTACGGAAGGGATAACGATGCAGCAGCGGCGTGACTAATGTGAACTGAACTCGAAACTCTAAACCAACTAGACACTAAGACCAGCAACTCGACACGACAATGCAACCGATAATTCAATAATGCAAACAATGAAAGGAAAATTGCAAAGGCTCAGACTAGTTTGGACAAAGGATTAATAGATCTAACTTTTTTTTGTGGTTTTTTCTTGGACAGTAGGTAAGAAAATAAATCCAATCTAGGGAAAACTGGAAATTCTCACCGAGCAACCTGAAAACTGATACCACTTGATAGAGGCAGGGTGTCCCGATCTTTCGATGAGATGATAACTATCGATTTGGTGGAGATGACTTTGTTGAACCGACTACAAACATGCACGACGTTGCGCCTTAGCAATCGCTAAACCAATCTCCTGAGGTTACTGACATTGCCGGAAGCACGATCACGAGACATTTTGGTTATGAGAAGGCATACTCGATGCGCAACTCCATCATCCTTGAGAAACTCCTAAAGGTGAACTCCTTCCCTTTGATCCATCCTCAAGTACGCATATTGGACGGGTCACTCTTTCATTGTTGATTCCTTCTTGTTGTCATCATGATACATCTCGCGAACGGAGGAGCGACATTGAAGATTGGCTCTATGGACCTTAACATTGAGAAGCGCTCGCACTTATTGGATGCACCTTCCGAACTCCACTCATGCCTCGACATCGAGCTTTGGTACACCAACACCTCCATATTTGTTGATTGTGCTCATACATGTCATGCTCAATGGACATATCATACTCACAACAAGTTTGCACCCTATGCATGGATTGACTCACATTATGATTGCCTTGTTGCATCTTGTATTCCCATGTCATCCATGATATATGAGCTTGTGCACTTCCTTAGCAAATTTGTTGTGATCTTTCTTGATGGCATATTCATACAACATGATCATATTGTCCACCATCAATTGCATGATAGCTTACACATATTGAGCATCCATTGCCATATTCATGCTATTGATGAACCGTCCCTCTATGACATCCTTTTGCACAATGGTAGAACTTGTTGCTTTGTGCACCATGCTAATTACCCCATGAATGCTTTGCATATCATTCTAGATCATCTTGATAAGCATCATGTGTCTTGCCACACGCAATCTTGCCAAACGGACTCATTCTTACATGATGAACACTTTGTGTGCGCTAACCATTGTATTTTCTGAAAATGTCGCTTGTGTTTGCTCTTTTTGCATGTCCATCACTCCGGTGACACCTTGATAGAGGCGGGGTGTCCCGATCTTTCGAAGAGATGATAACTATCGATTTGGTGGAGATGACTTTGACGAACCGACTACAACGTGCACGACGTTGCGCCTTAGCAATCGCTAAACCAATCTCCTGATGTTACTGACGATGCCGGAAGCACGGTCAGCCTGACCACGAAGGTCTATTCCTACAAGCAATCGAAGAACAAGCAAGAATATGGTAAAGCAATCTGAATATTGCGAATATATATGAAGTATTGATAATGGTGGGGATCCGTAAATGGTCTTGGTCTGGTCGTTGGACATAAATGAAGTACACGAAGTTGCAATGGCTAACTTTTAACTAAACAAATCCCAAGGAAAAAGCTACTAGATGGATCTACTTATATAGGAGCAAGGGGTGGCGGCCAAGGAGGTGGAAGGACGTCCCAAGGCAGCCTAAAACCAACCCTAGGTCGTACAAGGCTCATGGGCCCAAGTGGAGGTGATGTAACACCTTTGGACTTGTTGTTTGACTCGGATTCTGTTGGGGATATTACTACTGGGTGTAAACCGGCCTATCTGGGCCGGGTTAACTTCATCAGTAGTTCAACGGTGTAAAAGCCCAAGAGGCATGAAAGTAAGGGCCCAAGGCCTGTAGTCGGTTTAGAACACATGGCCGTAAACCGGCCCGATATGCAAACTTGTATTGTAAGTTAGGAATAGAGAGAGACCAACCCGGATACAGTATGAACCGGAGATTGGGACTCTCTGAACCGACAGGCGTCACCCGTGTATATAAGGGGACGACCCGGGGCGGTTCAAAGAGAGGACAACAACTCGAGGCCTAGGCGAAGCTTATTTGCTCCCTAGTCATCGAGACCACATCAATCCCATCACAACTAGGCGTAGGCTTTTACCTTCATCGAACGGGCGAACTAGTATAACTCTTGTGTCTTTGCGTCCGCTTTAACCCCTTCAAGTTAACCCGTGGCGATGGCTCCACGACTAAGTCCTTTCATGAGGACATCTGTCGTGACAAAACCACGACGGTTGGCGCCCACCGTGGGGCCATCGCATGCGATGGTTTGATGATCTTGTATGGCAAGTTCGAAGGACTCGAAGGCTATGCTGTGGGCCGGATGACCAAGAGTCATCGCGGCAAGCTCTACATCGACGATGCAGGCTGGGGCCCTGAGGCCGGCTCGATTGAGTACGGGTACCGGGTCCCCTTTGGTGGCATACACGTTTTCATCGGCAAGATCGGTGCGCCAGGGCCTGAGCCGGACATCTTCACCGACCTCGTCGAGACGGCTCAGCGTACGAGACCTGCCCAGGTTAAACCGGCCGTGAAGCATGCCTTTGTGGGAGTCATCCACGGAGGAAGTTATGAGGGCGGATCAGAATCTGGTGGTGAAACCGTCGTCTACTCGGCGACGAGTCGTCGGCCGGAGAAACCGAGTCTCTATATCACCGCAAGATGGCGGATTGGGGCTGTTCGATGGTGACGATATTCCGGACCCCTCTAATCTGCCCAACCAGGTTGGAATATTCATGGCCGGTACACAAGCAGTACTTCACTCTTCGACCGCTGCGGCAATGATTGCCGGTTCAACAGCGGCGACGGCTGCCGGGGCAGGAGGCCCTGTGCGCCCACCGGCTCAAGTTTTATCAGACCTATTCGATGCGTTGGCTACGCTCATGGCAGAGGTTAACCCGGCGGACCAGGACGCTCATAACGCGGAGATTGCGAAGGTGAAGGAACAAATCACTCAGGCTAAAGCGGATCTAGCAGCTGCAGACGCCAGGATGACGGCAGAGCGGGCCGCTTTAGATGCGCAGGCTTATAGGCTCATGCTGGATCAAAGCGCGTCGCATGAAGTCATGAAGAGGAAATACAGATCCCGTTTGCCTTCAGTCTTCGAGGGAAGAGACCTCTTCAATACCCCCGGAGCGGGAACCAGTAATCCGCTGGTGGTAAACCGGGCGGAAGCACCTGGGACGGGCGCGACGGTTCAACCCCGCTTAATAGATCTACCTCGCCATAATGCCAGTACGCCTCAGGCTGTGCAAACACCTCCAAGTCACTACTCCAACCCGATGGATAACCTTGTTGCAGCTGCGGCACGGTTGAAGGCTATTCCAATTGAAGGCGATTCACCACAGGCAGTAGAGACGCGCCAGGTCAAGGAGCTCCTTAGGACAGCTTTGGTCCAACAGGAAGCATATTAAATGCGGCGCCGCATCCACTCTACCCCCCGCCCAAGCCGGAGCTATAGCAGGCATGTGGATGAACCGGCCGTATCAAGTAATGCACGGCGTGGTGCGCCCCGTGGCAACAACCCGGCAGGTGGCGTCGATAACGCTCAGGAGGTGGTGGACCGGGCCCGAGCGCGCAGGGAGGCCGAGTTAGCAGCACAGCATCAGGCTTATCAGCTTACGCCGGTTCGTCCGACCATCTCGGTCGAGCCTGGGGTTACCTCTAGCTCTTTGGGGGTGCCTTGCCTCGTCCCCGCTTTACGCAATGTGCGCTTGCCCAAAGACTTCAAGGGTCCGTGCAAGGTGCCAAATTACACTGCCGATTTAGCTCCAGAAGCATGGATAGAAAGTTATGAGATGGCCATGGAGATGCTGGATGTGGATGAGGCCGCGTGTGCAAAGTACTTCACCATGATGCTCGAAGGCACGACCCGTACTTGGTTGAAGAGCTTGCCACCCAATTCTATCAGTTCATGGGCCCAGTTGCGGACCCGGTTTATCCAGAATTTCAAAGATACATGTAAGCAGCCCATGTCCGTAGTGGAATTGGCGGCTTGTGTCCAGGGGGAAGGGGAGTCAACAACCCATTGGGTACGCCGCATTTCGGAAATCTTGCACTCGTCAGACCGGATCAACACTGACTCTGCGATCCTGACCCTGGAGGGCAACTGCCGGTTTAAGCCTTTGAAGTTGAAGTTGGGGCGCATGAAGCGGTTTTGTAATGACATGGGCACTCTCATGGGCGCTTTAGTGAAGTATGCTGGTTCTGATAGTACCAAGGATCCCGAGTCTGATGATGACGAGACAGGGAAGGGAAAGAAGAACAGCAACTCCAAGGGCCAGCAACATCACTCGGCAGGTAATGGTGGAGGCAAGCGTAAAGCGAATGGCAACATGGACTTCGTAGCCAACACCAACACGCAGGACAAGGGCCAGCGGCGCAAGGGTAAACAGCCGAATCAAAGTGGAGCGCCTAATCCCAATCCGGACCGCTTGAACTATCTTTTGAATCAACCCTGTCCGAAGCATGGGACGAAAGAGATGCCAGCAAACCACCTCTGGAAGGATTGCTACATTATGCAGGAGTTCAAGAGTTCCAATGCTTTCTGGTATGATCAGGGTTCCATCGGCGGTTCAGGATCCGGGCCGGGTTACGGTGGAGGAAATTCCGGTTCAGGATTTAGTGGTAATCCGGGCGGACATAATAATCAGAACAATCAGAATAACCAAGGTGATTACAACCAGCAACAGCAACAGTCGGGTTATCAGAGCAACCCAAAGCAGTTGAATAGTGGGCAGTACCATGTCTTCACCACCAGCTTAGACAAGCGAGACCGGAAGCTTCAGAAGCGAGCAGTCAACACTGTTGAACCGGCCGTGCCTCATTACCTACGCTGGTCAGAGCAGCCCATTGTATGGAGTAGAGAGGATCATTCTCCCCGGGTTGACAATCCGGGTCAACTAGCCCTGGTGGTGGCACCTCAGGTGGGAGGTTATAAGTTCACCAAGGTGCTCATGGACGGAGGGAGCAGAATTAACATCCTGTACTATGAGACCTTCCGTCCTACGGGGTTAACAGATAAACATCTCAAACCGTCCAATACAGTGTTCCATGGTGTGGTACCTGGCAAGTCAGCATATCCGGTTGGTAACATAGCTCTGGAAGTGGCCTTTGGAGATGAATATGACTCCAGATCGGAAACATTGACGTTTGAAGTGGTAAAAATCCAAAGTCCATATCACGCCCTGTTTGGGCGGCCGGCTTACGCAAAATTCATGGCACGGCCTTGTTATATCTATTTGCAGCTCAAGATCTTAGGGTCACAAGGGGACAATAACTGTTCATGGAAGCCGCAAGATCGCTTTGGAATGTGAGGAAGGTGATGCGGCTTACGCAGAGTCGGTTTGTGCCACCGAGGAGCTGAAGTATTATAAGGACAATGTTGATCCGTGGACATGACTCCATTGAAGAAGCCAACTACAGAGCATGATCCGGCCCTGAAATTCAAATCGGCGATTGAGACTAAGCTTGTTGACTTCGTGCACGGTGATTCGTCCAAGCAGTTCAAGATCGGTGCCAACTTGGATCCAAAATAGGAAAGCGGCGCTCATCGAAGTTCATCCGTGAGAATCGGGACATTTTTGCATGGAAGCCTTCGACATGCCAGGTGTACCGAGGCAACTCGCTGAAGCACACTCTTAATGTTGATCCCAAGTACAAACCGGTGAAGCGGTTTCTCCGCCGGTTTAACGAAGAAAGGCGTAAGGCCATTGAGAGGAGGTGGCGGGCTCTTAGCGGTGGCTTTATCGTTGAAGTTTTCCATCCAGAGTTGCTTGCTAATCCGGTGCTGGTTCTTAAAAAAAGGCACTTGGCGCATGTGTGTGGATTACACAGATCTTAACAAGGCTTGTCCAGCAGATCCTTTTGCCCTCCCCCGCATTGACCTGATTATTGATGCCACTGCGGGTTGTGAGCGTTTGAGCTTTTTGGATGCGTATTCTGGGTATCATCAGATCAAGATGGCAGTTAAGGACCAGGAGAAGACGGCGTTTATCACTCCCTTTGGAGCCTTCTTCTATGTGTCTATGCCTTTTGGGCTCAAGAGCGCCCAAGCAACTTATCAACGATGTGTACAGAATTGCCTGCATAAACAGATCGGCCGTAATGTGCACGCCTATGTGGATGATATTGTGGTCAAGTCAAGGAGAAGGAAACAGCGATTGACGATTTGAAGGAAACCTTTGACAACCTGCGGGTTTACAAGATGATGCTCAACCCGGCCAAATGTGTTTTTGGTGTTCCGGCAGGCAAGTTATTGGGTTTTCTCGTGTCCAACAGGCGAATTGAAGCTAATTCGGAGAAGATTACGACTATCACCTCCCTAGCTAAACCGAAGTGTATTAATGATGTCCAGTGTTTGGCAGGCCGGATTGCCGCGCTGAGCCGGTTTATCAGCCGCCTCGGAGAGAAGGCCATCCATTTGTACCAGATCTTTGAAAAAGATGTATCCGGTTGTTTGGAGTCCACCGCCCGATGAAGCGTTGGAGGACTTAAGCGGCAATTGGCCAACCGCCTGTGCTCGCCGCTCCTATTGACAAGGAGCCGCTTCGCTATATGTTGCTGCTAACGCCGAAGCGGTCAGCGTAGCCATTGTGGTGGAGCGGAAGGAGGCAGGAAGGAGCATCCGGTTCAACGTCCGGTTTATTATATCGGCGAGGTACTTATCGAATCTAAGAAAAGGTATCCGCATTGGCGAAGCTGGTATATGGAGTTTTTATGGCAAGTCGGAAGCTGAAGCAAGATTTCCAAGGGCACCCCATCACGGTGGTCGATTCTGCTCCCTTAGGTGATATCATACGTAACCGAGAAGCGATCGCCGATTGCCAAGTGGGCTATAGAGCTTGGGCCGCAGTGCGAAGTACGTGCCTCGGACGGCTGTGAAGTCTCAAGCACTTGTGGATTTCATTAATGATTGGGCGGAGTTGCAAGCACCTGAAGAAAAGCCGGATCATACATATTGGACCATCCATTTTGACGGATCCAGGCAATTGGAGGGCTCGGGGGCTGGAGTCGTATTAACTTCCTCACGAGGTGACAAGTTTTTGTACGTTCTTCGCTTAATGTTCCCTTGTACTAACAATGCAGCTGAGTATGAAGCCTTGCTCCATGGTCTTTGGATGGATAAGGAGATGAATCTAAGCCGGGTTAAGTGCTTCGGTGACTCGGACCTAGTGGCTCAACAGGTGTCTGGCACTTGGGATTCAAAGGACCCACTCGTGGCTGCATATCGTGGTGAGGTGGATATTGTCGCAGGTCATTTCAAGGGCTATCAGTCGGACCACGTGGATCGTCGGAAGAATGAAGCGGCGGACACTTTAAGCCGGTTGGGCTCTCAACGCAAACCGGTCCCGCCCAATGTTTTTCTGGACGTGCTGCACAACCCGTCGGTCAAGCTCCCTGGTGAAGCGGATTTGGCTATTCCTGATCCGGAGGCTCAATTGGTGGCAGCCCTTCACGTCACTCCGGATTGGACGCTTCCTTATCTTGCATACATGAACCGGGCGAGTTACCGTAAGATGAGGCGTTGGCGGCGGATAGTCCGCGATCTAAGTCTATGACCATTGTTAATGGCGAATTGCATCATTGCAGCGATGTCGAGGCGTTTCAGCGCTGTGTGTCCCCTGAGGAAGGCTGTGAAATATTGCGTGAGATCCACGAAGGAGATTGTGGTCACCACGCCGGTTCAAAATCCTTGGTGGCCAAAGCGTTCCGCCACGGTTTCTATTGGTTGACTGCTCATGCTGATGCGGAAGATCTGGTCAGACGTTGTGATGGTTGCCAAAAGTTTTCCAGACGTGCTCACGTACCGGCCCAAGAATTGAGGATGATTCCAATTACTTGGCCGTTTGCGACTTGGGGGCTGGATATGGTTGGACCTTTTAAAAGGTCCAAGGACAAAAAGACCCACCTCCTGGTGGCGGTTGACAAATTTACAAAGTGGGTGGAGGCAGAACCTGTTAGCAAGTGTGACGCGGCTACGGCGGTTCAGTTCATCAAAAAGGTGATTTTCCGGTTTGGCTTTCCACACAGTATTATCACAAGTAATGGTACCAATTTGTCCAAAGGTGCCATGAAAGAGTTCTGCGAACGTGAACACATCCGCTTGACGTTTCTTCCGTAGCCCACCCACGCCTAATGGCCAAGCGGAAGGGCTAATCAAGAGATCTTGAGAGGCATCAAGCCCCGGCTTATGGTCCCTTTGCAGAGGACACCGGGTTTTTGGGTAGAAGAGCTACCGTCTGTGTTATGGAGTATCAACACTATGCCTAACAGATCAACGGGATACACGCCGTTCTTTATGGTCTATGGAGCGGAGGCGGTTCTCCCCAGTGACATCCGTCATGACTCACCTCGTGTGGCAGCTTATGTTGAAGCGGACAACGAGACGGCAACGCAGCGGGGCGCTTTGGATCGGTTGGATGAAGAGCGTGACATAGCAGCTGCCCTCGGCGATTTACCAACAGGATCTTCGCTGCTACCATAGTCTTCGGTCGTAACTAGAACTTTTCAAGAAGGAGATTTGGTGCTTCGGCTCATCCAAGACCAGACTGATATGCACAAGTCATCCCCACCTTGGGAGGGACCTTTCGTGGTCAGCAAGAATCTGCACAACGGGTCGTACTATCTGATCGATATTCGAGAGCATAAAGACTCATGCACGTCAGAGGAGGAGACCAACATGCCATGGAACATAGCTCATCTTCGGCCTTATTATACCTGAGCCATCGGCTCTACTTATGTACATATTATGACAAAGGTATATATTATGAATAAAGTAATAAACTGGAGCCTCGGCTAAAGCGGGTATCTGTTACATTACATCATGAGTGGTTACATGGAGTTGTTGTGTCTTAAAGCGGCCTCCGGTTTACCCCCTGAGTTTGCTTTTCAAAAGCTTTGTGATATCACTTGGGGGCTTGGTCGTGTCCGAACCAATGCAACACCTTTTGATAGGCGAAAGCCACCAGATCACTTGGGGACATGGTCAAGTATGAACAAGTCACGCCTCTTGATCGGCCTAAGGCCATAGAGTCACTTGGGGGCTTGGTCGAACCAGAACCATTGCCACGCCACTTGATCGGCATAATGCCACGGTTTCAGTTGGGGACCTGGCTGACTTGAACCATGGCTACACCTTATAGGGAGCTTGGTCGTGTCCGACCATGGTAACACCATCTCGATCGGCTCAAGAAAGCCTTCTTTTTTGCAAACGGTTTATCATTGCCTTTGCTTCCATGTTTTTTCATAACTATCATTTGATTTTTGTTGCGTTTCTTAAACCGACAACATTTTTTTTAACCGGTTCAAACTGTCAATTGACGGAATTCGGTCAATTTTTAATCCGAGATAATTTCACGGTTTGACGCGTTTTCTGTTAACATCCCATTATGGAGTAACAGGGGGCTTGTCATGACCCGGCACGGTTTACGTGGTAAACCGGCATTATAAATAACATGAGTTGTTTTCTCCTTTGACGGTAAGGGTTTGTACAACCTCCGCTTCAAGATTGGCTAAGCCAACTTTATGCCCAGCGATGGCAGGTATTTTGTATCACAAATTTTGATTATATACCTCAATATTTCATTTCATATTTATATGAACGTCACAAGCCGGCTGGCGGCACAAAACTGCCATGGCGGTTTAAGATTTTGTGATTGCAGGCAATATAAGATTGAAAGTTTCGATCATTCAACCAAAAGTATCAGCACCTATGCGCGAAGGCATATTAAAAGCAAGAGTGTTGGCTATCCTATTACAAGGCAACATGGTGCCCAAATAAGATCATTGTGTATTGGCAGAATAAAATGAAACAACTATTCAAACCGGCTTCCGTTTCATGCTGGCTCGCCGCCCCGGTCTGATGGTTGTGGGTCGTCCCGCGCCGCTTCAGCCTCTTCATCTCTACCCAGCTTTGAAGTCAACAAATGGTCCAGTCGATTCCCATTAAAGCTTGAAAGACAGCCTCCTCATGGATCAGGGAAGATGGTTCAATATCAGGAGCGTAAGTATGCTTACGGATCGGAGGGATCAGGTTCTCCGCTTCAGGAATAGGTGCAGCCACTCGCTTGTTCTGATCGTCATATTGAGCTTGATAATGCGACAAGTTTGCCTCTTCGGCCAATTGGCAAGCCGTGAGGCGCCTTTGCCGGTTTATCGCTCTCAGATCATCTTCGTTGAACTCTGAACCGTCTTCCTTCAAACTGGGATAGCCCTGAGCTGCCTCAACCGGATCGAAATCTGGCACCCATGCTTTTGCCCGGATTAAGGCGTTAATGGCGCTAGTTCGAGCAGCAGATTTCTTCAGCTCTTCAATCCGGGTGTGAAGCATTGACAACCTCCTAAGAGTATCTTGGATTAAGGAGGGTGCTGGGTTGTTATGTGATGCAGTGGAGATGATCTGCTTTCAGCTCCGATGTACTGACTGCTCTATTAAGGTATAGGCAGCCTTCAATTTCTTCCGAACATCTGACCCCAAGTGACCAATGCGTGTGCCTACAGCATTGCAAGAGAAATCACAAACCGGACTTATCATAAGAAGGTCAAGATTATCATAGAAGCCAAAGGAAGCTTACCGAAGATGGCAGCAGTCATGGCATGCACTTGCCGCTTCACGCTGGTCAGCTCATCTACCACCTGTTTAAGGGCAGCTTCATCATTTTCAACCTTTTTGGTTAAAGCGGCCTTTTCAAGATCCCACCGGCCTGCTCGGCGGAAACACTCCTTGAGCTGCTCCATAGTAGTCAAAGCGGTTTTCAGCTCATCCTTGGCCTTGGAGGTTTCAGCTTGTTGAGATTTCAGATTTTCTTGAAGATCATTGATTTGTGAGGCTTGTTGGCGTATCTCACTCTGCAACAAAAAAGGAGCATGTTAAATATCTTCATTACAAGTACCAAGTGCAGAACCAGTTATAAACTTGGCACTTGGGGGCTAATGCATATTTGATCTTCATCTATCAATAAAATCACAAAGTCCCAAGCTCAATACATGTATTCAACTTGGCACTTGGGGGCTAATGGCTATTTGCTCGAACATGTTTTGATGCGGCGATATAAATTAAGTCCCGGTTTAACTATACTAAGTTGAACCGGCCCTTGGGGGCTAGGAAAGTTAACAAAAATTGAAGTATCCAAGCGGGAAAGGAACATGGAGGTTACCTCGAATTTTTCTTTCATCATCTTCACCAGGCCAGTTTCATAATCACGGCTGGTATACAGCCGGTTCAAGTAGACAGAATGAAGGTCTTGGGGGTTCAGAGCAGCATAAGTTGCCAGATCAACATCCCACTTGCCCTTGCTCATAGTGGCAAATTCCTCTTTGGCAGAATGTTTGGATAAAGCGACCGGATTACCCGGTTCCATCGTAGCCAAAGCCGATAATCCTAGCGTCATCGTCCTTGGTATCACCGGTTTGACCGAGGCGGTCGGTTTGTCGTGAGGCGGATTGGACTGGTGGGTTTTTCAATCTGTGTTGGGCTTACAGGCTGGTTAGCGAGGAAGGAGGTGTCAGCAGGCCTTTCTTCAAAGAATAAATCGTCATCTTGCAGTGGCGGATCATTTGGCGTATCTTCATAGATAGCTGCTTCAAGACTTGGGGCGATGTCCGGTTCAGGGGCAGTCTCTTCATCGGCCGCTTTATCCAGACGAGCCTTTTTGCTCGGCCTAGGCTTGGCTATGAAAAAGCACAATAACAGTCAAATACGGCATATGCTACACAATGATGCAGTAGAAACAATATGAAAGGTATAACTTACCCAAGCACCGTTTTAAGTGGTGGCGGTGAGTGGTGATGACTCGCCGGATGAGAAATGAGAAGTGACACGATAATCGAGTCGAGGACGGATTAAGGGGTTGTGAAAACAGCCTGCTTTAGGATAAGCACCGACAAGCAAATTAGAGACCTCGAACGAGCAGCGTTTCCGAACGGACTGTTCGGTAAACCGGTGGAGGTAACTACACAGCATTGTCTTAGAGTTGTCTTGGCGAACTTCATGTTGTTGAGTCTTCATAAGAAATTTGTGATCCAAGTAAGCAAGGGGATGAGAAAAGTTAATTTTCCGGTTTGCCCGACGGATTTTTAGTGAAGGCAAAGGATTTGAATCAGAGGAGAGAATAGTTACCTCTACAACATCAGCATTACTAGTTTCAGCATCATCCTGACAAATATCATCATTAATTAGGCGTGTGAAAAGTAAGCCAAGCGAATCAAGTTCTACCTCAAGGTCCAGACTACCCACATCATCATCCACAGCCGGATCAGAAGATGTAGTGGTTTTTCTTTTATGAGCAGTCTTCTTGACAGCTTTGGTCTTTTGCCTAAGTGGTTTTTCCGGTTTTTCTGGCTTCTCTGGTTTCTCTTGTGGACGTTTCTTGCTCCAGAATGGATCATCACCCTGGTTAAGCAGCAGTTGATGTTAAAGGTTATACCGGGATGGCGGTAATATATTCAGTAAAAAGTAGTCAGAAGTTTACAGATGGTGGTTTGTTGGTAGCACAGAAGGGGAGTAGACCGGTTCGGGCACAGAGGTGTTCCGGTTCGTTCAACATTTTCTTCACAGCCTCGGTGACCTCATCATCGGTAAGCTGGATATTAATATGTCGGAGGGGGTCGTCGACACTACCAGTGTACTCACACATTAAACCGGAGCGCTGGGAGAGGGGCAGTATGCTCCATGATATCCAACAGCGTGCGAGATCAATTCCGGTTAAACCATTGGCCAGGAAGGCTCTTAGTTTGGAAAGTTGAGGAGCATATTTACTTCTATCATTGGCGGTTAATCTTTGTGGAAAGGGATGTGTATTACTTAGTCGCTTCAGACGAAAACCGGGCAAAGGATTCTCATTGGCAGGAGAAGTGTCTCTGCAATAGAACCATGTTTGATTCCATTCCTTGGGGTGGCTGTGCAGTTTGACATGAGGATAAGTGACCTCCTTTCTTTTTTGAATCGCCACACCACCCAATTACATGTTGGGCCCACGGTGAATTCTGTACAGCGGTTTAGATGGAAGCAGTCTCTAAACAGTTCAACTGTGGGTTCTTCTTGAAAGTATGCCTCACAGAGCACTTGGAAGTGACAAATATTGGTAACAGAATTGGGGCCCGTATCTTGCGGACGGAGCTGAAAATTGGCTAACACATCCCGGTAAAATTTTGAACCGGGCGGGTTGAAACCCCGGGCTAAGTGATCTGTGAAAACTACAACATCTCCTTCTTGAGGTGTGGGTGGACATTCTTTGCCAGGAACCCTCCAATGGATGGTATTTTTGCTGCTTAAAGCGCCAGTCAGGACCAGATTGTTTAATTGAGTCTCGGTGACACGGGAAGGAGCCCAGTTGCACTCATATACTTGTTTAGCCATCTACAAAAAAAAAATATATATATCCGGTTCAAGAAATATGTTGGGACAAAGAGAGAACCGGTGTACAATGCTAAATCGGAGGTAAATACATTTAAACCGGAGTTCTATGAAGTGACAGTATCTGGTCAAGGAGTTCTGGCGGTTCAACAAGGGGACTAATGGTGTATACCTGTTTATTTAATTTTTTCTATAAATAAGTGAAACCGCCTGGTCTAAATATTGAAAGAAATTGAGGTTGCGAACGGCTAAGTTTGCATAAACAGGTTTCGCAAGATTTCTCTACAACGAAGGATCTCAAGCCAGATCAGAAAAGAAGAAAAATATCCAAAAAAGAATAAAGTAGAGCAGTATTGATGCAATAAGCAAGAGATAATGTGCGAGATTTATGAACATGAGCACGAGGCTACAGGCGGATGCTAAAAGCTACTACTAATCAGAGCAAGGTATCACAGATCTATCCAGGAGTCTGATATGGGCATGAACAGTTAATGGAGCTCTGCAAGAACAAGAAACCCTAGAACGGACCTAGGTCGAGGGGAACCGAGGGCCTACCTGAGTTGAGAAGATGCGGAAGAGTGATGCGTTTCTCTGGTGCGTTCAGGTTGATGCAGCGGCTCAAGACGGTGCAGAGGTCAATGGCGGCGGCGGAGCTCCGAGGCTAGCAACGCGAGGAAGACGAAGAGAAAGGGGATGGAGGGGAGAAAAGGAATGACCCTTCGGTCCTATTTATAAGGCAAGATACCTGTGTCAGGCGCGTGAATCAAGGAGCCACAGATCTAGGAAGCAGAGCTGTCGCCTTGATTATTGCGGATCTGTTAAACAAAGAAGATATCATGAATGCTATCTTTATGGGGACGTCATGCCGGTTTACAGCAACCGGAGAAGGTGACATCACGACAGTTCAACGATTTCAAGAAGGTATTTAGTATGAAGGTTTTTATCAAGGATTGACATGAACCTGTTCAAATCAATCTGGGGCCTAATGTTGGGGATATTACTACTGTGCGTAAACCGGCCTATCTGGGCCGGGTTAACTTCATCGATGGTTCAACGATGTAAAAGCCCAAGAGGCATGAAAGTAAGGGCCCAAGGCACATGGTTGGTTTAGAACATGTAGCCGTAAACCGGCCTGATATGTAAACTTGTATTGTAAGTTAGGAATAGAGAGAGACCAACCCGGATACGAGTATGAACCGGAGATTGGGACTCTCTGAACCGACGGGCGTCACCCTTGTATATAAGGGGACGGCACGGGACGGTTCAATGAGAGACAACAACAACTCGAGGCCCAGGCGAAGCTTATTTGCTCCCTAGTCATCGAGACCACATCAATCCCATCACAACTAGACGTAGGCTTTTACCTGCATCGAAGGGGCCGAACTAGTATAACTTTTGTGTCTTTGCGTCCGCTTTAACCCCTTCAAGTTAACCCGTAGCGATGGCTCCACGACTAAGTCCTTTCATGAGGACATCTGCCATGACAAAACCACGACAGATTCTGCTGCAGCGTCAGATTGTTTTGTCCATATCTCAATGCTCCGGACGAATTTGAAGGTGAATCCAAATTGGTTGGAAATAGCACGAAATCTACTTTCCAACAAAAAAAAGAATCACCGAATTCGGAGTCCGTATGAAACTGTTGTTGGTGTTTTGAGTCAGGTATGCCTGTGCAGTCCTAATCTGAATCCAGAACGTGAGAGACTTGGACTCTATCTTTTGGTCCAAACGTGAGAGACTTGGACTCTATGTGGATTGCACAAATGTCCCATACACCTGCAATTAGACAAAACACAAAAGTGCGTGAAGTATTTTTGTTCTGGATAACATAAATAGATTATTGAATAGTTTGCACTAGAAATCACCTGACAAATATGCATGTATGCAATATTTTTGGTCGTATCCAAGGTAGTCATGTCCTCATCACACCTTGGACTACTTGGGTTGCACCATGTCTTCAACTTCGTGCAACTACAAGTCCGTCCATGACAACCGTTTCCATGGTGATGAGGATCACGATCCGAGGTCGGATCTTTCCCAAGGGGCGGGGAGATGATGCGGAGCATCCCACGTTCATCCCCATGTACACTCCGACTACTCTCGAAGCCCCAAGAGGACATATGACGAGACCTCGTGTATACGCCATTGGACACAAGGTGAACTCGCTCCTCTCCGAACCTTCACTTTCTACATGTGACACATGGCTACTACCTCAAACGTGTGTGCTATGCATGATCAGGTACTTAGAGGAAAGACACGAAACCACCACATCCAACGGACAAGCTAGCGAGGATGCCAAGTACAAGGATCAACAAGAAGAGCTGCTTCGGAAGCTACAGGATCCGGACGACCGGACCAGCCCGGACGTTCGACCCCTGGGGGTTGCTACAGCCCCAGGAAGACAGGCCAGCAGAAGCTGCAGCGACCGGACGTCCGACCAGGACCGGACGTCTGACGACTCCCAGGATCCGGACGACCGGCCCCCTCCGGACGACCATGCCATCGACCATAGAACCAAAATTACGGACATCCGAGAATCTCCGGACGTCCAGACCTCCGTGAGCCTCCGGACGACCGACGCCTTACGGACGTCCGACCCCTGGCTGTGTCCAGTTGCGGGCTGAGGCCCATGTACCACGTCACTTCGCCCCTCTTTTGCACTTAGACTATAAATAGACCTCCTCCTCCTCCCAGAGAGGGTTAGCGTTGATTTAGCTCATTTGTGAGATAGAGCCTCGCTCATCCATACAGATCTCCTCCTTGTGAGAGACTGCGGCCTCTTCGGAGAAGATGCACCTGGATTCAAGACCCCTTTACAGGAAGATCCCTCGTGGATTCAAGACCTCCTCTCGGAGATGAACTACCGCCACTTGTGTCGTCCTTTGTTGGACTTGGACCATGTATCTCTTTGTGTTTCGAGGATCTAGCGCATGTGTGATTGATCTTGTTGGTTGAGTGATTTCTCTCGTGCTTCCCCTCGTGTTTCCCCTCATTTTCCCCTTGTGTTCTTTGTGTTCTTCATGGGATCCACTCAGACCGTAAAAGATCGGGCCACTAGGGTTCTACCCTACATCACTCTTTGCTCTCTTTCTTAAAAGCTTTATTTCTTTCTTTTTTCATTTTTTTGTATGGCCACTTTTGCACAATGCACAAACCAAGATAGCAATTGTGCATATGCGGGAACAAACTTGTGACACAAGATATGATACCAATATATGTACCACGATGATATGGTATGTATGCTATGGGAAGTATGATCACTAATGTGCACAAGTAAAGTTTCCGGCAATACTCAAATGGCTAGTCTCGATAGGCAAGTGACGCAAAATGGGCTAGAGGTTATCAATGCAATGGCAAGGGAATATACAATGGTGTCGTTGAGGTTACCGTCCTTGGCGATGATGAGTGGCGGTGTTCTTGATGTAGATACCAAGATGATGGAGACTCGTCCCTACGTAGTCGAAACACCTTAGGAAACGGAAAAACCACAACTCAAAATCTCAAGGACAAAAGTCAAATGGTGGTAGCGGGAATGCAGCGGTGGTTTTGCGGAAATGCAAAGTTGGGTTTTGGAGACGCAATGCGGAAGTGAAGGGCTAGAGGTTTTGGAGATGAATTAGTTATGGACGAAACACAAATCAGCCGAAATCGGAAACTACAGGTTACGGACATCCGGGAAAGGTCGGATATCCGGTTGTCGGATGTCCGGGAAGGCTCAGAAATCCGTAAAAATTGTTCTGCAATGGTGGTTCCGGTCGTCCGGAGAGTTGCGGACGTCCGTGGCTTCGAGGGGGGTCCAGACATCCATAAAATGTCGGTTGTCTGGGGGGTCGGGGTCAACGCGAGATGCGAGTTCGGAGGCGTGATTTTGGGCGGAATTTTGGGATTTTGGGGGTCAAAATTGACGAAATTTCATGGATGAAAGATGGGGTAACTTGGGGAAATGCTAGATCCACTTGAAACCAAGCAAATACATGGATCAAAATCAACAAAACATCATCAAACCAACAAATCACAAAAAAATAATTGGGGCTATTTTTGGTGGGGATTTTCGGATTTAGGACGAAATCAACAAATCAAGCTAGAATACATGGGGTAGGGGCTCCAAAAACGTGATCAATTCGGCTCATGATACCAAGATGATGTAGGGTAGAACCCTAGTGGCCCAATCTTTCATGATTGGAGGGGATCCCACGAAGAACACGAAGAAAACAAGGGGAAACCTAGGGGAAACACGAGAGAAATCACTCAACCAACAAGATCAATCACACATGTGCTAGATCCTCGAAACACAAAGAGATATATGGTCCAAATCCAACAAAGGACGATACAAGTAGCGGTAGTTCATCTCCGAGAGGAGGTCTTGAATCCATGAGGGATCTTCCCGTAAAGGGGTCTTGAATCCAGGTGGATCTTCTCCAAAGAGGCCGCGGTCTCTCACGAGGAGGGGATTCGTATGGATGTGTGAGGCTCTATCTCACAAATGAGCTAAATCAACGCTAACCCTATCTAGGAGGTGGGAGAGGTCTATTTATAGTCATAGTGCAAATGAGGGGCGAAGTGAAGGGGTACATGGGCATCAGCCCGGAGCTGGACGCAGCCAGGGTCCGGACGTCCGTGGGGCGCCGGTTGTCCGGAGGCTCGTGGGGTCCCGGATGTCTGGAGTTCTTCGGATGTCCGTAGATTTGGTTCTATGGTCGCTGGCACGGTCGTCCGGAGGGGTCCGGTCGTCCGGAGCCTAGGAGTTGTTGAACGTCCGGTCCTAATCGGACATCCGGCCGCTGGAGCTTCTGCTGGCCTGTCTTCCTAGGGCTGTAGCAACCTCCAGTGGTCGGACGTCCGGGCTGGGCCGGTCGTCTGGATCCTGTAGCTTCGGAAGCAGCTCTTCTTCTTGATCCTTGTACTTGGCGTCCTCCCTAGCTCTTCTGTTGGTTGTGGTGGATCCGTGGCTTTATAAGTACCTGATCATGCATAGCACACATGTTGGAGGTAGTAGCCATGTCTCACATGTATAAAGTGAAGGTTCGGAGAGGAGCGAGTGCACCTTGTGTCCAATGGAGTATATTCAAGGTCTCTTCATATGTCCTCTTGGGGTTTGGAGAGTAGTCGAAGTGTACATGGGGATGAACGTGGGATGCTCCGCATCATATTGCCATGCTTCCTTTACATGATTTGCGCAATTCATCTGCTATGCCATGCCATGGAAATTATTGTGCATTGCATGATCACATCCCTTGTGTGCACCATATGCACTCCATGTATAACAATGCTCTACATGTTTCTCATGATGCTTTACAAAATTTGAGTCTCCATTATGTCATACATAATAACAAACCTATCATGATGGATGGCATGTTTCTATACCACACATCTCATTTATTTGAGCATTGGATATTTCGTGCTAACCGACACATGCATGTGCGCACACAAAATTTTCCCTTTGTCTTTGTTTTGTGTAGGTACTCATGTATACTCGTCAACCTCTCAATACCAAGAGTTGACGAAACGAGCTCTTGAGAGAAATGATGCTTTGGGATCATGTGAAATGTCCTTACCGCCGTTCCCTTCGCACAAGGACTACACGCTTCTATTCTACTTGGCTCTCACACGACTATGGGCTATTTACCACTTGTCCCCTTATGCCCATACTATCGTGTTCACTTTGCATGTTATACTTGCTTCAATGCCTTTGCCATGCAATTGTGACCCTTGCTTGCATCTACCCATAATTTCCCATTATGCTACTCCTATGTGTATTTGCATGCTTGGTGGAGACACTTGTTGCTATTGCCATGATTTCTTTGTGCACCATGTTATTGATGCTTGTTGTGTTGGGAGAGTCATGATACCCCATTGCTATTTACATATGGCCTCTCTCCAATACATTAATGATATTTTGCTCATATCTTACTTTCATGCTTGTGATATGTCATGTGCATTATGCATGCCCACTATTTGCACACATGACATGCTTGCCATGATTCCCTCTAGTATGTTGCATCTTCGCACTACTAGTTTGCTTGACTTGATTTCTATGATTGCTTGCTATGTTGCATCACCCATGTTCCACTATTACTTGCTTTATTGGGTTGATGACATATATGTTCATGCCTCTCACATGATATATCTTGCTCATTGTCACTCACCTCCATTAGTTGCCTCTCTCATATCCAGTTGTATTGAGTGCAACCATCCTATGCTTCAAGATCTTGGAGACTTTGACACTTTACTTGTGATGCATGCTTGTTTGATTGAGCCTATTGTATTTGGTTGTTCTTGCATCTTATGCCTCCATACTATGAAATGCTCCTTTGTCCTTTCTTATGATGAGCATGATGCATACACTTGTTTGGTATCTTACCACACGAATGATAGGTTTTGCACTTCCACTAACCTCATTTGTTTTTCCGAGTGTTTGTCATGTTCTTTCGTTTTGAAGGACTCACGAGTGTTTTCCGTGGATTCCACATTTTGTGCTCATTCCTTGGTTGCACGACCCCATTTATCTATCCGTGTGTGTGTTTTCGTGTGCTTCATATTGCTATTGGTCTACTTGTTTTGCTTGCGAATTGTGAATCTCTTTCAACATTATTGACTCTTGATAACATTTTGCATCAAATTTTTTGTGCCACTATCCTCACCGAGCTCCACCCAAAGCCTTACTTGTGTAGGTGTGAGAACCGAGAAGAATTGGTACCAATTGTGATATTTCCTTGTTACACATTTGAGTGATCATTGATCCATCTTCAACATCGGTCAAGGTACATTTGGTCTACTTCTTCTCCTTCTCCCACTCACATTTGCTCGAGTCTTGTGATGGATAGGAAAGGCATTACATGTCCGGTCCTCGACATCAATGACGGCGTGAACAACTACATTACCAAAGCGTCCATCTTTGATCTACAACGACAAATGCAAGGCGCACAATCAAGATTGCGAGAGCGCATCGAGAACATCTCCATTGACATTCGTCACTCCGAAGCAAGGAAAAGGGACTACATTGACAAGAAGCTTTCCACACATAAAGAGGAGCAAGATTCAATGAGGAGGAGATTCAGGCCTTGATCAAGTCTTCTTCCCCTTCGTCATCTTCAAGGCAGCGATATTCAAGCCACAAGTCTTCGAAGCGCGAAAATGATGCAAGCGCAATTGGTCCACGTCCACATCTACTTGGCGACCACCATCACGTTCATGATCAACATCGTCATGAAGGGCAAGTCACCTCCAAGAATCATGTGCACGACGACGACGAACTCCTACGAGCTCAAGCATGACAACGACATCATCATCATGAAGATGCTCCACAAGCGCAAATGCACAAGTCCCAACAAGCCCTACTTCATGCCAAGTCCAAGCTTCATGAGCAAAAGAGAAGACCGCGAGACGAGCACCACCAAGACAGAGCTACGGCTACCACCACCACTTCGGTATCTTCGCCAAGTGCTATCAAGGCATCTTCTCCTTGGACGTACGACATCTTCGCCTACTTCCCACGAGTACGCCTACACCGACTTCATCAAGTCCAAGGCGACCACCTACAAGCGAGGGCGACACTTCCATCTTCGGAAGCCCCTCAAGGAAGATGGCCGAGCATGGGAAATTCCCTTCGGTCATGGAGACAAGCTACGAGGTGCCACATCATATGGACCTGCAACAACAAGATGGCGACAAGAATGTCGAGCAAGGGCCATCCCCTTCGACCACGGCGATAGGAGTTGAGCATGGAGACATTTGCACCTACATCTCTCCGACACCCACATATGTTGATATGCCCCATTTGTCATGTGAGGAGAGCCACCACCCCATGAGTGAGATGAGTGACTCCACCATATATGACATTGAGAGCATTTCGTATAAGAGGATGACTGTGACCACCACTAGCCCCACACGTGAGAGTATGCCACACATCCTATGTGAGGTTGAGCACCATTTGAGTGACTCCACCAACCATATGAGTGAGAGCATCCTTGAGGGAGTGAGTGAGCCAAAACACTTAGCGAGTGAGGTAGTTGACACGGCACGTGTGGCCACTATGATTTCTAATGACTTAACCTCTACTCCTAGTGTGTTTTCTTCTTTCGTGCTAGGTCTCCTACATGATGACACGCCTATCCTTGATGAGTCTATACCTCCATTGGAGACGTCGATGGCCATGGTGGACGATGATGCACCCCCACATGGTTCCATCAAGATGAAGATGACAATGAGTGGATCTTCAACACCTCACCTACAACACATGAGCAACGCTCCAAAGGTAACATCAGTGATGGTGCTTCTCTTGTCCCACTAGAGGACTCTCTTACCAACGACTGTTTGGATGATGTTGATCCACCTATTCCCATGCTTCATGCTAGTGCGACTTCTTCATGTCATGACTTACCTATTTATGATGAATATGATGATGAGCATGTTGAGTTGCCTAGTTGTGATGCTATGCTCCACAGGATATCATGTGAAAAATTCTTTTGGTCACATCATGTTAGATAATCCTTTGAACTTGTCATATGCTATGAGTGAGATCTCCCATATTGCATCATTTCAATCTCAACATAGTAACTATGCATGCCCCATATTAAAATATATCCCATTTGCAATTATGGCATAGATGACGAGATGACGATCATTGGCTTTTGTTTTTCATGTGATGATATTGCCATGCTTCCTTTACATGATTTGCGCAATTCATCTACTATGCCATGCCATGGAAATTATTGTGCATCGCATGATCACATCCCTTGTGTGCACCATATGCATTCCATGAATAACAATGCTCTACATGTTTCTCATGATGCTTTATTCAATTTGAGGTTCCATTATGTCATACATAACAACAAACCTATCATGATGGATGACATGTTTCTATACCACGCATCTCATTTATTTGAGCATTGGATATTTCGTGCTAACCGACACATGCATGTGCGCATCATGATGGATGATGTGTACATATACCACGCACACACAATTTTCCCTTTTTCTTTGTTTTGTGTAGGTACTCATGTATACTTGTCAACCTCTCAATCCCAAGAGTTGACGAAACGAGCTCTTGAGAGCAACGATGCTTTGGGATCACGTGAATTGTCCTTACCACCGTTCCCTTCGCGCAAGGACTACGCGCTTCTATTCTACTTGGCTCTCTCACGGCTATGGGCTATTTACCAGTTGTCCCCTTATGCCCATACTATCGTGTTCACTTTGCATGTTATACTTGCTTCGATGCCTTTGCCATGCAATTGTGACACTTGCTTGCATCTACCCATAATTGCCCATTATGCTACTCCTATGTGTATTTCCATGCTTGGTGGAGACACTTGTTGCTATTGCCATGATTTCTTTGTGCACCATGTTATTGATGCTTGTTGTGTTGGGAGAGTCATGATACCCCATTGCTATTTACATGTGGCCTCTCGGCAATACATTGATGATATTTTGCGCATATCTTGCTTTCATGCTTGTGATATGTCATGTGCATTATGCATGCCCACTATTTGCACACATGACATGCTTGCCATGATTCCCTCTAGTTTGTTGCATCTTCGCACTACTAGTTTGCTTGACTTGATTGCTATGATTCCTTGCTATGTTGCATCACCCATGTTCCACTCTTACTTTCTTTCTTGGGTTGATGACATATATGTTCATGCCTCTCACATGATATATCTTGCTCATTGTCACTCGCCTCCATTAGTTGCCTCTCTCATATCCACTTGTATTGAGTGCAACCACCCTATGCTTCTTGATCTTGGAGACTTTGACACTTTACTTGTGATGCATACTTGTTTGATTGAGCCTATTGTATTTGGTTATTCTTGCATCTTATGCCTCCATACTATGAAATTCTCCCTTGTCCTTTCTTATGATGAGCATGATGCATACACTTGTTTGGTATCTTATCACACGAATGATAGGTTTTGCACTTCCGCTAACCTCATTTGTTTTTCCTAGTGTTTGTCATGTTCTTTCGTTTTGAAGGATTCACAAGGCATTACCGTCATGAGACATATTGGTTATGTGAAGGCATACATTATGTACAACTCCAACATCTTTAGAAACTTTCTTGAGGTGAACTCCTTCTCTTTGAGCCATCCTCGAATACGCATATTGGATGGGTCATTCTTTCATTGATGTTTCCTTCTTGTTGTCTACATGATTCATCTCGCGAACGGAGGAGCGACATTGGAGATTGTCTCTATGGACCTTCACATTGAGGAGCGCTCGCAATTATTGGATGCACCTTCGGAACTCCACTCTTGCCACGACATCGAGCATTGGTACACCAACACCCCCATATTTGTTGATTATTCTCATACATGTCATGCTCGATGGACATATCATGCTCACCACAAGTTTGCACCCTATGCATGGATTGACTCACATTATGCTTGTCTTGTTGCATCTATTCCCATGTCATCCATGATATATGAGCTTGTGCATTTCCTTAGCAAATTTGTTGTGATCTTCCTTGATGGCATTTTCATACATAATGATCACATTGCCTACCATCAATTGCATGGTAACGTAATCATATTGAGCATCCCTTGCCATATTCATGCTATTGATAAACCGTCTCACTATGCCATCATTTTGCACCGTGGTTGCATGGATCATATTCACAACACATTTGTGTGCACAATGAATGTTTTTTTTCTCCCATGAATGTTTGGCATATCATTCTAGATCATCTTGATAAGCTTCATGCGCTTTGTCACGTACAATCTTGCCCAACGGACTCATTCTTACATGATGGACATTTTGTGTCTGCTAACCATTGTATTTCCGAGTGTCGCTTGTGTTTGCTCATTTTGCATGTACCACATACGGGAGACACCTTGGACTACTTGGACTGCGCCATGGCTTCAGCTTCGTCCAACTACAAGTCCGTCCACGACAACCGTTTCCATGGTGATGAGGATCACGATCCGGGGTCGGATCTTTCCCAAGGGGGGGGAGATGATGCGAAGCATCCTACGTTCATCCCCATGTACACTCCGACTACTCTCCAAACCCCAAGAGGACATATGACGAGACCTCGAACATATGCCATTGGACACAAGGTGAACTCGCTCCTCTCCGAACCTTCACTTTCTACATGTGAGACATGGCTACTACCTCCAACGTGTGTGCTATGCATGATCAGGTACTTAGAGGAAAGCCACGGAGCCACCACATCCAACGGACGAGCTAGCGAGGACGCCGAGTACAAGAACCAAGAAGAAGAGACCCCGAAGAAGCTACAGTCACCGGACGACCGCTGGCGACCGGACGTCCGGCGCTTGATGACCAGCCTGGCCAAGACCCAGCAGACGCACGCTACAGTGAGCGGACGACTGGCCGCACCGGACGTCCGGCATACCTGCACCCGAGCCAAACTAGTGGATGTCCGATCCTTCCGGACGTCCGGACCTCCGCGAGTGACCGGACGACCGATATAGAACGGACATCCGCTGCCTGTGTGCTCGTAGCTTCAGGCTGATGCCCTTGTACCCCTTCACTTCGACCCCCATTTGCACTATGACTATAAATAGACCTCTCCCACGTCCTAGCTAGGGTTATCATTGGTTTAGCTCATTTGAGATAGAGCTTTGCTCATCCATACGGATCTCCTCCTCGTGAGAGACCGCGGCCTCTTAGGAGAAGATCCGACTGGATTCAAGACCCATTTACGGGAAGATCCCTCATGGATTCAAGACCTCCTCTCGGAGATGAACTACCGCTACTTGTATCGTCCTTTGTTGGATTTGGACCGTGTATCTCTTTGTGTTTCGACGATCTAGCACATGTGTGATTGATCTTGTTGGTTGAGTGATTTCTCTCGTGTTTCCCCTCGTGTTTCCCCTCGTTTTCCCCTCATGTTCTTCGTGTTCTTCATGGGATCCGCTCCAATCATGAAACATCGGGCCACTAGGGTTCTACCCTACATCAGAAGTGGTGCTCCGGGGATGAGGTCGATGTGGTGCTCAATGCCTCGTAGTGGAGGTAGACTCGGAGGTAGCTCGTCGTGGAAAACATCTTGGAATTCCTGCAATAGAGAAGATAACACTAGAGGTAGAATGTGAGAGGTGTTAGTTTTTGGTGCCTCGTCCTTGCACAAAAGGACATAGTGCATAACACTTGATGGGTTCTCACACACTTCTCTCATCTCACGTTTGGTGGCAAATAGGACTAAGTTCTTCTTGTCGCTCATCGCGGAGGCACTCAATTTTGGCTTGTGGCGCTCACTCTCTTTGTGGTGGTTCGCTCTCTCACTATTCTCTCCACGATGGGTGGCTTGCTTGTCGGCGATCACTTGGCTTGAAGACATTGGTCATAGCACATATTCCTTCCCTTTCATCTTGAAGCTATAGTGATTTGTACGCCCATTGTGGATGACACCTCGGTCGAATTGCCATGGCCGTCCAAGGAGGAGGTGGCAAACGGACATCGGAACGACATCACACTCCAAAATGTCTTCATAGTATCCGCTCTTGAAGGAAACTTTCACCGTATGCTTGACTTGGATAGTGCCGGGGTCGCTTAGCCATTGAACCTTGTATGGGTGTGGGTGCTTCGTCTTGACCAATTGGAGCTTGGAGCATAGTTCTTCACTTGCCAAGTTATGGGAACTCCCTCCATCGATGATGACCTTGACGGACCTTCCAGGCCGGCCTTTGTGTGGAAGATATGGCATCTTTGGTCCTCGTCTTGTTGATGTTGGAAAGTCAAAACCATGAAGACAACGAGAGCGGGGATTGAATCCTCATCACAAAAGACTTGATCATCTTCATCGTCGTTCACTTGCCGGTGCATTGCCACTTGATTAAGGTCTTCCATTTCTCCTTCACTCATGGAGTCATATTGATAGAGGCAAGGTGTCCCGTCTTTCGATGAGATGATGGATATCGCTTTGGTGGAAGTCGACTTTGATGATCTGACTACGAACGTGCAAGGACGTCACGCCTTAGCAATCGCTAAACCAACTCCGAGAGGTTATTGACCATGCCGGAGCACGATCAACCTGACCACGAGGGTCTGTTTCCCTGCGAGCAAACGAAGAACAAGCAAGAAACTGAGATTGCAATCTGGATATTGCGAATATAAGATGAAAGCTTTATTGATCAAGGTGGGGTTCTGTGATGCCTTTGTCTGGTCGTTGAACACAAACGAAGTACGAGAAGGTTCAGCTATGGCAAACTTTTAATCTAAACAAAACCCAAAGTCTAAACAACGCCCTAAGGGCTGTATATATGGAGAAATAGGGGGGAATTTCGTGGCCCTTAGGGAAGGGGTCCGAAACCAACCCTGTCTCTTGTTTCCCCACACATACGGACTCAAAAAACAGCCTATACTCAAGTATTTCGAAATTACATTGGCCTGGCCCAATAATAAGGTGACGCAACAGCTAGAGTAGCCTCTGGATGAAAGTTATGAAGTAGCATCTTGTATATTTCGTCCAAGGCTTCATGCATGCATTATGGTGGCTTCAACGTCCTGAAATCATCACTTGTAACTCCGTTCTTGTTCCCCATGCGCATGCCATCATCTCCATGCTTGTTCTTGCTCCAATGTTCATCCTTCTCAAAGCTAGGCCCTTCATTTGTAAGCAAACCAAATGTATCCAATCTGGGCAGCATCATATTCTCATGAACATTAGAATCATTACCAAGAAACAAAAGTACCTGGTAATTTAATTGGCGTGCGCGAGCTCTAGTAATTGGTCCAGTATGTATAGCAGCAGGGGCTGTGGGTGTAACAATGGTATTGAAGTCCTCATCATCCTCCCCTTCTTGAAATGAAGTCATCCTCGACGGAAGCTCATCTTCCTCACCCAAATAAGGCTTCAAATCTGCAATGTTAAAAGTGGGACTAACCCCAAAATCGTCAGGCAGCTCAAGTTTATATGCATTATCATTTATTTTCTCTAACACCTTAAAAGGACCATCAACACGTGGCATTAGCTTTGATTTGCACAAATCAGGAAATCTATCCTTACGCAAATGTAACCAAACAAGATCTCCAGGTGCAAACACAACATGTTTTCTACCCTTATCTCCAGCAAGTTTATATTTAGCATTCATACGCTCAATGTTTTCCTTAGTTAACTCATGCATTTTTACGATCAATTCAGCATGTTGTTTGGCATCAAAATTAACCTTCTCCGAAGATGGAAGAGGCAACAAATCAATAGGTGCATGAGGTAGGAAACCATACACAATTTCAAAAGGGCACATCTTAGTAGTAGAATGCAATGAACGATTATAAGCAAACTCAATATGAGGCAAGCATGCTTCCCACATTTTCTTATTATTCTTCAAAACAACCCTAAGCATAGTAGACAATGTTCTATTGACTACTTCAGTTTGTCCATCAGTTTGGGGGTGACAAGTAGTACTAAAAAGCAGTTTAGTCCCCAACTTAGCCCATAAACATCTCCAAAAGTGGCCAAGAAATTTAGTATCACAGTCTGACACAATAGTATTTGGCACACCATGCAACATTAACAGCATCATCGCTTTTATGACATGGTATAAAGTGTGACATTTTTGAGAATCTATCCACGACAATAAATATGCTATCCTTCTCCTTCTTTGTTCGAGGTAAATCCAAAACAAAGTCCATAGATATATCCTCCCAAGGAACACTAGGTACAGGCAAAGGCATATATAAACCATGAGGATTGAGTCGTGACTTAGCTTTTTGACATGCAGTGCATCGAGCAACAAAACGCTCAACATCTCGTCTCATCTTTGGCCAAAAGAAATGTGTAGCAAGTACGTCCTCCGTCTTCTTCACGCCAAAGTGTCCCATTAATCCTCCTCCATGCGCTTCCTGCAATAACAAAAGACGAACAGAGCTAGCTGGAATGCATAGCTTGTTAGCACGAAACACAAAGCCATCATTAATAACAAACTTTTCCATGTTCTCCCTTCTTTACAATTCTGCAATACATCTTTAAAATCAGCATCATGCACATATTGATCTCTGATGGTCTCCAAACCAAATATTTTGAAGTCAAGTTGTGAAAGAATAGTATAGCAACGAGACAATGCATCAGCAATAACAATTTCTTTACCCTTCTTGTGTTTAATGACATAAGGGAAAGTCTCAATGAATTCAACCCATTTAGCATGTCTACGATTCAGTTTAGCTTGACTTATAATATGTTTCAAAGATTCATGATCAGAATGTATAACAAATTCTTTGGGCCAAAAATAATGCTGCCATGTTTCTGAAGTCCGAACAAGAGCATATAATTCTTTATCATAAGTGGAATAATTCAGACTAGGCCCACTCAGTTTTTCAGAAAAGTATGCAACAGGTTTGACATCTTGTAATAACACACCTCCAAATCCAATTCCACTAGCATCACGTTCAAGCTCAAAAGTCTTATTAAAATCAGGAAGTTGGAGTAAAGGAGCATGTGTCAACTTATCTTTCAATACGGTGAAGGCTTCTTCCTGTGCGGTACCCCAAACAAAAGGCACATCTTTCTTTGTAAGCTCATTGAGAGGTGCAGCAATGGTGCTGAAATCTCTCACAAAGCGCCTATAGAATCCAGCGAGGCCAAGAAAACTCCTCACTTGTGTGACCGTTTTGGGTTGCGGCCAACTCTCAATAGCTTCAATCTTGGCTTTATCAACTTCAATTCCTGTGGAGTAACAACATAGCCAAGAAAAGACACTCGGTCGGTGCAAAAGGTGCACTTCCCAAGGTTACCAAACAAACATGCATCACGTAGAGCAATAAAAACAACACGTAAATGTTCCAAATGTTCCTCCAAAGATCTGCTATAAATCAATATGTCATCAAAGTAAACTACCACAAATCGTCCAATGAAAGCACGTAAACCTTCGTTCATTAATCTCATGAAAGTACTAGGTGCATTAGTTAACCCAAAAGGCATGACTAACCACTCATATAATCCAAACTTAGTTTTAAATGTTGTTTTCCATTCATCTCCCAATTTCATACGAATTTGATGGTATCCACTACGCAAATCAACTTTGGAGAATATTGTAGAGCCACTCAATTCATCAAGCATATCATCTAGCCTAGGAATAGGATGACGATAACGAATAGTAATATTATTAATGCCTCTACAATCAACACACATACGCGAGGTACCATCCTTTTTCGGCACTAGAACAATAGGAACAACACAAGGACTAAGGGATTCGCGTATATTACCTTTGTCGAGAAGCTCCTGTACTTGACGCATAATTCCTTCATCTCCTCTGGATTGGTACGGTATGGCGCACGGTTTGGCAGTGAAGCACCGGGAATTAAGTCAATCTGATGCTCAATCCCTCGAGTAGGCGGTAATCCCGGTGCCACGTCTTGTGGAAAGACGTCAGCGAACTCCTGCAAAATGTTATTGATAGCAGGAGGCAAAGAGGAAGGCACGTCCTCGAATGAAAATAATGCCTCTTTGCACACAAAAGCATAGCAAACAGATTTGCTGAAATCAAGCTCATCAATATCTGATTTGGTGGCAAATAAACATGCACTTTTCGATTTAATTTCAGAAGCATCACTAGATGATTTATTTTTAGGCTTCATTTGTTGCTCAAAATCTTTTGCCGCAATCTGATTTTCACTCTTATTCTTCTCCTATTTTGCTTTATTAGCTCTATTAATATCATATTTCAAAATGGAATCAGGAGTCATAGGAAGCAAAGTAATATTTTTATCCTTATGAACAAGAGTATACTGATTGTTTCTACCATGGTGTACTGAAATTTTTATGAAATTGCCATGGTCGACCAAGTAATAAGGAACATGCTTGCATAGGTACCACATCACAATCAACATAATCAGCATATGTAGAGATACTAAAATGCACACGAGCGATGCGTGTTACCTTAACCTTGCCGCTGTTGTTGAACCATTGGATGTAGTAAGGATGTGGATGTGGTCTTCTGGTGAGAGATAGCTTCTCCACCATCTCCATGCTAGCCAAGTTGTTGCAACTCCCTCCATCTATGATGACGCGCATAGAACGTTCCTTCACAACTCCCTTTGTATGGAACAAATTATGCCTCTGATTTTGCTCAGCTTGTGTGACCTGCACACTCAAAATACGTTGAGCAACTAAACATTCATACCTATCAGCGTCTTCAGTAGCCATGTATTGCGTCTCATGATCAGAATCAGTTCCATCGTGTTCTTCACGTGTGATAAGAGCCAAAGTCTCCTCATCATAGTCACTAGCGGACTCATACCCACCATCCTCAGTAGCAATCATCACACGCTGAGATTTGCATTCTCGCGCATAATGTCCTCTTCCCTTACAGCGACGACAAATAATATCACTTGTGTGCCCTGTTGATGCCATGGACGAAGAAGAGCTCTGTGCAGGCCCGGCAGGTGTGCTCTTGGCAGGTAGTGGTGGTTGTGCCTGCTTTCTTGTATCACGGCTGGAGGTGGCAGCTGATGGAGGTGCTGGTGCAGTGGAAGTAGAGGATGCACACAGTGTCCAGGATGAAGGTCGACCTGCAGAAAAGTTAGTTCACGCCAATGCTTGTCGATCCTGCACTTCACGTTCAGCTTTACAAGCAAGATGGAATAAACAAGTGATATTAGTATACTCCTTATACTCTAGAATGGTCCGAATCTCTCTATTTAATCCACCCATAAAACAGGCAAGCATAGCTTCGTTCTCCTCAAAAATACCACATGTAATCATGCCAGTTTGTAGTTCCTGATAATATTCTTCTACAGAAATTTTTCCTTGTCGTAAACGCTGCAATTTTTGAAGCAATTCACGTTGATAATATGGTGGAACCCAACGAGTACACATAGCAGTTTTCAAAGCAGCCCAAGTAGCTGGAATAGGATATAATCTACAATGTTCAGACCACCATACACATGCAAAACTAGTGAAAGCACAAAGCAATGAAGACAACCCGTCTCTCCTCGGGATATTGTAAACATGTAAAACTTTGTTCAGTTTCTAACTCCCAAGTAAGATATATATCAGGAACATATCTACCCTCAAATGGTGGAATATTCAATTTCAGTTTAGGAATATGGTCATTATCTCGTACTTGAGGTGGTGGTGCACGCCTACCGTTGCGAATATATACCTGAGGTCGACCTGCTGGTGGTGGTGCTGGTGGCGGCACGTAGTTCAGATTTTGATCAACCTCATCCTCATAATCGCCCGCATAATCGTCATCCTCCCCATCCGCCGCAGCAGCAGGAGCCAAAGAAGCATCAACAGTAGGTGCAGTAGCACCCGAATTTTGACCGGTCTCAATTGGAACGCGCTGTGCTCGTCCCACTTGATTTGGAAGGCGACGTTGGAGATGTTGTTGTTGTTGTTGTTGTTGTTGTTGTTGTTGTTGTTGTTGTTGTTGTTGTTGTTGTTGTTGTTGTTGTTGTTGTTGTTGTTGTTGTTGTTGTTGTTGTTGTTGTTGTTGTTGTTGTTGTTGTTGTTGTTGTTGTTGTTGTTGTTGTTGTTGTTGTTGTTGTTGTTGTTGTTGTTGTTGTTGTTGTTGTTGTTGTAGAGGTGCGACAGGTGCAGCCGGTGGTGGTTGGGGAAGACGCTTGAGCAATTCATTGAACTTGTCATCCAGCTTTGTCTCGAACGACTTCTGCACGGCATCTATCTTCTCCATAGCCTCTTCAAATCTGTTTAGCACATCTCCCACCTAGCCACTCATCATTTGCTGAAATTTATCATGCAACTCCTTGTTCGTCATGTTCTCCCAATCAGTCTCATCGGCTTGTGATCCTGCCATGGTTAGCAGCAATAGAAACACAAAAGAATATGATCCTACAGACTACTAGGAAGTGGTGGTGATGGTCGTGTGTCACAAATCCTTCAAGCGAATCTCAAATTCTTACCAGTTCTTACCCAACAGCAGGTGGTGATCGGCAACCGTTGTAGTCAAAACTCTCAAAGCTTGGATAGAGCGGTTACCAGGGAGAGTCAAACGCACGACGTAGATGTATGTGGAGCTGGGAAGGCTTATAATATGGTAGCAAAAAAGGGTCAGCAATAATCAATTCAGAGATGCAAAGTTGAATAAACGCTCAACGATGGTACTGCGCTGGTCCAAGGCTAGACCATGCTAGAGACGCGTGCCTAGAACACTAACAAAATCAAGGTGCTGCAAGTAAACAAGGGAGGAGCACGCTCTGAATTTTTTTCCTCTTTTTTCACTTTTTTTGCACTTTTTTCTCTTTTTTTGCTCTGCAACAAATTTTTTTCAAAAAAGTCTACAAATGGCCTAAAAACTGCCTATCCAGAATTTTCCAGACTTAGTTTTTTTTTTGAAACTGAACTATTTTTCTACTGTGGGTAACACGGAAGTTTGGGAGTCCTTCTCTATCACGACTCGGAGTATGGCGTGATCTGGAAATCCAAAACAGAGTAACAAAATACTGGACTCGGACTAGGACTGGTGGCAGAGATAAATCTGGTGGAACTCGGACTGGTGGCGGAGATGAATCTGGTGGAACTCGGACAGGTGGCGGATATATGTTGCAGGTGGACTCGGATTGGCGTGATGGCGGCAGATATGTGGTGGCATAGATGGACTCGGATTGGCGGTGAATATGTGGTGGTGGTACATGCACTACAAAAAAAGACACATCCGTGACATTTTGGGCCGAACGATTTTTTTTCTGTCATACATATGACACTTCTATGACGATAATTGTGACACAACCCGGTATCATCATAGATGTGGTGGGCTCCTACTTCTATGACAAAAAATCATGAGAGAAAATGGGCTTTTCGTCACAGGCGGGCGGAGACGCTGCATGACATTCTTTGGGCCGTCCATGACGGAAAAACCGTGGTAGAAGCGGAGGGAGGAAAATTACGGGAGTTGCAGTTACGGTGGGAGGTCGAGGCGGAGCGATGCGCGTTTCTCTCGTATGTCTGTGGCGTGTGTGCGGCGTTGGCTCTAAGCGAAGCGAGGCGTTGGGCTCTAATCGAACCCGGCGATTGCACTGCAAGCTACGCATTACTGAACCCGAACGATCGATCGATGGCTGTTAACTGAACCCGATGGAGCGATTCCTTCACTACTGCTGCTAACTGAAGCCGATCGATGCTGCCTCTGGGATGAACAGTGAGCGTTGCGAGGGGGGGTTGGATGAATAATGAGCGGTGGCGTTGCCTCTAGATGAACAGGAACCCGTGGTGTGGAGGGCTGGATGAACAGTAGATGGTGGAGGGGTGGTCGTGGAGGGGTGGTTGAACAGGACCCCGTGGTGTGGAGGGCTGGATGAGCGATGAGCGATTGGAGGGGTGGTCGTGGAGAGGTGGTTGAGCGATGGCCGGTGGAGTAAGCGCAGCGGTGGAGGCTGGATGAACATGAGCCCGTGGAGGCTGGAGGAGGTCGGCAGATGGCCGTGGAGGCTGGAGGAGGTCGACGGTGGAGATGAACGATATCTCGTGGAGTCCCGTTTTTGCGATGCGACACCCCCCGTTTCAGCCGTGGCGCTCCAACACAAGTCCGTTTAAATCCGTTTTGCGGCACGCCACACCCCCAATCAACGGGACCCCGTTTCGACCGTAGGAGGTCCGTTTCCTCCGTTTTGCGATGCGCCACACCTCCCGATCAACGGGACCCTGTTTGACCATAGGAGGTCCGTTTAAATCCGTTTTCTTGATGCGCCACACCCCTTCCGATCAACAGGACCCCCGTTTCGACCGTAGGAGGTCCGTTTCGTCCGTTTTGCGGTACGCCACACCCCTGCCGATCAACAGGACCCCCGTTTCGACTATAGGAGGTCTGTTTCCTCCATTTTGCGGTACGGCACACCCCTCCCGATCAACAGGACCACCGTTTCGACCGTAGGAGGTCCGTTTCCTCCGTTTTGCGGTATGCGCGACTAGGCGTTCGAGACCCCGCCCGTATGTACACATACGTGACCGTATTTTCTTTCTTGCACCACGGCGGCTGCGTGCGTGTACATGCTACGTGCGGCGCCTCTACTACGACTGCGTGTGCGCCTCTACTACGACGCGTGCGTGCCTCTACATCAACCGGTATGTATGCGTACACGTTCGCGACCGGGATGACAACGCTACGTGCGCTTGACCAGGTGGGTCCCGACCGTGCACTTCCTTACTGCGAAGATTTAGCTGGTGGGTCCCGGTCGAGGAGAATCGTTTTTTGCATCCCAGCGGTCGAAGCGAATCATTTTTTCTTGCCCGGACGTACTTCCTTGCGTGCGAAGGTGGCGAAGGTGTAGATGCTGGGTCCCAGCAGTCAGGGGGGCGAATCATTTTTTTTTGCCCGGACGCACTTCCTTGCGTGCGAAGGTGTAGCTGGTGGGTCCCAGCGGTCGAAGCGAATGGTTTTTTGGGCGCACTTCCTTGCGTGCGAAGATGTAGCTGGTGGGTCCTAGCAGTCAGGGGGCGAATCATTTTTTTTTCGGACGCACTTCCTTGCGTGCGAAGATGTAGCTCCTGGGTCCCTGCAGTCAGGGGGCGAATCATTTTTTTCGTGAAATACGGTGGCCCGTCCGGTGGGTCCCCGCTGTCAAGTGTAGGAATAATTATTTTGCACGTAATAAGGAGGCACTTCCTTGCGGCTGCCGTGTACCTAGCTGTCAGCCTCTCCACGTACAGTCCACGTCCGATGGAAGTCGTTCCTTGACCACGTTGACCACGCCGCGTCGAGAGCACCACGGCGGTGGACGACGGCGAGTCCTAGGAAGGGGACGACGCAGAGCCGGGGAAGACGTGGCAGTGGATGCACACGCGGAGAGGAGTACGAGGGTTCACCGGTTCGGCTGCGCTACCGTCGCCGCAGAATAACAGGGGGTGTGGGTCAGTGGGTGAGTGGAGGGATGGCCTGGCCAGCGGTGGGAGTAGTTGGGGGCGGTGAGGCCTCAAGGCAGACAACCCGCCACGAGGCGAGGCAGGTGACACGGCGGCACGGCGCTGCTTTGGGCGGCCGGAGCAAGAAGACCAGAGATTGAAGAAGCACGACGGCCGTTGGATGGACATCGTCTGATCACTTCAGCTAGAATCGTTTATATTGACTAAGTTGACAAAGCCCTTGGTACGTCAACTTAGTAGGCCCACATGTCGACTTCGAAGCAGTGCGCCCGGATGTCGAGGATGAATCATTTTTTGGGCGGGTGAAGCTAGAATATCCGAGATTGAAGGCGAAGCCACGGCATCCGTTGGATGGACATCCAACGCCACCGCTGCTAGAACCGTGTGTTGACTATAAGTTGACAAAGCCTTGCATACCCGTCAACTCGGTTTTTTAGGGACGCGTCAACTTAGTAAGGCGAAGTGTGTGGCGTAGAACGTACAGCCCATTTGAGATTTGTAAGAATGTGTAGCCCATTTTGAATTCTAATGGATCAGCCCATTTACAGTTTGTTAAAAGTACATCCCATTTCAACCAACCGTTCAAAACAGAATTCAATAAAATTTCCCACATTTTGATGGGATCCGAATATTTTTATCCCGAAATTTTAGTCAGATTAAATACAATTTCAATATAAATTTATATTGCGTAAAAATCCAACGAAACATTCCGCTCGCAAAAATTAATGAAATTAAAATTTTCAATATTCCAAAAATAATATTTTATAAAGTAATCATTGTTTGGTGCATTTTCTATAGTTACTACCCAGTTTTTATAATTACATCCCATTTATTATTTCTTAAAGCCCATTTTCTTGTTAAGCCTAATACATCCCTCCTAGGAAAGATTTGCAGCCAAGTGAGAATAATAACTTGACCTTGCACAGGTATTCCTAAAAAAGTATAGCTGGGCTAGCCATTTTCAACTTGAAAAACTAATATCTGGGCTGGATATCTGCTCGGGCTAGACGGGCAGACCTGACCCTTGATTAATACCTGCAGCGATGTTTTCGTTGTTGTTCAGAGGAGAAAAAATAATACCTAGGGTAAACATCAAAAAACTCTGCAGTGCTCACACCTCAAAAACACAAATATTGCTCGAGCTGCTTGGTCCCAGCTGTCGGCCGCTTCTTGTGCAGTTCTCTCGTTTATTGACTACTCCCTCCTTTCCGGTTTATAATGCTCAATTCAAAAAGCTCACCAATCAAGGTAGATGGCGAGTGGTGGAATACTTTTTCTAGTTTTGCAAAAGCACCTAATTAACGCTCTTGTTATCCTCAAAAAATTATGTTTATCAATGCATTAATTGCAATGCATGCATGCATAAAGTACATGCATTGGTCAATTTTCTCTTAATACTTGCATGCAATGGTTTAATGCACCTTGGAATCTGAACATGTGATGGAAAACAACCAAATTGAGCCTTATTGTAACATCCCAAAATTCTAAATTTTGGAATGTTATAAACAAATAGATAGTTTTGATTGATTGTTTGATTGATTGACTGCAAGTGAGTGAATTTGGAACTTTTGAAAGTTAAATGAGAGGGAATAAAAGGACTTTCCCAAACTTTCATTTTTGCTTTTATGCTCTCCGTGAATTCAAATTCTTTTCACCACAAAACCCTCGAGAGAAGATGACATGACTTCTTCCATTTATTTAAATGACAAGGGGTGTTGAAAATATTTGAATTTCATTTGAGAATATTTCCAATTCTGAAACTTTATGCAACTCAATGATTTTCACGAGCGAAGATAAAATGACTTCTTCAAAACATATGAAATACGAGTTGGGAGTTTCAAAGAATTAAATTCAAAGTTCTTTTGAATCTATTTTCAATTTGGAGTTATTTGAGTTTTATTCAAATTATTTTTTCCAAAAATAAAATATATGGAAAATAGGGTAACATGATTCCCTACATCAGAAAATTGGAGAGAAATTAATTTGAAGTCATTTTGGTATTTTTAAAATGATTTTGGTTGGATTTTATTAGAGAAGAAGCACTCTTTGTTTTATTTGAATTTGTGTGTACTTTATTTGAAGCTAAAATAATGTTCATGTTGTAGAAAATCTTTTTCTGAAAATTTTGATATATTATATGCCTATATAAAAGTTTAATTATTTTTGTTTTTATTATTTTAGTTCTGTGAAATTTTGTTTAAAAACGCTTAACAAAGGCCGGTCAAGCCCAAGATCGCTCTCTCTCTCTCTCTCTCTCTCTCTCTCTGGGCCGGCCCAGCCAACCGGCCAGGCCACAGCCCAGCCGTGGCCCATCCGGCCCACGCGCCCCGTCCCCGAGCTCCCGGGCGGGACTCCGCCCGCCGACGCCGTCTGCCCGCCGCCGTGGCCGACCCGACCACCTCCGCCGCCTTGCCTCGCCCCTCCTCCAAGTCTCCTCCTCCTTATATAGCCGGACCCGGCCCTGTTTCCCTCGAACCGAGCCACCGGAGTCCGCAGCCGCCACTCCCTCGCCCGGAGTTGCCACCGCCGCCGAGCCTCGCCGCCGTCGCCCCCGACCGCTGCCGCCACCACCATCTTCATCGCCGCGCCGCGCCGAGCGCCCTGACGCCCTCGCCGCCGCCGGAGACCCACCGGAGCCGCCGCCCCGTCGACGTCCGAACCGTCGCCGCCGTTTTCCCCCGCCGTCGGCGACTCCGCCGCCGCGGTAAGCCACCGGCCGCCCTCGCCCGTCCGATCGTTGACCTAGGGCTAGGATTAGATCTATAGTTTATTTTCTTTTTTTTCAACCGTTTTTCTTAGGTAGTGAACGTTCGTTGTTTTAGTCCTTGCCGCGAACGGTTTTCATCTTATAAACCTCTGCAGAGTGTACAATCTAATCATGGTTAGCCGTGTCCCCGGTTATGGACAATTCTGAGTATCTAGTACTTGAGTATTCACATGTATCTCATCACTCTAAATTAATATTGCAGGGTTGTTAATCATTTTAATTGGGATTGAGTTGGGGTTATACCTTCTCAATGATGTTTCAACCACCATGATAGTTAAAATAAAATTTATTCCTTTGATATAGGGAAAAATTGGCTTTTTGCAAAACCTTATAACCATAGAGCTTTTTCAACAGCCATATATGCATGTAGTATATGCTTATTCCTTCATTACTCTCTATGTGTTACATTGCCAGCATATTCCATGTGCTGACCCGTTTTCGGGCTGCAACGTTTCATGTTGCAGATTTTTCAGACGACGAGTAAGTGATACGTTAGGGTTACGATTTCCTATACTCAACTTTGCCGTTGGTGTTGATGGGAATCCACAACCTTATTGCTTCCGCTATATATATTTGGATTGAGGTAATAGTATTTATGTTATTTATACATGTGATTGACCTCTGTTATAAATCCTTCGAGTACTGTGTGTGTCAGCATACCGATCCAGGGATGACACGAAAGCACAGAGACTTGATCCATTCGGGTCGGGTCGCTACAAGATGGTATCAGAGCACATGTTGACTGTAGGACGTGACCCTAGAAACTGGCAAGCCCATAGGAAAGATTTTTCTCTACAACTTCTTTTTCAAAAAGATCTTTTACCTCTCTTCTCTTCTGAGCTTATTCAAATATTTCCCTTTTAGTGAGACCATACCCCTTTTCCCCTTTTGACCATGAAGATTCGTCTGATGATGAGACCACTCCAAGGAGGCAAGATATCGGACAACTAAGACCATTTGGAATGAAGAGGGTTTTACCGTGTAAATGGAAACTACAATTGTTGAAGACTCCGAAGACTAGGAGATTTTGAAGGCTCTGAAGAATTCCCAGATTTGTATGACCTATAAAGGCACCACTTATGGAATTTGACAGACTAAGGAAGTTGTCAATACCCGAGATCAAGGTGTATCGTAGAAAGACCGGAACATGGAGAGTTAGAAACTCAAAGTTTTGTCAGGAAAACCCTAAGGCAGGAGATATCAACTATGGAATGATAGCTCATGGAAATGACAAGAGCAGAAACACGCTATCCATGATGTTATCGCCCGCTTATGCTATTTTCACCGTGCTGAGTTAAGCATGCATATGCATGGAATGATTGGATGGTAGAAGGTTGATGGAGCACCTATCGGCCAAAAGATGCAGATTTAACCTTAGTCAAGGCGTATCGCCAGGATCTGGAGTATTACATCAAGGAGTTTAGGGTGGACCTGCAGGAAGCCGTATTTGACAAGGAGGCAATTCATGAAGAATTCAGGAACCTGAAACTGAAAACAACCAAGCTGGAGGAGCAAAACCTTGAGACATCAAAGATTCGTCAGGACTGAAGGACAGTAGGATCATTGTTCATGTCAAGGAAGTTGATACCAGAAGTTTGGAATGCAACTCCAGGAATATTAAGGGACGTCACGAGAGACTCTGCGTCAATAGAGATGATCTTGCAAAAGAACTTGAGAAGGACAAGCATGATCAGAAGAAGCCATCGGAGACATGACCAAGACTTAAAGAGTTTGATGGCATTGAAGATTCATTTGACCTTTAGAAGACCAAACCCCAGTTATATACCTACGTTAGATACGACGATTGTGAGCTGTCATTTGTTTGATGTTTTTCTGACAGCCACAATAAAATCTGTTTTTCAAAAACTTTTGTTTGTATTGGGTGCATCCCTCTCGATCTCTCTTATCCCACCCCAAACCCATGGACCCGTTAGAAGATGAATGGAGAAGAGCTTATATTTTCTGGACCGATGAGTCAATTGGAGATGGACCGATGGATTCAGAACATGGAGGATCCTATGGAGAACAACCCTATAGTCGAAGGATATGGCCCAAGATGCTCTTGATTGCTTTGAAAGAGGTGCCGCTATTTGGTGGAGGATGTACCAAACCATCAATGGATTGCAAAGAGTAACCACTTGGGAAGAATTTAAGTTGACTTTGCTAAAGTCTCGGTTTGTGTCCCAGAAGTTGAAGCCTTATGGAAAGGATATGAAGAAACCTTGTGCATACAAGCTTTGTGGAGAAATAGGATACAACCATAAAGAAAACAAGGATGAATACCCTCATAATCGGAGGATTATCAAAGGAGTTAGCCAAGGATTTTCAGGGAACTTCGATTGGAGATTGTTCCCAAAGGTTTTGTTGCAGCAATGGAAGTTCAGTCTACATTGCTGGGAAAGATCTGTGAAGCTCAGAAGTATGACAAAGAGATTGCTGAGATAAAAGAGAGGATGAGCAAAGGAAAGTCCGAAGGTTTTCGTAAGGATGAGCATGACACCTTATGGTTTGAGGACAGTGTACATATCCCTAATAATGCAAAGATCAGGAAGTTAATACTTCAGGAGGCTCATGACTCACCAAACTCGATTCGCCCTGGAAACACCAAGATGTATTTGGATTTGAAGGAGTGTTTCTGGTGGACTGGTATGACGAAGGATATTGCCGAGTATGTAGCCGTATGTGATGTATGTCAGAGAGTAAAAGCAGAACATCAGAAGCCAACATGATTACTATAGCCTATGCCGATACCCGGATGGAAGTGGGATAAGCTTGGCATGGATCTCATTACCGGATTTCCCAGAACCCGATCGGGATATGATTCTATCTCGTTAGTAGTAGTTGATTCGCTCGACCAAAGTGGCTCACTTTATCCCAGTGAAAACCACCTATACAGGTGCCAAGTTGGCCAGGATATATTTGACCAGGATCGTATGTCTGTATGGAGTTCCGAGGACCATCATAGAGGAACACAGTTTACCTCAAAGTTTTGGAATCAGCTGCACCATACTTTGGGTACTAGGCTAGAGTTCAGTACAGCTTTTCATGCGCAGACAGATGGATAAATCGAGAGAGTCAATCAGATTCTGGAGGACATGTTGAGAGCTTGTACGCTAGATTATGGATCTAGTAGGGATGATAAATCTACCTTACGCGGAGTTCTCATACAACACCAGTTACCAAGCTAGTTTGAAGATAGCCCCTTTTGAAGCTTTGTATGGGAGAAGGAGCCAGACACCGTTGATGTGGGATGAAGTTGGAGACCGTCAGTTGTTTGGACCAAATGTGATCAAGGAAGAGAATGTTAAGTCGATCGAGATAGACTGAAGGTAGCTCAGTCCAGGCAGAATAGTTATGCATACTCAATAACGCAAGGAGGTAGTCTATGAAATCGGAGACATAGCATATCTTTGTGTGCCACCTCTGCGAGGATTTAAACGATTTGAGTTAAGGGAAAGTTAGCCCCGAGATTTGTAGGACCATACCGAGTTTGGAACGTATGGGAGAAAATGGCTAACAAGGTGGAGTCACCCGAAGGACTGCCAGGAGTTCATGATGTGTTTCACGTTTCCCAATTGAAGAAGTGTCATGCAGAGATGGCCAATATTCCCCTGTAAGGACGTTTTTCCATTGAAAGGATAATGATGTTCCCCGAAGTGGAGTAGGGACTTCATAAGTATAAGTTTTTATCTCGGTATGAGGGATATCCCATGAGGATGAAGAGATGAATTACAATTGGATATAAAGGAGGTATGATGTTGGAAATATGGATCAAGGTAAATTCCATGATGATTCTGAGTAATCATGTCCTAGTTTGGTGCCAATAGAAGGAAGGAAGACAATACAATTGGATGGATTTAAGAATACTGGAAGTTGGATGTTGGGGTAATGATCAGTTACCCAGATGATGTATTCAAGGATTATAAGTGATGAGATGGGCCATAACCCACAGGCCCCAGGACCTGCCAAGAAGCAAGCACACTCTTGCTGAAGGAAAAACCCTGGCAGAAGTTACGATTTTACCGACCGACGATTCTATAGGAGCTTACGCAAAATCTGAGAGTTGTTAAGGAACGATAGATGTTTGTTTGGCTTGCAGAATCAATGGATTTATCCGAACTTGGTTCGTCGACAAGAGAAATTCTGCAATGCTTGTGAGGATGACCGAGTGTTAGAATGCTAGATTCGCTAAACCATGTACAAGGTGATGATTTGGAGTGCGGGATGGATTGATCACCATACCGACTTACTCTTATTATTCGCCTTGCTATACGGGATGGAAAATCTGAGTGACTTACCTATAGTAGAGAGACGACGATCAAAACCTTGTTCGAACCTTAGAATGGTATAATTATTTTCCCTTGTACACGACAGTTGTTGCCAACCGTAGGTTATAAGGTGAGGTTCAACCCAGACCCGTTTTCTGCAGGAGAAACCATAAATTGTTGACGACCATGAGATATCGATAGTTGATTAGTATTGGCGCCAGACCTATCAGCTATGAAGACCCAATCTCGGAATAACCTTACCAAGATGAAAGGATGTAAGAATTGAGGAAAAGGTTATGCCACTACCGAAGAGCCCAGAGAAGGAATTATCCTTCCGACCTGAGAAGACCGACACTGTCAGTAATAAGGATGGAGTATATGAGTTTTGATGGAACCGTAACAATGCTTCTAAGGGTGGTAGCACCCGAGACCCCGAAGATGATCGATGGATTTTGATAAGACCCCCAAATCCTAACCTTTTTCTTGCTAGCCTCTCCGAATCTCGAGGACGAGATTCATTTTAAGGGTGGTAGTTTGTAACATCCCAAAATTCTAAATTTTGGAATGTTATAAACAAATAGATAGTTTTGATTGATTGTTTGATTGATTGACTGCAATTGAGTGAATTTGAAACTTTGGAAGTTAAATGAGAGGGAATAAAAGGACTTTCCCAAACTTCTATTTTTTGCTTTTATGCTCTCCGTGAATTCAAATTCTTTTCACCACAAAACCCTCGAGAGAAGATGACATGACTTCTTCCATTTATTTAAATGACAAGGGGTGTTGAAAATATTTGAATTTCATTTGAGAATATTTCCAATTCTGAAACTTTATGCAACTCAATGATTTTCACGAGCGTAGATAAAATGACTTCTTCAAAACATATGAAATACGAGTTGGGAGTTTCAAAGAATTAAATTCAAAGCTCTTTTGAATTTATTTTCAATTTGGAGTTATTTGAGATTTATTCAAATTATTTTTTTTCCAAAAATAAAATATATGGAAAATAGGGTAACATGATTCCCTACATCAGAAAATTGGAGAGAAATTAATTTGAAGTCATTTTGGTAATTTTAAAATGATTTTGGTTGGATTTTATTAGAGCAGAAGCACTCTTTGTTTTATTTGAATTTGTGTGTATTTTATTTGAAGCTAAAATAATGTTCATGTTGTAGAAAATCTTTTTCTGAAAACTTTGATATATTATATGCCTATATAAAAGTTTAATTATTTTTGTTTTTATTATTTTAGTTCTGTGAAATTTTGTTTTAAAAAAAATGCCCACGCGCCCGTCCCCGAGCTCCCGGGCGGGACTCCGCCCGCCGCCTGCGCCGTGCCCGCCGTGGCCGACCCGGCCACCTCCGCTCCGCCTTGCCTCGCCCTCCTCCAAGTCTCCTCCTCCTTATATAGCCGGACCCGGCCCGCTTTCTCGAAACCGAGCCACCGGAGTCCATGACCGCCGCCACTCCCTCGCCGGAGTTGCCACCGCCCGCCTGCCTCGCCGCCGTCGCCCGCTCCACCCCGCCACCCGACCGCTGCCGCCACCACCATCATCACCGCCGCGCCGCGCCGAGCGCCCTGATGCCCTCGTCGACGCCGGAGACCCACCGGAGCCGCCGCCCCGTCGACGTCCGAACCGTCGCCGCCGTTTTCCCCCGCCGTCGGCGACTCCGCCACCGCGGTAAGCCACCGGCTGCCCTCGCCCGTCCGATCGTTGACCTAGGGCTAGGATTAGATCTATAGTTTTTTTTTCTTTTTTTTTCAACTGTTTTTCTTAGGTAGTGAACGTTCGTTGTTTTAGTCCTTGCCGCGAACGGATTTCATCTTATAAACCTCTGCAGAGTGTACAATCTAATCATGGTTAGCCGTGTCCCCGGTTATGGACAATCCTGAGTATCTAGTACTTGATTATTCACATGTATCTCATCACTCTAAATTAATATTGCAGGGTTTATTAATCATTTTAATTGGGATTGAGTTGGGGTTATACCTTCTCAATGATGTTTCAACCACCATGATAGTTAAAATAAAATTTATTCCTTTGATATAGGGAAAAATTGGCTTTTTGCAAAACCTTATAACCATAGAGCTTTTTCAACAGCCATATATGCATGTAGTATAGGCTTATTCCTTCATTACTCTCTATGTGTTACATTGCCAGCATATTCCATGTGCTGACCCGTTTTCGGGCTGCAACGTTTCATGTTGCAGATTCTTACGACGAGTAAGTGATACGTTAGGGTTACGATTTCCTATACTCAACTTTGCCGTTGGTGTTGATGGGAATCCACAACCTTATTGCTTCCGCTATATATATTTGGATTGAGGTAATAGTATTTATGTTATTTATACATGTGATTTACCTCTGTTATAAATCCTTCGAGTACTGTGTGTGTCAGCATACCGATCCAGGGATGACACGAAAGCACAAAGACTTGATCCATTCGGGTCGGGACGCTACACTTATAAAATGGAAAAACTAAAATTTTGAGATAAGCCCTATAAACCGGAAAGGAGGGAGTACATAGGTAGACAATGGTGTGGGACCGTGATGTCAGAAAACCAAGAGGAAGAAAAATAAATTATAGTTATACATATATATAAATAATAAGGAGGCACTTGCATACGTGAGGCTATGGACCTGGTGGGTCCCCATTGTCATCCTATCCAAGTAAAGTGATCTCCTCGCCCGTGCGCGCTTTCCGCCCACTTGGCGCCCGGCCGCCCGCTTCCAGTTCAGCGATTGTTCGCCTTCAAACGACACAAGTGCCGTCCGTCCGTCCATCTGCCGCACACATTAATGATACGCGGTTGCCGATGCGGCTACTCCGGCGTCACACGTCCGTCCCTCCGCCTGCCCACCATTGCTATATAAACTGCTGCGCCGGCCATAGCCGTAGTCATCCACATCCGTTGCCTTTCTCCTGTCCACACCACTACTGCCCACCATGGCTTCCTCGTGATCCAGCGCTCTTCGGGACGGGCGGACGACGGACTACAAGGAGATAGCAGCCATTGCTGCCGACCGGCTGGCCGGCAGGCAACCGGAGGACGACGACGTCCCAATGGAGAACATGGTGGTCGACGATCCAGAGCCAACCCCCTCCTCCGCGCCATCCTCGACGGTGCATTGCACCATGACCATCGGCGAGGCCCGTGCCCAATATATGGACAGGGTGTGGCAGATGCGTGAGGAGCAGTTCCGGGAGGCGCAGGCCGACGCCGCCTACAACCACCATCTCCTCCAGGAGCACCTGCAGGTGGAGGAGCAGATCACCGCGGAGCGGGCGGAGTAGGAGGCGCTGCTTGACTCGTACCGCTCTGCCCACAAGGGCCGCCTCGAGCGTTGGCGGTACCACATGCGGGTGGCGGAGGCTGCGGCCGCCTACAAAGAGGCTAGAAAAGAGGGCGATGAAGCGGGCGAGGCGCTATTCTGCGAGACTGAGGACGAGGCAGAGGACAGTGCCGGCTCCGACGAGTCCCCGCTCCGCCGGCGTCGACGACGCCCTGCCCCGCCGACACCCCCCGGTGCCAACAACGAGGCAGAGGACACCGCCAGCTCCGCCGAGGCCCCGTGGCGCCAACAACGAGGCAGAGGACACCGCCGGCTCCGCCGAGGCCCCGCCCCGTCAACAATGAGGCAGAGGACATCGCCGGCTCAGCCGAGGCCCCACCGTGCCGGCAACGTGGGGGAGGATTTCCACCGCTCCGCTGAGGCGCCGCCCGCCGGCAACGAGACAGAGGCATCGCCGGCTCCGCCGAGGCCCCGCCCCGCTGCCAACGAGGCCGCCACACACAGAAAACTAGGAAGAGTAGAACACGGTAGGTCGCCACCGCTCGGGTCCAAGTAAGGCCACCGCTGCTACCCTCCGGTTGAAGCCAAGCTAGGCAGGTTGACCATTGACGGCCGGTTAGCTTCTTGGCGGCGACGTGGAGTCGGAGAGCTGCGCTGGAGAAGAACGCTGCTTCTACTTAACTGCTGGTGCAGTTGGCTGACTGACACGTGGGCCCAACAGGCCACATGTTAGTTACGCAACTGCACCTGCAGTTAAGTCACTGAAGCTTCTGTTCGGCTCAGCGGGACACAGGTGGGTAGCTTCGGTTAATTAATTATACCTCCAGTGCACCCCTTTTTAGTTTTTTTTCAAAACGGAGGATGACCCACGGCCTCTGCATCTGGGAGATGCATGCGGCCACAAACACCCCTTTTTAGTTGAAGATTGTATGAAATGTAATGAAATCCGGCATGTTTATATGAAATCCGACCGTGTATGAATGAATTTATTTCGATTAGTTCGAATTCCTGTATCACTGGCATTGGATGAACATGTAAAACAATACGTACTAGCATTATTCCTAGGGTGATCACCACGTTTGCAGCAGTTTCACATGTACTCCCTCCGGTCCTTTCTAGTCTGCATACAAGTTTTATTCTGCGGTCAAAGTATCTCTACTTTGACCAATCTTATAAAAAATGTATGCACTTTCACAATGTGCGAAGTAAAAAGGAACGGGAGTACAAAGAGTTTGAGCAGCTTTTTAGCGTTTCTGTACATTGCAATCAAACACACATGCCTGGCAATTCATAGAGAACATTCAAAACAATCGATGATTATGCATCTCAGCGACTCACATGTCAGAGGCAATATTTACTTCACAACTAAATAATAAAGAAAAAATTGATCGCCTGTGACACCCCAAAATTTTAACCGTGTTTTATTAATTAAAATTTTGGCAGGAAACTTAAACTTTTGTTTTCTGTATTTTCTTTTGATTTCAGAACCTTTCTTCCCTTTATTTTTTTATGGAGTTTTTACCTCAAGTGTAAAACTTCCCAATTTTATTGGACTCTTTTACCCTCTCAACTAAAACAATTCTTTTATCAGTAGGATTATTTATATAATTATTTTCCCCTGAGCTTTATTTCTCTAATTTGGTTTTTCATAAGTTTAGGATCCCATTTGCACTGCAACCCTTTTATAAACTCATTCAAAAATCCACAAAAATTTGGAGATGTCATGTGATATTTTTAAAACACTTTTATGCAAAAATATATTTCAATCTTTGGATATTTTGAGTTCTACACATAATTTTCAAATCTGGTCCAGTGGATAGTTTTGCACTACAACCTATTTAAATATTTCTTTAAAACTTCTACCAAAATTTTGGGATGTCAGTAGGAGCATATTATTCCACTTTATGCAAAAATCCAGGGATGTTCTTTGAAAATTTTGAGTGAATCATCCTCATCTTCATTCTGGTGCAACTTGGTGATTTGTACTGCAACCATCTTCTAACTTGCTCCTCTACCCATGATCTTTCTCCTACTTGTAGTACACCTTACCAAACCCTTAAGCCCAGGAGATTGGACACATTGGGAGATTTTTGGTCCATGCATTGATGCCATTTACCTTCTGTCCAGAACTAAAGATTTGCAAAACTTGCACTAGAAAGTTTCTTATTTTTCCCAAATGACCTTACCACCCTCTCATTCATCTAAAGACACCCCACTCTGGAAGATTTGACCACTCCAAGAACTGCCTAGGTGCCTGTGGCATTTTGTCAAACACCTTATGGGCATGATGAATTTTGACATGATCTTTGTTTTGCACTGAGACCTTGCACCTCTGGGAAAACTATCTTGTCCACTAAGCCTCTAGATGACTTTAGCCTAGGTCTGTTAAACCCCAACCTCACCCGAGACCTCTAGCATGCCCTGGCATTTTGTCGAGCACGTCCCGTGCATGCTCTGGCGCGAGCCGCCGTCAGCGCCTGGTTTTGCCCACACTGCATAGCCGCGCCACACACTCTCCCCTCACCAGAACACGCCAAGCAGCCCCTCGCCACGTCTCCGGCAAGCCAGGAGCTAGCTGCCACGGCCGCCCGACAGCCCCTGCTCAAGTCGGCGCCGCCCGAGCCTCACCCGCTCGCCACCTGCCCCTGGGGCAGCTCAGACTCATCCACAAGCACGTCCTCTAGCTCTCGTCGCCGCCACGTCCTCCTGCAGCAACAGAGAGGCGGTTCGCCGGTGATCCTATCCGTGGCCGCCGCGAACCGACATGGCCACGCTATATAAGAGGCCCTCGAGCACGTCCCGTTCCCCAGGCAGCCTCAAAACACTCCCCTAGTTCCCCCGTGGCAGCCAATCGACCCGGGGAGGTCTTCTTCCCCATCTCCGGCAACCGCAGCCGCCGCCACTGTCCCGGCCATTCCGGCGCCACCAAGGCCTCCCCCTCTCCACTCACTACACCAACAACATCCTGCAGCACCCACAAGTCCATCCCCATGCCCGATTTTGGTCAGGAACCGCCGGAGTCAAAAGCCCACTCTGCCCGACGACCACCGTCGATTCAGGAGCTTCGCCCGGCAGCTCCGTCCACCCCAGAGACCAAAGCGACCACCGGAGTGACCACCTCGACCCCCTGAGCCCGCGGATGGCCTCGGTTTCCCGAACGGTGCCGCCGTTCGCCGGCGAGAATCGCCGGAGTCCCGGCTCTGCACGGGAAGTGGAAGAGGAGGGAGGAAAGACCAGTCAAACCTGACCAGTGGGCCCCCTGGACCCACTGTTAGTGACCAGCGCCGGTCCACGGAGGCGTAAGTGGAAACATATTTCCAGAGTACGTCTTCGACGTGTATCGTTTCCTTTTCTTTTTTCTGTTTTATTTAAAAACCAGAATATTGACTAAACTTTGACTGCCTATAACTTTTTAATTATAACTCCAAATGAATTGATTCTTTTTCCTACCTCTCTCAAATTTAATCTAGTTTATTATAAGATTTATTTGAAAATTTGTCAAACAACTTTTTTGTGCTGTTTTGAAATTGTGTGTTAATTCAAATTTATTTAAAATAGGACCTTGGAGAGAGAGAAGCAAGCTTTCAAAAGTTTCGGAGTGTACCCTGCCTTTCCACACCTTGAAGGCAAGCATTGTGAACCCTGGCATAATATTTTGCATGCATTGTTTGACACGATTATGACACCACCTCAATACGTAGAACTCGTTATTTTATGTGGTGATGTGATCATTTGCATGAATGCTTATTGGAAATTTCCTTGCTGTTGGAAATGGACATGCTTGTGATAGTGATCATCCTCAGATGCCTTTCGTGCCTACCGGAAGGAAAACGGAAAGTCTCTGTCTTGGGTAGACCCGGCTTGTCCCTAGTTCCTCGTCAGACGAGTGTGTCCGCATGGCATGAGGGGTATGATGAGTGGTGATTACATGCATTGGATGAAATATATTCGTTATGCTAATCTTGCAGGGAATACTTAAACCTCCTGAGTCGACCATAGATCGAGTCTTGTTCCAGTAACCCCCATACTTGTTTCGTACTACCACTCGTCCCTACAACAAGTAGGGTACGGTTCAGTAAGTCATCAACCCCTTTCTAGCACACACCGTACAGAGAGGCCATGGTGGAAAATACCGGTTGTAGCTGGTAGGCAGGCCACCTGGTCCGGGGGCATGGGTGTTTCCGGTTGAGACCGAGAGGGGAGGCCACCCCTTAGAGCACGCGATATAAATTTGATCCCATGCTACGCGAGGTTGTAGCCTCCCCACTTAGAGTTTTGCTTAACAAGTGTCGTGGGTGATTCCAGACACCGGTAAGTTAAGCTGGTGTGTGCAAGTTAGGTGTGTTTTCAACTAAAAGGCCGTAAACGGAATTAGTCCCGATGGACTAAATGAATCCGCTACTCGTGGGTAAAGAGTACACCCTCTGCAGAGATTAAACCTACTCGAATAGCCGTGTCCATGGTTAAGGATTACAGTCTGGGATGGGTCAAGGGTTGGTCTTAGTGTCAGTCTTCGGAGGAGGGACTGTTAAACCAAACTTGGATTCCGACTTATGACTTGTGAGGACCATGATTATTATTTTTTATGGACTAACCCATTATATTATTTGAATTATCAAGTATCCCTGGGATGGTTCTACATCCTGGATATTTACTGTGATTATTTATAATCCCTTTATGTGGTGTCGCTGAGACGCCCGACTGTGGCATGCTTGTTATTTATTTTACTTATAAGCCCTTTATGGGTGTCATTTGACGCCTGGATCGTGGCATGATGGTTATTTATTTTACTTATAAGCCCTTTATGTGGTGTCCTCGACGCCTTGGATCGAGGCATGCTTGTTATTTACCATCAATTCGAGACGTCGCTTCAGACATCCGAATGGTGTATTTTATTCCTACTCTGTCATTACATATTCATTGTTACATATTAATAAGCTGCCTGCATGCATCATGGAATTTATTTTTATGACTGACGTTGTGATCATAGAATATTTTTTTGAGCATGATTATCGGTTGTTATATTATACCTGTGTTCATAATGTTTGCGAGTACATTCAAAGTACTCACTGGCTTGTCCCTAGCTATTGTCCTGGCCAGATTTCTTGCATGGAGAGGAGCGTTGCGATGACAGCCCCGGAACCTATGCAATGGTGATAGCAGCCTCGCGAAGATACGAGTTATCCTAGTCAGCTGTTCCTGTGGGAAATGGAGTCCATAGACGCTGATGATCCACAAACCGCTTCCGCCATCAACCACTAGAAACCATTTGTTGTACTCACAGACCAGAATGGTCTTGTACTACATATTTTGTGTTTTGCTTGGAATTTTCTGTATCAAGTTGGTTCCTCATCAGCTAACAGAAATCCTGGGGCTGGTAAGTATAATGGCCATTTTCTGGAATTTAATACCCGAAAATCCAGTCGTGACAAACTTGGTATCAGAGCCAGGCTGACCATTGGCTAATCCTATCTTAGCCAGGTCGAAAAACCTAGGTAAGCCAAACCACCAGACCTTAACCTAAACCCAGCCAAGCTTCTCGCAAGATAGCCACACGGTGACCCCGACACTTTTGGCGGTGCCCAACCTATCAACCTAGCTCGCTCTTTCACGCTACCAAATGATCGACGCCTATTGTGTCCCATTCGCAAGCGTGCGAAGGAAGACTTCGTCCCCTTTTTCTATAAAAAGGGCACGCTCGCCTCAACCCAGCACAGCTCGGCCTCTACCCCAAACCGAGCCATAATGCCTGGCCCCATCGTGCACAATGAGACCACAGCAACCAACCTTGGAGGTTTTGTGACCATACTCGCAAACCTCACCCGTCGTGCCTATGCGTCAGAAGAGCCCCCAGAATATGTTGTGTACCAAGGATCCATGAGCAGTGAGAGCCGTCAATTCTGGGCCACTGTGCACATCTACGGTAGGGGTCTGTCGCCAGAACACCCCTACAGGTTCACCGGAAGGACAACTTCCTTCGAGCCACAAGCCATCCAGCTAGCTGCTCGAGAGGCTATAGTTGAACTCCGGCAGTTGTCGCCCAGAGTTAACTGTCGTTCGTTCTACTACTACCCCAGACGTGAAGGGTATGGTAGACCACCCCAGGTTGCCAACGGAGATCACAAGACGGATCCTGCGCTGTTGCACCTAGTGCGCTATGTAGGTGCACTAGAGGAACTGTTCGATCAAATCACCATTGATCTGATCGCAGCTCGTGGAGAGCTGGTTCGTCGAGCCCCGGCGAGAAGAAAAGATGAGCCCGACGCCGACAACCCAGTCGTGCTGTTCGGACAACCAATCGAGACCTTGAGGTCACCCCCAGCCATCAACCAAGGTGCTTTGATGACCCCAGAAGTGCTTCGTCGCCTTTTGGGAGCACACTCCAACGGGATTGTGGCCAACAATCCCCGCGATGGTCATCATTGCTACCCCGACCCTGCAGTTCCTCAACCACCTCCAGCTAACCCCGACGGTGAGACCCGTGGAGAAGCCTCGACGTGCTCAAGGCAGGCTCGTTTAGATATAAACGAGGTAGACTGAATCACTCGAATAGTACCGAGTCTCAGTGTATCCATGCCTTGTAATCGTGTGACCTTGTAGATTAACGCAGCATGTTGATGTGTCTCTATTTTAGATAGTACCCTTGCATAATTATGTCAGCACGCAGTTGCATATTTTTCCAGGCACAACTACCAAACCACCCCGACAACCCCCACAGTGACACGTCGCTTTTGTGAGATATGTGTATCTGTGGCTTTGACCCCGACCCTTGGAGCTGAGCTGGCAAATAAATTACCTTGCCAAGCACCCCTCACCTTGTGCACCCTCCTCACAACCATTTCTTGCCATGCCGAGCCCTAGTATTTATCTGAGAACCCCAGATGCAACCCCGGGTAGTTTTGTCAAAATACTGTGGTACTTTACCTGCAGTACCATGGGTTCTACCCAGCCACCCCAGTACGAGCTGTTCAAATCGAGAATCACCCCATCCACCTCGAAATATTGGGCAGTAGTACACATTCCTCCCGTAAATCCAAACCAAGACCCAACGGAAGTTTCCTTCGTAGGGAAATCTATGCCAGCTCCACTAATGGCTATAGAAGCGGCTGCACACGAAGCACTTGCTCGCCTTCGATTCGCGGTACCCTATGCCAGTGAAAGAGGATATTATTACTTTCCGAGCCGTGCAGCACCCAGAGGAGTAACATCTTTTCCCGGTGGACGGATTGAGAGAGACCCTATACTGGCCAACCTTGTCCAGTACGTCATCGCTCAAGAACATTTGACCCAGCGAGTAATGGGTTATCTCCAGAGTCTCGCAGATTTAAATCCTCAAATCGCCATCGCGTAACCCACGAGGCCCGACCAGAGAGACACATTCATCGGCTGGTCAATCCGCTTTCCCGATAGAAGAGGAGTGCATCCCGATCAGAGACGTTTTCTCGGGACCCCGTCCAGTTACCGTTTGCATTATAGACGTCGATGCTGTGTTTATTATTGCAACATTTATTTATGCATTGTAACTTATGCGTGGTACCCCGAGTTTGCGTGGCGAGTAAATTATTTTAGTTTCTATTAATGTGAGTAGTTCTGTTGCGGTTTGACTCTAAAATATTACTATTTTTCTCTCGCGAAAAATCCTGGAGTGAGATTTCTTTTCCCTGAGTTGCTGCATCGTATATCTTCTCACGACATGGATTATTTTTTATTCACACATCACCACCTCCACTCGAGCACATACACTGCTTGCAAAAACACGTAACGGTGGAGTATTTGTTTTTCAAAACAACTCTTAACAAATCTCGAGGACGAGATTTTTCTTAAGGGGGGTAGTGTTGTGACACCCCAAAATTTTAACCTTGTTTTATTAATTAAAATTTTGCCAGGAAACTTAAACTTTTGTTTTCTGGATTTTCTTTTGATTTCAGAACCTTTCTTCCCTTTATTTTTTGATGGAGTTTTTACCTCAAGTGTAAAACTTCCCAATTTTATTGGACTCTTTTACCCTCTCAAATAAAACAATTCTTTTATCAGTAGGATTATTTATATAATTATTTTCCCCTGAGCTTTATTTCTCTAATTTGGTTTTTTCATAAGTTTAGGATCCCATTTGCACTGCAACCCTTTTATAAACTCATTCAAAAATTCCACAAAAATTTGGAGATGTCATGTGATATTTTTAAAACACTTTTATGCAAAAATATATTTCAATCTTTGGATATTTTGAGTTCTACACCTAATTTTTAAATCTAGTCCAGTGGATAGTTTTGCACTACAACCTATTTAAATATTTCTTTAAAACTTCTACCAAAATTTTGGGATGTCAGTAGGAGCATATTATTCCACTTTATGCAAAAATCCAGGGATGTTCTTTGAAAATTTTGAGTGAATCATCCTCATCTTCATTCTGGTGCAACTTGGTGATTTTTACTGCAACCATCTTCTAACTTGCTCCTCTACCCATGATCTTTCTCCTACTTGTAGTACACCTTACCAAACCCTTAAGCCCAGGAGATTGGACACATTGGGAGATTTTTGGTCCATGCATTGATGCCATTTACCTTCTGTCCAGAACTAAAGATTTGCAAAACTTGCACTAGCAAGTTTCTTCTTTGGCCCAAATGACCTTACCACCCTCTCATTCATCTAAAGACACCCCACTCTGGAAGATTTGACCACTCCAGGAACTGCCTAGGTTCCTGTGGCATTTTGTCAAACACCTTATGGGCATGATCAATTTTGACATTATCTTTGTTTTGCACTGAGATCTTGCACCTCTGGGAAAACTATCTTGTCCACTAAGCCTCTAGATGACTTTAGCCTAGGTCTGTTAAACCCCAACCTCACCCGAGACCTCTAGCATGCCCTCGCATTTTGTCGAGCACGTCCCTGCAGTGCTCGGGCGCCGAAAGCAGAGCACGCGTTTTGCACGTCTTGCCGCCGAGCCGCCGCTGTCAGCCCTGGTTTTACCCACACCGCAGAGCCGCGCCACACACTCTCCCTCTCACCAGAACACGCCAAGCAGCCCCTCGCCACGTCTCCGGCAAGCCAGGAGCTAGCCACCACGGCCGCCCGACAGCCCCTACTCAGGTCGGCGCCGCCCGAGCCTCTCCCGCTCGCCACCTGCACCTGGGACAGCTCAGACTCATCCACAAGCGCGTCCTCTAGCTCTCGTCGCCGCCAGGTCCTCCTGCAGCAACAGAGAGGCGGTTCGCCAGCGATCCTATCCGCGGACGCCGCGAACCGACATGGCCACGCTATATAAGAGGCCCCCGAGCATGTTCCGTTCCCCAGGCAGCCTCAAAACACTCCCCTAGTTCCCCCGTGGCAGCCAATCGACCCGGGGAGGTCTTCTTCCCCATCTCCGGTAACCGCAGCCGCCGCCACTCTCCCGGCCATTCCGGCGACACCAAGGCCTCCCCCTATCCACTCACTGCACCAACAACATCCAGCAGCACCCACGAGTCCATCCCCATGCCCGATTTTGGTCAGGAACCACCGGAGTCAAAAGCCCACTCTGCCCGACGACCACCGTCCGCTGCGGAGCTCGCCACCGGCAGCTCCGTCCACCCCCGAGACCAAAGCGACCACCGGAGTGACCACCTCGACCCCCTGAGCCCGCGGATGGCCTCGGTTTCCGAGCAGTGCCGCCGTTCGGCCGGCGCATCGCTGGAGTCCGCCTCCGCCGGGCAAAGGAAAGAGGAGGGAGGAAAGACCAACAAACCTGACGGTGGGCCCCCGACCTCACTGCTGACCAGCGTCGGTCCACGGAGGCGTAAGTGGAAACGTATTTCCAGAGTACGTCTTCGACGTGTATCGTTTCCTTTTCTTTTTTCTGTTTTATTTAAAAACAAGAATATTGACTAAACTTTGACTGCCTATAACTTTTTAATTATAACTCCAAATGAATTGATTCTTTTTCCTACCTCTCTCAAATTTAATCTAGTTTATTTTAAGATTTATTTGAAAAAATTTCAAAAAACTTTTTTGTGCTGTTTTGAAATTGTGTGTTAATTCAAATTTATTTAAAATAGGACCTTGGAGAGAGAGAAGCAAGCTTTCAAAAGTTTTGGAGTGCACCCTGCCTTTCCACACCTTGAAGGCAAGCATTCTGAACCCTGGCATAATATTTTGCATGCATTGTTTGACACGATTATGACACCAGCTCAATACGTAGAACTCGTTATTTTATGTGGTGATGTGATCATTTGCATGAATGCTTATTGGAAATTTCCTTGCTGTTGGAAATGGACATGCTTGTGATAGTGATCATCCTCGTATGCCTTTCGTGCCTACCGGAAGGAAAAACGGGAAAAGTCTCTGTCTTGGGTAGACCCGAGCTTGTCCCTAGTTCCTCGTCGAGACGAGTGTGTCCGCATGGCATGAGGGGTATGATGAGTGGTGATTACTGCATTGGATGAAATATATTCGTTATGCTAATCTTGCAGGAATACTTAAACCTCCTGAGTCGACCGTAGTTCGAGTCTTGTTCCAGTTAACCCCATACTTGTTTCGGATTACCACTTGTCCCTACAACAAGTAGGGTACAGTTCAAGAAGTCGTCAACCCTTTCTAGCACACACCGCATGTAGAGGCCATGGTGGTAGATACCGGTTGTAGCTGGTAGGCAGGCCACCTGGTCCGGGGGCATGGGTGTTTCCGGTTGAGACCGAGAGGGGAGGCCACCCCTTAGAGCGCGCGATATAAACTTGATCCCATGCTACGCGAGGTTGTAGCCTCCCCACTTAGAGTTTTGCTTAACAAGTGTCGTGGGTGATTCCGCATACCGGTAAGTTAAGCTGGTGTGTGCAAGTTAGGTGTGTTTTCAACTAAAAGGTCAGAGACGGAATTAGTCCCGATGGACTAAAGGAATCCGTTACCGTGGGTAAAGAGTACACCCTCTGCAGAGATTAAACCTATTCGAATAGCCGTGCCCATGGTTAAGGATTACAGTCTGGGATGGGTCAAGGGTTGGTCTTATTGTCGGTCTTTGGAGGAGGGACTGTTAAACCAAACTTGGATTCCGACTTATGACTTGTGAGGACCATGATTATTATTTTTATGGACTAACCCGTCATATTATTTGAATCATCGAGTATCCCTGGGATGGTTCTACCTCCTGGATATTTACTGTGATTATTTATAAGCCCTTTATTTGGTGTCGCTGAGACGCCCGACTGTGGCATGCTTGTTATTTATTTTACTTATAAGCCCTTTATGGGGTGTCGCTGAGACGCCCGACTGTGGCATGCTGGTTATTTATTTTACTTATAAGCCCTTTATGTGGTGTCGCTCTGACGCCCGACTGAGGCATGCTTGTTATTTACCATCAATTAGAGACGTTGCTTCAAACATCTGAATGGTGTATTTTATTCCTACTCTGTCATTATATATTCATTGTTACATATTAATAACCTGCCTGCATGCATCAAGGAATTTATTTTTATGACTGACGTTGTGATCTTAGAATATATTTTTTGAGCATGATTATCGGTTGTTATATTATACCTGTGTTCATAATGTTTGCGAGTACATTCAAAGTACTCACTGGCTTGTCCCTGGCTATTGTCCTGGCCAGATTTCTTGCGTGGAGAGGAGCGTTGCGATGACAGCACCGGAACCTATGCAATGGTGATAGTAGCCTCGCGAAGATAGGAATTATCCTGGTCAGCTGTTCCTGTGGGAAATGGAGTCCCATAGATGCTGATGATCCACAAACCGCTTCTGCCATCAACCACTAGAAACCATTTGTTGTACTCACGCACTGTAATGGTCTTGTACTACATATTTTGTGTTTTGCTTGGAATTTTCTGTATCAAGTTTGTGCCTCATCAGCTAACAGAAATCTTGGGGCTGGTGAGCACAACGACCATTTTCTGGAATTTAATACCCGAAAAACCGGTCGTGACTTCGAGGCTGCTGACAGCAAAGGGCGTCCCATTTGAAAATATCAAACGCATATCTTGCTAAAATCAATGAGCAAAATTTGACAAGGTTGTCCCATTCCAAAATATCAATTGCCTACGATTGTGGAATGGGCAGGTTTGCCATCGATTCGGACATTGACATGGCAACTCGTGCTAAATAAACCAATGTTCTTTTGTGCGCCCACCAAAATCAACCAAATTCGCGCGTAGCTTGTATGATTTCGCCCTTATATGTTGCAACTCCTTGAACTTATGGGCACCTCCTTTCTTGTGGTGGAAATGAATGATTCGATGTATTCATAAAATTTTTGTGCAGTTCCCGTTGAAATCAAGCTGAGCACCCCTGTTTGCACGAATACAGAAAAGTGATTAGTATAAAGCAAACTGTACTATGAATTGACAGTTTCAACAGGCACATACATGGTCCATGTAGAGCACACTTTTAGAAAATGGAACTCACCAGAAAGAATCCTAGAACAACATTGTACTCGCGCATCACAGCAAAAAAATGGAGATTTGTCACTTTTAGTTTGGTCTTGTGGGGAGTAATGTAACCATCCTTCAACTGCTCCTTCTGATGAGAAGATAGACAGTGCTTCTTCATCCTGGCATAATCGGAACTAGTCACTTCACGTACTCCATATTCTTCTTAAGAGGAAGATGATCCCACAGTAAAGACAAGAGGACTACTAAATGCTAGCATCCATGTTTGCTCGAAAAAAGGAAAGGAAATATTTAAAACAACATGATGAAGCACTTCCCAAGGACAATACCACTTTTTCATGACAATATCTAAACAGTAGCACAACACCAATAGAGATGACAAAGCTCAATCATATGGATGAAATCAGTGGTAGTACCAACCTTTGTCGAGAGGTCGATTGGGTAGAGCATACATATGAAGCACTTCTCGGGAACCATCTGTTGCTATCTACGGGGGTGGCCATGCTTACTATATACTCCTCGATTAGTTTAATGTTTCCAACATCTTCCTGTGCAGTTCCACTAAAATATATGGTATCTTCAAAGAAGATCCCTGTTTGCACAAGTAGAGATAATTACGTATGGCATCAAATCAGTGGCAAAACAATTGCTCGTTCCAGCCAGAGCAATAAATTAAGAGGCAAAACTATATCATTACTTGTGTCATCACAGTTCTAGTACTTCATTACAGCACCGAGAGTTGATTTTTGTTTTTCTTCCGCTTGTTCTTCCCCGCCATCACTTGGTTCAATAACAGACAAGCTTCGCCTTCAATGTAAGATTTGGCATGTCAATTAGGGAGCACAAGTATAGTACTAAACTTAATTTTCTGATGAAAGTGGAAAAATACAGGCCAGCAGTTGTGAAATATCCTTATCTTATCTCAATGGGATATTACGGTGCACATACAGATTGGAAGTCTTGTCTCCATTTGTGCAGTTCACTAAAATCAAGCAACATTATCGTACAAGTAGCACAGCATATGAAAGCACACTGCAGAATCATGTGAAAGAAGGCTAGTAATCGACCTCTCATGATGCGGAATTCAAAAAACTCACAAGAAGAAGATCTGAACCAAATTCGCCTTAACGGATAGGAAGTAAGATCTCCTCTTGTGCAGTTCCACTAAGATCAAGCAATCAAGCAACATTGTCATTGTGACATTTTGGTTGAACTGCACAAAACACTCTTAAAACAAAAGTGTTTTGTGCAAAGGCAACAAAAGGTCACAATGGCAACAAGGTGAAGTAGATAACCCTGTTTACACAGAGGTGCAAAGGAAACAATTAGTGGTCAATAACGGTGGATGACATGTAAGCCAACAAAAGAAGCATCTACCTTATCTAAATGGGAAAGAAAGCAAGACAAGAGCATTTCTCAAACGGTGGCATTGATTAATATTAACATAGAGATTATATTAACAATAAGATTCGTTAAACATGTAATTTGCTTTTAACTGTGGCATTGCATCAATTTTCCAGCGGCATTATTAGAGGGTGTTTGTTTACAAGGACATTTTGTTGTAGGGACTAAAAAAAACTCCGTGTCAGTCACATCTAAACCAAACAGGAGGGACTTTTCGGGACTAAAAGTGGGCATTTGGGACTAAAGAAAGAAGACCCGAGGGAGTCTTTTTGGGACTTTTTCCAACAGTTGCCTCTGCCACGCATTGCACCTTGTTTCTATTAGTTCATTACTAGGGTAACATGGTCTTTTATCATGTCATTTAATAACCTCTAGTCCATGTTTAGTCCCCGGAACCAAGCAAGTAGGGACTAGGGAGTTTTTAACCAAACAGGACGTAGATTAACAACAACTAATGAGTTGCACGGGACAAGGACGACTTTTGCACCATGTGCATCTACCGATGTACTGTGGTCATGCACAGTCTGTTGCAACAAAGAACAAACAACCAAGGAGCATATTTGTGTTGGTCCCAGTTTTGTTATCTTTAGACACCTTTTCCCTATGTGAGCGCAACAAATCTAGTCCTGCTCAAACTCTACAGCCTTGTCCCTTCCTTTCCTTTTTGAACTAGTACTTTCGCCCCTTCCTTTCCTCTTTGAACCACGCCCCAGGTTTATGCGATACAACTTTCCCCACTACTTTCCCCATTCCTTTCCTCTTTGAACCACGCCCTAGATTCATGCTATACAACTTTCCCCTTCATTTCCTCTTTGAACCACGCCCTAGATTCATGCTATACAACTTTCCCCTTCATTTCCTCTTTGAACCACGTCCTAGATTCATGCTATATACAACTTTTCCCACTACTTTCCCCCACTCCTTCCCTCTTTGAACCACGTCCTAGATTCATGGTATACATGCAGCTAGAGAAATGCATGTGGAGTAAGTAAAATATACCTTAAGGTTCTTGGGGCGTGGTTCGGTGGGCGACGGGAAGGCGGCGAAGAAGAAGGGTCGGAGGCCCTCCCGCGCCGCCGCTGGGTGGAAAGTGAACAGCGGCGCCGGTAGTGGATTCCCTCCCTCGCCGAAGGCTATAGCGTTAAGCCTCCTTCCCTTCCCGGCGGACGGATCCTGCCGGCTCTTTGAGCAGCAGTTAGGGGAGAGAGAGGCCAACGAAGTCTTGTATAGATCTGGAGAGGGCGAGAGAGTGTGAACAGAGAAACTACAAGCGCTGAGGATCCAGCTCCAGCGGGAGAGGGCGAGAGAGTGTGAAGAGAGCAACTACAAGCGCTGAGGCTCCAACGTGTATATATATACTGGAGAGAGAGTGTGAAGCGTGCAAACCCTAAAAAACATTTTGACCAGTCAAAGAATCCTCCTGGCAAAAATTATGTTCAAGTGTAGTTATCGAACGCGAGACCTCAAGTTTGATGAGTGAACAGGCTAACCAGGTACACAACCATCCTGTTATGTTCAACGGGAGGAAAATAACCTTTTATACATTCCTGCATTCGTGTAACAGGCATGCCATCTTTTTGTGTGTGTGTGTGTGGGAGTCATTAGGATTTCAATCATAATCGTGTCATGTGGCTTTGGTGGTAAGACTATCCACAGTGGTGCAGAAATAATGCAGCCTTAGTCACCTTACCTCTCTCCATGTAGTACGTTGGGTCCCACCAGTCAGAGGGTGAAACAACCAAATTAATAAGAAAAATTAAAAGCACCAGCGGTGTATCTTACTACCTCACACATCTCGCCATCGCCGGGAACACCGTCCAATTGATCCCTCTGCTCGCTCACGTACTATTTTAAGTGAATCGTTATTATAACATGCACACAAATTTTGGGCACTTGTATTCGACTTAAGTCAAGCAGCCATCAGATCTCGTGATACTTACTACTCCCTCCGTCTAGGTGTAATAAGTCACGTTAGAAGGTGCAACGGGACCAAGGTGCGTCGTGTGCGTGTGTGTGTTTAACAACATGTGTGTGTTAGAGAGTGCGACAGATCGACCTACTCCTATAGAGATATGGTGTGTAGTGCATGATTTTAGCCATGAGTCGGTGCATCCTCTCGCTTCGGGCGTGTCCGGTAGGGACATGTGGACAGCTGCCACGCCTGGCCTCGACCAGCCTGCCCACCCAAAGCCCTCCACCACCCAGCGCTCCGCCTCAAAGCAGTCAGCCGCTCCAAAGAATCGGTGCCGCATTCATGCCCGGGCAGAGCGGACGCGGCCTCTCATTGGCGCAATAGTGATGGTTGCTTCGTCCGTCCAACTTACTGCGGGGTCTATGTGATTTGACGGCTCATTGGTCTTTATTACTAAGGTGGTAGAACTGCTGGATGTCCCACGTTTTCGGTGAAAGGAGGTAGAAGATTACAATTTTCTCCATTCTTACAGCGGAGGAGTGCAAGAGCAGTGAAAACACGCAGGCTCAGTGATTACATGGCCCACCTCACACTATCACCGTGCGACACCTAACTCTTTACATAGTACTCCCGCCGTTCCTAAATAATACTAGATGAGTCCCCGCCGCTGTCATGAACATCGGTATATCTCTCTCACAAGAAAATTATCGATTTCATAGAACTAAAAAAATCTATAACCGCATGACAAATGTGGTAGCCAAACTAAATAAACTCCCATCACCATTTAGATCATCCCACATAAGGAAAAAGATCAGCCAACTCCTCTCATAATGGGATTATATTTTTCTTTTTGACATGTTAATGGGACTTAAAAGTTCACTTACATGCATGCTACCAGTGCATGCTTGCATGCATACATGTTGATGTGATTTAAAACCCACTACCATGCATGTGCCACGGTATTTCTGCATGCTTGCATGTGGCTTAGTGTTGAGCCTCTCAACGTCTAGATAAGACGGCTATTATGACTGATTTACTTCATCTAACGGCTATTTCAATTTTGATGATGTGGCTCAAGGAGAGGATAGAGAATTCCTAGTAGTGGGGGCTAGCTATTACTAGTAGATAAGTCTTTGTAGAGATTTCACTAGGTGAACTACATACGGAAAAAATGAATGAATCTACACTTAAAATGCATCTATATACATTTGCATGTGGTTAATGGTGAAATCTCTACAAAGACTTATATTTAGGAACGGAGGAAGTACTAGTAAGTACTGTAATTTATCAGCGAGATAAATTTGTACAATGCTATGAAGCTTCCAGCTCCTGTTACATGTATCTTGCATCCAAGGTTGCCCGTTGCAACATTTCATCAAATACAAAGGAGACTAACATGCATGCTATTGCATCTCAATGATTGATGATCATAGCAAATATGTACTCCCTCCGTTCCAAAATAAGTGTCCCAACTTTATGCAAACTTTAGTACAAAGTTGTACTACTACTAAAGTTGACACTTATTTTGGAACAGAGGCAGCTAAAGAAAAAATGATCCATGCAGTCCCTAGCCCTTGAACCGTGAACCCTGACCAGGCTTCAATTTGCTGGCAACGTTCGACCTTCCTAATAAATGAAGTTTGCAACCTGTTGACCATCGAATCATTTTGTGCAGTTTCACCAAAATCGAGATGAGCATCCCTGTGGCAAAGAAATTGAAGAAGTGTGATTAGAATACGATTACTAGGACTAGTTGATGAGACATAAACTCATCACAAATACAGTACGTAGAAGCCAGTAGGGGTATCAGGTATGTGCGGGGCAAAGAAGTAGAGAAATATCCACAGGGAGTGATGTGGGCAGCTGGAGCAGTGGTGCAAGCTGGCTATAAAGGGAGTTGTACCTGAGGGACATAGCTCGACCTTGAGGAGGGGGGCGGGAGGCGGCAACTGCCCACATCACGGCAGTGAGCAAGGGACGAAGGCAACCTCACCGGCTTTGTGAGAGAGAACAGCGGGGACCCCTGATCGGGACGTGCCGACAGTGGGTTTTCGCCGTCGGCGATGGACACCGCATCTACACTAAGCATCCACCACTTCCCCAAGCGGCCGTGATCCGCCGGGATGTTAGAGATGTGGCCACTGTCATTTTGTGCGAGAGAGTGTGAAGAGAGCAACCCCAGCAAGCAACCGTGTAGGCTGGCCCGTCCTGACTATGTATATAGTGGAGCGGTTTCCTTTTCTCTCCATATGAACCTATCATATTGCATACGTGCCACTGAAGAAAACAAAATAATTTATAAATGACGCGGCACCTACTACTCATTCTCCTATAACCTTGCGCTTGGCATCGCCAAAATATTAACCTTGCGATTGGCTCTTCGCCTCTTCGGGAAGTCGAGCAATAATGGTAGTGCAGTATATATCGCTCGCTATATGAGATGTAATGAATTGCTGCATCGCCCACCACGTATGCAGGGTCGAGGGGCGAGGGAGAGTGCTACTACATATGGAGCAAAATGAGTGGATGTACACTCTAAAATACGTCTATATACATCAGTGTTTGGAGTATGTACTAGTAGTTCATATTGAAATCTACTAAGGACATATATATTCCAAACAATATGATATAATCTCTATAACCAAGGTAGTAGGGACGAGGAGTAAACAGAGGGAGTAGTAAATTTTCTCCTTGTCCTGCGAGCCACCGCGCCCGTGGGCGGGGGAGACGGCGTACTAAGCAAGCCTCTCCTTGTTCTGCGAGTTGACGGGACACATCAAAAGTACTCCAGTGTATAGAGCCTTGCCTCTAAGGTAGGCCCCACATGGTTTGCCTCTTTTTAATTTAACATAACGTCAAGTCGCAATTTGTTTGTTCACCCGTGGTAGACGATCCTCCCTCCACCAAGTGGACAATCAAGACATCGTGCCAAATTACCATGTGGGCTGCCTTTTTAAATGCAAGCAGGCTCCACTGTGTACCCGCGCGGGTGTGGTTGGGAAAGAGACGGGAGTACGTGCGTCGTGCATGCACCTCTTCTCTTCGTGCATGTCCCCCACCTACGTGGGTGTGTGTGAGAGATACAAACCGCGTTCGTGAGTGTTTTTTGTTTTGTGGTGGGGGGTGGGGGTGGGGTGGGGGTTGATTTCGTGAATTATTTGTGGGAATATGTGTCGATGACATCTCAAACAAAATTTTGCATGCAATGTGTGTGAAATGGAGGCCTATCCATATCATACATAGAGGGTCGGGCAATCCATGAGAAGAGAGGGAGGGTCATAGCTATCGATAGAGTCAAGAGAGGATCAAGTACGGTGGGTGCGAGATCGATGAAGAGAGCCATCGAAATTGCGTGTGTGTGTGCAAGTCAAAGATATAGGGCGACCGGCCTATCGGAACGTTAGAGGGCACATGTCAAGTTTGTGTGTGGAAGGGAGACATGACTAGAGCGCTTGATGTATCGGTGTGTGTGGGGGGAGGGGTGGGGAGGGGTAGGCAGAGGCCTAACTATAGAGGTAGAACTACTCGTATATGTGTTGAGAAGGATAGACCCAGCTATGTCACGAGGGAGATCAATCGACATCCATACATAACTGAAGTACGGGAAATATGATGGGACAGAGAGAGAGAGAGAGGAGAGAGAGAGGGAGTGAGGGGGAGGGAGAGGGGTAGAGTGCTGGATGGGTGATGGAGTTGCTTCTCGGAGATGTTGGGAGAGGCCTACTAGACAAACTGAGGGTGGAACTGCAATGTTATCAATAAGAGTGGGGATGTGTTTCTGTGTGTGCCTGTGCATGATAGATCTGTCGGGACGCATCCATGGATGATGAAGGAGAACCATGAGTTTGGTAAGCAAACCTAACTAGATCGGTAGATCAAATGTTGTTTGTCGGAGGAAGGGAGAGACACAACTAATGAGGTAGATTGATCGATGTGTGGGTAAAAAGGAGTTCTAAGGACCTAGCTGGCTATATGTAGCGAGAGATCGGTCGGTGTACGTCCATTTTTTAGAGGCAAATAAGGCCCATCGAGACGGATAGACAGAGAGAATGGAGCTAGGAGGTGGTGCGAGAGGCCCAACTACTAGCTGGATAGGGGGAGGAGTGTGCGGTTGTGAGATCGATTAAAAGAGGGGTGAGAGTTTACACGTGTGTCTCGACCATATGAGAGACACAAGGCAAGGACACATAAAGGAGGAGATTGAAGCTGTGTGTGTATGTCAGAGGCGGTGCATCACTGGAGAGGTTTATCGATCGGCGTGTGTCGGAAAGGAGTTGTGGAGACTGGGAGAACGACCTAAAGGAAAAAATGAATGTGCCCGGTGGATAGAATGCCGAGGGAGGGGAGGGCGAGGAGGGCGTGTGCATGCACGAGAGAAAGTTAGTGGTAGCTACAAAGGTTAGAGGACTGTGGGTGTAAGAGATTAACAAAGATCATAATTTGATATGAAAGCAGATTCATATATTTGAATAGGAGATCATAGTGTTTTAAACATTGCATGCATGAATATAGCGGTGATACACGTGTTGTGCACATGTTATACCATAATGTGATAATGCATGGCGTTTGCAACTCATGTACTAAATGCCGAACAATCTAAACCATACTATACATCAAACAATCTCACATTTTATTTGAGTTTGAGATAATGTGCGGCGTTTGCAGCTTACAACTAAATATCGAGCAATCTATACAATACTATATATCAAACATTCTCACATTTTATTTGAATTTGTGGTAATGTGTGGTGTTTGCAACTCACATCTAAATACTTCTAGGCGTAGGGGGCGGGGCACCATACATAATGTGATAAACACATTATACATATGAGACATGGTTTAGATTATGAAGATCTAGCTAGAGCTAGAAATGTAATGTGATTTGAAATCAAAATAAAGTGGATTCAAAATCTAGTTCGAGTTCATATAGTACACATAGTTCATATGTAACTCGACATCGATCATGTGGTGTGTTGTGAAGATAATACACAAATGATGGTTTAACTTGACAATAATGATGATTGTAGATCTTATTAAACAGAGAAACGAATTCAAATGCTTTGACTTCACAACAATCATTACTGTAGATCTTATTCAAATTTAGTTCAAATTGAAGCGGTAGTATATACGTTTGGAATGCACTAAAACATCCATTTGAGTAGTAGGTTGCATGCATTATACATGTAGCGAAATATTTTAATTGAACATAATATGAATTCAAAGTTTTGAATGACATTTATAGTGCGCATTGATTTGGTACAGTACACGTTAGGCTTGTCCGGAAATTTCAACCCGCGCCTTGTTAGCCTGAAATATTTAAGATATATCTTTGTCTCACTGGTTCGACAACTCCTTCCATCTCAACCCGCGCCTTGCTATTCCAAAATTACAACGCGCGCCAAAACTCCGACCTCCTGTGAAATCCCGACACGCGATATGCCCATGGTACCCCTGAACCGAAAGAACCACCTCAAATCGGTGGGGGGTACTTTCGTAACTTACCCCACATTTCGGACAAGTGTGTCTCTAGGCCATGGTTCCCCACTGCCATCCCATCCGCCCACCCATTTGTACACCGAGGCCGCGAAAACCCGCGATGAAACCCCACACCCTGCTCCGTCTGCCACCCAGCCGGAGCTTCTTCCCCGACGAAGTCGTCCACAGCAACACCTCGACGTCCCTCATCCACCGTGCCGGATGAGGATCCGTCGTCGATCTCATCGTCCCGCCGGTTCAGCCACCCCGTCCTCCACCTCCAGAGAGCTGCCCCGACGTTCCCCTCGTCTTTCGCGCCACCTCCATTCCCACACCCCCGTCTTCACCTGCACCACCGGAAGAGCATCATCATCACCATTTCCTCGGATGAAGCTGCGACCTAATCGGCGCCACCAAAGAGGTTGTACACTAATTGCCGCATTTTCTTCTTGATTCGATCTCACAGTGCTGCCGGCGCTCGGTCCCGAGCCGACACGGCGCGGCTCCGTCCACGTCGGCGTCGCCGGCCACTTCCTCCACGGCGTCGCTCCCTCGGCAGCGACGTCCACATCAGTAGGAGCCGCTGCTGCTTTAGCTCTCGCTCGCGCTGCTTCTCTGCTCTTGCTCTCGGTCCCCTGCCTGGTCTGCTCTTGCTATTGCTCTTGCTCGCGTTGCTGCTCTCGCTCTTGCTCTTGCTTGCGATGTTGCTCCGATTTGGCTACACTTGATCGACTGAATCGACTTTTGGGTCACCGATTTCAAGGGTGGGCTCACGGGGTGAAGGAAGAACCAGCTGCAGCGGGAGGGGGCTCAGGAGAGGTACCCCACTATCTATCTTAGGGTTCAGGATGGGGGCGGTGGTCGCCTGCGGTGGCGGGACGTTGGCGGGACGGTGGCGTGGGGATCGCCGAAGAAAAATCTCGGCACGGGGGGGGGAGGGGGGGCTAGAGGGATGGCCGGGGCGGCGGCGGACCGGTGGTGGGGAGTGTTTTCGGGGCGGGCGGGGCGGCACACCGCCGGCCGTGGGCGGCAGGGGGCTGCTGTTTGGCCGGTGGTGGCTGGCGGCTCAGGGGGGGTGGAGGTTGAAGATGAACCGCAAGCCCTTGATTTCGTATCCAACGGCTGCAAAATCGACTGACCAGAGATGAAAAAGCCAGTTGACCGACGTGTAGCCTCACCTTGCTAGTGCGTTCAGTTTCGACAAAGAAAATTCAGCCGACAAAGAAAATTCAGTTTGGACGCTTAGGTTCGGTTTAGCTTAAGTTCAGTTTTGACAGTTAAGTTCAGAGATGAGCGGCTGATGTATTTTACATCTAGCACCTTGTGGTTATGTATTTTGCATCATGTATTGGAGATGCTATTAGAATTCCACTCAAGTTAACGTTGTTCGTTGTCTCTCTTGTCCTGCTTCAGCCTCGGCGTCGTACAACTCACCGGAGCTGCTCCAACGACGAAACCCTCCATCACAGCGGAGCAGTACCTCGGGCTCCAACTCCAGACGCCTAAGATCTTCTTCCCCTCCTCCGACAGCAAAGTCAGTCGGAGCATCCTCACCAACCAACCCAATCACGCTGAGATCGATATGGCTTCGCCAAGGAGGTTGTACACTTGTTGCATCTCTTTTTTACTCTACATGTTATATATATTGTCCACTGAGCACACGGATTTGTTCCTTTAGTGTCTCCTTGAAAGAAAAAAATGTAGGAATTTTAATTTTCACTTGTCCTCCTTTTCAAATTCCTATTCATGAAGCACAAGACTAAGAGATAGTAGCATAATAGCATTATAACCGTACATTTTCTTGTGGTTTGACTTAATCTCACCATGCTTCTTTGCATCATGTGATCTTCCAATTGTTGTGAATCAAACACCCAGATTGGCGTAAATCCTCCTGCTTTTAAATTCTCTGTTTTGCACATGCATTCCTATCCTATTCCTGTCTATTTCCTATCCCTGAATTGTTGGAATCCTCCAATTCAAACGAGCCCTTACAGAATTACTTCTCTTACAGATAGTTGTTAAAGAAAACCTTGCGTAGTTTGTCCCGGTCCTGCTGCGCCGTCGTCCACCCCAGCTCAGCTGCTCCAACGACAGAAGGGTCCTGCAGAGCAGGATCCGCCTCAGACTGTCTTTTCGCCGCCTCGGATCTTCTTCCCGCGGTGGCAGCCATAAAAACTGCATTACCATCATCAACCGGCAGATGACCTCGAGGACTACACGGGTCCGCAAGAGAGGTCGCACTCTTTCGTGGTTCCGCTACTTTATGCATCGCTTAATATTACATGCTGCTTTATCGTCTGTTCACCGATTAGACTCGAGTCATCTCCAAACTAATGGTCAAACTTGAGTTTTTAAATGGTTGTGGGGTACATATCAGGCCGCTATCAATAGTATCTATCTACTATCCGTTAATCTCCGGTGTCTACTATGAGTTTCATGTTGGGTGGGAAACAAACAAGAATAAGCCATTATCTGTATTTATTATCCAAGCCATTATCTACCGCTATTATTGGTTTTGGGTCTATCCACAGGTTGCTACCATCACTCTGGATTTCTGCATGCACTCCTTACATAATCTCACTATGTTTTATTCCTATGCATGATAGTTATTGTAAACAATGGAACTGAACATGTAGAGCAAAAGAGACGAGCCTTGCATGGAAATATAATTTCATGCAGACGTCGCTCCATGGTAGGCGCAAAGGCAGCCCCCCTCCACGCATTTCGGATTGTAATCGAGAGGAAGATATCTGTTCTGAGGGGGATTCAGAAGGAGAAGATAACTCCTTTTTACCCCCTGAGGCCTTCGCTCTAACTTGGCATGCTGATGTCGGTTATATCATGCATATGGTGTCTTGCATTGCTTACTTTATACATCAAATATGTCATCCACTTAGTTTAGACATCCTTTGTGCGAATGCCATCTGTTTAGTTTATTAATCGTTTATGTGAATTATGCAACGCCACCTTGTTTAGCCAGGCATCATATATGTGAATTTTGCAATGCCATCCTACTTAGCCAGTCATCTTATATGTAAATTATATCAGGCCATCTTTTTTTTCATTACATATTACATTCGCCAACAATGTTAGTGCATTCAACTGCTCTTCGTGTGCATCAGCCATTTGACACGGTGATGGCAAATTCTGGAGTGAAAACAAGGTCTTCTCGAAAGCACTATGCTATCTCGACGAAGCGCATATCTCGCTGGTTACGGATAGCTCCTCGAGGAGGATTTAGAGATAGATGACCAGTCCTATTCCCCGAGGTGTATGCTCTAACTTGGCAAGGTTATGTTGCTCATATCGTATGCGTATGGTGTCTCACATTGCTATGCCATTTGATTAGTTTAGACATGCTTTGTGTGAATGCCACTGCTCAAGTGTCTAATTACCATATATGTGAATTATGCATTGCCATCTTGTTGCAAGACATTATATATGTGAATTATACAATGCTATCTTGTTGCAAAGGCATTATATATGTGAATTATGCAATGCCATGCTGTTTAGCCAATCATCATGTATGTGAATTATATCATGCTATCATTTTTTGTATTACGTGTTCCATTTGTCGACAACGCTTGTATATTCAACTACTCTTCCTGTGCATCAGCCATTTGAAGCGGTGATGGAAGTATCTGGAGTGAAAACAAGGTATTCAGAGCAGACAATGCTACCTGCTGAAGCAGACATCTTGCTGGCTACAGAGAGCTCCTTAGAGGAGGATTCAGAGACTGATGACTCAAACTTGGCAGGGTTATATTACCCATGTCATGCATGTTGTCTTGCATTGCTTAGTTTTTACATCATATATAGATTGCCATCTGCTTACTTGCTTACTATATAAATCATATATTTGAATTATATCATGCCATCATGTTTACATAGTACATACACATCATCTATCTCGAATTATGGCATGGCAACCCATTTAATAAATACATCATATAGTTATATCATCTCATCCTGCTTAGTGTTTACAACATCATATTTAGAATTATGGCATTCTATCCATGAATGTATGTGAATTATGGCATGCCAACCTATTTAATAAACACATTATATAGTTATGTCATGTCATCCTGTTTACATAGTCTCATATTTTGAACTATGTCTTTCCATCTTTTTTAGTTAGCCATCATAATGTGAAATTGAGTCATGCTATCTTGTTTAGTTAGCCATCATATATGTGAGATTGTGTCATGCTATCCTGTTTGGTTAGACAACATAAATATGAATTATTTCATGCCCTCTTTTATTCCCCACTATCCATTGCACCTGTCTATCATACAATGTCTATACTTTCAATTACTTTTCTTGTTTATCAGCCATTTGAATTGGAGAGCGTGATGGCGTTATCTAAGGGAGTAACAACACGGTCTTCGTAAAGATTGTGCTACCAGTTAATGCAGATAGAACCACGGTTGTACTTGCCCAAGGACCAGATCCACCACACATAACCCAGACTCTCGCAGATTGTACCCCTACCCAGTTGGACAGAGAACCAACTACACCCCTTTTAACCCCAACCCCGGCAGATAGTAGCCCAGTTCCAGTTGACACAGCACCGTCTCCACCATAGAACACCCAAACATGAGCGGTTAGTAAGGGAACTGCAGTGCCCAAAGCACGAGGACCACCACTCCGAATCCCAACTCAACGCTTAAAGGAGAAGAAGATTTGTTCTCGTGTCGTTCTGTAGCTATGGTTCATACTCCTTTGCTCTTGCATTATCAGATTTACTCATACCAACTATTTTCAAATTTGAAGGATGGAATTGAAACTCCAACGGTGCAACAGTATGTTTTAAACCTGTTTCTTTAACTGGTTTGTCGTTGTAACTCGCTTCGATGTTGATTTCAGTTTCAATTGAATAAAAAGTTATGTTCTCGTGTCATGCACATTACAAGTGTTGTTATTGCTCTATAGTTACCCACACTTATATTCTGTCTATTCTGCTTTGTCTTGAACAAATATTATTTGAACTGTGTCATTATCTTGATTTGGCAACAAAAACTAAAATGATATAGACCATAAAGTGACCATGGCACATAGATATATGTTTGTTTAATGCTGTTATCCTGTCCACTTTACTGCTGAACTCATTTACCAAAATGAGTTTCATATACAACATGGTAAACATGTGATGTGTCTTCTTGTTTCTCTTTTAGAATGCGGACAAAATATTGGAGAACAGTACCGCGTTATCCAATGGTAAAGGAAGTAATGCAGATAAGGTTCAAGATAGTGAGACATCCCTGTTGGTCTCCAAGAAAGCTGATAAAACTATCTTGACGACAGTGAGGGAACCCAAAAATCCTGTCTTGATGTAGTGTTCGAAGTTATCGCCACTCTGCCGCACAAGCTCCTCGAACTCGCTGCCTGAATCAGTTCGTCTTCTTGAGTCTCAACTTCAAGTTGAAAGACATCGATCGATGTCTTTGCAATGGGAAGTCAAGGACCGAGGAAGTCCCTGCAGAATTCAGATGCATATTTTCCGGTGCAACAAAGAAGTTACTGGAGGATTTAAGCGCCAAACAAGAGAAAGTTAATAAGCTTGCTAAGCATCTTTCCAAAGATTATGGGTACCAGGATATTGTTTCTTGAGATCTTCTCAAGTGGTTTCAGTTCGATTTGTTTTGTCAGCCGCTGCTTATTTGCGCTGGTCGCCAACTTTGACATCCAAAGGTATATGATATGCTCCTTTGTTCCCTATATTTGCACCGGTGGCGAACTTTGATGCCCAAAGTGGATGTAATGTGTAACAGCCGTGATAGCCTAGAATAAGTTGCTTGCTTATTTATTTCCTTGTTGTCTTGTTTATTTGTCTGCTTGTAGTCAGTGCAGTTCTTTTTAAAACTAGGCCACAATAACCATGGGCTAATATTTAATGTAGTGACACTAGGCCTCCTACGGGTCAGAGAAGCGATGGGCCTTCTACGGGTCAGAGAAAGCGAGGGCCTTCTACGGGTCAGAAACAATTTGCCTTCTACGGGTCAGAAACAATGGGCCTTCTACGGGTCAGAGAAACAATGGGCCTTCTACGGGCCGTAGAAACAATGGGCCTTCTACGGGCCGATCATCAATGGGCCTTATACGGGCAGATGACCATAACGGGCCATCGTTAATAGGCCATATTTGATGACGCTTATGAAAACGCCCAACGACAACGGACCACAAACGGGCCGATGTAACCACGCGTGAATTTGGCCCACAAGCGTAAAAATGACAAGAACGAGCCGTAAGTAAACGAATCCGGAAATGAGCCCAAGAATAAATGGGTTACGAGAAGGCCGAAGATAACATTTACGGAAATGGCCCAATCAATAACGGGCCCTTAATGGGTATAAAGTGATATCGTTCATTATGGGCCGCCACCACGGCCGTTAGTGGGTGTAAAGTGATACACTATTCATCGCGGGCGTTTCACCATGGGCCGTTAATAGGCCAAGAGTTACATAGGGCCTCATATGGGCCGAAGACGCCATGGGCCATACATGGGCCGGCGAAAACAGTGGAATCATATTGATGGCCCATGACGCTACCGGGCCTAATTCGGATAGGGCGTAACAGGCCTTGGGTTAGCGGGTCAAATGGGCTATATGCGAACAGGCCGTTAACAGGCTTTCCATGGGCCGGCTCGCCACCTTTTGACCAAGTCAAACGGGCCGGCCTTTTCACAGGAATGGGCCTCTGTTTGGCCGTGCCACGTGTCGACGTATCATAGGCGCCTTCTATCCAATGAGTGGATGACGTCTGCCCAACGGTGAGCCGACACGTGTTTCCTCCAGCCAATGATGATTTTACACGCGAAAAATCCCCATTGGTCGGGGCTGTTAATGGTTTATCGGATCCAAAACCCGACCCGATAGCTTAACGGTGTTCCGTTACGGTGGATGCCACGTGTCGGTCACCCTTGACGAAAGCAGTTCTGTGACGCGCGATTTATCGTCATGGAAGTGGACACTTCCGTGATGATAATTTTGGTAATGTCATGGAACACTTCTACGACAAAGACAGCATGACTATGTTGATTCTGTCATAAATTTGTCATGGATGTACATGCATGACAAAAAACGCGACCTACTGTGACAAACACGTATCATCACGGAAGTGTATTTTTTTTGTAGTGATGGCAGCGGCGATGAAGTTGGTGCGGTGGTGGTATATGGCAGCAGCGATGATGATGATGAGGTGGTGATATATGGCAGCGACGACGTGACAACCTATGAACAGAACTCGAAACTCTAAAGGACTAGACGCTAAGACCAACAACTTGACACGATGATGCAACCGCAAATTCAACAAAGCAAATACAGAAAAGATTATGCAAAGGCTCAGATTGGTTCGGATAGGATGAACTAACCCTAATTTTTTTTGTCTTTTTCGTGGACTATAGGTATGAAGAACAGACTCGATCTAAACTACGAAAAACTATAAAATCTCACCGAGCAACCTGGAAATCTGATACCACTTGATAGAGGCAAGGTGTCCCGTCTTTCGATCAAATGATGGATATCGCTTTGGTGGAAGTCGACTTTGACGATCCGACTACGAACGCAGCGAGGACGCCGCTACTTTAGCAATCGCTAAACCAACTCCGAGAAGTTATTGACCATGCCGGAGCATGATCAACCTGACCACGAGGGTCTGTTTCCTGCGAGCAAACAAAGAACAAGCAAGAAACTGAGATTGCAATCTGGATATTGCGAATATAAGATGAAAGCTTTATTGATCAAGGTGGGGTTCTGTCACGCCTTTGTGTGGTCGTTGAACACAAACGAAGTACGCGAAGTTGCAGCTATGGCGAACTTTTAATCTAAACGAAACCCAAAGTCTAAACGACGCCCTAAGGGCTGTATATATGGAGGAAGAGGGGGGGGGATTTCGTGGCCCTTGGGGAAGGGGTCTGAAACCAACCCTATCTCTTGTTTCCCCACACATACGGACTCTAAAAACAGCCTATACTCAAGTATTTTGAAATTACATGGGCCTGGCCCAATAATAAGGTGACACAGCACCTAGAATAGCCTATGGACGAAAGTTACGAAGTAACATCTTGTATATTTCGTTCGAGGCTTCATGCACGCATTATGGTGGCTTCAACGTCCTGAAATCATCACTTGTAACTCCATTCTTGTTCCCCTTGGACATGCCATCATCTCCATGCTTGTTCTTGCTCCAATGTTCATCCTTCTCCAAGCTAGGCCCTTCATTTGTAAGCAAAACACATGTATCCAATTTAGGCAACATCATATTCTCATGAACATTAGAATCATTACCAAGAAAAGAAAGTACCTGGTAATTTAATTGGCGTGCGCGAGCTCTAGTAATCGGTTCAGTATGTATAGCAGCATGGGCTGTGGGTGTAACAATGGTATTGATGTCCTCATCACATATGTACCATCGTCGTTGAAGATCATGGTGCGCTTGTTTGTACACTCAAAAGACTTGTGGCCTCGTCCGTCGCATGTGAAGCATTTGAAGGAACTTGTTTTGATGGTCTCATCGGTTGGGGTAGATGATGATGAAGCTTTCAGTTTGAAGTTGCTTGTAGTAGGAGGACGAATTGAGGTTGTCGAAGTTTTCTTGTAACTTGACTTGTTGTCGTTGCTTGTAGATGGCTTGGTTGAGGTAGAAGGTGTTCAAGTCGTTGAAGCTTGAGAGTTGGAGTAACCATAGGACATGGATGAGAACTTGCCATATTTGAAGTCATCTTGCACTTGACGTTCCGCTTTGGTAGCTTGATGAACTAGCTCGATGAGGTTCGAGTATGGTTGGAAGTCGGCGATCCTCTTGATAGGATGATTGAGTCCATTCAAGGAATGTGCCATAGTTTTCTCATCATCTTCCGTGACATTGGCTCATATCATGGCAATCTCCATCTCCTTGTAGTATTCTTCAACGCTCTTGGTTCCTTGCTTGAGTAGTTGGAGTTTCTTGAAGAGGGCGTGGTTGTAGTATGTTGGCACGAAACGCGCTCTCATGACATCCTTCATTTGTGCCCAAGTTGTGATGGGTGGTTCTCCTCTTGCCTCACGACGCTCGATGACTTGTTCCCACGAAATGAGGACGTAGTCTTGAAACTCAAGAGATGCCATCGTGATCGTCTTCTCTTCCTCATAGTTGTGCAAGCGAAAGATCTTGTCGACTTTCAATGCCTATGATATGTACTCTTCTGGGTCATTGCTTCCGTTGAACTTGGGCATGGTGAACTTGAGCTTGTCGTAGCATTGTTCTTCATTGTGTTGGGGTCAAGGATGATGACGTCCTTGTCGCGGAGGATTGTCAACCTCATGTTGCTCTTGGCGTGGAGGATTTCCATAGTCATCATGCTCTTGGTGAACTTGACGACTTGCCGAGCTTGTGGAGGAGCTTGTCGAGCTTGTGGATAAGCTTGAGGAACTTGACGATTCACGCGAGCTTGATGGATTCGTTCTTGAACTTCATCACGAAGTGCTTCTTGGTGCTCACGAGCTTGCTGGTTGCGCGTGGCTACGGCTCGACTTGAATCTCGGAGGGCACGTTGTGCCTCAAGTGCTTGAGCTTCACGTAGTTGTTATTCTTGGCGTTGTGCCTCGACATCTTGTGCATCTTGGTGTAATCGCGCTCGCTCCTATTCTTCGCGTTGGCGTTGACTTTGCCGTTCTTGTGCTTGCGCGAAACTAGCTTGGTTTTGACGGTGTCGATGTTCTTGCACGCGAGCTTGCTCTTGAGAGTCGGTGTCGTGTAGAGGATTGCGGTTGGCGTGACGTTCTTGATGCGCGTCACGACGAAGAGTGTTCGATGTCGGGGTACTTGAGCCGGAGATGGTGTCGTCAGAGTGTCGACTTGAGCGGCTCCGTCTTGAGTAGGACGAAGTGGTAGAACAACAGTTGACCAACAAGGCAAGAATCTCGTCCATTCTTGTGTCATTCTCTTGTTTGTGTTCATCGAGCTTGTTGTCTAAGTAGTCTCGTGTACATTGCTCGGATAATCGCAAGTCGGTGGCGAGATGGTCGATGCGGTCGCTCATTGCTTGTTGCTTTTGATGCAAAGCTCGTTGTGCGACATATAGGTGGCTCTTGGTGATGTAGGAGGACATGTCGTCTTCTTGCTCGATGAAGAGTGGGTTGGTAGAAGGACTTGGCCTATCCATCATTCCAAGAAAATATGTGAGTGGGAGAAAGAGAAAAACTTACCAAATGTAGTTTGACTGATGTTGAAGATGGATCAATGCTCACTCAAATGTGAGCAAGGAAATAACACAATTGGTACCAATTCTTGTCGGTTTCTCACACCTACACAAATAAAAGATTATGGTGTAGCTTGGTTAGGATGGTGGCACAAAATTTGATGCAATTGTTAGTGAGCTTCAATAATGTTGGAAAAGATTCACAAATTTGCAAATGCAACAAGTTGACCAATAGCAAGATAAGTTACACGGGAACACACACGCAAATAGATAGATGGGGTCGTGCAACCAAGGAATGAGCCAAAATGTGGAATCCACGAAAATGCTCTTGTTGCACAACACTAGAGAGACGTTAGCACGATTGCACAATAGGTGGATACGAAACTTGAGCACGACCTACTAAGCAAAAATACAACGACTTCTATCCCAAGTATGCTATATGTTTGGTATTCCGATGATATGATCCAAGATGATCGAGTATGGGATCTTAATGTAGTATGATGCTATGGTTCTTGCTTATAAACTCTTTGCTTATCTTTCCTCTTTTGCTTAAAAGCTTGTTTGGCTCTTTCTCTTTGGAGATCTTTTCTCATACAAAACTTCACGAACCAAGGTAGCAATTGAGTATATGCGATGACAACTTTGTGACACAAGATATGATACCAAGATATGCACCAAGAAGATATGGTATGTATGCTATGGGAAGTATGATCACTAAACCGACAATACTCAAAGGCTAGTCTCGATAGGCAAGTTACGCAAAATGGGCTATGGTGTTATCAATGTAATGACAAGGAGTAGACCAAGATGTCGTCGAGATTACCGACCTTGCTTACGGTTGATGGTGTCAAAATTGTCGAAGTGGTCGATGTCGAGTCCTTGGCGAAGATGAGTGGAGGTGATGTCGATGTCGAACCGTTCCTAGTTAGCCGAAACACCATAGGAAATGATGAACCACAACTCAAATGCTCAAAACCAAATGTGTCAAAATTGTGTCGGAGTGTGTAGCGATTAAGCTATGGTGGTTTGGGAAAGCAATGGTGGTATCGGGATTCGTATGCGGGAGTGGAATGGGTATTGGAGTCTGTATGGAAGTGGAAGTGGAGATGATGTAGGGTGAAACCCTACGGGGCCGATCTTTCACGTTTGGAGAGGATCCCTACGAGGAACACGAAGAACGTGCCGAAGGAAACGAGGGAAAACACGGTGAGAAACAAGAGAAACACTGAACCAACACGAATATGATCACACAAGTGCTAGATCATCGAGGCACAAAGTAACACGAGATCCAAAGTCAATAAGGGACAATACAAAGGTAGCCGTTCTTCTCCGTGAGAAGGTCTTGAATCCACGAGGGATCTTCCCGTAAAGGGGTCTTGAATCCAGGTGGATCTTCTTCGAAGAGGCCGCGGTCTCTCACAAGGAGTAGATCCGATATGGATGAGCGAGTCTGTATCTCACAAATGAGATAAATCAACGATAACCCTATAAAGATGGAGGAGAAGGAGTATATATAGTCTAGGGGGGCGAAGGGGTACACGGGCTTCGGCCCTTTACTGTGCGTAGACAGGGGGGCCGGATGTCCGGGTGACGGGCCGGATGTCTGGGCCTTCCCAAGGGGCCGGATGTCCGGGCTAGAGGGCTCGGCTTCTGTAGGTTCTAGAGCGTGGCGCCGGATGTTCGGGCTTCTGGCCGGATTTCCGGGCTCGGGCCGGATGTCTGGGCTGGGGCCGGACGTCCGGGGCCTGTAGCCGTTGGGCGGCTGGGCTGCTGTTGTGGGGGAAGCTCCAGGGGCCGGATGTCCGGGTCCATGGCCGGATGTCCGGGGCCTGGAAGGTGATCTTGAATCTTTTCGTTGGCTCTCTTCATCCATGGACTTGGCGACTTGGTCGTCTTCGAGTGCATCTCCGCGAGGGTCTTCTAGGTACCTGAGCATGCATAGCATTTTCGTTATAGGTAGTAGCCATGACTCGAGTGGATCATGTGTAATATCACTAAGGAAGGAAGTCACCTCGGTCTCGAGAGCTCTAGCTCGTGCTCGTGTCATGGGTTCTCTTGGCGCTTGATGAGGTGATGGTAGGTCCATGGGAATGACCATAGGATGCTCCGCATCATCTCCCCTCCCTTGGGAAAGATCCGACCTCTGATCAAAATCCTCATCACCATGGTACGGGGAGAGATCTTTGATGTTGAATATGTCGCACACGAACTACTTGTCGCGTGGGATGGCGATCTTGTATGCTTTGTTGTTGTAGCGTGCAAGTACCTTGAAGGGTTCATCGGCTCGTGGTAGAAGTTTGGACTTGCGTTCGTTCGGGAATCGGTCCTTGCAAAGGTATAGCCACACAAGATCTCCAACATTGAATATCATGGGTTGCTTGTTGATGTTGAGCTTGGTCGCGAGTCGTTGTACTTGGCGCTCGATGGTGTGCCTTGTATCTTCATGCATCTTCTTGAGGTAGTTGACTCGGGCGCTCACGTCCATGTTTGTGCGCTCTTGTAGTGGTAGAGGAAGAATGTCCAATGGGGACAACGGGTTGAAGCCGTAGACGACCTCGAAGGGGGACTTGCCGGTAGTCGAATGTCTTGCACGATTGTAGGCGTACTCGGTGATAGGTTGGCACTCCTCCCACTCCTTGATGTTCTTCTTTATCAACACGCGCAGTAGAGTGGAGAGCGTGCGGTTCGTCACCTTCGTTTGGCCGTCGGTTTGTGGATGGTACGCCGAAGAGAACAAAAGCTTGATTCCGAGCTTGGCGCACAAGGTCTTCCAAAAGTAACTCAAGAACTTGACATCGCGGTCCGAGACAATCGTCTTTGGCACTCCATGAAGTCACAATATTTCCCTACAAAAGAGATTGTCAACATGTGAAGCATCGTCTATCTTGTTGCAAGGAATGAAATGTGCCATTTTAGAGAACCGGTCCAAAACAACAAACACGGAATCCTTTCCATTTCTAGTCCTAGGCAAACCAAGCACAAAATCCATGCTAATATCTTCCCATGGTTGATATGGAATTGGAAGTGGCAAGTAAAAGCCATGAGATTGAGCTTTATACTTAGCTTTGCGACATGTAGAGCATCGGTTGGTGAAGCGGTTGACGTCGCGAAACATCTTTGGCCAAAAATAGTTCTTGGAGAGCGTACAAGTGTCTTGTCGCGTCCAAAATGTCCCATTAGTCCTCCTCCATGAGATTCTTGCAAAAGCAACAAACGAAGAGAAGACTCGGGGATGCAAAGCTTGTTAGCTCTCATAAGATAACCATCCTTGATGTAATATCGTTCCCAAGATGTATGCATCAAACATTTAGCATAAGGAATAGCAAAAGATGGGTCATTAGCATACAAGTCTTTTATGTGCTCAAAGCCAATAACATTCAACTCAAGTTTAGTGACAAGCGTGCATATGCATGAAAGTGCATCCGCGACTACATTTTCCTTGGCCTTAATGTACTTGATCACATAGGGGAAAGATTCAATAAATTCACTCCATTTGGCATGGCGCTTGTTCAACTTAGTTTGACCTTTTAAGTACTTAAGCGTTTGAAGATCGGTATGGATGACAAACTCATGAGGACGGAGGTAATGTTCCCAAACATATAGCACAGACACTAAGGCATACAATTCTTTGTCATATATGGGATAGTTCAGTTGAGCACCCGAGAGTTTTTCACTAAAATATGCAATGGCTCGTTTCTCTTGCATCAAAACTCCGCCAATTCTGGTACCACTAGCATCACAATGAACCTCAAAAGTTTTGTCAAAGTTGGGCAAAGCAAGAATCGGAGCATGAGTAAGCAAAGACTTGAGCTCATCAAAAGCGGTGGATTGCAAAGATCCCCAAATGAAAAAAGCATTCTTCTTACTCAAGGCATGCAAAGGGGCGGCAATAGTGCTAAAATCTTTCACAACGCGACGATAAAAACCCGCAAGGCTAAGAAAGCTACGCACTTGTTGCAAATTGGTTGGTTGGGGCCAAGTTTTAATAGCTTCAATTTTAGATTCATCAACATGGACACCCTTGGAAGAGACAACAAGACCCAAGAAAACCAACTTGTCAACTCCAAATGTGCACTTTTTCATGTTGGCATAAAGACGTTCCTTGCGAAGCGTTTGCAAAACAGCCCTAACATGCTTTAGATGCTCTTTCATGGATTTGCTAAAAACAAGAATGTCATCAAAGTAAACGACAACAAAGACTCCAATATAAGGTCGAAGCACAAAATGCATAAGACGCATGAAGGTAACGGGAGCTTCCGATAAACCCATAGGCATAACCAACCACTCGCACAAACCAAATTTGGTTTTGAAAGCGGTCTTCCATTCATCACCGTCTTGTATGCGGATTTGATAATAGCCACTTTTAAGATCAATTTTTGAGAAAATGGTGGCACCGCTAAGTTCATCAAGCATATCATCTAAGCGATGAATGGGATGCCTATAATGCACGGTAATGGCATTGATGGGTCTACAATCGGAACACATGCGATAACTTCCATATTGCTTAGAAACAAGTATAACGGGAACGGCACAAGGGCTTAAGCTTTCACGTGCATGGCCGTTGTCGATTAGTTGTTGTACTTGCCGTTGGATCTCTTTAGTTTCTTCGGGGTTGACGCGGTATGGAGCTTTGTTTGGTAGAGGTGCTCCGGGGATGAGGTCGATTCGATGCTCAATGCCTCGTAGAGGGGGTAGACCCGGAGGTAGCTCATCGGGGAAAACATCTTGGAATTCCTGCAAACGAGATTGAAACACTAAAGGTAGATCGTGAGAGGTGTTAGTTTTTGGTTCTCCATCCTTGCACACTAAGATAAAGTGCATAACACTCGATGGGTTCTCACACACTTCTCTCATCTCACTTTTGGTGGCAAAAAGGACTAGATTTTTCTCTCTAGGCGAAGAGGCGCTCAAGTTTGGCTTGTGGCTCTCACTCAGTTTTCGGTGGATCACTTTCTCACTCTTCTCTACACGGTGGGTGGCTTGTTTTTCGGCGATCACTTGGCTTGGAGACATAGCTCGTAGCACATACTCTTTCCCTTTCATTTTGAAGCTATAATGGTTTGTGCGCCCGTTGTGGATGATGCCTCGGTCATATTGCCATGGCCGTCCAAGAAGGAGGTGGCAAACGGTCATCGGAAGGACATCACATTCCAAAGTGTCTTCATAGGCTCCGATTTTGAAAGAGACTTGTACCCTATGGTCGACTTGGATTGTGCCAGTGTCGCTTAGCCATTGAACCTTGTAGGGGTGCGGGTGCTTCATCTTGACCAATTGGAGCTTGGAGCATAGTTCTTCACTTGCCAAGTTGTGACAACTACCTCCATCGATGATGATCTTGACGGACTTATGAGGACATCAATACCATTGTTACACGCACAGCCCCTGCTGCTATTCATACTGGACCAATTACTAGAGCTCGCACACGCCAATTAAATTACCAGGTACTTTTGTTTCTTGGTAATGATTCTAATGTTCATGAGAATACAATGCTGCCTAAATTGGAAACTTTTGTTTTGCTTACAAATGAAAGGGCTAGCTTGGAGAAGGATGAACATTGGAGCAAGAACAAGCATGGAGATGATGGTATGCGCAAGGGGAACAAGAATGGAGTTACAAGTGATGATTTCAAGACGTTGAAGCCACCATAATGCGTGCATGAAACCTCGGACGAAATATACAAGATGCTACTTCATAACTTTTGTCCATAGGCTATTCTAGGTGCTGCGTCACCTTATTATTGGGCCAGCCCCATGTAATTTTGAAATACTTGAGTATAGGCTGTTTTTAGAGTCCGTATGTGTGGGGAAACAAGAGATAGGGTTGGTTTCGGACCCCTTCCCCAAGGGCCACGAAATTCCCCTCTCTTCCTCCATATATACAGCCCTTAGGGTGTCGTTCAGACTTTGGGTTTTGTTTAGATTAAAAGTTCGCCATAGCTGCAACTTCGCGTACTTCGTTTGTGTTCAACGACTGCATAAAAGGCGTCACAGAACCCCACCTTGATCAATAAAGCTTTCATCTTATATTCGCAATATCCAAATAGCAATCTCAGTTTCTTGCTTGTTCTTTGTTTGCTCGCAGGAAATAGACCCTCGTGGTCAGGTTGATCGTGCTCCGGCGTTGTCAATAACCTCTCGGAGTTGGTTTATCGATTGCTAAGGCGCGACGTCCTCGCACGTTCGTAGTCGGATCGTCAAACTCGACTTCCACCAAAGCGATATCCATCATCTCATCGAAAGACGGGACACTTTTGCCTCTATCAAGTGGTATCAGATTTCCAGGTTGCTCGGTGAGATTTTACAGTTTTTCGTAGTTTAGATTGAGTCTATTCTTCATACCTATAGTCCACGAAAAAGCCAAAAAATAGGGTTAGTTCATCCTATCTGAACGAATCTGAGCCTTTGCATAATCTTTTATGTTTTTGCTTTGTTGAATTTGCGGTTGCATCGTCGTGTCAAGTTGTTGGTCTTAGCGTCTAGTCCTTTAGAGTTTCGCGTTACATTCACAAAGTTGTCACATCGCCACGCCATATATCACCACCGCCTCATCATCATCGCTGCTGCCATATACCACCACCGCACCAACTTCATCGTCGCTGCCATATACCACCACCACATATTCACCGCCAATCCGAGTCCATATACGCCACCAAATATCAGTCGCCATCACGCCAATCCGAGTCCACCTACAACATATATCCGCCAGCAGTCTGAGTTCCACCAGATTCATCTCCGCCACCAGTCCGAGATTCCACTAGATTCATCTCTGCCACCAGTCCTAGTATGAGTCCAGTAATTGTTGCTTTGTTTTCGATTTCCAGATCACGCGATACTCCGAGTTGTGACACAGTAGGACTCCCCAATTTCTGAGCCATCCGCAGAAGAAAAATAGTTCCAGTTTCAAAAAAAACTAAGTCTGAAAAATCCTGGCTAGTTAGTTTTTAGGACATTTGTAGACTTTTTCGAAAAAAAATTGTTGCGGAGCAAAAAAAAGAGGAAAAAAGTGCAAAAAAAAGTGAAAAAAGAAAAAAAATTCAGAGTGTGCTCCTCCCTTATTTATGTGCAGTGCCGTGATTTTGTTAGTGTTCTAGGCTAGCGTCTCTAGTATGGTCTAGCCTAGGACCAGCATAGTACCGTTGTTGAGCGTTTATTCAACTTTGCATATCTGAATTGATTATTGCTGACCCTTTTAGCTACCATATTATAAGCCTTCCCAGCTCCACATACATCTACGTCGTGCATTTGACTCTCCCTGGTAATCGCTCTATCCAAGCTTTGAGAGTTTTGACTACAACGGTTGCTGGTCACCCCCTGCTGCTTGGTAAGAACTGGTAAGAATTTGAGATTTGCTTAACGGATTTGTGACACCCACCACCGCCACCACTTGTTAGTAGTCTGTAGGATCACATTCTTGTGTGTTTCTATTGCTGCTAACCATGCCAGGATCACAAGCCGACGAGATTGACTAGGAGAATTTAACGAACAAGGAGCTTCATGATAAGTTTCAGCAAATGATGACTAAACAGGTGCAAGATGTGCTGAACAATCTTGAAGAGGTCATGGAGAAGATCACTGGCCTTGAGAAGACGTTTGAAACAAAGCTCGATAACAGATTTAATGAACTGCTTGCGCGTCTTCCACCACCGGCTGCACCTGCCGCACCTCTGGAACAACAACAACGACGATGACGACTACCTCCACATCACGAAACAGCCCTCCGCCGAGCGAGCAGTGTCATTCTTCAGCCTGGCCAAACCGTTGGTGCTGCTGTTGATACTTCTGTGGCTCCTGTAGGTGACGCGGAGGATGATTATGTAGGAGATTATGAGGATGAGGTTGATCAAAATCAGAACTACTTGCAACCACCAGCACCACAACCACCAGGTCGTCCACATGAAAATAATGGCAATGGTAGGGCTCCCCCTCAGGTACGAGATCATGACCATCTCCCTAAACTGAAATTGAATATTCCTCCATTGGAGGGTAGATATGTTCCTGATATATATCTTGGGAGTTAGAAACTGAACAACGATTTACATGTTTACAATATCCAGAGGAGAGACGTTTTCCTGCTGCTGTTTGTGCTTTCACTAGCTTTGCATGTGTTTGGTGGTCTGAACATTGTAGATTATATCCTATTCCAGCTACTTGAGCTGCTTTGAAAACTGCTATGCGTACTCATTGGGTTCCACCATATTATCAACGGGAATTGCTTCAATTATTGCAGCTTTTGAGACAAGGAAAAATTATGTAGAAGAATATTATCAGGAATTACAAACTGGCATGATTAGATGTGGTATTGTTGAGGAGAATGAAGCTATGCTTGCACGTTTTATGGGTGGATTAAATAGAGAGATTCAGACCATTCTAGAGTACAAGGAGTATACTAATATCACTCGTTTATTCCATCTTGCTTGTAAAGCTGAACGTGAAGTGTAGGATCGACAAGAAATGGCGCGCACTAACTTTTCTGCAGGTCGGCCTTCCTCATGGACACCGCGTGCATCTTCTACTTCCACTGCACCAGCACCGCCATCAGGTGCCACCTCTAGCCGTGATACAAGAAAGCGGGCACAACCACCACTATCTGCCAAGAGCGCACCTACGGGGCCTACACAGAGCTCTTCATCTTCCATGGCATCAACAGGGCACACAAGTGATATTATTTGTCGTCGTTGTAAGGGAAGAGGACATTTTGCGAGAGAATGCAAATCTCAGCGTGTGATGATTGCTACTGAGGATGGTGGGTATGAGTCCGCAAGTGACTATGATGAGGAGACTTTGGCTCTTATTACACATGAAGAACATGGTGGAGATGATTCTGATCATGAGACACAATACATGGCTACTGAAGATGCTGACAGATATGAATGTTTAGTTGCTGAACGTGTTTTGATTGTGCAGGTTACACAAGCTGAGAAAAATCAGAGACATAATTTGTTCCATACAAAGGGAGTTGTGAAGGAACGTTCTATTCACGTCATCATAGATGGAGGGAGCTGCAACAACTTGGCTAGCATGGAGATGGTGGAGAAGCTATCTCTCACCACAAGACCACATCCACATCCTTACGACATCCAATGGTTCAACAACAGCGGCAAGGTTAAGGTAACACGTACTGTTCGTGTGCATATTAGTATCTCTACATATGTTGATTATGTTGATTGTGATGTGGTACCTATGCAAGCATGTTCCTTATTACTTGGTAGACCATGGAAATTTGATAAAAATTCTGTACACCATGGTAGAAACAATCAGTATACTCTTATTCATAAGGACAAAAATATTACTTTGCTTCCTATGACTCCTGATTCCATTTTGAAAGATGATATTAATAGAGCTACTAAAGCAAAACAGGAGCAAAATAAGAGTGAAAATCAGATTGTGGCAAAAGAATTTGAGCAACAAATGAAGGCTAATAATAAACCATCTAGTGTTGCTTCTGAAATTAAATTGAAAAGTGCATGTTTACTTGCCACCAAATCTGATATTGATGATCTAGATTTTAGCAAATCTGTTTGCTATGCTTTTGTGTGCAAAGAGGCATTATTTTCATTCGAGGACGTGCCTTCCTCTTTGCCTCCTGCTGTCTCCTGCTGTCACTAATATTTTGAAGGAGTTCGCTGACGTTTTTCCACAAGACGTGCCACCGGGATTACCTCCCATTCGAGGGATTGAGCATCAGATTGACTTAATTCCTGGTGCATCATTACCCAACCGTACACCATACCATACCAATCCAGAGGAGACGAAGGAGATTATGTGTCAAGTACAGGAGCTGCTCGACAAAGGTTATATACGCGAATCCCTTAGTCCTTGTGTTGTTCCTATCATTTTAGTGCCAAAAAAGGATGGTACTTCGCGTATGTGCGTAGATTGTAGAGGCATTAATAATATTACTATTCGTTATCGTCATCCTATTCCTAGGCTACATGATATGCTTGATGAATTGAGTGGCTCTACAATATTCTCGAAAGTTGATTTGCGTAGTGGATACCATCAAATTCGTATGAAATTGGGAGATGAATGGAATACAACATTTGAAACTAAGTTTGGATTATATGAGTGGTTAGTCATGCCTTTTGGGTTAACTAATGCACCTAGTACTTTCATGAGATTAATGAACTAAGTTTTACGTGCTTTCATTGGACGATTTGTGGTAGTTTACTTTGATGACATATTGATTTATAGCAGATCTTTGGAGGAACATTTGGAACATTTGCGTGCTGTTTTTATTACTCTATGTGATGCACGTTTGTTTGGTAACCTTGGGAAGTGCACCTTTTGCATCGACCGAGTGTCTTTTCTTGGCTATGTTGTTACTCCATAGGGAATTGAAGTTGATAGAGCCAAGACTGAAGCTATTGAGAGTTGGCCACAGCCCAAAATGGTCACACAAGTGAGTTGTTTCCTTGGCCTAGCTGGTTTCTATAGGCGTTTTGTGAGAGATTTCAGCACCATTGTTGCACCTCTCAACGAGCTTACAAAGAAGGATGTGCCTTTTGTTTGGGGTACCGCACAGCAAGAAGCCTTCATGATATTGAAAGATAAGTTGACACATGCTCCTTTACTCCAACTTCCTGATTTTAATAAGACTTTTGAGTTTGAATGTGATGCTAGTGGAATTGGATTAGGAGGTGTGTTATTACAAGATGGCAAACATGTTGCATACTTTTCTGAAAAATTGAGTGGGCCTATTCTGAACTATTCTACTTATGATAAAGAATTTTATGCTCTCGTTCGGACCTTAATAACATGGCAACATTATTTATGGCCCAAGGAATTTGTTATACATTCTGATCATGAATCTTTGAAACGCATTAAAAGTCAAGCAAAACTGAACCGTAGACATGCTAAATGGGTTGAATTCATTGAGACTTTCCCTTATGTCATTAAACACAAGAAGGGTAAAGAAAATGTTATTGCTGATGTATTGTCTCGTCGTTATACAATGCTTTCACAACTTGACTTTAAAATATTTGGTTTGGAGACCATGAAAGATCAATATGTGCATGATGCTGAATTTAAAGATGTATTGCAGAATTGTAAGGAAGGGAGAACATGGAACAAGTTCGTTCTTAACGATGGATTTTTGTTTCGTGCTAACAAGCTACGCATTCCAGCTAGCTCCGTTCGTCTTTTGTTGTTGCAGGAGGCGCATGGAGGAGGATTAATGGGGCACTTTGGCGTCAAGAAGACAGAGGATATACTTGCTACACATTTCTTTTGGCCAAAGATGAGACGGGATGTTGAGCGTTTTGTTGCTCGCTGCACTACATGTCAAAAAGCTAAGTCACGTCTCAATCCTCATGGTTTATATATGCCTTAGCCTGTACCTTGTGTTCCTTGGGAGGATATATCTATGGACTTTGTTTTAGGTTACCTTGAACAAACAAGGGGAGGGATAGCATATTTGTTGTCGTTGATAGATTCTCGAAAATGGCACACTTTATACCATGTCATAAAAGCAATGATGTTGTTAATGTTGCTGATTTGATCTTTCATGAAATTATTTGCTTGCATGGTGTACCAAATACTATTGTTTTGGATCGTGATACTAAATTTCTTAGCCACTTTTGGAGATGTTTATGGGCTAAGTTGGGGACTAAACTGCTTTTCAGTACTACTTTTCACCCCCAAACTGATGGACAAACTGAAGTAGTCAATAGAACATTGTCTACTATACTTACGGCTATTTTGAAGAATAATAAGAAAATGTGGGAAGAATGCTTGCCTCATATTGAATTTGGTTATAATCTTTGATTGCATTCTACTACTAAGATATTCCCTTTTGAAATTGTGTATGGTTTCCTACCTCGTGCACCTATGGATTTGTTGCCTCTTCCATCTTCGGAGAAGGTGAATTTTGATGCTAAACAACGTGCTGAATTGATTTTAAAAATGCATGAGGTAACTAAGGAAAACATTGAGCGTATGAATGCTAAATATAAAATTGCCTGAGATAAAGGTAGAAAACATGTTGTGTTTGCACCTGGAGATCTTGTTTGGTTACATCTGTGTAAGGATAGATTTCCTGATTTGTGCAAATCAAAGCTAATGCCACGTGCTGATGGTCCTTTTAAGGTGTTAGAGAAAATAAATGATAATGCATACAAACTTGAGCTGCCTATAGATCTTGGGGTTAGTCCCAGTTTTAACATTGCAGATTTGAAGCCTTATTTGGGTGAGGAAGATGAGCTTCCGTCGAGGACGACTTCATTTCAAGAAGGGGAGGATGATGAGGACATCAATACCATTGTTACACCCACAGCCCCTGCTGCTATTCATAGTGGACCAATTACTAGAGCTCGCGCACGCCAATTAAATTACCAGGTACTTTCATTTCTTGGTAATGATTCTAATGTTCAAGAGAATATGCTGCTGCCTAAACTGGATACATTTGTTTTGCTTACAAATGAAGGGCCTAGCTTGGAGAAGGATGAACATTGGAGCAAGAACAAGCATGGAGATGATGGCATGTGCAAGGGGAACAAGAAGTTACAAGTGATGATTTCAGGACGTTGAAGCCACCATAATGCATGCATGAAGCCTCGAACGAAATATACAAGATGCTACTTCGTAACTTTCGTCCATAGGCTATTCTAGGTGCTGCGTCACCTTATTATTGGGCCATGCCCATGTAATTTCGAAATACTTGAGTATAGGCTGTTTTTAGAGTCCGTATGTGTGGGGAAACAAGAGATAGGGTTGGTTTCAGCACCTTCCCCAAGGGCCACGAAATTCCCCTCCGCCTCCATATATACAGCCCTTAGGGCATCGTTTAGACTTTGTGTTTTGTTTAGATTAAAAGTTCGCCATAGCTGCAGCTTCGCTGCATTTCGCTTGTGTTCAACGACCGCATAAAGGCGTCCACGTAACCCCACCTTGATCAAGAAAGGTTTCATCTTATATTCGCAATATCCAGATTGCAATCTCAGTTTCTTGCTTGTTCTTCATTTGCTCGCAGGAAACAGACCCTCGTGGTCAGGTTGATCGTGCTCCGGCGTGGTCAATAACCTCTTGGAGTTGGTTTAGCAATTTCTAAGGCACGATGTCCTCGCATGTTCGTAGTCGGATCGTCAAAGTCGACTTCCACCAAAGCGATATCCATCATCTCATCGAAAGAAGGGACACCTTTGCCTCTATCATGGACCTTCCATTGATGTCGGCCTTTGTGTGGAAGATGTGGCATCTCTGGTCTTCTGCTTGTTGATGTTGAAGAATCAAGACTTTGGAGACAACGAGAGCGGGGATTGAATCTTCATCACAAAAGACTTGATCATCTTCGTTGTCATAGTTCACTTGTCGGTGCATGGCCACTTGCTCAAGGGATTCCATTTCTCCTTCACTCATTGAGTCATAGGTGCCGTCGTCGTTGAGGATCATGGTGCGCTTGTTTGTGCACTTGAAGGACTTGTGGCCTCGGCCGCCGCATGTGAAGCATTTGAAGGAACTTGTCTTGATGGTCTCATCGGTTGGGGTAGATGATGATGAAACTCGCGGCTTGAAGTTGCTTGTTGTAGGAGGACGACTTGAGGTTATCGAAGTTTCTTGTAACTTGACTTGTCGCCATTGCTTGTAGAAGGCTTGATTGTAGTAGAAGTTGTTGAAGTCGTTGAAGCTTGATTGTTGTAGCTGAATGTCTTGGAAGAGAACTTGGCGTATCTGAAGTCATCTTGCACTTGACGTTATGCTTTGGTAGCTTGTTGCACTAGCTCGATGAGGTTCGAGTATGGTTGGAATTCGGCGATCTTCTTGATAGGATGATTGAGTCCATTCAAGAAACGTGCCATAGTTTTCTCATCATCTTCTTTAACATTGGCTCGTATCATGGAAATCTCCATTTCCTTGTAGTATTCTTCAACGCTCTTGGTTCCTTGCTTGAGTAGTTGGAGTTTCTTGAAGAGGTCGTGGTTGTAGTAGTCTGGCACGAAGTGTGCTCTCATGACATCCTTCATTTGTGCCCAAGTGGTGATGGGTGGTTCACCTCTTGCCTCTCGGCACTCAATGACTTCTTCCCACCATATGAGTACATAGTCTTGGAACCCAAGTGATGCCATAGCAATCTTCTTCTCTTCCTCATAGTTGTGCAAGCGGAAGATTTTGTCAACCTTCAATGCCCATGGTATGTACTCTTCGGGGTCATTGCTTCCGGTGAATTTGGGCATGGTGAACTTTAGCTTGCCATATCGTTGCTCTTTGTTGTGTTGGGGTCGGGGATGAATATGCCCATGTCGGTGATGATTGACAATCTCATGTTTCTCTTGGCAAGGAGGGTTGTCTTCCTCATGTTGCTCTTGTCTTGGGGGATTTCCATTGTCTTCATGCTCTTGGCAGACTTGAGGTGGAGGTTGTCGAGCTTGTGGAGGAGCTTGAGGAGCTTGACGTTGCACTCGCGGTTGGTAGTTCCGCTCTTGGGTTTCTTCACAGAGTGCTTCCTCTAGATTGCGCCGATCTCGGTTGCGATTGGCGATGGCTCGACTTGATTCTTGAAGGGCACGTTGCGCCTCAAGAGCTTGTGCTTCACATTGTTGTTGTTGTTGAAGACGTTGAGCCTCGGCGTCTTGTTCCTCTTGATGTAGATGTGCTCGTTCTTCCTCTTGGCGATTTTGACATTGTCGTTCTTGAGCTTGAGCAAAAGCAACTTGGTGTGGTTGAGGACGAAGTACTTGCTCGTCAACTTGTTCTTGTGAATGCTTGTCGTGTAGAGGATTGCGAGATGCATGACGGTCTTGACACCCGGCAGGACGAAGAGTGTTCAATGTCGGTGTACTTGAGCCGGAGAAGGTGTCGTCGGAGTGGCGACTTGAGTGGCTCCGTCTTGAGTATGAAGAAGGTGAAGGATGGCGGTTCACCAACAAGGCACGGATCTCGTCCATCCTTGCATCATTCTCCTTCTTGTGAGCGTCGAGCTTGTTGTCGAAGTAGTCTCTTGTTTGTTGCTCGCAAGCCGGTGTCAAAGTTGTCGACGCGGTTGCTCATAGCTTGTTGCTCTTCATGCAAAGCTCGTTGTGCACCAAAGAGGTGGGTCTTGGTGACGTAGGATGACATGTCGTCGTCTTGCTCGATGAGGAGTGGGCTGGTAGAAGCACTTGGCCTATCCATCATTCCAAGCAAAATGTGAGTGGGAGAAGGAAAAGAACGTATACCAAATGTACCTTGACCGATGTTGATGATGAATCAAGTTCACTCAAATGCGGAAAATGAAATAGCACTATTGGTACCAATTCTTGTCGGTTCTCACACCTACACAAGTAAAAGCTTACGGTGGAGCTTGGTTAGGATGGTGGCACAAAATTTGATGCAATTGTAAGTGAGCTTCAATAATGTTGGAAAAGATTCACAAATTTGCAAATGCAACAAGTAGACTGAGGGAGTCCTGGACTAGGGGGTGTCCGGATAGCCGGACTATCGTCACGACTGGACTCCAAGACTATGAAGATACAAGATTGAAGACTTCGTCCTGTGTCCGGATGGGACTTTCCTTGGCGTGGAAGGCAAGCTTGGCGATACGGATATGCAGATCTCCTACCATTGTAACCGACACTGTGTAACCCTAACCTATCCGGTGTCTATATAAACCGGAGGGTTTAAGTCCGTAGGACGAACAACAATCATACCATAGGCTAGCTTCTAGGGTTTAGCCTCCTTGATCTCGTGGTAGATCTACTCTTGTACTACCCATATCATCAATATTAATCAAGCAGGAGTGGGTATTACCTCCATCGAGAGGGCCCGAACCTGGGTAAAAACATCGTGTCCCTTGTCTCCTGTTACCATCCGCCTAGACGCACAGTTCGGGACCCCCTACCCGAGATCCGCCGGTTTTGACACCGACATAGACCAATGGCAAGATAAGGTACACGGAAACACAGACACAAATAGATAAGTGGGGTCGTGCAACCAAGGGTGAGCCAAAATGTGGAGTCCATGAAAATTCTCTTGTTGCACAACACTGGAGAGATGCTAGCATGATTGCACAATAGGCGGATACGAACTTGTGCACAACCTACTAGGCAAAAATGCAACGACCTCTATCCCAAGTATGCTATATGTATGGTATTTCGGTGATATGATCCAAGATGATCGAGTATAATAATCTTAATGTTGTTCGTCTTTGCTTAAAAGCTTGTTTGGCTCTTCGTTGTTTGAGCTCTTTTCTCATGCAATGCTTCACGAACCAAGAGAGCAATTCTGCATGCGATGACAACTTTGTGACACAAAAGAGGATGCTAAGATATGCACCACTATGTTATGGTATGTATACTATGGAGTATGATCACTAATCTGCACAAGTCACGTTGCCGGTAATACTCAATGGCTAGTCTCGATGGGTAAGCTACGCAAATGTAAGGCCATGGGGTTATCAAAGCAATTGCAAGGTATGACAAAGATGTCATCGAGGTTACCGTCCTTGGTGATGTTGAGTCCTTTGCGAAGATGAGCGGTGGTGATGACGATGTCGAACCGTACTGATGTTGGGTGGAACCCTATACGGCCGATCTTTCATGAAAGGAGCGGATACCGCGAAGAACACGAAGAACACGGGGAAGAACGGAGAGAAATCACAAGGGGAAACACTCAAGAACAAGTCCAATCACACATCAGGTAGACAATCAAACACACAAGATCCACAAGGTACATGAACAACAAAGGGAAAGATACAAGGTAAGCTTCATCTCCATGAGGAGGTCTTGAATCCACGAGGGGATCTTCCCGTGAGGGTTCTTGAATCCAAGGTGGATCTTCTCCGTAGGCACGGTCTCTCTCGTGGAGTAGATCCGATATGGATGAGCAAAGCTCTATCTCTAATGAGCTACTACTTTGCTAACCCTAGAAAGGAGGTGGAGGTGGTCTATTTATAGTCTTAGCCACGAAGGGGTAAGTGGGAGAGGGATACAAGGCCAAAGGCCCGCGGCTGCGCACATGCAGAGCGGTAGTACCGCTTGTAAGCGGTATTGCCGCTTGGACTGGGCGGTAGTACTGGACCCGGGTCGCTCGAGCACAGGAGTTTGTCGGGTTGAGCGGCAGTAGAGCGGAAGTTCGGCAGTAGTGCCACTTGGGGGCCTCTAGCGGTAGTACCGCTTGGTTTGGGCGGTTGTACCGCTCGTCCTGGGTCTTCTTCCTCCTTCTCTTCCATGCTTGTCTCGCAGATGGTGTAGTCGAACACTTGCGCTCGCACTCCTCCTCGACATCCGTGATGTTCCGACAATACCTATGCATGCACACGGAAGCAGTGTCAAGTAGTATACCATCCTCGAAAGGATCAAGTGAACACGTGTAAAGGAGTTGATTCACCTTTGTGTATGTGAAGTAGATGTCGCACGTGTCACTTGCCAAATGGACTCTTGACATGGTGATGTCCGTTGGATGCTCCGCATCATCCCCTCCCCCTTGGGAAAGATCCGACCTCGGATCGAAAACCAAATCACCATGGGAAAGAGATGGCGTCGCCATGTAGGAGTGGCCGATCACCAAGTTCTCGTCATCTTGAAGCTTGAAATGGGCACTCTCCAATGTTGCGCTGTCTCGTGATTCCTTCAAAAGGAGCAAGGAGAACAAACACTTGGAAAAACAAATGCGGTTAGCGTTAGTAGAAAACCAAGCATTCAAGAGGTGATGCACCAAACAAGTGTTGTCATCAAGCATAGCATATGGTTTGACAAAGGACTGTGACATGGCATGTAAGTATATGAATTGATCACAATCAAGGACATCATGGAAACATGTATGCAAATGGTAGGTAGAGAGGCAAATATGTTTGACAATTGAACGAGCATCTACCTCAAGGTCATAGAAAGTATGCATAAAGCGCTCAACAAACAGTCTATGGTAGGCGTATGAAGCATTCACCACACCAAATAAAATGAAGTGTCTAAACACATGGGTCAAGTGCAAGACAATCCAAGCATAACGTGCATAGGGTGTTGTGAAGATAGTATGGCACTCAACACAGTAGAAAAGAGCAATTGTTCATCATGTGTGAGGCAATTAAGGCAAGCATGTAGCAATCAACGGGACATGGAATATGTGAAGAATTGACATTGTTGCAACGAAACATGTGAGAGGAGCAAGCAATCCAAGAATTGGATGCAACACACAAGGCATATATATCATGATGCATGGAACGGTGAAAATGACAAGTCGAAGAAAGATCTCTAACATGTGTGCAATCAAGTGGTCCAAGATGACCAATAAGTCTCATGGTACAAGCAACACAAGTAGTATGATCCACAATATCCATGCTCATGATTTGGAGGATCTCAAAAGAGAAGGGTATCACCTTGAAAGCATGTCCTTGTGCGTCCTTCACAATGCCGAAGCACAAGCAAGTGCGATGTAGAATCATCATGGTAGATGGTGGTTCGCTCTCAAGAGCTCGAATGGTCAAATCACGTGACGTGGAAGTCGACACAAAGTCCAAGTATCCTACACATGCACACAACAAAAGAAAGAACGTATGCGCATGGTAGATAAACACATCATTCATGATGATTGGTCTCTTCTTTTGCACACAACCATTAGAAGCACAAGTGCATGAATAATATGATTCAACAATGGCAATATTCATGTCACTAAGTATATGGTGCAAAGCGGTAAGACAAGCATGCTTCACAAGAAATATGTCAAAATCTCCACATATATGTGAGAATGCTATGGGGGCAAACTCATTATCAAGACTAAAGGCATAGTTGCACTCAATATATGGCAAATCATCTAGCATGAGAGAGGCAACATATGGAGATATATGACAAGAAGCAATAACAAGCATGTGCAAAACATGTAGATGGTTGTCATCAACCGCATGAAAGTAGCAAGTATGGATCATCGGAGATGCAGCATAAGCAAGCATAGTAATCAAGTCGTGCGAGCTAGTAGTGCGAAGATGCAACATACTAGAAAAAATCATGGCAATCATGTCATGTGAGCAAATAAGTGGCATAGGCAATGCATATGACATGTCGCAAGCACAAACACAAAGCAAGATCATAGTATCATCATTGGCATGGGGCACAAAGCAAACATGGCAATAACAAGTGATATCTCCACCAAGCTTGCAAATACACATACAAGTACTAGAATCAATCATTATGTGTAATGCAAAGCATGGGTCACAAATGCATGTCAAAGGCATAGGACTAAGCATATCATGCAAAGTGAACATGGCAAGATGGGCATATGATATGTAACGGACAATAACCCATAACCATGTGAGGGTCATGTAGAATGAATGCGCGAAGTCTTTGCGCGAAGAGATCGGTGTGAAGGACAATCCATGGGATCCCAAATCATCGTTGCTCTCTAGAGCTCGTTTTGTCAACTTGTGGGATTGTGAGGTTGACAAGTATTCATAGGTACCTACACAAAAGAGACGCAAACCATAGAAATTGTGCGCGTGGTAAATGTACACATCATCCATCATGATGTGTATGTGCACATGAGAGTTAGCACAAGATAAGCATCACTCAAAGAAATTTGATGCATGGTATAAGAACATGTCATCCATCATGAAAGAATAGTTATTGTGTATGACACGATGGGAACACAAATTGAGAATGCAAGTATATGGCACATCAATAGCGTGTTTATTCATGGGGAGCATATGGTGCACACAATTATTGGGATCATGCAATGGATGAGATGGATCAAATTCTCCTAACATGTATGAGGCAACTATGGGGGTCTCCTCATGAGCAATATTGGAAACATCATATGGAGAAAATGGAGAACATCCAAAACAATGCATATCCGAAGTATGTGGTCATGGGATAAATGATGCAAAGGGAGCATATCAATAACATCACAAGAAAAACAAATGCCAATAACCATGGTCTTGTTATCTATTCCATAAGTGCAAATTGGGTTTATTTTAATGGCATATGCATAGTCAATATGAAGATAGTGCAAATAAGACATATGGTTGATCTCATGCATAGCATATGACAAGTCAAGCGGATTATCAAACATGATGTGACCATGGGAATTGTCACAAGAAATCCTATGTAACATGGCATCACAACTAATAGACTCCACATGAGAATCGTCATACTCATCATAAATGGGCAAATCATCGCATAGGGAAATCATACTAGCATGAAGCGTGGTACTAGGTGGATCAACATCATGCAAGCAATCAATGTCAAGAATGTCCACTAGTGGGACTAGCGCATCACCATCACCTTTGTTACATTTGTCATTCCACTCAAGTGGTGTAGGTGAGGTGGGAAAGACCAAATGGTGGTCATCTTCATCTTGATGGAACCATGTGGGGGGGTGCATCATAGTCCACCATGGCCATCGTCTTGTCCAAAGGAAGGACGTAGTCATCGGGAATCGGCGCGTCATCATATACGAAACCTAGCACCAAATGAGAAGACACAATAGAGGTAGAGGTCAAGGTGTTAGAAATGCAAATGGCCTCACGAGACCTATCAACTATCACACTCTCTATATGTGGTGGTTCACTCACTCCCTCAAGGTAGGTGCACTCAATCTCACATATGGTGGAGTCACTCATCTCACTCAAGTGGTGGGCGTTGTGGCTCTCCTCACATGGGAATTGGGGCAACTCATCATAGATGAGGCTAGTGGTGAACTCGCTCTCACTCTCAATATTGTGGCACAAGTCACTCAAGTCATCATACGTCACCGTGGTCGAAGTTAAATACTCAACCATCTCGTTGTTGTCGCCGTGGATGAAGGCCGAAGATGGCACATCATCACTCTCCTCCATGACCGAAGGGAAAATCCCATGCTCGATCATCTCGTCACCGTCGCCATGGATGAAGGCCGAAGATGGCACATCATCACTCTCGCCTCCTAAGATGGAAGCATCATCCTTGCTCGCCACCTTGTCGCTCGCCTCCAAAGCTTGGTTCTTGAGGGTCTCCGTAGTCGTACTTGTCGCCGCACCGTCTTGAAAAAGAGTCAAAGTAGACTCGGCATCATCAATGCCACAAAGAGGGATGGCGGTGAGGTCAAACTTGGGAGCATCGTCTTGGAGCTCGTCGGGCTTGGACATCTTGGTGGTACTGGCCTCATGCTCATCGTCTTTGAGCTTGGTCTTCGAGAAGTTTGCTTGGGGTGGAGAAGCCTTGGCCTTCATGAGTTCTTATTCCGTCTTGAGAGCACCAATGTAGTTGTCGTCGAGGGACTTGTAGTTCTTGAGGAAGATAGTCTTGGAGATGTCGTTGTTCAATCCCATCATGAAGTGGAACTTCATTAACATGGGGTCGTTAACGCCGGCTCGTCGCAAGGCAATCTTCATATCCTTGAAGTACTCGTCGACGGACTTGGATCCTTGGATGGTGTTCTCCAATTGGCGAAGAAGTTGTTCCATGTAGGTTGGAGGCACAAAATCTCGCCGCAAATCTCTCTTAGTCTTGGGCCAACTCATGTTGTAGCGCTCCGAAAGTGTGTGAAGCGGCCATGTCGACGCGTAGTTGTGGAAGTTTCTTGTGGCGCACTTCACTTGATCTTCGGAAGGGACTTGATGTAGCTTGAGGTAGTCGTCCATTAGGCGCTCCCACTCGAGATACTCCTCGGGTTCTTGAGTCCCATAGAAAGGAATCTTGTGGTCGGTGTCCAGGTCGTAGTAGCTCGTGGAAGTCACGGACTTGAGCTTAGGGAGCTTCTCTTGAGTGTAGTCTTGAGGTGCTTGTAGGCGAAGATCCCGTATGTCCGTAGGCGAAGATGCCTTGAAGTCGCTTGGCAAAGATGCCAAGGTAGATGGTGAAGTCATTGAGCGGTTGTTGGTGTTGAGCTCTTGACCTTCATGTTCTTGTTGGTGTTGGTGTCGATGCCGATGTGATCTTGCCGGAGATGCTAGCTCGGAAGCATGTGCTCTTGAGAGTCTTCTCGAAGATGAGGAAGATCGCTTGTAGGACTTGATGACGGCTTTGATCTCCTCCATTTGAGCTTGCATCTTGGCGTCGTTGGAGTTGTTTGTGGCATCGAACTCGTCGTTGTTGTTGTAGACCGAAGGTGAAATGCCTTGCCTATCCATCACAAGACTCAAGTAGAGGTGAGTAGGAAATGAGATAAACAATACCAAGTTACCTTTTCCCAAAGTTGAGGATGTATCCCATTTCACTCAATGTGAGATGAAAGAATAGTGGAATTGGTACCGGACTTGTTCACTCACACCTATCAAGTAAAAGCTTGTGGAGTAGCTTGGTGAGGATAGTGGCACAAAAATTTGATGAAAAATGTTAGCAAGAATCAATAATGTTGAAAGAGATTCACAAATTCGCAAGTGAAACAAGTAGACCAATAGCAATGAATGGCACACGGAAACACACACACGGATAGATAAATGGGGTCGTGCAACCAAGGAATGAGCACAAAATGTGGAATCCATGGAAAACGCTCGTGTCGCACAACTCAAGAGAGACACTAGCACGATTGCTCAATAGGCAGATACGACACTTGTGCACAACCTATAAGATTCAAAGTGGATAAACTTTCATCCCAAGTATGATATGTATGTATGATTCCCAGTGTTTCTCACGATGATCCAAGATGATCGGGTGTGACAATCTTATGTGCAATGTGGTATGATGCTATGGCTATTGCTCACAAGCTCTTTGCTCTTTCTCTTTTGCTTAAAAGCTTATTCTCTTTTTTTTTGATATGGGCACTTTTGCACAATGCACAAAACAAGATAGCAATTATGTATATGCGGGAACAAACTTGTGACACAAGATATGATACCAATATATGCACCACGATGATATGGTATGTATGTTATGGGAAGTATGATCACTAATGTGCACAAGTAACGTTTCCGGCAATACTCAAATGGCTAGTCTCGATAGGCAAGTGACTCAAAATGGGCTAAGGGGTTATCAATGCAATTGCAAGGGGAATATACAATGGTGTCGTCGAGGTTACCATCCTTGTGGATGATGAGTGGCGGTGTTCTTGATGTAGATACCAATATGATGGAGACTCGTCCCTAAGTAGCCGAAACACCTTAGGAAACGGAAAAACCACAACTCAAAATCTCAAGGATAAAAGTCAAATGGTGGGAATGCGGATGAAATGGTGGAGGGCCTAGGCAAACTTTCCAAATTTTGGAAAATTTTATGTAGTCAAATGGTGTTGGAACCTATCTATATGGATGGAGGATGTCAATAGCTACTCAACAAGCTAAAGAACGCGAAAATCGGACTCCGGATGCGAAAGTTATGGCCAAAACGGTGAAACTCTGAACGCTGAAACTGGGAGGGGCGGTAGTACCGCTTGTGGTGCTTAAGCAGTAGTACCGCTGGTGTCGGGATTTTTCGCAGATCGAATCGGGGCGCGATTTTGGGCGGGAATGGATGATTTCGGGGTCAAAATTGGAGAGATTTCATGGATGGAAAGTGGGGAAACTTGGGGAGATGCTAGATCCACTCGAAACCAAGCAAATCCATGGATCAAAATCAACAAAACATCATCAAACCAACAAATCACAAAAAAAAATTAGGGCTATTTTTGGTGGGGATTTTCGAAATTGGGGAAGAACACAACAAAATTAGGCTAGCAAACAAGGGGGGGGATCCGAAATCGTGATCAACGTGGCTCATGATACAAAGATAATGTAGGGTGGAACCCTATACGACCGATCTTTCACGAAAGGAGCAGATCCCGCGAAGAACACGAAGATCACGGGGAAGAACGGAGAGAAATCACAAGGGGAAATACTCAAGAACAAGTCCAAACACACATCCACTAGACAATCAAACACACAAGAGCCACAAGGTACATGAACAACAAAGGGAAAGATACAAGGTAAGGTTCATCTCCATGAGGAGGTCTTGAATCCACGAGGGGATCTTCCCGTGAGGGGTCTTGAATCCAAGGTGGATCTTCTCTGTAGAGGGGCGCGGTCTCTTTCATGGAGTAGATCCGATATGGATGAGCAAAGATCTATTTCTAATGAGCTACTACTTTGCTAACCCTAGAACGGAGGTGGAGGTGGTCTATTTATAGTCTTAGCCATGAAGGGGTAAGTGGGAGAGGGATACAAGGCCAAAGGCTCGCGGCTGCGCCCAGGCAGAGCGGTAGTACCGCTTGTAAGCGGTAGTGCCGCTTGGACTGGACGGTAGTACTGGACCCGGGTCGCTCAAGCACAGGAGTTTGTCGAGTTGAGCGGTAGTAGAGCGGAAGTTCGGCGGTAGTGCCACTTGGGGGCCTCTAGCGGTAGTACCGCTTGGTTTGGGCGGTAGTACCGCTCGTCCTGGGTCTTCTTCCTCCTTCTCTTCCATGCTTGTCTCGCGGATGGTGTAGTCGTACACTTGCGCTCGCACTCCTCCTCGACATCTGTGATGTTCCGACAATACCTATGCATGCACACGGAAGGAGTGTCAAGTAGTATACCATCCTCGAGAGGATCAAGTGAACACGTGTAAAGGAGATGATTCACCTTTGTGTATGTGAAGTAGATGTCGCACGTGTCACTTGCCAAATGGACTCTTGACATGGTGATGTCCGTAGGATGCTCCGCATCACGTACCTATATAGTCGAAACACAATAGCACACGGGAACCACAACTCAAAATCTCAAAGACCAAAACATGTCAAAATCATCATAGGAGGTAGCGGTTAGCGGTGGTGTTGCTTGTGGAAAGCGGTGGTGGTATGCGGAAGTATGCGTGGGCACCGGGGCAAAATTTGGCGAAACTAGGCGGAAAAGGGCGCGGGGGATGGATGATGTAGGGTAGAACCCTAGTGGCCCGATGTTTCACGATTGGAGCGGATCCCGCGAAGAACACGAAGAACACGAGGGGAAAACGAGGGGAAACACGAGGGGAAACACGAGAGAATCACTCAAACCAACAAGAACAATCACACATGTGCTAGATCCTCGAAACACATTGAGATACACGGTCCAAATCCAACAAAGGACGATACAAGTAGCGGTAGTTCATCTCCGAGAGGAGGTCTTGAGGGGGCCGCCCAAGGGGGGGTCTTGAATCGAAGAGGATCTTCTTCGTAGAGGGGTCGCGGTCTCTATCGTGGAGTAGATCCGTAATGGATGAGCAATGCTCTATCTCACATATGAGCTAAACCAATGCTAACCCTCAAATGGAGGAGGGGAGGAGTATATATAGTCCTAAGCCACGAAGGGGTAAGTGAGGGGCGAAGGGGTACACGGGCTTCGGCCCAAGTCATGCACACAGGCGGGGTCCGGATGATCCGGATGGTGGCCCGGATGATCCGGGTGTCGGGGGTCCAGATGATCTGGGCGGCCGTCCGGATGATCCGGCTGCAGTTGAAACCTTCGGGTGTCCTTGGCCGAGATAGCCGGTTCGTCCGGGCCGGCGTCCGGATCATCTGGCCTGGGGCCAGATCGTCCGGACGGCGGTCCGGATCGTCCGGGCTTCTTCGGTCTTGGCCCTTTCTTCTTCTTCCTTCTCCTCTTCCATGTTGGGCCTTGGTCCTTTGATTCTCCATGGTCATCTCGGATGTACCTGAGTATATGCAAGGTCCATGCATGAGGTAGTAGCCATGTCTCATATATGGAAAGTGGCGGTTCGAAGAGGAGTGAGTTCACCTTTTGTCCAATGGCGTATGGTCGAGGTCTCATCGTATGTCCTCTTGGGGCTTGGGGAGCAGTCTTAGTGTACATGGGGATGAACGTCGGATGCTCCGCATCATCTCCTCCCCCCCCCCCTTGGGAAAGATCCAACCTGGGATAGTGATCCTCATCACCATGGAAACGATTGTTGTGGACGGACTTGTAATTGGATGGAGTTGAAGACATTGCGCAATCCAAGTACTCCAAGGTGTCGCCGGAGTGGTATACATGCAAAGAGAGCAAACACAAACAACACTCGGAAATACAATGGTTAGCGCACACAAAGTGTCCATCATGTAAGAAAGAGTCCGTGCGGCTAGATTGTTTGTGACAAAACACATGAAGCTTATCAAGATGATAGAGAATGATATGCAAAGCGTTCATGGGAGCAAAAGCATTCATTGTGCACACAAATGTGTTGTGAATACGATCAATGCAACCACGGTGCAAAATGATGTCATAGTGAGATGGTTTATCAAGAGCGTGAATATGGCAATGGATGTGATGTGGACATGACTACATTGGATACGACCAAAAATATTGCATACATGCATATTTGTCAGGTGATTTCTAGTGCAAACTATTCAACAATTTATTTATGTTATCCAGAACAAAAATATTTCACACACTTTTGTGTTTTGTCTAATTGCAAGTGTAAGGGACATTTGTACAATCCACATATGAAGATAAGGGAAAAATAGAAGTTTAGGTTCTGTTCAAAAAGTCCTCTCACGTCACTTTTGGGCCAAGAGAAGATAGAGTCCAAGTCTCTCAGGTTCTGGATTCAGATTCGGACTGCACAGACATACCTGACTCAAAACGCCAACAACTTTTTCATACGGACTCCAAATTGGGTGATTCCTTTTTTTTGGAAAGTAGGTTTCGTGCTCTTTCCAACCCAACTTGATTCACCTTCAAATTCGCACAGAGCGTTGAGATATCGACGAAACAATCTGACGCTGCAGCAGAATCCGAGTCAAACAACAAGTCCAAAGGTGTTGCATCACCTCCACTTGGGCCCATGAGCCTTGTACGACCTAGGGTTGGTTTTAGGATGCCTTGGGACATCCTTCCACGTCCTTGGCCACCACCCCTTTCCCTATATAAGTAGATCTATCTAGTAGCTTTTTCCTTGGGATTTGTTTAGTTAGAAATTAGCATATTGCAACTTCGTGTACTTCGTTTGTGTCCAACGACCAGACCAAGACCACTTACGGATCCCCACCATTATCAATACTTCATATATATTCGCAATATTCAGATTGCTTTATCATATTCTTGCTTGTTCTTCGATTGCTTGCAGGAATAGACCTTCGTGGTCAGGTTGATCGTGCTCCGGCGTGGTCAATAACCTCTCGGAGTTGGTTTAGCGATTGCTAAGGCGCAACATCGTGCACGTTTGTAGTCGGATCGTCAAAGTCATCTCCACCAAATCGATAGTTATCATCTCATGGAAAGATTGGGACACCATCGCCTTTATCAAGTGGTATCAGTTTTCAGGTTGCTCGGTGAGAATTTTCAGTTATCCCTAGATTAGATTTATTTTCTTCCCTATTGTCCAAGAAAAAGCCAAAAAAAAAGTTAGATCTATTCATCCTTTTTCCTAGCCAGTCTGAGCCTTTGCAATTTTCTTTTCATTGTTTGCATTATTGAATTATCGGTTGAATCGTTGTGTCGAGTTGCTGGTCTTAGTGTCTAGTTCGTTTAGAGTTTCGAGTTCTGTTCACATTAGTCACGTTGCCGGTGCATCGTTATCCCTTCCGCTTTTCACCACACCATCCATCAATTTCCACCACGTGCTACCCATAGTTCATTGTCGCAATCATAGTTGAGGTCGTTCACATCTTCCCTTGATCTAATCTGCATCTTATCTAGTTTGTCTTGGAAAGAGGGAGAGAAAAAAAAGACAGAGAAAAAAAGTTAAAAAAAAGTCAGAGAAAAAAAGAGAGAAAGAAAAAGAAAAGAAGAATGTGAGGAAAAAATATGAGAGAATAAAAAAACAAAATTTGGATATATCTAGACTCAATCTCGGAGTTGAATTCGGATTGCAATCTGTTTTGTGCACTGATCAGTAAAACATGCGTAACTTCCTCATGCGAAGTACGTTTTGGCTCCGCGAGTACTCAAATGAAATCTAGCAATGAGCCGCATCTAAATAGTTGCAGAAGCTTTTTCAGTATTTGACACCTCAAAATCAGCTTCTAAATAGGTGTTTTTGCCCTCAGAAGTTTGCGAACACAACTTGTTCCAGTTTTTCAAGCCAGTTTCACAATTTTTTTGACTCCTCATATCAACTCGGAATTGAGTGATTCCTTTTGCATTGGAAAGCTTGAGTTAGTAGCATTCTTTGAAAAAAGTTATCAGAAAGTTGGCTCAAACTTTTCAAGAGGAAAGTTGGAGAGAGAGTTGTATATCCAGCTTGGCTGTTGTTTCTCATCATTATCTTTACTGCTATTGTGATCTTCACTTATATCTTGCTGTCCAGAGCTACTTCATATCCTTTATTGGTGCTATTTGTGCTACGTCGTGACCTCATTAGTGTTCTAGGCTCGTGTCTCTAGTACGGTCTAGCCTAGGACATGCACAATACCGTCGTTGAGCGTTTCTTCAGCATTTGCATCTCTGAATTGTTTATTGCTAATCTTTTGCTACCATATACTTAAGCCTTCCAAGCTCCACATATTTCTACACTGTGTTTACGCACTTTCCCCTGGCAATCGCTTTACTAAATATTCAGAGTTATTAGACACCGCTGGTTGCCGATCACCACTTGCTGCATGGTAAGAACTTGTAAGATATTGAGATTTGCTATACTGTGAGCGTTTTACCACCACTTCCAAGTAGTTCATAGGAACATTTCTTTTGGATTCTGTTTATTGTTTCTACTAATCATGACAGGATCCAGAGTCAATTCATGGGCTTTGTCGATCGTGGGAGACATGCCACCACCTTTGCAAATACCACAACCGACACGAGAGGTGCACAAACATCCAAATGCACATGATCAGGTTAATGTATCTATACCACCATTTAATGTCCGTTTAGACATGCTTTATATATTGAATGGGAGTTCAACATAAAAAATATATTTGATTCCCATAATTTTGATGAACATAAAAAGGTTAAGGTTGCAGTTGGTTCTTTCACTGGTTATGCTTTGGTTTGGTGGAGTGAATATTGTCGGTTACACCCTGATTATATACCTACTACTTGGGATGATTTGAAACTTGCCATGCGACATACTTTCGTCCCTGCTTATTATACTCGTGACATGATTAAGAAGTTGCAACATTTAAAACAAGGTAGTGACACTGTAACAAAATATCATGATGATTTACAAACTACCTTGTTGCATTCCTCTTTAGAAGAAAGTGAAGATGATTTTATGGATAGATTTTGGGGAGGATTAAATCGTGATATTCAAGAGATATTAATTCATGAAGAGTGTTATCCTATGGACCATTTGTTTCGTCTTGCTTGCAAAGCTGAATAGGAAATAAAACGACGTGTTTCCCATGAGGAGAACAGCGCACGGTGCCCATTCCAAGAGTTGATATGATTGTTCCTTCAACTACTAGGCATACTATGACATCCACATCCATTGTTGTGAGGACTACATCACCTCCACCATGTGACACATCGCCCCCGAGAGTGGCTACACCATCTGAGTTGATCATAAGAGGTAATGACAAAGGTATTGATCTTCCATCTCTACATGAGAATGATGAATGCCTTGTCAATTTGAATGCACCATCTGATGAGCTACCCACTACTTTGATCACACCACCTATTTTAGAGGACTATGTTGATAATTTGACTTTGCCATGTGATCAAACAACTAAAATACTAACAATTTTGAGTGCACCCATTGAATTAACTGTTGATGCAAAAGAACCAATGTTTAATCATTTTGATATGACCTCTAATCTTGGTGATGATTCTGTGTCCAATGACTTATTGCATGTTTGCTTATTTAAGCTTGTTGTAGCATGTATATTTGATGCAAGTAAGGTTTATTCACCAATGTTGGGATGGTCTAATGATGAACATTGTCAACCTTTTGAAATGAATAAGAGCTTCGCTTATATGTGCAAACTAAGTTGCAATATTTTCATGCCTTCTACTTCTTGTGATAATATTTTGGCTTTAGATTTTATGAACTATGAAGGTTACTCATGTATACATGTGCCATAGGTGCAAAAACAAAGGAACGTAAAAATGGATGACATATCCATATACAACATGTACAGCTGGTCTCTTTTGTTAGCCACATTTCAGATTATGCAACGCCGAGGACGGCTTTGTTTTCAAGAAGGGGAGGATGATGAGGACATGACTACCTTGGATACGACCAAAAATATTGCATACATCCATATTTGTCAGGTGATTTCTAGTGCAAACTATTCAATAATTTATTTATGTTATCCAGAACAAACATACTTCACACACTTTTGTGTTTTGTCTAATTGCAGGTGTAATGGACATTTGTACAATCCACATATGAAGATAAGGGAAAAAAGAGAAGTTTAGGTTCTGTTCCAAAAGTCCTCTCACGTTACTTTTGGGCCAAGAGAAGATAGAGTCCAAGTCTCTCACATTCTGAATTCAGATTCGGACTACACAGACATACCTGACTCAAAATGCCAACAACTTTTTCATACGGACTCCGAATTGGGTGATTCTTTTTTTGTTGGAAATTAGATTTCATGCTCTTTCCAACCCAATTGGATTCACCTTCAAATTCGTACGGAGCGTTGAGATATCGACGAAACAATCTGACACTGTAGCAGAATCCGAGTCAAACAACAAGTCCAAAGGTGTTGCATCACCTCCACTTGGGCCCATGAGCCTTGTACGACCTAGGGTTGGTTTTAGGCTGCCTTGGGACGTCCTTCCACCTCCTTGGCCACCACCCCTTGCTCCTATATAAGTAGATCCATCTAGTTGCTTTTTCCTTGGGATTTGTTTAGTTAAAAGTTAGCCATTGCAACTTCATGTACTTCGTTTGTGTCCAACGACCAGACCAAGACCGCTTACGGATCCCCGACATTATCAATACTTCCTATATATTCACAATATTCAGATTGCTTTATCATATTCTTGCTTGTTCTTCGATTGCTTGCAGGAATAGACCTTCGTGGTCAGGTTGATCGTGCTCCGGCGTGGTCAATAACCTCTCGGAGTTGGTTTAGTGATTGCTAAGGCACAACGTCGTGCACGTTTGTAGTCGGATCGTCAAAGTCGTCTCCACCAAATCGATAGTTATCATCTCATAGAAAGATCGGGACACCATCGCCTTTATCAGGAAGCTAAATATGATTATGTTATCATGCAATTGATGGTAGGCAATGTGATCATTATGTATGAATATGCCATCAAGAAATATCACAACAAATTTGCTAAGGAAATGCACAAGCTCATATATCATGGATGACGTAGAAATAAAAGATGCAACAAGGCAATCATAATGTGAGTCAATCCATGCATAAGATGCAAATTTGTTATGTGTGGTGTTGTACCAAAGCTCGATGTTGTGGCACTCCTCAACTTGAAGGTCCATAGGGTCCATCTCCAATGTCCGTCCTCCCTCCAATATGTGTATCTTATAGACAAGAAGAAGGAGGCAACAATGAAAGAATGACCCATCTAATATGCATAATTGAGGATGGATCAAAGGGAAGGAGTTCACCTTTAGGAGGTTCTCAAGGATGGTGGAGTTGCACATCTTGTATGCCTTCACATAACCAATATGTCTCATTGTGGTACCGCCTTGTGAATCCTTCAAAATGAAAGAACATGGCAAACACTCGGAAAAACAAATGAGGTTGGTGCAAATGCAACACCTATCATTCGTGCGGTAAGGTACCCAACAATTGTATGCATCATGATCATCATAAGAAAGTACAAGGGGGCATTTCATAGTATGGAGGCATATGATGCCAGAGCAACCAAATACAAGAGGCTCAATCAAACAAGCATGCATCACAAGTAAAGTGTCTAAGTCTCCAAGATCAATAATGATGCGGAGCATCCTACGGTCATCCCTATAGACCTAACATCGTCTCATCAAGAGCCAAGAGGACCAATGACACGAGCATGAGCTAGAGCTCTCGAGAACGAGGTGACTTCTTTCCTTAGTGATATTACATATGATCCACTTGAGGCATGGCTACTACCTGAGTCCGATATGCTATGCATGATTAGGTGTCAAGAGGACCCTCTTGGAGATGTACATGAAGATAGACAAATCGCCAAGTCCATGGATGAGGAGAACCAACGGAAGAGTCAGGAACACCTCCCAGGCCCCGGACATCCGGCCAGGAACCCGGACATCCGGCCCCTGGAGCATCATCCACAACAGCCTCCCAGCCACCCAACCTCTACAGGCCCCGGACATCCGGCCCCAGCCCGGACATCCGGACCGTGCCTGGAAATCTGGCCAGACGCCCGGACATCTGGCGCCCTGCACTAGAACCTACAGAAGCTGACTCCACCAGCCCGGACATCCGGTCTCCTAGCCCGGACATCCGGCCACTCCCGAAGCCCCGGACATCCGGCCCGTCGCCCGGACATCCGGCTCCACTTGTCTGCGCATAGTAAAGGGCCGAGGCCCATGTACCCTTTCGAACCCCTAGACTATATATACTCCTTCTGCCCCATCTTTCTAGGGTTAGCATTGGTTTAGCTCATTTGAGATCTACTCCTCGTGAGGGACCGCACCTCTTCGGAGAAGATCCACCCGGATTCAAGACCTCCAATAGGGGAAGACCTTAAGACCTCCTTCCGGAGAAGAACGGTTACCTTTGTATCGTCCCTTGTTGACTTTGGATCTCGTGTTACTTTGTGCCTCGATGATCTAGCACTTGTGTGATCATATTTGTATCGGTTGAGTGTTTCTATTGTTTCCCCTCGTGTTTTCCCTCGTGTTCTTCCGTGCATTCTTCGTGGTCCTCGTAGGGATACTCTCCAAACGTGAAAGATCGGCCCCATAGGGTTCCACCCTACATCAAATAAGCATAGTATGGTTGCACTCAATACAAGTGGATATGAAAGAGGAAACTAATGGACACAAGAGACAATGATCAAGATATATCATGTGAGAGGCATGAGCATATATGTCATCAACCCAAGAAAGCGAGTAAGAGTGGAACATGGGTGATGCGGCCAAGCAAGCAATCATAGTGATCAATTCAAGCAAGCTAGTAGTGCGAAGATGCAACATACTAGAGGAAATCATGGCAAGCATGTCAGGTTGGCAAATAGTGGGCATGAATAATGCACATGACATATCACAAGCATGAAAGCAAGATATGAGCAAAATATCATCATTATTGGCGAGGAGCCATATGTAAATAGTAATGGGACATCATGACTCTCCCAACACAAGAATCAACAATAGCATGAGGCACATGATAAACATGGCAATATCAACAAGGATCTCCACCAAACATGCAAATACACATAGGAGTAGCATAATGGTGAATCATGGGTAGATGCAGGCAAGGGTAACAATTGCATGGCAAAATCATAGAAAGAGGTATAACATGCAAAGTGAACATGACACAATGGGCATAAAGTAACAAGTGATATATAGCCCAAAGCCGTGTATATGTGAATGACAATCCACGGGATCCCAAATCATCGTTGCTCTCAAGAGCTCGTTTCCTAAACTCTTGGGATTGAGAGGTTGAGGAATATATGTGAGTACCTACAGAAAACAAAGGCAAAGGAAAAATTGTGTGTGCGTGGTAGATGTACACATCATTCATCATGATGCGCACGTGCTTGTGTTGGTTAGCACCAAATATCCAATGCTCAAACAAATGAGATGTGTGATATAGAAACATGTCATCCATCATGATAGGTTTGTTGTCATGTATGGCATAATGGAGACTCAAATTGGCCAATGCATCATGAAAAATATCTATAGCATTGTTATTCATTGAATGCATATGGTGCAAGCAATTATGGGAATCATGCAAAGTATGGAACGCATCAAAATCTCCTAATATGGATGAGGAAACTATGGGTGTCTCCTCATGAGTATGTGTAGAAACATCACATGGAGAAAATGGACAACATCCAAAACAATGCATATCCGAAGCTAGGTGGTCATGGCATGGCATATGAGATAAATGATGCAAAGGGAGAATATCAGTATCATCACAAGAAAAACAAATGCCAATAACCATCATCTTGTCATATATGCCATAGGTGAAAATAGGATTTATTTTAATGGGGCATTCATAGTTACTATGTTGAGATTGAAATGATGCAATATGGGAGATCTCACTCATAGCATATGACAAGTTCAATGGATTGTCAAACATGATGTGACCAAAAGAATTTTCACATGATACCCTATGGAGCATAGCATCACAACTAGGCAACTCAACATGCTCATCATCATATTCATCATAAATAGGTAAGTCAAGGCATGAAGAAGTCACACTAGCATGAAGAATGGGAATAGGTGGATCAACATCATGCAAGCAATCATTGTCAAGAGGGTCCACTAGTGGGACAAGAGAAGCACCATCACCTATGTTACCTTTGGAGCGTCGCTCATGTGTTGTAGGTGAGGTGTTGAAGATCCACTCGTTTTCATCTTCATTTTGATGGAACCATGTGGGCGGTTCATCATCGTCCACCATGGCCATCGGTTTTCCCATTGGAGGGATGGACTCGTCGAGGGTAAGCATGTCGTCATGTAGGAGACCTAGCACCAAAGAAGAAAACACATTAGGAGTAGAGGTTAAGTCCTTAGAAATCATAGTGGCCTCACGTGCCGTGTCAACTACCTCACTCACTAAGTGTTGTGGCTCACTCACTCCCGGTAAGATGTTCTCACTCATATGGTTGGTGGAGTCACTCAAATGGCTCTCAACCTCACATAGGATATGTGGCATGCTCTCATGTGTGGGGCTAGTGGTGGTCACACTCATCCTCTCATAGGAAATGCACTCAATGTCATGTATGGTGGATTCACTCATGTCACTCAAGTGTTGGTGGCTCTCCTCACATGGCAATTGGGACATCTCTTCATATGTGGGTGTCGGAGAGATGTTGGTGCAAATGTCTCCATGCTCAACTCCTATCGCCGCCTTGGTTGAAGGGATAGTCCCATGCTCAACCTTCTTGTCGCCGTCTTGTTGTTGGAGGCCTTATGATGTGGCACCTCGTAGCTCGTCTCCATGACCGAAGGGAATTTTCCATGCTCGACCATCTTCCTTGAGGGGTTTCCGAAGATGGAAGTGTCGCCCTCGCTCGTAGGTGGTCGCCTTGTTGTTGATGTAGTCGATGTAGGAAAACTCATGAGAAGTAGGCGAAGATGTCGTACGTCCAAAGGCGAAGATGCCTTGATAGAACCTGGCGAAGATGCCGAAGTGGTTGGTGTAGCCGTAGCTCCATCTTGGTGGTGCTCGTCTCGCGGTCTTCTCTTATGCTCATGAAGCTTGGACTTGGCATGAAGTAGGGCTTGTTCGGACTTGTAGGTAGGTGCTTATGGAGCATCTTCATGATGATGGTGTCGTTCTCGCACTTGAGCTCATAGTAGATGTCTTTCGTCGTCGTCATGCACATGATGCTTGGAGGTGACTTTCCCTTCATGACGATATTGATCACGAACGTGATGGTGGTCGCCATGTAGATGATGACGTGGACGACTTGCGCTTGCATCGTGTGGGTGCTCTGAAGATGATTGACTTGCTCGCCACCGCCTTGAGGATGATGAAGGGGAAGAAGACTTGTAGTCGGCCACCATGTCTCGTAGTAGATCCTTTATCTCGCCCAACTTGGTGTCGATGTAGTCCCCTTTCCTTGCTTGAGAGTGGTATATGTCGATGGCGAAGTTGTCGATGCGCTCTCGCAATCTTGATTGTGCGCCTTGCCTTTGTCGTTGTAGATCGAAAATCGACGCTTTGGTGATGTAGTTGTTCACGCTATCGTGGTTGTCGAAGACCGGAGAGGAAATTCCTTGCCTATCCATCAAAAGATTCGAGCAAGTATGAGTGGGAGAAAGAGAAGAACTAGACCAAATGTACCTTGACCAATGTTGAAGATGGATCAATGATCACTCAAATGTGTAACAAGGAAATTGCACAATTGGTACCAATTCTTGTCGGTTCTCACACCTACACAATTAAAGCTTATAGTGGAGCTCGGTGAGGATAGTGGCATAAAATTTTTATGCAAAATGTTAGCAAGAGTCAATAATGTTGAAAGAGATTCACAAATTTGCAAGTGAAACAAGTAGAGCAATAGCAATATGTGGCACACGAAAACACACACACGGATAGATAGATGGGGTCGTGCAACCAAGGAATGAGCACAAAATGTGGAATCCACGGAAAACGCTCGTGTTGCACAACTCAAGAGAGATGCTAGCACGATTGCTCTATAGGCTGATATGACACTTGTGCACAACCTATAAGATGCAAAATATATGGACTTTTATCCCAAGTATGCTATGTATGTATGGTTCCCGGTGTTTCTCTCAAAATGATCCAAGATGATCGGATATGACAAACTTATGTGCAATGGGGTATGATGCTATGGCACTTGCTTACAAGCTTCTTTGCTCTTTCTCTTTTGCTTAAAATCTTATTCTTTTTTTTTGTATGGACACTTTTGCACAATGCACAAACCAAGATAGCAATTGTGTATGCGGGAACAATTTTGTGACACAAGAGATGATATGATACCAATATGATATGGTAGGTATGCAATGGAAGGTGTCGATCAATGATCAGTAATGAGCACAAGTAACGTTGCCGGCAATACTCAAATGGCTAGTCTCGATAGACAAGTGACGCAAAATGGGCTAGGGGTTAACAATGCAATTGCAAGGGGAATGTACATGTTGATGATGAGAGGCGGTGTTGTCGATGTCGACCGTCCCTAATTAGCTGAAACACCTTAGGAAACGGAAAAACCACAACTCAAAATCTCTAGGACACAAGTCAAATGGTGGTAGCGGAATGCGGTGGTAGTTTTGCACGCGGTAATGCGGAAGTGGTGGTGCTGGTTGATGAAGAAGCAACCGTCCCTAAGTAGCCTAAACACCTTAGGAGACTCAAATCACAACTCAAACAACCACTAATGCGATGGGGAACAAAATGGGTTAGGTTGCGGAAGCCGGTGGTGGTAATGTCGATGATATGGTGGTGGTCCTAGGCAAAGATGCCAAAATTCAGAAAATTTGATGGATTCAAATGATGGTCGTGGTATTTTTGTGGGATGGGGGATGTCACTAGCTTCAAAACGAGCTAAAGAATTTTGGGGCAGAAATTGGATGATTTCGGGGCAAAATTGAGGAGATTTCGTGGATGAAAGGTGGGGAAACTTGTGGGAGATGCTAGATCCACTCGAAACCAAGGAAATCCATGAATCAAAATCAACAAAACTTCATCAAAACCAACAAATCACAAAAAAAATTGGGGCTATTTTTGGTGGGGATTTTCGAAATTTAGGACGAAATCAAGCAAAAGAAGGCTAGAAAATGGTGGGGGAGACTCCAAATTCGTGATAAACGTGGCTCATGATACCAAGATGACGTAGGGTAGAACCCTAGTGGCCCGATTTTTCATGATTGGAGCGGATCCTGCGAAGAACACGAAGACCACGAGTGGAAAACGAGGGGAAACACGAGGGGAAACACGAGAGAATCACTCAAACCAACAAGAACAATCACACATGTTCTAGATCCTCGAAACACAATGATATACACGATCCAAATCCAACAAAGGACGATACAAGTAGCGGTAGTTCATCTCCGAGAGGAGGTCTTGAGGGGGGCCGCCCAAGAGGGGGTCTTGATTCCAAGGGGATCTTCTCCATAGAGGGGCCGCGGTCTCTCTCGTGGATTAGATCTGTAATGGATTAGCAATGTTCTATCTCACATATGAGCTAAACCAATGCTAACCCTCAAATGGAGGAGGGGGAGGAGTATATATAGTCCTAAGCCACGAAGGGGTAAGTGAGGGGCGAAGGGGTACACGGGCTTCGGCCCAAGTCATGCACGCAGGCGGGGTCCGGATGATCCGGATGGTGGCATGGATGATCCGGGTGTCGGGGGTCCGGATGATCCGGGCGGACGTCTGGATGATCCGGCTGCAGGTGAAACCTTCGGGTGTCCTTGGCCGAGATAGCCGGATCGTCCGGGCCAGTGTCCGGATCATCCGGGCTGGGGCCGGATCGTCCGGGCCAGCGTCCGGATCATCCGGGCTGGGACCGGATCGTCCGGACGGCAGTCCGGATCGTCCGGGCTTCTTCAGTCTTGGCCCTTTCTTCTTCTTCCTTCTCCTCTTCCTTGCTTGGCCTTGGTCCTTTGATTCTCCATGGTCATCTCGGATGTACCTGAGTATATGCAAGGTCCATGCATGAGGTAGTAGCCATGTCTCATATATGGAAAGTGGCGGTTCGAAGAGGAGTGAGTTCACCTTGTGTCCAATGGCGTATGGTCGAGGTCTCATCGTATGTCCTCTTGGGGCTTGGGGAGCAGTCGAAGTGTACATGCGGATGAACGTCGGATGCTCCGCATCAATGGAGCTGCAGCTGCCAGGGGCCGGATGTCCGGAACGTCGGATGTCCGGGGACTCGGCCGGACGTCCGGGTGCCTGGATTGTGGCCGAACGGGATGAACTCCACGGGAAAAAGGGCAACTCCGGGGCAAAACTCGGACGAATTTGTGGATGGAAATTGCAGATAAGATGGGGAAAAGCTAGATCCACTCGACGCAAAGCAGATCCGCGGATCAAATCAACAAAACTTCATCACACCAACAAATCACAAAAAAATTTGTGGCTATTTTTTATGGGGATTTTCGGATTTAGGACGAAAACAACAAAATCAAGCTAGAAAACACAGGGTAGGGGCTCCAAAAACGTGATCAACGTGGCTCATGTTACCAAGATGATGTAGGGCGAAACCATATGGGGCCAATCTTTCACGTTTGGAGAGGATCCCTACGAGGAACACGAAGACGCGCGGAAGGAAACGAGGGAAAACACGGGGAGAAACAAGAGAAACACTCAACCAACACGAATATGATCACACAAGTGCTAGATCATCGAGGCACAAAGTAACACGAGATCTAAAGTCAACAAGGGACGATACAAAGGTAGCCGTTCTTCTCATAAGTAACACTTGGTGGCAAGTAAACATCCATTTTTCAATTTAATTTCAGAAGTAATACTAGATGGTTTATTATTCGGTTTCATTTGTTGCTCATATTCTTTTGCCACTATCTAATTTTCAGTCTAGTTTTCTCCTGTTTAGCTTTACAAGCTTGATTAATATCAACTTTCAAATGGAATAAGGAGTCATAGGAAGCAAAGTAATATGTTTATCCTTATGAACAAGAGTATATAGTGTGATTGTTTCTACCATGGTATACAGAACTTCTATCGAATTGCCATGGTCTACCAAGTAATAAGGAATATGCTTGCATGGTACCACATCACAATCAACAAAATCAGCATATGTAGCGATACTGAAATGCACACGAACAGTACGTGTTACCTTATCCTTGCCGCTTTTGCTGAACCATTAGATGTAGTAAGGATGCGGATGTGGTCTTGTGGTGAGAGAGAGCTTCTCCACCATCTCCATGCTAGCCAAGTTGTTGCACCTCCCTCCATATATGATAACGCGCACAGAATGTTCCTTCACAACTCCCTTTTGTCGCGGGAAACCGTGGCCACCTATGGGACCAGAGGGCCCCTTGCTGGTTCGGCAGGGGGGATGTCGCGTTGCACAAAGAGCAGACGAGCGTGGGGCAGCACGACAGAGATCACATATGCAATTTTACCCAGGTTCGGGCCGCCGCGAGGCGTAAAACCCTACTCCTGCTTTGGTGGATTGATGGTGGAAGAATGGTGGTGGAGCGAAGTGCACTGCCCGGCAGGGGTTGCCTCAGGGCGACAGTGGCTACGCGCGTATGGGTCTCTTTGTTGTCTTACTTTCCAACCCTTTCTACGGTTGCCTTGGGCCTCCTTTTATAGATCAAGGGGTTACCACAATGGCAATGTAGTCATTATGCACTGATAAGATAGCAAACAGTGCTATTATACCTAACTCTGCAGGCTGACAGGGTGCATTAAATGCACCGCTTAACGTCACGTCAATGGTTGCCCGGCAAGCCTTGCCGGGCCGTCTCGCCAGCTCCACGCCTGTTTGCTTGACACGTCCCAGGACGGTTGTCATATGTAGACATTTCTTGCAGGAAGAGGGCGCCATGTGGCAAATGGCTGCCACTCAGTCATTTTCCGCATGACACCGCACTCATAGATGATATGGGTCATGGCGGAGAGGCTAAGTGAAGTGGTGCTGCTTTCGTGAGCCCTGGCAGGCCCTGCCGGCATGTCTTAGATGCCTTCTTCAGGGGGTGACTGTAACGCCCCGGATCCGATGCGCCAGGTGTCTGCCAGTTATTCGCCGTCGTTGAAATGAAATTTTCTTGCGTGTTGCATTTTATCATGTCATCATGTGCATTTCATTTTGCATACGTGTTCGTCTCATGCATCCGAGCATTTTCCCCGTTGTCCGTTTTGCATCCGGCGCTCCTATGCCCTCCGGCGTTCCCCTTTGTCTCCTGTCGTGAGTGGGTGTTAAACGTTCTCGAATGGACCGAATCTTGCCAAGCGGCCTTGGTATAGCACCGTAGACCGCTTTGTCAAGTTTCGTGCCATTTGGAGGTCGTTTGGTACTCCAACGGTTAACCGGGTAACCGTAAAGCCCTTCTCTTTGCAGCCCAACACCCCTTCCAAAGTGGCCCAAAACCCATCTAACTCCCCTCCATGCTCTCGGTCGTTCGATCACGATCGTGTGGCGAAAACCGCTCCTCATTTGGACTCTCCTAGCTCCCTCTACCTATATATATGTGCACCTCCCCCGAAAATTCGCAGATGAAACCCTAGCAAAACTCCTCCTCAAGGCCACGGACGCGTCTGCGTGCTACCGGGCATGTCCATCCTCGCAGCCACGTCGCTCGGCCAATGAGAGGCCGCCACGTCACCCGCCGCCACTCTTCCCGAATCCGCCGCCACCTCACCTCTCTCTATCTCCACCCGCCGCCGCCCACGCCAGCTGCGCCAGCAGGCCCGGTCGCCGCGCCCACGGGTGCTCCGCTCGCCGCCTCCGGCCGCCGCCCGTCGCCGCCGGCGACCTCCGCCGCGCCGCGCCGGGCCTCGGCTCGCCGCCCGGTGGCCGCGGACCCCGCGCCCGCGCCTCGGTCCCGCCTCCGCCTCTCCGCCTCCGGACCCCAAGATTGCAGCGCCGCCTGGTCGCCCGGCCGCCCACTGTCCAACTCCGGCGGCCGCCCGGCCGCCGTGCCTCCCTCTCGTCGCCCTGGGCTTCATGCGGCCGGATCCGGCGAGATCTGGTCCGGATCCGCCTCCGCCGCGCCTCCCCGACCTCTCCCGCAGCTCCGGCCACCTCCTCCCCGAACACCGGCGAAGTTCCGGCGAGATCCGGCCCTGCCTCGGAATCCGTGCTGCCTCAGGTTGACTTCCCCCCTCTGAAATTCCACCAAGTCCCCGATTCTGCAGTAATTATCATGCCATTTTCATCGCATCATAACTTGCTGCGTACTGCTCCGTTTTGTGCGTGTAATATGTCAAATTGTTCGCCTCAATGAGTTATTCACTTAATTCCATTGTATCATGTTCATTTGAGCTCATCTTGATGCCTTAATTATCGTTGCAAAAATGCTATATGATGTCAACCTGCTGAAACTGTTATAACTTGATGATTTGTCATTTTTGTTGCATTGGATGTGTGCATCTTATGAGCATGAGCTCTACATGAGTTTTGATCTATGTCATGCCATCTTTACAGGGGTAATATCCATGTATTTTTGTGATTAATGTAGTGAGTGCATCAAGCTTGTTAAGTAGGGTACTTGCTGTTGCTGTTTTGCATGTCTAAATCTGATATATCATGATGCTATGTTAACCTGCTTCTACAAGTCATTCTGTGCATAATATGGAGATGTTGACTAAGGATGTTTTGTTAAAAATGTCTTCCTCTATCGATCCATGCCCATGGTTGCATTTATAGCTTGCTTTAGATTGTTGTAATATTGCTCTCAAGTTGCTAAATAATGTTGATGTCAGCCTGTTAACATTAAGTTCAGTTTTGCCATGAGCTTTAAGAGTGATCCATGCAACCTATGAACTTGTTCTTGCCATGTTTAGCTTCATAAACCAGTCTTATTACTGTTGGTTGCCTTGCCATGCCATTTATTGCTCTATGATGAGTGGATCAAGCTCACCAACATGCCTACTTATTGTTGTTCCTGCCATGTATGAATCTGTAATATAACTTGCCATGTTTACATGGGCGCCATCATATCTTCTGGTCCTTTTTGGCTCATGGTCACTAAAGGACATTTGATCTATGCATTTAGTAGATTCATGCCATGTCTTTGGTTGCCATGATAAGTTCCTGTAGCATGTTGTTTGATAGCTCTAAACATTGCAACCTGATGTTATTTCTCCAAAGTCTGAAACTGTTATTATTTGCAATCTTGCGATGTCTTTTTGAGCATGTTCTAGTGTTTTATGGAGATATCTCAGTGTTCATGTTTTGTAATGCTTTACCTGTACATCATGTCCATGCCTTTTGTTATCATGTTTAGGTCCTTTTGCATGTTGTTTTGATATTTGCTAGATGCCTACTTGCTGTTTTGGTCAGATTGGTGCTATTTATTGTTTGGAGTGTGTTTCACCGTTGCTCCGTTTTGAGTGTGCTCTATATGAAACTTGCTTAGTTTTGCATGAATTTTCATATTACCTTGTTGGATCCATGTCTTGAAAGTGTTTGTTTGATGTTTGTATGCATTTTGCATCGATGCCATGTTTAACTTGTTTTGCTCATATCTTCTAGGCGTAGCTCCGAATCTAATGAACTTTATATGTAACTTGACTAGAATTTCGTGTAGATCATCGTGGTGCATCTTAACTTGCTGTTTAACAACTTGAACTTAAAGTTATTCAGATCCGGACCAATTTCGAAATTGCATGAGGACTTACCGGAATTGTTCTATGTTGTTTCCGGCCTCATTTAAACTTACTTTGATGTGTTGGTCTTGTAGGCATCATCTTTTGCCATGAGTAGCTTCATGTAGCCTTGTCATGCATCATACTTGGTCGAGCATCATGTCTTGTTCATGTGTGGTGTGTTTACCATGTAGTGTGCTTCTTCTCGATAGTTCCCGTTTCTTGCGATCGTGAGGATTCGTTCGTCTACGCTTGGTTTGCCTTAGTGGCTTCATCTTCTTCATGGACTCGTTCTTCTTCCTTGCGGGATTTCAGGCAAGATGACCGCTACCTTGGATCTCACTACTATCATTGCTATGCTAGTTGCTTCGTTCTATCGCTATGCTGCGCTACCTATCTTTTGCTCCTCAAGCCTCCTAAATTGCCATGAACCTCTAACCTGTTGTCACCCTTCCCAGCAAACCGTTGCTTGGCTATGTTACCGCTTTGCTCAGCCCCTCTTATAGCGTTGCTAGTTGCAGGTGAAGATGAAGTTTGCTCCATGTTGGATTATGTTTATGTTGGGATATCACAATATCTCTTATATTATTAATGCATCTATATACTTGGTAAAGGGTGGAAGGCTCGGCCTTATGCCCGGTGTTTTGTTCCACTCTTGCCGCCCTAGTTTCCGTCATATCGGTATTATGTTCCCGGATTTTGCGTCCCTAACGCGGTTGGGTGATTTATGGGACCCCTTGACAGTTCGCTTTAATAAGACTCCTCCAAAGAAGGCCCAACATTGGTTTTACCATTTGCCTACCACCTATACCTTTCCCTTGGGAGTAGCTAACCCGAGGGTCATCTTTATTCAGCCCCCCCGGGCCAATGCTTGTCTGAGTGTTGGTCCGAACTAGAGTCCTTTGCAGCGCCACCTTGGGGAAACTCGAGGGTTGGTTTTAGTTGTACAGTGTGCTCATCCGGTGTTGCCCTGAGAACGAGATATGTGCAGCTCCTATCGGGATTGTCGGCGCATCGGGCGGTCTTGGTGGTCTTGTTTTATTGTTGTCGAAATGTCTTGTAGCCGGGATTCCGAGACTGATCGGGTCTTCCCGGGGAGAAGGAATATCCTTCATTGATCGCGAGAGCTTATCATGGGCTAAGTTGGGACACCCTGCAGGTATAAACTTTCGAGAGCCGTGCCCATGATTTATGCGGCAGATGGGAATTTGTTAATATCCGGTTGCGTAAACTTGAAGTAAACTCTTCTAAAATACACCAACCGTGTGCGTAACCGTGAGTGTCTCTTTTCGGGGTTGATCGAGAGGAGAACACGGTTTTTGGGTTATGTTTGACGTAAGTAGGAGTTCAGGATCACTTCTTGATCATTGCTAGCTTCACGACCTCTTGCTTTGCTTCTCCTCTCGCTCTCATTTGCGTAAGTTAGCCGCCATACTCTGCTTAGTCGCTGCTGCAACCTCACCACTTTACCCCTTCCTTTCCCTTTAAGCTTTGCTAGTCTTGATACCCATGGTAATGGGATTGCTGAGTCCTCGTGGCTCACAGATTACTACAACAACAGTTGCAGGTACAGGTTCATGCGATGATCTTGACGCGAGAGCGATGTTTGCTTGTTTGGAGTTCTTCTTCTGCTTCTTCTTCGATCAGGGGATAGGTTCCAGGTCGGCAGCCTGGGCTAACAGGATGGATGTCGTTTGAGTTTCTGTTTATGTTTCATCTGTAGCCGGATGTTGGTCTTGTATATGATGTATTGTTGTATTCATGTGACATTGTATGTCTTGGATGTATCCCCATCTATTATGTAATGCTGATGTAATGATATCCACCTTGCAAAAGCGTCTTCAAGATGCGCTCCTATCCTTGCTGGGACCTTCGAGTTCCTTTAGGATAGGGTCGCATCTTGGGCGTGACAGTGACCCCGCCCCTGCCGAGCTCGCCTGCCCGGCAAGGGGAGGCTTCTCTCCTAGTGGTGCCTTGCTCTTTTGGCCAGATCTTGCTCTTCTTGTTCCACATGTTGGTCCTTCGATGATCTTGGTTTCTTGCACGTTGGCATCGACCGGTGTTGTAATCTTGCTCCCGTGCCTGTGCATAGTCTGGGCAACAGACCCAGGGTTTGTTGCACCGACAGAAGCCCCTGGACCTACCCCGAACATGCTGTCGAGCGTCATCAGGGTAGGGCCTAATAAGTGCACAGGCGGGGGTCCTGAAGAGGCTAACCTCTGGAGATCTTCTTTGCTTCTTCATTAATCTTGATCTTGGGTCAGTTTCCGATTTCCCCGCATGTTGTGTAAAGCCAATGTTGGTGAGGCCGCCCTTGTAATGGCCCATGAATGATTTTAACGCACGGGGTAGAAACCGCCAATTCACTCTTCCCACCACGCCCTTATCCTCAGCCACGTATGCAGCATGCACCGCATGGGGTAGGTAACGGAGGCGCGTGGCGCAGGGAAGCATCAAGGCGAGGGCCCGGCTGATGTAGGGTGGAACCCTATTCCGCCGATTTTTCACGAAAGGAGTGGATCCACGAAGAACACACGGGGAAACACAAGGGAAAACACAAGAGGAACTCTCAAACCAACAAGATATAGTCCTACATATGCTAGATCATCGTAACACAAGGTGAAATACACAATCCAAAGTCAACAAGGGACGATACAAAGGTAACCGGTTCTTCTCCGTGAGGAGGTCTTGATGGGGGCACCCAAGAGGGGGTCTTGATGGGGCCACCCAAGAGGGGGTCTTGAATCCAAGGGGATCTTCTCCGTAGAGGGGCCGCGGTCTCTCTCGTGGAGTAGATCCGTAATGGATGAGCAATGCTCTATCTCACATATGAGCTAAACCAATGCTAACCCTAGAAAGAGGTGGCGGAGTCGTATATATAGAAGTTGGGGGGGGGGGCGAAGGGGTACATGGGCCTCGGCCCAACATCATGCACGCAGGCACTGCCCGGATGATCCGGATGTTGGTCCGGATGATCCGGGCTTCGGGGGTCCGGATGATCCGGGTCGGCGTCCAGATGGTCCGGCTGTGTCGTGGGCGCCGCAGGAGGTCCAGATGTCTGGGTCCTGGTCCAGACGTTCGGGTATGGCCGGATGATCCGGGGCTGGGTCCGGATGATCTGGCTTCGTGGTGAAGCTTCGGGTGTCCTCGGGCGAGTTAGCCGGATCGTCCGGGCCGGGGCCCGGGCTTCTGCTACTTTTGCCCTTCTTCTTCTCGGTCTTCACGTCCATCTTCCTCTTCTGATTCTCCTTGCTCCTTAGCCTCTCCATGGCTAACTCCTTGATACCTGATTATGCACAATGTCTCCGTTTGAGGTAGTAGCCATGTCTCATGTGCATCGAAGTGGAATTGTGAGAGGAGAGATGTCACCTTGGTTTCGAGAGCTCTTGCACGTGCTCGTGTCATAGGTCCACTAGGCACTTGGTGAGACAATGGTAGGTCCATGGGGATGGCCTTGGGATGCTCCGCATCATCTCCCCCCCCCTCTTGTGAAAGATCCGACCTCGGATCGAAATCTTCATCACCATGGTAGGGCGAGAGATCCTTGACGTTGAAGACGTCGCTCACGGTGTACTTCTCGCTTGGAAGGTCGATCTTGTAAGCGTTGTTGTTGTAGCTTGCTAGCACCTTGAAGGGTCCATCGGTGCGAGGTAGGAGTTTGGACTTGCATTCGTTGGGGAAGCGGTCCTTGCGAAGGTGTAGCCACACAAGATCGCCAATATTGAAGGTCATGGGTTGCTTGTTGACGTTGAGCTTGGTCGCGAGTCGTTGTACTTGGCGCTCGATGGTGTGCCTTGTATCTTCATGCATCTTCTTGAGGTGGTTCACTCGGGCACTCGCGTCCATGTTGGTGCGTCTTATAGAGGTAGAGGAAGAAAGTCCAATGTGGACAACGGGTTGAAACCGTAGACGACCTCGAAAGGGGACTTGCCAGTACTCGAATGTCTTGCACGGTTGTAGGCGTACTCGGCGATGGGTAGGCACTCCTCCCACTCCTTGATGTTCTTCTTGATTAGCACGCGGAGAAGAGTGGAGAGCGTGCGGTTCGTCACGTCCATTCGGCCGTTGATTTGTGGATGGTATGCCGTGGAGAATAGTAGCTTGATTCTGAGCTTGGCGCATAGGGTCTTCCAAAAGTAACTCAAGGACTTGACGTCGCGGTCTGAGATAATCGTCTTTGGCACTCCATGAAGTCGCAAGATTTCCCTACAAAAAAGATTGGCAACATGTGAAGCATCGTATATCTTGTTGCAAGGAATGAAATGGGCCATTTTAGAGAATCAGTCTACAACAACAAACACGGAATCCTTTCCATTCCTAGTTCTAGGCAAACCAAGCACATAATCCATGCTAATATCTTCCCATGGTTGGTACGGAATTGGAAGAGGCATATATAGGCCATGAGATTGAGCTTTGTACTTAGCTTCGCGACATGTAGAGCATCGGTTGGTGAAACGGTTGACGTGGCGGAACATCTTGGGCCAAAAATAGTTCTTGGAGAGTGTAGCAAGTGTCTTGTCGCGTCCAAAGTGTCCCATTAGTCCTCCTCCATGGGATTCTTGCAAAAGCAACAAACGAAGAGAAGACTCGGGGATGCAAAGTTTGTTAGCTCTCATAAGATAATCATCCTTGATGTAATATAGTTCCCAAGATGTATGCATCAAACATTTGGCATAAGGAATTGGAAAAGTAGGATCATGCGCATACAAGTCTTTTATGTGCTCAAAGCCAATGACATTCAATTCAAGTTTAGTAACAAGCATGCATATGCGGGAAAGTGCATCCGCCACAACATTTTCCTTGCCTTTAATATACTTGATGACATAAGGAAATGACTCGATGAATTCACTCCACTTAGCATGACGCTTATTCAACTTAGTTTGACCCTTAAGATATTTTACCGTTTCTTGATCGGTGTGTATGATAAATTCATGAGGGCGAAGACAGTGTTCCCATTCACGCAAAACTCGCGCTAAAGCATATAGCTCTTTGTCATAGATGGGATAATTGAGTTGCGCCCCGGAGAGTTTCTCACTAAAGTATGCTACGGGGCGCTTCTCTTGCTGTGACATCCCAAATTTTCAATTTGGAATGTTATACATAGAGCATCTTTGCATATCATAATTTTCGTTGCATTTTTTGCTCGGTCCTAGAAATTCTACACAACTCAAGGACCCACGGAGAGAGTTGGGGATTTCGTTATTTTCATATTTGAGTTTTCTCAAATTTTGAAAATAGGATCATTTGATTTTAATTATTTTATCTTCAATTATTTCTACAATCAAAATATGAGAGAGGGAATAAAATGACTTTCCCAAAATAAAGAAATAATGAAGATTTAATAAAAAATCGAATAAGATTATATTTTCGAGTTTTTCGCCTTTTTATTTGAATTTAGGAAAAATGTGCCTTTTTCAAAATTGCATTTAGGCCCCAAATATTGCATGATTAGATCTAATTAAATTGTGGGTTTTGGGAAGTAGATTGAGGTAGCACCTATTACCTGTTTTATTATCAAACCCTTGGGAGTTACTTCTACGTTTGCTTATTATGCCATGCTACGCTAGTAGACGTGGATTGGGTGAGTGTATCCATGACAGATGTGAGATTGTTATTTAATGGTTTATTTAAGGTGGCAACTTAAACACACATCTGGGTGGATTGAGGCACCTGGTTTCTATCAGACTTACTGTATTTCTTCGGACCGCCACCCAGGCTCAAAGGGATCATGAGATTATTCAAACTAGGAACTTCCGTGTGCAGCCACAAGCCATTATGGTCTCTGGCATAGTTGATTAAGTTGTGCGAACTCTTACGGGTAGACTAGCAGATGTAGGGGAAAGTAGGTGTACCGGTCTACCCACAAGTAAGGTGCTAAGCGCTTCGAAAGACTATGTCTCGTTCATCCGCTTTATCAAACATCATGTAGTGCGAGAAATCCAACGGAGGCGATCGAGTCTTGTGGGGAAAAGTGCGCAAACCTCTGCAGAGTGTATAAACTAATCATGGTTAGCCGTGTCCCCGGTTATGGACATCTTGAGTATCTAGTACTTGGATTATCATGTGAATCTCATCATGTTACTTCTACTTAATATTGTTGGGTTTTAATGAGTACTTTTTAATTGGGATTGAGAATGCTGTCAACCATTCTCAATGTTTAACAACCACCATGATAGTTAAATAAATTTATTCCTTTGCAGTAGGGAAAAATTGGCTTTATGCAAAAAACTGTAACCATAGAGCTTTCCACCAGCCATATATGCATGTAGTATAGGCTTATTATTCCATTATTCTCTATGTGTTACTTTGCCAGCATATTCCATGTGCTGACCCGTTTTCGGGCTGCAACGTTTCATGTTGCAGACTTTTCAGACGACGAGTTAGGTGCTTAGGTCGTGGTTCTATACTCAGTGATGCCGTTGGAGTTGATGGACTCGCTTATTCTTCCAAGCCTTCCGCTGTTATCGTATTTAGATGGCCTTAAGGCATATTTATTTTATTAAGTTCTCTCTTGAGACATTTGATTGTAATAAGTGTGTGATTGCTACTCTGTTATAAATCCTCCCAAGATCGTGTGGTGTCAAGACATCGATCCAGGATGACACCGAGCACGTAGATCGACTGTTTGAGGTCTGGTCGCTACAAAGATGGTATCAGAGCACACGCTGACTGTAGGACACGACCATTAAGCTAAATCCCTAGATCACTACTCTCTCTTCTCATTTCCAACTCCTCATCTTTTCTACTCTTTTAGGATGACGGAAGCGAGGATCAAGTTCACCTAGCCAGATGAAGATACACCCTTTGGACGACACCTGAAGGAAGTCACTAAGTACCTGAACATAGGAATACCAAGCTTCATCGGGACCTACAATTCCACTTTACCCGAAGAAGAGCGCTTTAAGATTCAAGCTCAAGTTCCCGGAAGGACATTTGCACCAATCACGGAGCCCATTGAGATTGTTTTCAATGCACCAACCTGGAGTCTGGGAAAGAGCATGGCAGCTCACATAACCATGGGGCGCATTGGAGAAGTTTATAAAGAAGACCTCAAGGATACTATCTACCAGATTTGCAGGCGCCGAGATGAACAATGGGAGATAGTTGGCACTAAGAAGGATCGATCCATTGCAGCTTTCATCCAGAGTTAAACCAGACATTCGACGCCAGGAGAACCAGATGTCTTGCAGACATGATGGAGTTGAAGACAACAAAAGCCAAGATTATCGAACTGGAAGGAGAACTGAAGGCCACTCGCAAGGACTACATGGAGGAGATTGTAGCTCTAGTGGGACAAAATGGTGATCTTAAGGAGAAGATTGAAGAACTCATGGGAAATTCAGCACCCGGAGGAGAAGATGAAGATTGCACCTGTCCGGAGAACTACATCATCATCGACGACACCGATTCCGATCTTAGTGATGATGATTTCGAAGATGAAGCTGGAGCAGATATCATGGAGTCTTCATCGGAGCAGTTTTTCTAGTTGACCACCATAACAACAGTAGATTTCCCCCATTTTAAATTAGTTTTAGTTCCAGCACTTTGTAACGATAGATAGACTGTTGTATGCCTTGTTTGAATTGATTGGAGTGATATTGTGTGATTTGTCTCATGTGCATATGGGTAGTGTTTTCTCCCTAGACCTCATTCTATTCTTAACTCTCGTCTTTTCTTAAACCCTCAGATGCCTCCGAGACGCGACCCCGGATTTGTTTTCCCGCCAGAGATCACTCAGTTGATTCAGCAGCAGAATGCCTTGATTCAAACATTGGTACAGAACCAAGGCAACAACAACAACAACAACAACCCACCACCACCACCACCTGTTGACCATTTGACCCGTTTCTTAAGGCTGAATCCGCCGGTGTTTTCCAGTAGCACCGAGCCGATTGTTGCAGATGATTGGCTCCGTAAGATAGGGAGGGAGTTGACCACTGCAGGATGTATAGATGGAGAAAGGGTTAAATTTGCCGCACATCAGCTCGAAGGACCCGCAACAGCATGGTGGGAGAATTTTACAGCCACTTACCCAGTGAGACACCGCCACATGGGATCGGTTTGACAAGCTTTCCGTACTGCCCATGTTTCAGCAGGAGCTATGGCCATGAAGAAGCGTGAGTTTCGCAACTTGTGCCAAGGAGGACGGACAGTTGGCCAGTATGTAGATGATTTTAGTAAGTTAGCACGTTATGCCCCAGATGACGTTGCTACAGACGCAGCTAAGCAGGAAAAGTTTCTAGAAGGACTGAATGATGAGCTGAGCATGCAGTTGATGATAGCCACTTTAAACAATTATCAGGAGTTGGTAGATCGTGCGCTTATGATTGAAGGGAAGCAGCAGCAGATTGAAAATCGCTAGAGAAAGTATGGACAGGGGAAGAATAACTCTGGAGCTCAGCAGAAACTTCGCTTTACCCCGAAGCCAGGAGGACAATTTTAGCATACCCATGGAGGAGGTAGCTCGCACAACCATAATGGCACCAAGAATGGGAACGGGAATGGAGGAAGCAATGGAAAAAACCGCACCAACCCGTCAACACCATCCAAGGTAGACCTGAGCCACATCACTTGCTTTAAGCGCCGCAAGACTGGGCATTATGCAAATGATTGTCCAGAACGCCAAAATGGTAATGGTAATGGAAGCTCAAGAAAGAAGCCAAACCCTTTCAACAGAGGACAAGTGAACCACGTTACCGTGGAGGAGGCTGAAGCTCAGCCAGATGCAGTAATAGGTAAGTTTTTGGTTAAGTCATTTACTGCAGTTGTTCTTTTTGATACTGGTGCATCGCATTCATACATATCAAGGGGATTTGTGGATAAGTTTAGCCTACCCACTAGAACTCTTAAGACACCCATGCTAGTAAGCTCACCGGGAGCGGAGTTTATGGCCGGTCAAGGATGTTTTCAAGTGCCATTAAGTATAGGGAGGCATGTTTTCCCAACGGATTTAATTATATTGGAATCCCAAGGTTTGGATGTAATTCTTGGTATGGATTGGTTGTCGATGTATGGAGGAAACATCGATTGCGCTAGTAAGACAATTTTGCTTATGACACCAGAAGGAAGGAGAATCAAGTATGTATCACGGCATGAGCCGAGAAGGGCACATGTAAATTCCTTGCTATCGGGGAGTTGTGCAGGAGGAAGTACCGGTGGTAAAGGGATTTCCCGATGTGTTTAGGAAGAGTTGCCGGGCATGCCACCGGATAGAGACATTGAGTTTCGATTGAACTCTTGCCGAGCACTGGGCCGATATCTAAGAGACCGTATAGGATGCCAGCCCAAGATTGGAGGAAATTAAGAAGTAGATTAAGGAGTTACTGGATAAAGGTTATATACGCCCAAGTTCTTCACCTTGGGGATCACCAGTACATCTAGTGGAGAAGAAGGATGGATCATTAAGAATGGTTGTTGATTTATCGCGGACTGAATGAAGTGACCATTAAGAACAAGTACCCACTACCGATGATCAATGACTTGTTTGACCAATTGCAAGGAGCTAAGGTGTTTTCCAAGATCGATTTGCGATCGTGGTACCATCGATTGAAGATTCGAGAGCAGGATATACCTAAGACGGCTTTTACCACCAGGTACGGGCTGTATGAGTATACCGTTATGTCATTTGGTCTGACTAACGCACCTGCCTATTTTATGAACATGATGAACAAAGTGTTTATGGAGTTTTTGGATAAGTTCGTCGTGGTGTTCATTGATGATATTTTGGTCTACTCGAAGAATGAAGAGGAACATAAGGAACACTTGCGTTTGGTACTCGAGAAGCTCAGAGAACACCAGTTATATGCCAAGTTCAGCAAGTGTGAGTTTTGGTTGAAGGAGGTTGGATTTCTTGGACATGTTATATCCGGAGAAGGTATAGCAAGAGACCCCACTAAAGTTGTCACCGTAATAAAGCGGGACGCGCCAACAACAGTTGGAGAGATCTGGAGTTTCCTTGGACTCGCAGGATACTACCGGAGATTCATTGAGAATTTCTCAAGGATTGCGAAGCCTATGACAGAATTGTTGAAGAAGGACACCAAGTTTATCTAGACTGAGGAGTGTGAAGCTAGTTTCCAAGAGTTGAAGAAACGTTTGGTTACCTCGCCAGTGTTAATTCTGCCAGATCAGACCAAGGATTATGAGGTGTATTGCGATGCTTCACGTCGAGGACTTGGAGCAGTGCTTATGCAGGAGGGAAGAGTTGTTTCGTATGCTTCACGACAGCTGAAACCTCACGAATTAAACTATTCCACGCATGATTTGGAGTTAGCCGCCGTAGTGCATGCGTTGAAAACATGGAGACATTTCCTCATTGGGAATCATTGTGAGGTGTATACAGATCACAAGAGTTTAAAGTACATCTTCACGCAGAAGGAGCTAAATCTCAGGCAGAGGAGATGGTTGGAACTCATCAAAGATTACGGTATGAGATTACATTATCACCCCGGAAAGGCTAACGTTGTAGCAGACGCGTTGAGCCGTAAGAGTCACGTCAACACACTAATGACGGAGAAATACCAAAGGAGTTAGCCGAGGATCTTGAGAGCTATGTTTGGAAATAGTTCCGAGAGGCTATGTAGCAGCATTGGAGATTCAACAACTTTGATGGACAAAATCAGGGAAGCTCAGAAGACTGACAAGGAGATTGCCTCTATAAAGGAGAAAATGAGCGAAGGAAAGGCTAAGGGATTTCGTGAGGATGAGCACGATACCCTATGGTTTGAAGACTGTGTTTATGTGCCCAATGACCAGGAACTTCGGAAGTTGATTCTACAGGAGGCACATGATTCACCAGATTCTATTCACCCAAGAAATACCAAGATGTATTTGGATTTGAAGAATACTTTCTGGTGGACCGGAATGAAGAAGGACATTGCAGAGTATGTAGCAGTTTGTGATGTATGCCAGAGGGTGAAGGCAGAACATCAGAAGGCAGTAGGATTGTTACAGCCATTGCCTATACCCGAATGGAAGTGGGATAAACTAGGTATGGATTTCATCACGGGATTGCCCAGGACTCGTTCAGGCTATGACTCGATTTGGGTTGTAGTATATCATTTGACGAAGGTGGCTCATTTCATTCCAGTAAAGACTACCTACAGCAGCGCCAAATTGGCTAAGATTGACCAGGATTGTATGCTTGCATGGAGTTCCGAGGAGTATCGTACCAGATAGAGGAACCCAATTCACCTCAAAGTTCGAAGCGGTTGCGAAACTTTGGGAACCAGGCTGGAGTTTAGCACAACTTTTCATCCACGCATGTATGGACAAACCGAGAGAGTCAACCATATTTTGGAGGATATGCTTAGAGCTTGTGCTTTGGATTATGGATCAAGTTGGGATGACAACTTGCCGTATGCGGAGTTTTCTTATAACAACAGTTACCAAACCGATGCGAAGATGGCACCTTTCGAAGCCTTGTACGGAAGAAGGTGCAGGACCCCGTTGTTGAGGGATGAAGTTGGAGACCGCCAGTTGTTTGGACCGGATTTGATTAAGGAGTCTGAACGGAAAGTAAAGTTAATTCGCGATAGGCTCAAGGTAGCCCAGTCAAGACAGAAGAGTTATGCAGACTCAAAACGCAAGGAGACAGAATACGAAGTCGGAGACAGAGTTTATCTTCGAGTATCGCCACTTCGAGGAGTTAAGCGTTTTGGTGTTAAAGGAAAGTTAGCGCCCCGATTTGTAGGACCTTATCGTGTTTTGGAACGCATGGGAGAAGTTGCGTACAAGTTGGAACTACCCGAAGGATTGTCAGAAGTCGATGATGTGTTTCATGTTTCTCAGTTGAAGAAGTGTCACGCAGAGATGGCCGATATACCACTGAGAGATAATGTGCCACTAGAAGCGATTCAGTTGAATGATGATTTGACCTATGAGGAGAAACCAGTTAAGATTCTGGAGTTTGCCAACCGAGTCACCCGCAACAAGGTCATTAAGTTTTGCAAAGTTTAGTGGAGCCACCACACCGAGGAAGAAGCCACCTGGGAGCGAGAGGAAGATCTGCTTAAGGACCACCCTCACCTATTTTCTAGCCAACCCGAATCTCGAGGGCGAGATTCATCTTAAGGGGGTAGGTTTGTAACATCCCAAATTTTCAATTTGGAATGTTATACATAGAGCATCTTTGCATATCATAATTTTCGTTGCATTTTTGCTCGGTCCTAGAAATTCCACACAACTCAAGGACCCACGGAGAGAGTTGGGGATTTCGTTATTTTCATATTTGAGTTTTCTCAAATTTTGAAAATAGGATCATTTGATTTTAATTATTTTATCTTCAACTATTTCTACTATCAAAATATGAGAGAGGGAATAAAATAACTTTCCCAAAATAAAGAAATAATGAAGATTTAATAAAAAATCGACTAAGATTTTATTTTGGAGTTTTTTGCCTTTTTATTTGAATTTAGGAAAATGCGCGTTTTTCAAAATTGCATTTAGGCCCCAAATAAAAGTTCATCTTGTCCGGCTTGATTTTAGAAGCCGGGGAAATTTTATTTCGGGATTTTTGGAGTTCGGTTAGTATTTCTTTTTATTTTTCTTCTGTGCGGAATAATTTTTTTTTTAAAAGCGCCACCGACCTACGGGCCGTGTCCGCCTAGGACTCCCGGCCTGCGGGGCTTTATAAGCCGGGGGGAGCCAGCCCGAGGCCCAGCCGCCGCCCCCAGCGCCCCCAAACCCTAGCCCGCGCCCGACCCCGCCGCCGCCGCAAACCCCTTGAACCGCCGAGACTCACGCCGCCCGCCGCCGCCGACTCGCCGCCCGACCCGCCGCCGAGGTTTGCGCCCGTTTTTTTTAAAACCGGCTGTTTTATTTCGGTTTTTAGTTTCATTTTTTAGTTTCGGTTTTTCGGTTTAGGTTAAATAGCGAACGTTTGTTCGTTAGTTCGTTTAAACGAACGAGTTCGTCAGATTTGTTTAGTTAACCCGTTCGTCATTTTTCTTTTTCTCGGATTTAATTCGCGATTTTTGTGATCGCAATTCCTGATCCGATTTTCGTTTTAGTATAACTTTTCGCTCATTTATCGGAATCAGGCGATTCAAGCGCCTAGAGTTTCGTCTCGAAACCCTCTTTCCGAATAACCTACTTAAACAAGTATTTTCTTCTGTAAAATTTGAATTAGATCCAGATTAGTAAAACGGAGCTGTTTTGTTCTGCCGTTTGACTTTCGTCGCTTCGTTTGATTTGGTTCTTTTTGCAAACCGGAGTTCTTAAGTTGAACTATCTGGTTAGATCTATTTGAGTTTTATCTTTGTATTAGATGAGTACTTATTGTATGCTTGTTTGTTTGTCTGCGATAGAATACCCGGAGTGCGCCGCCTGTTATTTCGAGTCTCTAGGTTTCGCGGATCATCAGCAAGGCAAGTAACACTTTGATCATACCTTTTCTACTACCCAGTTTTTATGCATTAGATCTATCATCAAACATTGCATGATTAGATCTAATTAAATTGTGGGTTTTGGGAAGTAGATTGAGGTAGCACCTATTACCTGTTTTATTATCAAACCCTTGGGAGTTACTTCTACGTTTGCTTATTATGCCATGCTATGCTAGTAGACGTGGATTGGGTGAGTGTATCCATGACAGATGTGAGATTCTTATTTAATGGTTTATTTAAGGTGGCAACTTAAACACACATCTGGGTGGATTGAGGCACCTGGTTTCTATTAGGACTTGCCTGTTTTTCTTCGGACCGCCACCCAGGCTCAAAGGGATCATGAGATTATTCAAACTAGAAACTTCCGTGTGCAGCCACAAGACATTATGGGCTCTGGCATAGTTGATTAAGTTGTGCGAACTCTTACGGGTAGACTAGCAGATTTAGGGGAAAGTAGGTGTACCGGTCTACCCACAAGTAAGGTGCTAAGCGCTTAGAAAGACTATGTCTCGGTCATCCGTTTCTCAAACATCATGTAGTGCGAGAAATCCAACGGAGGCGATCGAGTCTTGTGGGGAAAAGTGCGCAAACGTCTGCAGAGTGTATAAACTAATCATGGTTAGCCGTGTCCCCGGTATGGACATCTTGAGTATTTAGTACTTGTATTATCATGTGAATCTCATCATGTTACTTCTAATTAATATTGTTGGGTTTTAATGAGTACTTTTTAATTGGGATTGAGAATGCTGTCAACCATTCTCAATGTTTAACAACCACCATGATAGTTAAATAAATTTATTCCTTTGCAGTAGGGAAATATTGGCTTTATGCAAAAACTGTAACCATAGAGCTTTCCACCAGCCATATATGCATGTTGTATAGGCTTATTATTCCATTATTCTCTATGTGTTACTTTGCCAGCATATTCCATGTGCTGACCCGTTTTCGGGCTGCAACGTTTCATGTTGCAGACTTTTCGCAACGACAGCGTAAGGTGCTTAGGTCGTGGTTCTATACTCAGTGATGCCGTTGGAGTTGATGGACTCGCTTATTCTTCCAAGCCTTCCGTTGTTATCGTATTTAGATGGCCTTAAGCCATATTTATTTTGAGGTAATGTTTATCTGAACATTTTGATATCTTATTTGCATTTTTCTGAGATCATATGAATTAGTTATGAATTTTCAAAGTTTTGGTCAAACGGTCAAAGGGCATTTGAGGGACCTGGACGGAAAAAGTAAGGGCAAAACTGAGCAAGCTCGAAAAGTAAGGGCAAAACCCGTGGGTAGGAACCAACTAGGGGTAAAAATGCAATTGTCCCTATTTATTTTATTAAGTTCTCTCTTGAGACATTTGATTGTAGTAAGTGTGTGATTGCTACTCTATTACAAATCCTTCGAGTACTGTGTGGTGTCAGCATTACTGATCCAGGGATGACACTGAGCACAGAGATCAGACTGTTTTGAGGTTTGGTCGCTACACTTGCGTTAACACACCTTCTATGCCATTACCACTAGCATCACAATGAATTTCAAAAGGTTTTTCAAAGTTGGGTAATGCAAGCACGTGAGCATGAGTAAGAAAATTCTTAAGCTCATTGAAAGTGCTATCTTGGGATGGTCCCCAAATAAAGGGTGCATTCTTCTTGCTCAAAGCATGTAAAGGAGATGCAATGGTGCTAAAATCCTTCACAAAAAAACGGTAAAAAACGGCTAAACCAAGAAAACTATGCACTTGTTGCAAGTTGGTTTGTTGGGGCCAAGTTTTAATAGCATTGATCTTAGATTCATCAACATGAACACCCTTAGAAGATACTACAAAACCCAAGAAAACAAGCTTATCAACACCAAAAAGGCATTTTTCCATATTAGCATAAAGTTGCTCTTTTCAAAGAGTTTGTAGCACGGTTCGAAGGCTGGTGACATGATCTTTGAGAGATTTGCTAAAGACAAGGATATCGTCAAAGTAGACAACAACAAATTCACCAATATAAGGGCGAAACACATAATGCATAAGACGCATGAAAGTACCGGGTGCTTCCGATAAACCCATAGGCATGACTAACCACTCATACAAATCAAACTTTGTTTTGAAAGCGGTTTTCCATTCATCACCTTCTTGTATGCGTATTTGATAGTAACCACTTTTAAGATCAATTTCGGAGAAAATAGTGGCACCGCTAAGTTCATCTAGCATATCATCAAGGCATGGAATGGGGTGCCTATATCGAACGGTGATAGCATTGATAGGTCTACAATCGGAACACATGCGAAAGCTACCGTCTATTTTTGGCACAAGAATGACCGGAACTGCACAAGGACTCAAACTTTCACGCACATGTCAATGATCTATGATATGCTTTACTTGCCCTTGTATTTCTTTAATTTATTAGGGATTGATGCGGTATGGGGCCTTGTTTGGAATAGGTGCTCCGGGGATGAGGTAGACCCGGAGGTAGGTCATCAGGAAAGACATCCTCGAATTCCTGCGACAAGTTAGAAAATACTAGAGTAAGCGGATTAGGAGTGTTAGTCTTTGCCACCTCATCTTTGCACAAAAGGACATAGTGTAGGACAATGGATGGGTTCTCACACACTTCTCTCATCTCACGTTTGGTGGCAAATAGAACTAAGGTTTTCTTGTCGCTCATCGTGGAGGCTCTCAATTTTGGCTTGTGGCACTCACTCTCTTTTTGGTGGTTTGCTCGCTCGCTATGCTCTCCACGATGGGTGGCTTGCTTGTCGGCGATCACTTGGCTTGGAGACATTGGTCGGAGTACATATTCGTTTCCTTTCATCTTGAATCTATAGTGGTTTGTACGCCCGTTGTGGATGACACCTCGGTCAAATTGCCATGGCCGTACAAGAAGGAGGTAGCAAACGGTCATCGGAAGGACATCACACTCCAAAGTGTCTTCGTAAGCTCCGATCTTGAAAGAAACTTGTACCCTATGCTCGACTTGGATGGTGCCATTGTCGCTTAGCCATTGAACCTTGTAGGGGTGCGGGTGCTTCATCTTGACCAATTGGAGCTTGGAGCATAGTTCTTCACTTGCAAGGTTATGGCAACTCCCTCCATCGATTATGACCTTGACGGAACTTCCATTGATGCTGGCTTTGGTGTGGAAGATATGGCATCTTTGGTCTTCATCGTGTTGATGTTGAAGAGTCAAGACCTTGGAGACAACAAGAGCAGGGCTCGAATCTTCATCACAAAAGACTTGATCATCTTCATCTTCGTTCACGCGCCGGTGCACGGCCACTTGCTCAAGGGCTTCCATCTCCTCTTCACTCTTGGAGTCATAGGTTCCGTCGTCGTTGAGGATCATGGTGCGCTTGTTTGTGCACTCGAAGGACTTGTGGCCCCGACCGCCGCATGTGAAGCATTTGAAGGAACTTGTCTTGATGGTCTCATCGGTTGTGGTAGATGAAGATGAAGCTCTCGGATTGAAGTTGCTTGTAGTAGGGGGGCGACTTGAGCTTGTCGAAGTTTTCTTGTAACTTGACTTGTCGTCGTTGCTTGTAGATGGCTTGGTTGAGGTAGAAGGTGTTGGAGTCGTTGAAGCTTTATTGCTGGAGAGGCCATAGGACTTTGATGAGAACTTTGCATACTTGAAGTCATCTTGCACTTGCCGTTCCGCATTGGTAGCTTGATGCACTAGCTCGATGAGGTTCGAGTATGGTTGGAAGTAGGCGATCTTCTTGATGGGATCATTGAGTCAATTCAAGAAACGTGCCATAGTTTGCTCATCATCTTCCGTGACATTGGATCTTATTAGGGCAATCTCCATTTCCTTGTAGTACTCTTCAACGCTCTTGGTTCCTTGCTTGAGGAGTTGGAGTTTCTTGAAGAGGTTGTGGTTGTAGTAGTTTGGCACGAATCATGCTCTCATGACATCCTTCATTTGTGCCCACGTAGTGATGAGTGGTTCACCTTTGGCCTCTCGGCGCTCAATGACTTGTTCCCACCGAATGAAGACGTAGTCTTGGAATTCAAGGGATGCCATCGCGATCTTCTTCTCTTCGTCATAGTTCTGCAAGCGGAAGATTTTTTCAACCTTCAATGCCCATGAGATGTACTCTTCGGGGTCATTGCTTCCCGTGAACTTGGGCATGGTGAAATTTAGCTTGCCACAGCGTTGCTCTTCATTGTGTTGGGGTTGGTGATTGATGAGGACATCAATACCATTGTTACACCCATAGCCCCTACTACTACATATAATGGACCAATTACTAAAGCTCGCGCACACCAATTAAATTATCAGGTACTTTCGTTCCTTGGTAATGATTCTAATGTTCATGGGAATATGATGTTGCCTAAATTGGATACATTTGTTTTGCTTACAAATGAAGGGCCTGGCATGGATAAGAGGTATGAACACTGGAGCAAGACAAAGCTTGGAGATGATGGCATGCGCAAGCGGAACAAGAACGAAGTTACAAGTGATGATTTCAGGACTTTGAAGCCACCATAAGGAGTGCATGAAGCCTTGGACGAAATATACAAGATTCCACTTCATAAATTTTGTCCAGAGGCTATTCTAGGTGCTGCATCACCTTATTATTGGGCTAGGCCCGTGTAACTTCGAAATACTTAAGTATAGGCTGTTTTTAGAGTCCGTATGTGTGGGGAAACAAGACTTAGGGTTGGTTTCGAACCCCTCCCTCAAGGGCCATGAAATCCCCCCTCTTCCTCCATATATATAGCCCTTAGGGAGTCGTTTAGACTTTGGGTTTTGTTTAGATTTGATGTAGGGTGGAACCCTAGATGGCCGATCTTTCATGAAAGGAGCGGATCGCGACTAAGAACACGAAGAACACGAGGGGAAACACGAGAGAAATCACTCAACCAACAAGATCAATCACACATGTGCTAGATCCTCGAAACACAAAGAGATACACGGTCCAAATCCAACAAAGGACGATACAAGTAGCGGCAGTTCATCTCCGAGAGGAGGTCTTGAATCCACGAAGGATCTTCCCGTAAAGGGGTCTTGAATCCAGGTGGATCTTCTCCAAAGTAAGGACGTAGTCGTCGCGAATCGGCGCGTCATCATATATGGGACCTAGCACCAAATGAGAAGACACAATAGAGGTAGAGGTTAAGTCGTTAGAAATCAAAGTGGTCTCACTCTCTCTCACTCCCTCAAGGTAGGTGCACTCAAAGTCACATGTGGTGGAGTCACTCATCTCACTCAAGTGGTGGGGTTTGTGGCTCTCCTCACATGGGAATTGGGGAAACTCGTCATATATGGGGCTAGTGGTGAAGTCACTCTCATCTCAATATGGTGGCTAAAGTCACTCAAGTCATCATACGTCGCCGTGGTCGAAGAGAAATACTCAACCATCTCATCACTGTCACCATGGATGAAGGCCGAAGATGGCACATCATCACTCTCCTCCATGACCGAAGGGAAAATCCCATGCTCGATCATCTCGTCATCGTCGTTGTGGATGAAGGCCGAAGATGGCACATCATCACTCTCGCCTACTAAGATGGAAGCATCATCCTTGCTCGCCACCTTGTCGCTCGCCTCCAAAGCTTGGTCCTTGAGAGGCTCCGTAGTCGTAATCGTCGCCACACCGTCTTGAAAAAGAGTCGAAGAAGACTCGGCATCATTAATGCCACAAAGAGGGATGGTGGTGAAGTCGAACTTGGGAGCTTCTTCTTGGAGCTCGTCGAGCTTGGACATCGTGGTGGTACTAGCCTCATGCTCGCCGTGTTGGAGCTTGGTCTTTGCAAACTGTGCTTGGGGTCGAGAAGCCTTGGCCTTCATGAGTTCTTGGTCCACCTTAAGAGCACCAATGAGTAGTCGTCGATGGACTTGTAGTTCTCGAGGAAGATAGTCTTGGAGATGTTGTTTTTCAATCCCATCATGAAGTGGAACTTCATTGAAATGGGGTCGTCCACGTCGGCTCGTCACAAGTCTTTCTTCATCTCCTTGAAGTACTCATCGATGGACTTGGATCCTTGGATGGTGTTCTTCAATTGGCGTAGAAGTTGTTCCATGTAGGTTGGAGGCACGAACTCTCGCCGCAAAGATCTATTCGTCTTGGGCCAACTCATGTCATAGCTCGCCGAATGTGTGTGAAGCCACCATGTGGACGCGTAGTCGTGGAAGTTCCTTGTGGCGCACTTCACTTGATCTTCGGGAGGAACTTGATGTAGCTTGAGGTAGTCGTCCATTAGGCGCTCCCACTCGAGATACTCCTTGGGTTCTTGAGTTCCATAGAAAGGAATCTTGTGGTCGGTGTCGAGGTCGTAGTAGCTCGTGGAAGTCGCGGACTTGAGCTTGGGGAGCTTCTCTTGAGCATAGTCTTGGGGTGCTTGTTGGCGAAGATGTCGTATGTCCGTAGGCAAAGATGCCTTGAAGTCGCTTGGCGAATATGCCAAGGGTGATGGTGAAGTCGTTGAGCGGTTGTTGGTGCTGAGCTCATGACCTTCACGTTCTTGTTGGTGACGGTGTCGATGTCGATGTGACCTTTCCGGAGATGATAGCTCGGAAGCATGTGCACTTGAGCGTCTTCTCGAAGATGAGGAAGATCGCTTGTAGGACTTTATGAGGGATTTGATCTCCTCCATTTGAGGTTTCATCTTGGCGTCGAAGTTGTTGTTCTTGGCATCGAACTCGTCGTTGTTGTAGACCGAAGGTGACATGCCTTGCCTATCCATCACAAGACTTGAGCAAATATGAGTGGAAGAAAGGAGAGAACTATACCAAATGTACCTTGACCGATGTTGAAAATGGATCAATGATCACTCAATGTGTAACAAGGAAATAGCACAATTGGTACCAATCTCGTCGATTCTCACACCTAAAACAAATAAGGCTTATGATGGAGCTCGGTGAGGATAGTGGCACATAAATTTAATGCAAAATCTTAGCAAGAGTCAATAATGTTGAAAGAGATTCACAAATTCGCGAATGTAACAAGTAGACCAATAGCAATATGTGGCACACGGAAACACACACACGGATAGATAAATGGGGTCGTGCAACCAAGGAATGAGCACAAAATGTGGAATCCACGGAAAATGCTCGTGTTGCACAACTCAAGAGAGACACTAGCACGAGTTCTCTATAGGCGGATACGACACTTGTGCACAACCTATGATATGCAAAAATGGATAAACTTTCTATCCCAAGTATGCTATGTATGTATGGTTCCCGATGTTTCTCGCAAGATGATCCAAGATGATCGGATATGACAATCTTATATGCAATGTGGTATGATGCTACGTCACTTGCTTACAAGCTTCTTTGCTATTTCTCTTCTTTTTTTTGCTTAAAATCTTATTTTCTTTTTTTTATGGCCACAATGCGAAATGCACAAACCAAGATAGCAATTGTGTATATGCGGGAACAATCTTGTGACACAAGGGATGATATGATGATACCAATATGATATGGTATGTATGCAATGGAAGGGTGGATCACTAATGTGCACAAGTAACGTTGCCAGCAATACTCAAATGGCTAGTCTGGATAGGCAAGTGACGCAAAATGGGCTAGGGGTTAACAATGCAATTGCAAGGGAATATACAAAGGAGGGATACCACGATACCAAGATGATATGGAGGTTACCATCCTTGGCGATGATGAGTGGCGGTGATCTTGATGGAGATACCAAGATGATGGAGACTCGTCCCTAAGTAGCCAAAACACCTTAGGAAACGGAAAAACCGCAAACTCAAAATCTCAAATGTCAAATGTCAAAATGGTGGTAGCGGAAATGCGGTGGTGGTTTTGCGGAAGCTCAATTTGATTGCGAAATGCAATGATGGGTTTTGAGACGCAATGCAGAAGTCTAGGGTAAGGTGGGGGACTATACACGGTGTCGGAGTTGGAAGCACGGTCCCTAAGTATCTGAAACACCTTAGGAGACACAACTCTCAACACAAACAAAATTGGGTTAAGTTGATGTGGTGGAAGTGTATGGTGGGTAAGTCTATGCGGAAGTTATGGTGGTGGTGGTGGTTGATGAAGATGCAACCGTCCCTATGTAGCCTAAACACCTTAGGATACTAGAACCACAACTCAAACAACCTCAAATGTGAAGGGGAACAAATTGGGTTAGGTTGCGGAAGTCGGTGGTGGTTATGCGGAGGATGTGGTGGAAGCCCTAGGCAAAGACGCCAAAGTTCCAAAATTTTGATGGTGTCAATTGGTGATGTAACCTATCTAGATGGATAGAGGATGTCAATAGCTACTCAATGAGCTAAAGAATGCGAAAATCGGACTCAGGGTGTGAAAATTACGGTCAAAACGGTGAAACACGAGAGGCTGAAATCTACAGGGGTCGGACATCCGGGGCTCGGTCCGGATTTCCGGGGGTCAGTGTCCAGAACCGCGCAGATTTGGCGCTCCAGGAGCCGAATGTCCAGCTTGGGGCCCAGATGTCCGGCCTGACGATTCCAGATAGGGATTTGGACTTTGAAACTCGATTTGGGGCGGAAATTGATGATTTCGGGGGCAAAATTGCGGAGAATTCGTGGATGGAAAGTGGGGAAACTTGAGGAAATGCTAGATCCACTCAAAACCAAGCAAATCCATGGATCAAAATCAACAAAATATCATCAAACCAACAAATCACAAAAAAAAATTGGGGCCATGTTTGGTGGGGATTTTCGAATTTAGGACGAAATCAACAAAACTAGGATAAAAAACACAACAGGGAGGCTCCGAATTCGTGATCAACCTAAGCTCTGATCCAAGATGATGTAGGGTGGAACCCTAGATGGCTGATCTTTCACGAAAGGAACGGATCTGATGCGGAGCATCCTTCAGTCATCCCCATGGATCTACCATCGTCACATAAAGCACCAAGAGGACCAATGACATGAGCACGAGCTAGAGCTCTCGAGAACGAGGTGACTTCTTTCCTTAGTGATATCACATATGATCCGCTCGAGACATGGCTACTACCTGAGTCCGATATGCTATGCATGATTAGGTGTCAAGAGGACCCTCTCGGAGATGTACATGAAGACAGACAAGTCGCCAAGTCCATGGATGAGGAGAACCAACGGAAAGAGTCAAGTGCACCTCCCAGGCCCCAGACATCCGGCCAGGACCCCGGACATCCGGCCCCTGGAGCAACCACAACAGCAGCCACCCAGAAGCCCAAGTCTATAGGGCCCGGACATCCGGCGTCCAGCCCGGACATCCCGGCCCAGCCCGGAAATCCGGCCAGAAGCCTGGACATCCGGCGCCACCCTACAGAACCTCCAGAAGAAAGAGCGCTCCAGCCCGGACATCCGGCCCGTCCCAGGCTCCCGGACATTCGGCCCCTCGCCCGGACATCCGGACCCCACCTATGCAGAGAGCATGAAGGGCAGCACCGCCATCCCGAACATCCGGCCTCTCCAGCCCGGACATCCGGCACCTCGCAAAGGCCCGGACATCCGGCCCGATGCCCGTGTACCCCTTCGCCCACCTAGACTATATATACTCCCCCATCTTCCTCTTTCTAGGGTTAGCATTGGTTTAACTCATTGAGATAGAGCATTGCTCATCCATACCGGATCTATTCCTCGTGAGGGACCGCACCTCTTCGGAGAAGATCCATCCGGATTCAAGACCCCCTCTAGGGTGGCCCCATCAAGACCTCCTTCCGGAGAAGAACGGTTACCCTTTTATCATCCCTTGTTGACTTTGGATCTCATGTTAATTTGTGCCTCGATGATCTAGCGCTTGTGTGATCATATTCGTGTCGGTTGAGTGTTTCTCTTGTTTTCCCTCGTGTTCTTCCACGCGTTCTTCGTGTTCCTCGTAGGGATCCTCTCCAAACGTGAAAGATCGGCCCCATAAGGATCCGCCCTACATCATCTTGGTATCATGAGCCACGTTGATCACGTTTTTGGAGCCCCTACCCCGTGTTTTCTAGCTTGATTTTGTTGTTTTCGTCCTAAATCCAAAAATCCCCACCAAAAATAGCCCCAAAAGTTTTTGTGATTTGTTGGTGAGATGAAGTTTTGTTGGATTTGATCCACGGATCTGCTTTGCATCGAGTGGATCTAGCTTTTCCCCATCTTATCCGCAATTCCCATCCACAAATTCATCCGAATTTTGCCCCGGAGTTGACCTTTTCCCCGCGGTGTTCCTCGAGTTCATCCTCGATCCAGGAGCCCGGACATCCGGCAGAGTCCCCGGACATCCGGCCACTGGCCCGGACATTCGGCCCCTGGCAGCAGCAGCTTCATCTCCCGCGCCCTTTTCTGCCTTGTTTCGCCAAGTTTTGCCCCGGTGCCCACGCCTACTTCCGCATACATACCATCACCGCTCACCGCTACCTCCTATGACGATTTTGAGATGTTTCAGTCTTTGAGATTTTGGGTTGTGGTTCCCCTGTCCTATTGTGTTTCGGCTATATAGGTACGGTTCGTCGTCAACATCACCACCGCTCATCTCCATCGACTACTCATCATCGCCAAGGATGGTAACTTCGTCGACATCTTTGTCATACCTTGCAATTTGCTTTGATAACCCCCATGGCCTTACATTTGCGTAGCTTACCCATCGAGAGTAGCCTTTGAGTATTGCCGGCAACATGACTTGTGCACATTAGTGATCATACTCCATAGCATTCATACCATACCATAGTGGTGCACATCTTAGCATCATCTTTTGTGTTGCAAAGTTTCCATCGCATACACAATTGCTATCTTGGTTCGTGAAGCATTGCATGAGAAAAGATCTCAAACATCAAAGAGCCAAACAAGCTTTTAAGCAAAGAGGAAAGGTAAGCAAAGAGCTTATAAGCAAGAACCATAGCATCATACAACATTAAGATTCTCATACTCGATCATCTTGGATCATATCACCGACACACCATACATATAGAATACTTGGGACAGAGATCGTTGCATTTTTGCCTAGTAGGTTGTGCACAAGTTGCGTATCCGCCTGTTGTGCAATTGTGCTAGCATATCTCGTGCATTGTGCAACAAGAGCATTTTCGTGGAATCCACATTTTGGCTCACCCTTGGTTGCACAATCCCACTTATCTATTTGTGTGTGTGTTTCCGTGTACCTTATCTTGCTAGTGGTCTACTTGTTGCATTTGTTAATTTGTGAATCTTTTCCAACATTATTGAAGCTCACTTACAATTGCATCAAATTTTATGCCACCATCCTAACCAAGCTCCACCAAAATCTTTTACTTGTGTTGGTGTGAGAACTGACAAGAATTGGTACCAATAGTGTTATTTCATTGTCCGCATTTGAGTGAACTTGATTCATCGTCAACATCGGTCAAGGTACAATTGGTATAAGTTCTTTTCCCTCTCCCACTCACATTTTTCTTGGAATGATGGATAGGCCAAGTTCTTCTACCAACCCACCCCTCCTCGCGCAAGACGACGATATGTCATCCTTTCGTCACAAAGACTCACCTCTTTGGTGCACAACGAGCTTTGCATGAAGAGCAACTAGCAATGAGCGACCGCATTGACAACCTCGCCACCGACTTGCGACTCTCCGAGCAACGTACAAGAGACTACTTCGACAACAAGCTCGATGCTCACAAGCATGAGAATGATGCAAGGATGGACGAGATACGCGCCTTGTTGGTGAACCATCAATCTTCAACTTCTTCATACTCAAGACGGAGCCACTCAAGTCACCGCTCCGACGACACATTCTCCGGCTCAAGTACACCGACATCAAACACTCTTCGCCGTGCCGTGCGTCAAGACCGTCATGCATCTCACAATCCTCTACATGACAAGCATTCACAAGAGCAAGTCGATAAGCAAGTACTTCGTACTCCACAACACCAAGTGGCTTTTGCTCAAGCACAAGAAAGGCAATGCCAAAGTCAACAAGAACAAGAGGAGCGAGCCCGCCAACATCAAGATGCACAAGATGCCGAGGCGCAACGTCAAGAACGACAACAACGTGAAGCACAAGCTCTTGAGGCGCACCGTGCCCTTCAAGAGGAAGCACTTTGAGAAGAAATCCAAGAGCGAACCTATCAACTGAGAGTGCAACGTCAAGTTCATCAAGCTCCACCACAAGCTCGACAATCTCCTCCTCAACCTGAAGTTCAACAAGAGCAAGTTGATCATGGATGGCCTCCTCATCAAGAGCAACATGAGTTGGATAATCCTCCACGTAAATGGCGTCATCATCACCATCACCATCAACACAATGAAGAGCAACGCTACGGCAAGCTAAAGTTTACAATGCCCAAGTTCAAGGGAAGCAATGATCCCGAAGAGTACCTCTCATGGGCATTGAAGGTCGACAAAATCTTTCGTTTGCACAACTAAGAGGAAGAGAAGTAGATCGCTATGGCATCACTTGAGTTCCAAGACTATGTGCTCATATGGTGGGAACAAGTCATTGAGCGTCGAGAGGCAAGACGTGAACCACCCATCACCACTTGGGCACAAATGAAGGATGTCATGAGAGCACGCTTTGTGCCAAACTACTACAACCACAACCTCTTCAAGAAACTACAACTACTCAAGCAAGGAACCAAGAGCGTTGAAGAATACTACAAGGAAATGGAGATTGCCATGATACGAGCCAATGTAAAAGAAGATGATGAGCAAACTATGGCATGTTTCTTGAATGGACTCAATCATCCTATCAAGAAGATCGCCGACTTCCAACCATACTCGAACCTCATCGAGCTAGTGCATGAAGCTACCAAAGCGGAACGTCAAGTGCAAGATGACTTCAAATATGCCAAGTTCTCTTCCAAGACATTCAGCTACGACAACCAAGCTTCAACGACTCCTCCACCTTCTACTTCAACCAAGCCTTCTACGAGCAATGGCGACAAGTCAAGTTACAAGAAAACTTCGACAAGCTCAAGTCGTCCTCAATCTCTTACAAGCAACTACAAGCCGCGCGCTTCATCATCTACTCCAACCGATGAGACCGTCAAGACAAGATCCTTCAAATGCTTCACATGCGGCGGCCGAGGCCACAAGTCCTTCGAGTGCACAAACAAGCGCACCATGATCCTCAACGACGACGGCACCTATGACTCCATGAGTGAAGGAGAAATGGAAGCCCTTGAGCAAGTGGCCATGCACCGTCAAGTGAACAATGACGACGAAGATGATCAAGTCTTTTGCGATGAAGATTCAAGCCCCGCTCTTGTTGTCTCCAAGGTCTTGACTCTCCAACATCAACAAGAAGAAGACCAAAGATGCCACATCTTCCACACAAAGGCCGGCATCAATGGAAGGTCCGCCAAGGTCATCATCAATGGAGGGAGTTGCCATAACTTAGCAAGTGAAGAACTATGCTCCAAGCTCCAATTGGTGAAAATGAAGCACCCTCACCCATACAAGGTTCAATGGCTAAGCGACACCGGCACAATCCAAGTCGACCATCGGGTACAAGTCTCTTTCAAAATCGGAGCCTATGAAGACACTTTGTAGTGTGATGTGCTTCCGATGACCGTTTGCCACCTCCTTCTTGGACGGCCATGGCAATACGACCGAGGTGTCATCCACAATGGACGCATAAACCACTATAGATTCAAGATGAAAGGGAAGGAATATGTGCTACGACCTATGTCTCCTAGTCAAGTGATAGCCGACAAGCAAGCCACCCACCGTCTAGAGAAGAGTGAGAAAGTGAACCACCAAAAAGTGAGTGAGAGCCACAAGCCAAACTTGAGAGCCTCTTCGCCTAGAGGGAAAAACCTAGTCCTTTTTTCCACCAAAAGTGAGACGAGAGAAGTGTGTGAGAACCCATCTAATGTTATGCACTTTGTCCTAGTGTGCAAGGATGGGGAACCAAAAACTAACACCTCTCACGAACTACCTTTAGTGTTTCAATCTCTTTTGCAGGAATTCCAAGATGTTTTCCCCGATGAGCTACCTCCGGGTCTACCTCCTCTACGAGGCATTGAGCATAGAATCGACCTCATCCCCGCAGCACCTCTACCAAACAAAGCTCCATACTGCGTCAACCCCGACGAAACTAAAGAGATCCAACGGCAAGTACAACAACTCATCGACAACGGTCATGTACGTGAAAGCTTAAGCCCTTGTGCCATTCCTGTTATACTTGTTCCTAAGCAAGATGGAAGTTATCGCATGTGTTCCGATTGTAGACCAATCAATGCTATTGCCGTGCGTTATAGGCATCCCATTCCTCGCTTAGATGATATGCTAGATGAACTTAGCGGTGCCACCATTTTCTCAAAAATTGATCTTAAAAGTGGCTATTACCAAATCCGCATACAAGAGGGTGATGAATGGGAGACCGCTTTCAAAACAAAATTTGGTTTCTATGAGTGGTTGGTCATGCCAATGGGTTTATCGGAAGCTCCCGGTACTTTCATGCATCTTATGCATTTCGTGCTTCGACCTTACATTGGAGTCTTTGTTGTCGTTTACTTTGATGACATTATTGTGTTTAGCAAATCATTGAAAGAGCATCTAAAGCATGTTAGGGCTGCTTTGCAAACGCTTCGCAAGGAACGTCTTTATGCCAACATGAAAAAGTGCACATTTGGAGTTGACAAGTTGGTTTTCTTGGGTTTCATTGTTTCTTCCAAGGGAGTCCATGTTGATGAATCTAAAATTGAAGCTATTAAAACTTGGCCCCAAGCAACCAATTCGCAACAAGTGCGTAGCTTATTTGGCCTTGCGGGTTTTTATCGTTGCTTTGTGAAAGATTTTAGCACTATTGTCGCCCCTTTGCATGCCTTGAGTAAGAAGAATGCTCCTTTCAGTTGGGGATCTTTGCAATCCACTGCTTTTATGAGCTCAAGTCTTTGCTTACTCATGCTCCGATTCTTGCTTTGCCCAACTTCGACAAAACTTTTGAGGTTCATTGTGATGCAAGTGGTACCGGAATTGGCGGAGTTTTGATGCAAGAGAAACGATCCATTGCATATTTTAGTGAAAAACTCTCCGGTGCTCAACTTAACTCTCCCATCTATGACAAGGAATTGTATGCCTTAGTGCGTGTGCTACATGTTTGGGAACATTATCTTAGACCTCATGAGTTTGTCATCCATACCGATCATGAAACGCTTAAGTACTTAAAAGGTCAAACTAAGTTGAACAAGCGCCATGCCAAATGGAGTAAATTTATTGAATCATTCCCCTATGTGATCAAGTACATTTAGGGCAAGGAAAATGTAGTTGCGGATGCACTTTCACACATATGCACACTTGTTACTAAACATGATTTGAATGTTATTGGCTTTGACCACATCAAGGATGTTTGACGCATACATCTTGGGAACGATATTATATCAAGGATGGTTATCTTATGAGTGCTAACAAACTTTGCATCCCCGAGTCTTCTCTTCATTTGTTGCTTTTGCAAGAATCTCATGGAGGAGGACTAATGGGACATTTTGGACGCGACAAGACACACGCTACGCTCTCTAAGAACTATTTTTGGCCAAAGATGTTTCGCGACGTCAATCGCTTCACCAACCGATGCTCTACATGTCGCAAAGCTAAGTCTAAAGCTCAATACCATGGCTTGTACATGCCCCTTCCAATTCCATATCAACCATGGGAAGATATTACTATGGACTTTGTACTTGGTTTGCCTAGAACTAGAAATGGAAAGGATTCCGTGTTTGTTGTTGTGGACCGTTCTCTAAAATGGCACATTTCATTCCTTGCAACAAGATAGACAATGCTTCACATGTTGCCAATCTCTTTTGTAGGGAAATCTTGCGAAATCAAGGAGTGCCAAAGACGATTGTCTCGGACCGCGCCGTCAAGTTCTTGAGTTACTTTTGGAAGACCTTGTGCTCCAAGCTCGGAATCAAGCTTTTGTTCTCTTCGGCATACCATCCACAAACCGACGGCCAAATGGAGGTGACGAACCGCACGCTCTCCACTCTGCTACGCGTGTTGATAAAGAAGAACATCAAGGAGTGGGAGGAGTGTCTACCTATCGCCAAGTACGCCTACGATCGAGCAAGACATTCGACTACTGGCAAGTCCCCCTTCGAGGTCGTCTACGGCTTCAACTCGTTGTCCCCATTGGACATTCTTCCTCTACCACTACAAGAGCGCACAAAAGATGGACGCGAGTGGCCCAGTCAACTACCTGAAGAATATGCATGAAGATACAAGGCACATCATCGAGCGCCAAGTACAACGACTCGCGACCAAGCTCAACAACAACAAGCAACCCATGCTATTCAATGTTGGAGATCTCGTGTGGCTACACCTTCGCAAGGACCGCTTCCCCAACGAACGCAAGTCCAAGCTTCTACCACGAGCCGATGGACCATTCAAGGTGCTTGCACGCTACAACAACAACGCATACAAGATCGACATCCCACGCGACAAGTACTCCGTGAGCGACATCTTCAACATCAAAGATCTCTCTCTGTACCATGGTGATGAGGATTTCGATCCGAGGTCGGATCTTTCCCACGGGAGGGGAGATGATGCGGAGCATCCTTGAGTCATCCCCATGGATCTACCATCGTCTCATCAAGCACCAAGAGGACCCATGCCACGAGCACGAGCTAGAGCTCTCGACAACGAGGTGACTTCTTTCCTTAGTGATATCACATATGATCCGCTCGAGACATGGCTACTACCTGAGTCCGATATGCTATGCATGATTAGGTGTCAAGAGGACCCTCTCGAAGATGTACATGAAGACGGACAAGTCGCCAAGTCCATGGATGAGGAGAACCAACGGAAAGAGGCAAGTGCACCTCCCAGGCCCCGGACATCCGGCCAGGACCCCGGACATCCGGCCCCTGGAGCAACCACAGCAGCAGCCACCCAGACGCCCAAGTCTACAGGGCCCGGACATCCGTCGTCCAACCCGGACATCTGGCCCCAGCCCGGAAATCTGGCCAGAAGCCCGGACATCCGGCGCCACGCTACAGAACCTCCAGAAGAAAGAGCGCTCCAGCCCGGACATCCGGCCACAGGCGCGGATATCCGGCCCGTCCCAGGCTCCCGGACATCCGGCCCCTCGCACGGACATCCGGAGCCCACCTGTCCAGAGAGCATCAAGGCCAGCACCACCAGCCCGGACATGTAGCTATAGGGGTTGTGGGTGTAACAATGGTATTGATGTCCTCATCATCCTCCCCTTCTTGAAATGAAGTCGTCCTCGACGGAAGCTCATCTTCCTCACCCAAATAAGGCTTCTAATCTGCAATGTTAAAAGTGGGACTAACCCCAAAATCTGCAGGCAGCTCAAGTTTATATGCATTATCATTCATTTTCTGTAACACCTTAAAAGGACCATCAGCACGGGGCATTAGCTTTGATTTGCGCAAATCAGGAAATCTATCCTTACGCAAATGTAACCAAACAAGATCTCCAGGTGCCAACACAACATGTTTCCTACCCTTATCTCCAGCAAGTTTATATTTAGCATTCATACGCTCAATGTTTTCCTTAGTTAACTCATGCCTTTGAAAAATCAATTCAGCATGTTGTTTAGCATGAAAATTAACCTTCTTCGAAGGTGGAAGAGGCAGCAAATCAATAGGTGCCCGAGGTAGGAAACCATAGACAATTTCAAAAGGGCACATCTTAGTAGTAGAATGCAATGAACGATCATTAGAAAATTCAATATGAGGCAAGCATTCTTTCCACATTTTCTTATTATTCTTCAAAATATCCCTAAGCATAGTAGACAATGTTCTATTGACTACTTCAGTTTGTCCATCAGTTTGGGGGTGACAAGTAGTAGTAAAAAGCAGTTTAGTCCCCAACTTAGCCCATAAACATCTCCAAAAGTGGCTAAGAAATTTAGTATCACGATCTAAAACAATAGTATTTGGTACACCATGCAAGCGAATAATTTCACGAAAGAACAAATCAGCAACATTAACAGCATCATCGCTTTTATGACATGGTATAAAGTGTGCCATTTTCGAGAATCTATCCATGACAACAAATATGCTATCCCTCCCCTTCTTTGTTCGAGGTAAACCTAAAACAAAGTCCATAGATATATCCTCCCAAGGAATACTAGGTACAGGCAAAGGCAGATATAAACCATGAGGATTGAGTCGTGACTTAGCCTTTTGACATGTAGTGCAGCAAGCAACAAAGCGCTCAACATCCCATCTCATCTTTGGCCAAAAGAAATGTGTAGTTACTACGTCCTCCATCTTCTTCATGCCAAAGTGTCCCAATAATCCTCCTCCATGCGCCTCCTGCAACAACAAAAGACGAACGGAGCTAGCTGGAATGCATAGCTTGTTAGCACGAAACACAAATCCATCATCAATAACGAACTTGTTCCACGTTCTTCCTTCTTTACAATTCTGCATTACATCTTTATAATCAGCATCATGCACATATTGATCTTTGATGGTCTCGAAACCAAAAATTTTGAAGTTAAGTTGTGAAAGCATAGCATAGTGACGAGACAATGCATCAGCAATAACATTGTCTTTACCCTTCTTGTGTTTAATGACATATGGGAAAGTCTCAATGAATTCCACCCATTTAGCATGTCTACGATTCAATTTAGCTGACTTTTACTATGTTTCAAAGATTCACGATCAGAATGTATAACAAATTCTTTGGGCCATAAATAATGTTGCCATGTTTCTAAAGTCCGAACAAGAGCATATAATTCTTTATCATAAGTAGAATAAGTCAGACTGGGCCCACTCAATTTTTCAGAGGAGTATGCAACAGGTTTGCCATCTTGTAATAACACACCTCCTAATCCAATTCCACTAGCATCGCATTCAAGTTCAAAAGTCTTAGTAAAATCAGGAAGTTGGAGTAAAGGAGCATGTGTCAACTTATCTTTCAATACCGTGAAGGCTTCTTCCTGTGCGGTACCCCAAACAAAAGGAACATCCTTCTTTGTAAGCTCATTGTGAGGTGCAGCAATGGTGCTGAAATCTCTCACAAAACACCTATAGAATCCAGCGAGGCCAAGAAAACTCCTCACTTGTGTGACCGTTTTGGGCTGCGGCCAACTCTCAATAGCTTCAATCTTGGCTTTATCAACTTCAATTCCCTGTGGAGTAAAAACATAGCCAAGAAAAGACACTCGGTTGGTGTAAAAGGTGCACTTCCCAGGGTTACCAAACAAACGTGCATCACGTAGAGCAATAAAAACAACACGTCAATGTTCCAAGTGTTCCTCCAAAGATCTGCTATAAATCAATATGTCATCAAAGTAAACTACCACAAATCGTCAATGAAAGCACGTAAAACTTCGTTCATTAATCTCATGAAAGTCCTAGGTGCATTAGTTAACCCAAAAGGCATGACTAACCACTCATATAATCCAAACTTATTTTTAAATGTTGTTTTCTTTTCATCTCCCAATTTCATACGAATTTGATGGTATCCACTACGCAAATCAACTTTGGAGAAAATTGTAGAGCCACTCAATTCATCAAGCATATCATCTAGCCTAGGAATAGGATGACGATAACGAATAGTAATATTATTAATGCCTCTACAATCAACACACATACGTGACGTACCATCCTTTTTAGGCACTAGTATAATAGGAACAACACAAGGACTAAGAAATTCGCGTATGTAACCTTTGTCGAGCAGCTCCTGTACTTGACGCATAATCTCTTTCGTCTCCTCTGGATTGGTATGGTATGGTGCATGGTTGGGTAGCGATGCACCGGGAATTAAGTCAATTTGATGCTCAATTCCTTGAATAGGTGGTAATCCCGGTGGCACTTCTTGTGGGAAGACGTCAGTGAACTCCTGCAAAATGTTAGTTACAACAAGGGGCAAAGAGGAAGGCACGTCCTCGAATGAAAATAAAGCCTCTTTGCACACAAAAGCATAGCAAACATATTTGTTGAAATCTAGCTCATCAATATCAGATTTTGTGGCAAGTAAACATGCACTTTTCAATTTAATTTCAGAAGCGACACTAGATGGTTTATTATTAGGTTTCATTAGTTGCTCAAATTCTTTTGCCGCAATCAGATTTTCACTCTTATTTTTCTCCTGTTTTGCTTTATTAGCTCTATTAATATCATCTTTCAAAATGGATTCAGGAGTCATAGGAAGCAAAGTAATATTTTTGTCCTTATGAACAAGAGTATGCTGATTGTTTCTACCATGGTGTACGGAATTTTTATCAAATTGCCATGGTCTACCAAGTAATAAGGAGCATGCTTGCATGGGTACCACATCACAATCAACATAATCAGCATATGTAGAGATACTAAAATGCACACGAACAGTACGTGTTACCTTAACCTTGCCGCTGTTGTTGAACCATTGGATGTAGTAAGGATGTGGATGTGTTCTTGTGGTGAGAGATAGCTTCTCCACCATCTCCATGCTAGCCAAGTTGTTGCAGCTCCCTCCGTCTATGATAACGTGCACAGAACGTTCCTTCGCAACTCCCTTTGTATGGAACAAATTATGCCTCTGATTTTGCTCAACTTGTGTGACCTGCACACTCAAAACACGTTGAGCAACTAAACATTCATACCTGTCAGCGTCTTTAGGAGCCATGTATTGCGTCTCATGATCAGAATCATACCCACCATGTTCTTCACGTGTAATAAGGGCCAAATTCTCCTCATCATAGTCACAAGCGGACTCATACCCACCATCCTCAGTAGCAATCATCACACACTGAGATTTGCATTCTCGCGCATAATGACCTATTCCCTTACAACGACGACAAATAATATCACTTGTGTGCCCTGTTGATGCCATGGAAGAAGAAGAGCTCTGTGTAGGCCCGGTAGGTGCGGTCTTGGCAGATAGTTGTGGTTGTGCCTGCTTTCTTGTATCACGCCTGGATGTGGCACCTGATGGCGGTGCTGGTGCAGTGGAAGTAGAAGATGCACGCGGTCTCCATGAGGAAGGTCAACCTGCAGAAAAGTTAGTGCGCGCCATTGCTTGTCGATCCTGCACTTCACGTTCAGCTTTACAAGCAAGATGGAACAAACGAGTGATATTAGTATACTCCTTGTACTCTAGAATGGTCTGAATCTCTCTATTTAATCCACCCATAAACGTGCAAGCGTAGCTTCATTCTCCTCAACAATACCACATCTAATCATGCCAGTTTGTAATTCCTGATAATATCTTTCTACAGAATTTGTTCCTTGTCTTAAACGCTGCAATTTTTGAAGCAATTCACGTTGCTAATATGGAGGAACCCAACGAGTACGCATAGCAGTTTTCAAAGCAGCCCAAGTACCTGGAATAGGATATAATCTACAATGTTCAGACCACCAAACGCATGCAAAACTAGTGAAAGCACAAACAATGACAACCCGTCTCTCCTCGGGATATTGTAAACATGTAAAACGTTGTTTAGTTTCTAACTCCCAAGTAAGATATATATCAGGAACATATCTACCCTCAAATGGTGGAATATTCAATTTCAGTTCAGGAATATGGTCATTGTCTCGTACCTAAGGGGGAGCCCTACCATTGCCATTATTTGCATGTGGACGACCTGGTGGTTGTGGTGCTGGTGGTTGCACGTAGTTCTGATTTTGATCAACCTCATCCTCGTAATCTCCCGCATAATCATCCTCCGCATCAGCTACAGGATCCACAGAAGTATCAACAGCAGCACCAATAGTTTGGCCAGGCTGAAGAAGGACATGGCTCGCTCAGCGGAGGGCTGTTTCGCGACGTGGAGGTAGTCGTTGTTGTTGTTGTTCTTGTTGCAAAGGTGCCGCAAGTGCAGCCGGTGGTGGAAGACGCGCAAGCAGTTCATTAAATCTGTTATCGAGCTTTGTTTCGAACGTCTTCTCAAGGCCAGTGATCTTCTCCATGGCCTATTCAAAATTGTTCAGCACATCTTGCACCTGTTCAGTCATCATTTGCTGGAACTTATCATGAAGCTCCTTGTTTGTTAAATTCTCCCAGTCAATCTCGTCGGCTTGTGATCCTGGCATGGTTAGCAGCAATAGAAACACACAAGAATATGATCCTACAGACTACTAACAAGTGGTGGTGGTGGTGGGTGTCACAAATCCGTCAAACAAATCTCAAATTCTTACCAGTTCTTACCCAGCAGCAAGAGCTGATCGACAACCGTTGTAGTCAAAACTCTCAAAGCTTGGATAAAGCGATTACCAAGGAGAGTCAAACGCACGACGTAGATGTATCTGGAGCTGGGAAGGCTTATAATATGGTAGCAAAAAGGGTCAGCAATAATCAATTCAGAGATGCAAAGTTGAGTAAACGCTCAACGACGGTACTGTGCTGGTCCTAGGCTAGACCGTGCTAGAGACGCGAGCCTAGAACACTAACAAAATCACGGCGCTGCACGTAAACAAGGGTAAAGCGCACTCTGGATTTTTTTTGTGCTCCTCTTTTTTTTTGCGAAAAATCACTATAATGGCGAGTGTCTCAAAACTCTTCCCAGGTCAAACTGACAGGATGGCCACGGATTTTTTTTGACAATTTCTTTTGTCGGAAATCAGGGCAGCGACGATGAAAAAGTGCGACAAAAAATCACTATGATGGCGAATGTCTCAAAACACTCCGTGGGACCTAAAAATAGGATAGGGAAAAAAATTCGGTTGCCGAAATTTTGGCCTAAAAACTGCCCGGGGGTCTCCAGACTCTCTTTTTTCCGAAACCTACTCAGGCAAGGAAACACGAATAGGAAATTAGATGGATCTCGAAAACAAACCTAATACAAAAAGAACTCGGATCGGTGGTGGATATATGGTGGTAGGATATGGCAGCGGTGGTGGTATATGATAGCGATGGTGGTATATGGATACAGATCGGTGGTATATGGCAGCGTTGGTGGGATATGGCAGTGGTGGTGGTATATGGCGGCGTTGGTGGGATATGGCAGCGGTGGTGGTATATGGCAACGTTGGTGGGATATGGCAGCGGTGGTGGTATATGGCACCGTGGTGGGATATGAAAACAACGATGAAGATGGTGCGGCGGCGGCGTGACAAACTGTTACAGAACTCGAAACTCTAAAGGACTAGACGCTAAGACCAGCAACTAGACACGACGATGCAACCGCAAATTCAACAAAGCAAAACCCTAAAAAGATTATGCAAAGGCTCATATTGGTTCGGATATGATGAACTAACAATAAAAAATTTTTGTGGCTTTTTCGTGGACTGTAGGTATCTGAAACAGACTCGATCTAAACTATGAAAAGCGTAAAATCTCACCGAGCAACACGGAAATCGATACCACTTGATAGAGGCAAAGAAGTCTCGTCTTCGATGAGATGATGGATATCGCTTTGGTGGAAGTCGACTTTGGCGATCCGACTACGAGCGTCACGAGGGCGTCGCGCCTTATGTCGCTAAACCAACCGAGAGGTTATTGACCACGCCGAGCACGATCAACGACCACGAGGTCATTTCCTGCGAGCAAGCGAAGAACAAGCAAGAAAGCGAGATTGCAATCTGGATATTGCGAATATAAGATGAAAGCTTTATTGATCAAGGTGGGGTTACGTGGCGCCTTTGTGCAGTCGTTGAACACAAGCGAAATGCGTGAAGTTGCAGCTATGGCGAACATTTAATCTAAACAAAACCCAAAGTCTAAGCGATGCCCTAAGGGTTGTATATATGGCGGAAGAGAATTTCATGGCCCTTGGGGAAGGGGTCGAAACCAACCCTATCTCTTGTTTCCCCACACATACGGACTCTAAAACAGCCTATACTCAAGTATTTCGAAATTACATGGGCCTGGCCCAATAATAAGGTAATAGCGGCACCTAGAATAGCCTCTGGGCCGAAAGTTATGAAGTAGCATCTTGTATATTTTGTCCGAGGCTTCATGCACGCATTATGGTGGCTTCAACGTCCTGAAATCATCACTTGTAACTCCGTTCTTGTTCCCCTTGCGCATGCCATCATCTCCATGCTTGTTCTTGCTCCAAGTTCATCCTTCTCCAAGCTAGGCCCTTCATATGTAAGCAAAACAAATGTATCCAATTTAGACAGCATCATATTCTCATGAACATTAGAATCATTACCAAGAAACGAAAGTACCTGGTAATTTAATTGGCGTGCGCGAGCTCTACTAATTGGTCCAGTATGTATAGCAGCAGGGGCTGTGGGTGTAACAATGGTATTCATGTCCTCATCAATGGCATGTGCAAGCGGAACAACAACGGAGTTACAAGTGATGAGTTCAGGACTTTTAAGCCTCCATAAGGAGTGCATGAAGCCTTGGACGAAATATACAAGATGCTACTTCATAAATTTTGTCCAGAGGCTATTCTAGGTGCTGCGTCACCTTATTATTGGGCCATGCCCATGTAATTTTGAAATACTTAAGTATAGGATATTTTCAGAGTCGGTATGTGTGGGGAAACAAGAGTTAGGGTTGGTTTCGGACCCCTCCCTCAAGGGCCACGAAATCGCCCCCTCTTCCTCCATATATACAGCCCTTAGGGCGTCGTTTAGACTTTGAGTTTTGTTTAGATTAAAGTTTGCCATAGCTGCAACTTCGCGTACTTCATTTGTGTTCAACGACCAGACAAAGGCATCACAGAACCCCACCTTGATCAATAAAGCTTTCCTCTTATATTCGCAATATCCATATTGCAATCTTAGTTTCTTGCTTGTTCTTTGTTTGCCTGCAGGAAACAGACCTTCGTGGTCAGGTTGATCGTGCTCCGGCGTGGTCAATAACCTCTCGGAGTTGGTTTAGCGATTGCTACGGCGCGACGTCCTCGCACGTTCCTAGTCGGATCGTCAAAGTTGACTTCCTCCAACACGATAGCCACCATCTCATCGAAAGACGGGACACCTTAGCCTCTATCAGGGATAATGATGCTCATGTTGTTGAGGATTGACAAACTCATGTTGCTCTTGGCGAGGAGGGTTGTTGTAATCATGTTCTCCTTGTCTTTGGGGATTTCCATCATCTTAGTGCTCTTGGCGAACTTGAGGTTCTTGTCGAGCTTGTTGAGGAGCTTGTCGAGATTGACGCGGAGCGTGACGATGCACACGTGCTTGAAAAATCCTTTCTTGAACTTCATCGCAAAGTGCTTCTTGATGTTCACGAGCTTGTCATCCTCGGTTGGTGACGGCTCGAATTGAATCATGAAGGGCACGTTGCGCCTCAAGAGCATGAGCTTCACTTAGTTGTTGTTCTTAACGTTGTGCCTCGGCATCTTGTGCATCTTGATGTTGTCGCGCTTGCTCCTCTTCGCGTTGGCATTGGTGTTGCCGTTCTTGTGCTTGTGCGAAAGTAGCTTGGTTTTGATGATGTCGATGCTCGTGAGAGTTGGTATCGTGTAGAGGATTGCGGTTGGCTTGACGATCTTGACGCGTGGCTCGTCGAAGAGTATTCGAAGTTGGGGTACTTGAGCCGGAGATAGTATCATCAGAGTGTCGACTCGAGCGGCTCCTTCTTGAGTAGGACGAAGTGGTAGAAGAGCGGTTGACCAACAAGGCACGAATCTCGTCCATTCTTGCGTCATTCTCTTGTTTGTGTTCGTCGAGCTTGTTGTCGAAGTAGTCTCTTGTACGTTGCTTGGAGAGTCGCAAGTCGATGGTGAGGTTGTCGATGCGGTCGCTCATTGCTTGTTGCTCATGATGCAAAGCTCGTTGTGCACGAAAGAGGTGGCTCTTTGTGACGTAGGATGACATGTCATCGTCTTGTTCCAAGAAGAGTGGGTTGGTAGAAGTACTTGGCCTATCCATCATTTCAAGCAAAAATATGTGAGTGGGAGAAAGAGAAGAACTTATACCAAATGTACCTTGACCGATGTTGAAGATGGATCAATGATCACTCAATGTGTAACAAGGAAATAGCACAATTGGTACCAATTCTTGTCGATTTCTCACACCTACACAAGTAAAAGCTTATGGTGGAGCTTGGTTAGGATGGTGGCACAAAATTTGATGTGAAAGTAAGCAAGATTCAATAATGTTGGAAAAGATTCGCAAATTCGCAAATTCAACAAGTAGAACAATAGTAATATGTGGTACACGGAAACACAACACATGGAAAGATAAATGGGGTCGTGCAACCAAGGAATGAGCCAAAATGTGGTATCCACTAAAATGCTCTTGTTGCACAACACTAGAGAGACGCTAGCACGATTGCACACTAGGCGGATACGAGACTTGTGCACAACCTACTAAGCAAAAATGCAACAACTTCTATCCCAAGTATGCTCCATGTATGGTGTTCCGCTGGTATGATCCAAGATGATCGGGTATGAAAATCTTCATGTAGTATGATGCTATGGTTCTTGCTTATAAGCTCTTTGCTTATCTTTTCTCTTTGCTTAAAATCTTGGTTGGCTCTTTCTCTTTTGAGCTCTTTTCTCATGCAATGCTTCACGAACCAAGATAGCGATTGTGTATGCTTATGACAACCTTGTGATATAAGAGATGATACCAGGATATGCACCATGATGATTTGGTGTGTATGCTATGGGAAGTATGATCACTAATGTGCACAAGTAACGTTGTCGGCAGTACTCAAAGGCTACTCTCGATGGGTAAGGTACGCAAAAATGGTCTATGGTGGTTATCAATGCAATGGCAAGAATGTAGAATGATATCACGATACCAAGATGAGGTTACCGTCGATGATGAGTCCCTTGCGAAGTTGAGCGGCGGTGATGTCGATGTCGAACTTTTCCTAGTTAGCCGAAACACCCTAGGAAACGATGAACCACAACTCAAATTCACAAAACCAAAAGCGGCAAAATTTGTCAGAGTTTGTAGCGATCAAGTGGTGGTACAGTTAGGTGTATCCAAATGGGTTTGCGGAAGTTAGGTGGAGGTGGTCGATGTGGGTATACGGAGGCGTAGGTGGCGGTGGATAAAAACTACAGAAAATGCAGTTTCTGCAGAGGAAGCCGGATGATCCGGGCCAGGAGCCGGATGATCCGGGTCAGGAGCCGGATGATGCGGGCGGGTCAACTGCGCTCGGGGATGGCTCGGGAAGAACACGAAAACGGGGACAAATCCAAGGATTTCGAGGATTTTGGATGGATGGCAAGGTGGAGATGGTGGGGAAAGGCTAGATCCATGTGCAACACAACAAACTGACGGATCAAAACCAACAAAACATCATCAAAACTCACAAATCACAAAAAAATTGGGGGGCTATTTTTGTGGGAATTTTCGGATTACGACGAAAAACAACAAAATCAAGCTAGAAAACAAGGTGTGGAGGCTCCAAATCCGTGATCAACGGGCCCATGATACCAAGATGATGTAGGGTGGAACCCTATTCGGCCGATCTTTCACGAAAGGAGCAGACCCACGAAGAACACACGGGGAAACACAAGGGAAAACACAAGAGGAACTCTCAAACCGACAAGATATAGTCACACATATGCTAGATCATCGAAACACAAGGTGAAATACACGATCCAAAGTCAACAAGGGACGATACAAAGGTAACATGTTCTTCTCCGTGAGGAGGTCTTGATGGGGCCACCCAAGAGGGGGTCTTGAATCCAAGGGGATCTTCTCCGTAGAGGGGCCGCGGTCTCTCTCGTGGAGTAGATCCGTAATGGATGAGCAATGCTCTATCTCATGATAGAGGCAAAGGTGTCCCATCTTTCGATGAGATGGTGGCTGTCGTTTTGGAGGAAGTCGACTTTGACGATTCGACTACGAACGTGCGAGGAAGTCGCGCCTTAGAGTCTCTAAACCAACTCCAAGAGGTTATTGACCACGCCGGAGCACGATTAACCTGACCACGAAGGTATGTTTCCTGCAGGCAACGAAGAACGAGCAACAAACTAAGATTGCAATATGGATATTGCGAATATAAGAGGAAAGCTTTATTGATCAAGGTGGGGTTCTGTGACGCCTTTGTCTGGTCGTTGAACACAAACGAAGTACGCGAAGTTGCAGCTATGGCCAATTCTAATCTAAACAAAACCCGAAGTCTAAACGATGCCCTAAGGCTGTATATATGGAGGAGAGAGGGGGAATTTCGTGGCCCTTGGAGGAGGGGTCCGAAACCAACCCTAACTCTTGTTTCCCACCACATACGGACTCTAAAAACTGCCTATAATCAAGTATTTCGAAATTACATGGGCCTGGCCCAAAAATAAGGTGTGTGACACCTAGAATAGCCTCTGGACGAAATTTATGAAGTGGCATCTTCTACATTTCGTCCAAGGCTTCATGCACTCATTATGGTGGCTTCAAAGTCCTGGAATCATCACTTGTGACTCCGTTCTTGTTCCCTTTGCGCATGCCATCATCTCCATGCTTGAACTTGCTCCAAGGTTCATATTTCTTGTCCAAGCTAGGCCCTTCATTTGTAAGCAAAACAAATGTATCCAATTTAGGTAGCTCATATACTCGTGAACATTAGAATCGTTATCAAGAAATGAAAGTACCTAATAATTTAATTGGCGTGCGCGAGCTCTAGTAATTGGTCCAGTATGTATAGCAGCAGGGGTTGTGGGTGTAACAATGGTATTGATGTCCTCATCATCCTCCACTTCTTGAAATGAAGTGATCCTCGACGAAAGCTCATCTTCCTCTCCCAAATAAGGCTTCAAATCTGCAATGTTAAAAGTGGGACTTACCCCAAAATCTGCAGGCAGCTCAAGTATATATGCATTATCATTTATTTTCTCTAACACCTTAAAAGGACCATCAGCACGTGGCATTAGCTTTGATTTGCACAAATTAGGAAATCTATCCTTACGCAAATGTAACCAAACAAGATCTCCAGGTGCAAACACAACATGTTTTCTACCCTTATCTCCAGAAAGTTTATATTTGGCATTCATACGCTCAATGTTTTCCTTAGTTAACTCATGCATTTTTAAAATCAATTCAGCACGTTCTTTAGCATCAAAATTAACCTTCTTCGAAGATGGAAGATGCAACAAATTAGGTGCACGAGGTAGGAAACCAAACACAATTTCAAAAGGGCACATCTTAGTAGTACAATGCAATGAACGACTATAAGCAAATTCAATATGAGGCAAGCATTCTTCCCACATTTTCTTATTATTCTTCAAAACAAACCTAAGCATAGTAGACAATGTTCTATTGACTACTTCAGTTTGACCATCGGTTTGGGGGTGACAAGTAGTACTAAAAAGCAGTTTAGTCCCCAACTTAGCCCATAAACATCTCCAAAAGTGGCTAACAAATTTAGTATCACGATCTAAAACAATAGTATTTGGCACACCATGCAAGCGAAAAATTTCACGAAAGAACAAATCAGCAACATTAACAACATCATCGCTTTTATGACATGGTATAAAGTGTGCCATTTTAGAGAATCTATCCACGACAACAAATATGCTATCCCTCTCCTCTTTGTGTGAGGTAAACCTAAAACAAAGTCCATAGATATATCTTCCCAAGGAACACTAGGTACAGGCAAAGGCATATATAAACCATGAGGATTGAGTCGTGACTTAGCTTTTTGACATGTAGTGCAGCGAGCAACAAAACGCTCAACATCTCGTCTCATCTTTGGCCAAAAGAAATGTGTAGCAAGTTCGTCCTCCATCTTCTTCACACCAAAGTGTCCCATTAATCCTCCTCCATGCTCCTCCTGCAACAACAAAAGACGAACGGAGCTAGCTGGAATGCATAGCTTGTTAGCACGAAACACAAATCCATCATTAATGAAGAACTTGTTCCACGTTCTTCCTTCTTTACAATTATGCATTACATCTTTAAAATCAGCATCATGCACATATTGATCTTTGATGGTCTCCAAACCAAAAAATTTGAAGTTACGTTCTGAAAGCATAGTATAGTGACGAGACAATGCATCCGCAGTAACATTTTCTTTACCCTTCTTGTGTTTAATGACATATGGGAAAGTCTAAATGAATTCCACCCATTTAGCATGTCTACGATTCAGTTTAGCTGACTTTTAATATGTTTCAAAGATTCATGATCAGAATGTATAACAAATTCTTTGGGCCATAAATAACGTTGCCATGTTTCTAAAGTCCGAACAAGAGCATATAATTCTTTATCATAAGTAGAATAAATCAGACTGGTCCCACTCAATCTTTCATAGAAGTATGCAACAGGTTTGCCATCTCGTAATAACACACCTCCTAATCCAATTCCACTAGCATCACATTCAAGCTCAAAAGTCTTATTAAAATTAGGAAGTTGGAGTAAAGGAGCATGTGTCAACTTATCTTTAAATATCGTGAAGGCTTCTTCATGTGCGGTACCCCAAACAAAAGGCACATCCTTCTTTGTAAGCTCATTGAGAGGTGCAGCAATGGTGCTAAAATCTTTCACAAAACGCCTATAGAAACCAATGAGGCCAAGGAAACTCCTCACTTCTGTGACCGTTTTGGGCTGCAGCCAACTCTCAATAGCTTCAATCTTGGCTTTATCAACTTCAATTCCCTGTGGAGTAACAACATAGCCAATAAAAGGATACTCGGTCGGTGCAGAAGGTACACTTCCCAAGGTTACCAAACAAATGTGCATCACGTAGAGCAATAAAAACAACACGTAAATGTTCAAAATGTTCCTCCAAAGATCTGCTATAAATCAGTATAGCATCAAAATAGACTATCACAAATCGTCCAATGAAAGCACGTAAAACTTCGTTCATTAGTCTCATGAAAGTACTAGGTGCATTAGTTAACCAAAAAGTCATGACTAACCACTCATGTAGACCAAACTTAGTTTTAAATGTTGTTTTCCATTCATCTCCCAATTTCATACGAATTTGATGGTATCCACTACGCAAATCAACTTTGGAGAAAATTGTAGACCACTCAATTCATCAAGCATATCATCTAGCCTAGGAATAGGATGACGATAACGAATAGTAATATTATTAATGCCTCTACAATCAACAGACATACGTGACGTACCATCCTTTTTAGGCACTAGTATAATAGGAACAGCACAAGGACTAAGAGATTCGCGTATGTAACCTTTGTCGAGCAGCTCCTGTACTTGACGCATAATCTCTTTTGTCTCCTCTGGATTGGTATGGTATGGTGCACGGTTGGGTAGCGATGCACCGGGAATTAAGTCAATTTGATGCTCAATTCCTTGAATAGGTGGTAATCCCGGTGGCACATCTTGTGGGAAGACGTCAGTGAACTCCTGCAAAATGTTAGTGACAGCAGGGGGCAAAGAGGAAGGCACGTCCTCGAATGAAAATAAAGCCTCTTTGCACACAAAAGCATAGCAAACATATTTGCTGAAATCTAGCTCATCAATATCAGATTTTGTGGCAAGTAAACATGCACTTTTCAATTTAATTTCAGAAGCGACACTAGATGGTTTATTATTAGGTTTCATTAGTTGCTCAAATTCTTTTGCCGCAATCTGATTTTCAATCTTATTTTTCTCCTGTTTTGCTTTATTAGCTCTATTAATATCATCTTTCAAAATGGATTCAGGAGTCATAGGAAGCAAAGTAATATGGCTATCCTTATGAACAAGAGTATGCTGATTATTTCTACCATGGTGTACGGAATTTTTATCAAATTGCCATGGTCTACCAGGTAATAAGGAGCATGCTTGCATGGGTACCACATCACAATCAACATAATCAGCATATGTAGAGATACTAAAATGCACACGAACAGTACGTGTTACCTTAACCTTGCCGCTGTTGTTGAACCATTGGATGTAGTAAGGATGTGGATGTGGTCTTGTGGTGAAAGTGATAGAGGCAAAGGTGTCCCATTTTTCAATTAGATGATGGATATCGCTTTGGTGGAAGTCGACTTTGACGATTCGACTACGAACGTGTGAGGACGTCGCGCCTTAGCAATCGCTAAACCAACTCCAAGAGGTTATTGACCACGCCGGAGCACGATCAACCTGACCACGAAGGTCCTGCATTTCCTGCGAGCAAATGAAGAACGAGCAAGAAACTAAGATTGCAATCTGGATATTGCGAATATAATAGGAAAGCTTTATTGATCAAGGTGGGGTTACGTGGCGCCTTTATGCGGTCATTGAACACAAATGAAGTACGCGAAGTTGCAGCTATGGCAATTTAATCTAAACAAAACCCAAAGTCTAAACGATGCCCTATGGGCTGTATATATGGACGAGAGGGGGGTGATTTCGTGGCCCTTGGAGGAGGGATCTGAAACGAACCCTAACTCTTGATTCCCCACACATACGGACTCTAAAAACTGCCTATAATCAAGTATTTAGAAATTACATGGGCCTGGCCCAAAAATAAGGTGACACAGCACCTAGAATAGCCTCTGGACGAAATTTATGAAGTGGCATCTTGTATATTTCTTCCAAGGCTTCATGCACTCATTATGGTGGCTTCAAAGTCCTGGAATCATCACTTGTAACTCAGTTCTTGTTCCCCTTGCGCATGCCATCATCTCCATGCTTGAACTTGCTCCAAGGTTCATATTTCTTGTCCAAGCTAGGCCCTTCATTTGTAAGCAAAACAAATGTATCAAATTTAGGTAGCATCATATACTCATTAACATTAGAATCGTTACCAAGAAACGGAAGTACCTGATAATTCAATTGGCGTGCGCGAGCTCTAGTAATTGGTCCAGTATGTATAGCAGCAGGGGTTGTGGGTGTAACAATGGTATTGATGTCCTCATCATCCTCCACTTCTTGAAATGAAGTGGTCCTCGACGAAAGCTCATCTTCCTCTCCCAAATAAGGCTTCAAATCTGCAATGTTAAAAGTGGGACTTACCCCAAAATCTGCAGGCAGCTCAAGTTTATATGCATTATCATTTATTTTCTCTAACACCTTAAAAGGACCATCAGCACGTGGCATTAGCTAGGCCCTTCATTTGTAAGCAAAACAAATGTATCCAGTTTAGGCAGCAGCATATTCTCTTGAACATTAGAATCGTTACCAAGAAACGAAAGTACCTGATAATTCAATTGGCGTGCGCGAGCTCTAGTAATTGGTCTAATATGTATAGCAACATGGGATGTAGGTGTAACAGTGGTATTGATGTCCTCATCATCTCACATATGAGCTAAACCAATGCTAACCCTAGAAAGAGGTGGTGCTGTCGTATATATAGAAGTTGGGGGGCGAAGGGGTACATGGGCCTCGGCCCAACATCATGCACGCACTACTAGGAAAAGGGCTGCTAGTAGCGCATCTGTTTTCGCTACTAATGGCGCACTACAGGTGCGCCACTAGCACAACGCCATTAGATTTTTTTACTAATGGCGCACCACTATTGCGCCATTAGTATCTGGTATAATAATGGCGCACCACAGGTGTGCCATTAGTATAGCCCACGGTGCGCCATTAGTATTTGGTATACTAATGGTGCACCACATAGAAGTGCGCCATTAGTAACAAATTTTTTTAAAAATAATTCATAATTTTTTTAATTTTTTTTCAATTTTTTTTCAAATTCATACTCCAGCCCGAGCATGCTTAACTTCGCAGTTCTATCCAACCCCAGCACTAGCTCACTTCACAGGCACTTCTAAGAAAAAGTTAAATTCGGATGTAACTTTTCGAATAGATGATTTTCATATAATTTTTTTTAATCCGAGCATGCTTAACTTCGCAGTTCTATCCAACCCCAGCACTAGCTCACTTCACAGGCACTTCTAAGAAAAAGTTAAATTCGGATGTAACTTTTCGAATAGATGATTTTCATATAATTTTTTTTAATCCGAGCATGCTTAACTTCGCAGTTCTATCCAACCCCAGCACTAGCTCACTTCACAGGCACTTCTAAGAAAAAGTTAAATTCAGATGTAACTTTTCGAATAGATGATTTTCATATAATTTTTTTTAATCCGAGTTCGTATGCAAAAGTTATGCCCATTTTACAAATTCCAGAGAGATTTTGCAAATAAAGTCGAAATTCATATTTGTAAATTTTCCCAACAAGTAGACCACATATCACATGGGAAACTTATTTTCATATTTTTTTCAACTAGTAATGGCGCACCACGCACACGGTGCGCCATTACTAGTTTTGGAAAAAAATAAGAAAAATTAAAAAAATTGAAAAAAAATTACTAGTGGCGCACCGTGGATATGGTGCGCCATTACTAGTTTAACTAGCAACGGCGCAATATCCACTGGTGCGCCATTACTAGTTTTGAAAAAGAAAAAAAATTGCAATTCTTTTTTAAAAAAAATACTAGTGGCGCACCGTGGGTGTGGTACGCCATTACTAGTTTAACTAGTAATGGCGCACTATCCACTGGTGCGCCATTACTAGTTTTGAAAAAAATGAAAAAAAAATTATTACTAATGGCGCACCGTGGATGTGGTGCGCCATTAGTATTTGGACACTAATGGCGCACCAACACATGGTGCGCCATTAGTATATAGTAGTGGCATACCACATGTCTGGTGCGCCATTAGTGGCCATATCATCTATAGCCATTTTCCTAGTAGTGAAGCAGGCACTGTTTGGATGATCCGGATGTTGGTCCGGGCTTCGGGGGTCCGGATGATCCGGGTCGGTGTCCGGATGGTCCGGCTATGTCGTGGGCGCCACGGGAGGTCCGGATGTCTGGGTCCTGGTCCGGATGTCCAGGTATGGCCGGATGATCCGGGGCTGGGTCCGGATGATCCGGCTTCGTGGTGAAGCTTCGGGTGTCCTTGGACGGGTGATGTAGGGTAGAACCCTAGTGGCCCGATCTTTCACGATTGGAGCGGAACCCACGAAGAACACGAAGAACATGAGGAGAAAACGAGGGGAAACACGAGGGGAAACACGAGAGAAATCACTCGACCAACAAGATCAATCACACATGTGCTAGATCCTTGAAACACAAAGAGATACACGGTCCAAATTCAACAAAGGACGGTACAAGTAGCGGTAGTTCATCTCCGAGAGGACGTCTTGAATCCACGAGGGATCTTCCTGTAAAGGGGTCTTGAATCCAGGTGGATCTTCTCCAAAGAGGCCGTGGTCTCTCACAAGGAGGAGATCCGTATGGATGAGCGAGGCTCTATCTCACAAATGAGCTAAATCAACACTAACCCTAACTAGGAGGAGGGGGTGTCCTATTTATAGTCATAGTGCAAATGGGGCCGAAGTGAAGGGGTACATGGGCCTCAGCCCGCAACTAGACATAGCCAGGGACCGGACGTCCGCTGGGCACCGGACGTCCGGTGGTTCCAGGGGGACCGGTCGTCCGCTAGCGCCGGACGTCCGTTGAAAGTGTTCTGTGGTCAGGACACCGGACGTCCGGAAGTCTCGGACTTCCGTTAATATTGCCGGATGTCCGGTGTGGGGTCGGACGTCCGCTCGCTAGGAGGTATGTAGCTGGCGTAGGCTGTTCTTCAGGCGTCGGTCGTCCGCCAAGGGCCGGACGTCCACTCGCTGTGAGAGGCCGGTCGTCTAGTGTCGTCCGGACGTCCGCTCGCTGGAGCTTCTTCAGTAGTTCCTTGTTCTTGGTGTCCTCACCGTCTTGTCCATGGTCTTCCTCTTTGTTCCTGGTCATGCATAGCACATATATTTGAGGTAGTAGCCATGTCTCACATTTGGAAAGTGATGGTTCGAAGAGGAGCGAGTTCACCTTGTGTTGTAGGGTCAAACCCTAGAGGAGATCTTTTCAGACTTGGAGGGGGAAAAGGAGGGAGAACACTCAAGAACACAAGGAACAAAACACTCAAACAAGCCCAAATATCACAAGATTACATGAACAATTCAAGGAAAATAGCACTAGGATAAGGTTCTTCCCACTAGGTGAGATCTTGAATCCAAGAGGATCTTCTCCAAGAGGAGGGCTTGATCTCCAAGAGGAGGTACTCGAAGTGGAGGTCTAGATCTCCTTGAGGAGGAAGATGAGACAAGCCCTCTTTTGTGTTCTAAAATACTTTGCTGACCTCCAAATGTGCTAGGTAGAGAGTATATAAAGGCTAGGGACGAAACTAGGACGAAAAGGGGTACAAAGGACCAAAAAGTCCCTAAAAACGCATGGCCACGAGGGAGGAGTCCAAGCATCCGGGGTGGAACCGGCCGGGCACCCGGACCGGTCAGGGGCTCCGGAGGAGGGGCGGACCGGGCACCCGAGGGCCTAGGCCCGGGCACCCGAGGAGGCCGCATGCGGCTGGGCGGTGCAGGCCGGGCACCCAGGGAGGCCGTGATGCGGCCGGTAGGCAGGCCGGGCACCTGTGGTTGAGGACCGGGCACCCGGTGGTGGGCTGGGCGCGGCCCAGGGGGGCGGCCGGCACCCGGTGCCAGGGGGCCGGGCACTCGGGTGGGGCTGGGGCAAGGCCCGGGCGGCGACCAGGTACCCGGGGCCGAGATGGCCGGTCACCTGGGGTGTCCAGAGGGCTTGGCCTTCCCTGCATCTTCGAGTCCGGGCACCCGGGGGCCTTCCATCCGGGCACCCGGGGTGTCCACGAGTTTCACTCCATCATTCCTCTTGGCCTCTCCTTCCTTCTCTTGCTCCACAGATGTCTGGATCTTCAATTTCTCCTTCTCACGATCATCTCCTTCGCATCCTAGAATGCATAACACGTCTTTATGAGGTAGAACCCAATTCTCATGCGAATCCGACCAAAACTCGAAGAGGAGAGAGTCAACCTCGTTCTCGATGGCGCGTGCACATGCTCTTGTCATTGGTCCTCTCGGTACTTGCAGTGGTGATGGAGTGTCGGTGCGGGTAGTCGAGGGATGCTCCACATCATCTCCCTCCCCCTTGGGAGAGATCCGTCCACGGATCGTGCTCTTCATCACCATGGTACTTGGCCAAGTCTTTGTCGTTGAAGATGTCGCTTACTTTGTACTTGTCACGTGGGATGTCGACCTTGTAGGCGTTGTCGTTGTAGCGTGCTAGCACCTTGAATGGTCCGTCGGCTCTCGGGAGTAGCTTGGACTTGTGTTCCTTGGGGAAGCGGTCTTTGCGGAGATGTATTCATACTTGATCACCCGGTTGGAACACCATCGGATACTTGTTGATGTTGAGCTTGGAAGCGAGTCGTTGTACTTGGCGCTTGATCGTGGAATGTGTTTCTTCATGCATCTTCTTGAGGTAGGCGGCTCTTGCACTTGCGTCCATGTTTGCTCGTTCTTGAAGCAGTAGAGGAAGGATGTCTAATGGTGACAAAGGGTTGAAACCGTAGACGACCTCAAAGGGGGACTTGCCGGTCTTTGAGTGTCTTGCGTGGTTGTAGGCGTACTCAGCGATGGGTAGGCACTCCTCCCGCTTCTTGATGTTCTTTTTGATCAACTCGCGTAGGAGAGTTGCAAGCGTCTGGTTGGTGACTTCCGTTTGGCCATCGGTTTGAGGATGATACGCCGTGGAGAGTAGTAGCTTGATTCCGAGTTTGGCGCATAGCGTCTTCCAAAAGTAGCTTAAGAACTTGACGTCTCGATCCGACACAATTTTCTTTGGCACACCATGCAACCTCGAGATTTCCCTACAAAAGAGAGTGGCAATATGTGAAGCATCATCTATCTTATTGCATGGGATAAAATGTGCCATTTTAGAGAATCGGTCCACAAAAACAAAAACGGAGTCCTTGCCATTTTGAGTCCTAGGTAATCGAAGCATAAAATCCATGCTAATGTCTTCCCAAGGTTGATGTGGAATAGGTAAAGGCATATGTAAACCATGGGATTGAGAGTGGGACTTAGCTTTGCAACATGTAGAGCACCGGTTGGTGAAGTGGGCGACATCGTGAAACATCTTGGGCCAATAATAGTTCTTGGAGAGCGTGACGAATGTCTTGTCGCGTCCAAAGTGTCCCATGAGTCCGCCTCCATGAGCCTCTTGCAAAAGGAGCAAACAAAAGAAGACTCAAGAATGCATAGTTTCTTAGCTCTCATAAGATAACCATCTTTGATATAATATCGTTCCCAAGAAGTATGCGTCACACACTTAGCATAAGGAGTAGCAAAAGTCACATCACCCTCATACAAATCTTTGATATGATCAAATCCAACTACATTCAATTCAAGTTGAGTAAGTAACATGCATTTGCGGGAAAGGGCATCCGGCACCACATTTTCTTTGCCCTTAATGTACTTGATCACATAGGGAAAAGATTCAATGAATTCACTGCATTTAGCATGCCATTTATTCAACTTGGTTTGACCTTTTAGGTATTTAAGTGTTTCATGATCGGTATGAATGACAAACTCATGCAGTCTAAGGTAAGTTCCCACACATGTAACACACGCACTAAAGCATACAATTCTTTGTCATAGATGGGATAGTTAAGTTGAGCACCGGAAAGTTTTTCACTAAAATATGCAATAGCTCGCTTTTCTTGCATCAAAACTCCACCAATTCCGGTACCACTTGCATCGCAATGAACCTCAAAAGTTTTGTCAAAGTTTGGTAAAGCAAGAATCGGAGCATGGGTAAGCAAAGATTTGAACTCATCAAAAGCGGTTGATTGCAAAACCCCCCAAACAAAAGGAGCATTTTTCTTACTCAAAGCATGCAAAGGAGCGGCAATAGTGCTAAAATCTTTCACAAAGCAACGATAAAAACCCGCAAGGTCAAGAAAGCTACGCACTTGTTGCAAATTGGTGGGTTGGGGCCAAGTTTTAATTGCTTCAATTTTAGAGTCATCAACATGGACACCCTTGGAAGAGACAACGAAACCCATGAAAACCAACCTTCAACTCCATATGTGCACTTTTTCATGTTGGCATAAAGACGTTCCTTGCCAAGCGTTTGCAAAACATCCCTAACATGCTTGAGATGCTCTTTCATGGATTTGCTAAACACAAGAATATCATCAAAGTAAACCACAACAAACACTCCAATATAAGGTCGAAGCACAAAATGCATAAGACGCATGAAAGTTCCGGGAGCTTCCGATAAACCCATAGGCATAACCAACCATTCGTACAAGCAAAATTTTGTTTTCAAAGCGGTTTCCATTCATCACCTTCTTGTATGCGGATTTGATAAGAGCCACATTTAAGGTCAATTTTTGAGAAAATAGTGGCGCCGCTAAGTTCATCAAGCATGTCATCTAAGCGAGGAATGGGATGCCTATAACGCACGGTAATAGCATTAATGGGTCTACAATTGGAACACATGCGATAACTTCCATCTTGCTTAGGAACAAGTATAACGGGAACGTCACAAGTGCTTAAGCTTTCACGTACATGACTGTCGGATTTCGGGTTCTGGCAGACCCTCTAGGTTCGAACTCTGGGGTGCGCGCGGAGATCTCGCCCCCTACCTACCTGCACCTCGTCGCCTCGCTAGGATCTAAACTTCCAAAGGTACATCACTAGAGTCACTAGGTTTATACTGGTTCGGGCCACCATTGTGGTGTAACACCCTACTCCAGTGTGTGGTGTGGTGGATTGCCTCTTGGGCTGATGATGAACAATACAATGAAGAACAGCCTCACGAGGGTCTGTTCTTGTGGCTAGGCTCTCGATCGGACTGGATCAAGCTAAGATGAGGCGAGATGTCTCGATCTCTCTCACATTCAAGATGCCCCCAGCTCTGTGTGTGGCTAGTCCTATTTATAGGCGAAGGCCCTGGGCCTCTTCCCAAATATTGAGCGGGAAGGGCGCCAACAATTGGCCATTTTGAAGGGGAACATCTAGTACTCTTATCCTGACTAAAATTGGTCCTCGCGTGACAAAGGCTCTGGTGGTGACGCCGGCTTGGGCTCCACGATGACTTCCTTCCTGCCGTTGCGACGGTCTTGGTCTTGTTGCACCGAAACGGGTGCCTTTGCTTGATGCTCTCGCCTGCGCTTGCCCTCTTTGCATCAAAGAGGAAATGAGGACACTGCGCGGGCTGGCGCCCGCCTGGCGCCCTTGGTCGTCATGGCTTGCATCATGGGCGCCTCGTGAGGTACCCCGCCTTGATCTCTCCGCCTCCTCGCGAGCCAACTGACGAGGTCGTGCACGAGGAAGCTTCACATCGTCCGCCTCATGAGGCTCGGCCCCTCGCGAGGGTCTTGAGCTTGTCTTGATGAAGATGGGCCGTCTTGGGCCACCCTTGAGCCACGCCACAGAGGTCAGCAGAAGGCAAGTCTGGGTACCCCCGTTCCCTGCAAACGACAAGAGCTCCCCGGGCCCAAGGCGCGCCTGGACTTGGCTGAGCAGAGAAGTGAAGGGGCAAGTGCGAAGCGCTACAGGCCCTAACAGCCTGCGGCCTTGGGAGCCGCGTGGCGGTTGATTGGACGTGGGCGCCTTTAGCAACTGCGCGAATCGACAAAAGTGTGGCACCCGTCTAGGCTTTGCCTCCTTTGCTTCCTTCGGTCATTGCCCAGATCCCATTTCTTGCGCCTTTCCTTCCTGCCTCCGAAATCTCCAGATCTACTTCGACCGCGTGCCCTAGCAAGACATGGCGCCTCGCCAGACCTCGGCCGGAGCTTGGTACTCACCCGCCTTGGACTCGCTGAACATGTCGGAGAAGGGCCTTGCCCGGGCGCGCCGGATGGTGGCGGCGCAAGGCAACGGCGGGGCAGCGGTGCTCAGGGCCGGTTCCGCCCTTCCCGAGGGCCAAGGAAGCACCTTCTATCCGCTCTTCGTGAGCGCCATTGCTGCTGGTCTGGTGCCTCCCTTTTCTGAGTTCTTATTTTCTGACCTTCGCCATTACAAACTGCAAGCTCTGCACCTCCACCCCAACTCTGTTCTTCTCCTGGCGATCTTCGCCTACTATTGTGAGGCTCATGTCGGGGTGCAGCCCTCAGTGGCCTTGTTGCGCCACTACTTCTACCTCCGGACCTCTCACGGGCCCATCTCTGCGTCTTGAGCTTTGTCGCCAGAGTGGCAGCTCCAACGCCATCTCGAAGCCCGGAAGAGGATTGAGGGCTTCAGGTGCAAGTGGGTCATGGTAGACGCTGGGCGCATCCACCCTCGGCTGATTCTGCCCACGGAGCAGCCCACGACCTCCGACGATTGGTCTCGCGCGGAACTCGTGGATCCCCGCGCGAAGCCGGTGCTGGAGAAGATGAACGCGGACCTGTGGCCGGGCAACATGGCGACGGCGAAGCTGACCGGGGCGTCGCTCCTGAGGGAGTTCCTGGAGCACCAGGTGGCCCCGCTTCATCAGTACTCGCTTCCGCTGTGGAGGCCCCGCCCGAGCCCCGCAGTCTTGGCCGACGAAGATCTGGCCGCGGTCCTCCAATCTTTGGTCGGGGGAGACGTGGCGAGGCTGGAGGGCGCTCCTGTACCCCTGTTCCTTCGAGTTGATTGGGAGCAGGCGGTGGAATCCATGCCCGTCTTCAATGGGGACGGGCCCGTGCCCGCGGAGGTTCCCGAGGACCCGGCAGCCCTGGCGACGGTGAACGTGTCCTCCGGCGACTCCAGCGGAGAGAAGGAAGAAGAGGAGCGGGACGAGGGCTCGACTCCGAGGCGACCGACGGGAGTCGAGAGCGCCCTCCCGGCGCGGGTCAGCTCTCCGCCTCTTGCTTGCCGGCAGCGAGGATGGCGATGAGCGGGGCGGCGAGAGCTTGCCCCCGATCCCGAAGAAGGACAGGACTAGGCTAGTCCCCTGCGGGTCTGCCCCGGCTCCGAGGCGATCCGCAGACGTGCCTCCTGCTCTCGGGCCTCTTGAGGCTGATGCCTGCAGCCGGCTCTCGGGCTTCAAGTATGGCCGGAGGTTGCTCGAGCCCGAGATCGATGACCAGTAAGTTCTTAATTCTAGTTTTATTCCTTGCTTTTTCGCTGAGGCTTGATATCTGTATTCCTTGGCTAGGCCGGCGCCTGTGGCAAAGAAGCTGAAGGGGGCTCCTGAGGCTTTGTCTGGGGCAGTGCCTCCGCCCGCGAAAGAAGGTGACGGCAAGACACGGGCCTCTCCTACCCGGTCATCCTCGCGAGGCCTGGTGGAGCTAGCTGGGGCGAGCTCAGCCCCCATGGCCCAAGCGACTGCCGAGGTATCCTTGCCAGATGCCACTGCCACAGCTGTCGGGGCGCGGAAGGTCCCGCCTCAGGATGCTGTGGTTACGCTACCATCCTCTCCTCCTACTCCACCAACTGCTGTCTCTCTGACTCCTCCCACTGTCCTGGATTGTGGTGCTGCTGAACTGGACGGGCTGCGGCAAGATCTTCTGGGTGCCGACCCTCGCTTGGTGGTCGGGTGCTTGGAGCTGGCCTCCGGCTGGGTTCGCTCTGACGCTTCGATTCGAGCGGCGCTGGTTCAGGCCGCAACGGCTTGCGACAAGGAGAAGCAGGCCGTCCTTGGGGCGAAGGCTGCTCGCGATGTCGCCTTGGGGGAGGCAGCCGATGTCCGAGGTCGCTGCAAGGCACTGGAGAGCCAGCTGCAGGGCTTGCGTGACCAGCTGGCCAAGGAGGCCCGCGTTCGCCAAGAGAAGGAGGAAGACATGAAGGCTCGCGAGGCGGCTGTCAAGGACCGGGACGCCAAGCTTAACAAGCGCCATGACCGCCTGGGTGCACTGGAGCAGGAGTTGGAGGCGAAGAGGGTCGAGCTGGACGGTAAGGCGTGGGTCCTTGCTGAGGACAGCATGGCCTTCGCGGAGATAGAGGTGAAGGCTCGCACCTTGCTGAGGTCACTTTATGACAGCGTCCTGGAAAGCCCGCTGGCCGGCGCCGAGGTCGGCCCTGCCAAGCTGCTTCCCTTCCTGATCCGCGCCCTTGAAGATGTCACCCTTGGCCTCGGCCCCACGGCTGAGGTCGGGGCGCGTGTCCTGTCTTCTGCAGCGCTGACGCGCGTCCTTACCCACGTCTACCTTCGCGATCCCGACGTCGATCTCGACAGCCTCCTAGAGCCCGTGAGCGGCGAGCTTGCCGCTGCCGCTGCTGAGGCCGTGAAGGGTCGAGCGGAGGCTCACGGGCGGTTCGGGCCTTCGGCACCAAGCCGGGCGAAGCGCTGCCGGTCTGAGGCTTCACGAGGCGAACCCGCCCACAAGGCTTCTGCCACAACAAGTGACTCCTTTGTGGCTCCTGTTCTGCTTTCAGCTCCTGCAACATGCATCATGCCTCGGGGAGGCGTTTAAACTTGCGTTTAGTGTTGTGACAACAGTTATGGACTGTAATATTTGCTTTTGAATTCCTTGAGATTTGCGCTTTTCCTTCCTACTTGCTTATGTTCTCTGTTGGCAGAGCCGGCCTCACATACCTCAGCCGCCATTAGCACCGACCGGAAACCAGGACGGGACCAAGGAGTGAGGGGCTACGTGACAAGTTAGGCTCCTGAGTCGCGATGCTAAGGAGTCCCCGTTGGCGCACGAACAACAAGTAGGGAGGTGAGATGTACGGGTGAATTTACCATTCTACGTCTGCAGAGCCCGGCCCCGCGCATACCTCAACCGCCGTTAGCCTTTCGGAACTAAGGAGTGAGGGGCTACGTGACCAGTTAGGCTCTGAGTCGCGATGCTCAGAGTCCCCTTGACGCTCAAACGTCCCTTCGTACCTTTGCTCCGCTCGGGAGGGACGTCTGACGAACGAGGCCCGAGGGGCCTGGCCGGGTGTCGTCGTCTGGCGTGACCTGTGCGTAGCCCCGTGCCCAGCCTCGCGGCACTCCCGAGGGGAGGCGTTGTGACGAGGCCAGACATTGAGCTCTGGGCTCCCTGAGGTTGATGCGGCCGGGGGCCACCCTTAGTTGTTTATCACCAGCGCGGAGCATAGCGCTTCCTTATGTGTACGGGCATAGCCGCTCCTCGAGAGTGTCGTCAGCCAGCGCGGAGCATGGTGCTTCCACTGGTGCGTGGGAGGGGGCTCCCCTCCGGGAGGAGCCCCCGGGGCGTGTACAGCCCTGCCCTGACACGTGGCTGGCACGGTAGGGCCTGACGAGGTGTATCTGGGCACCCGTGAGCCAGCGAGGGACTCACGGGACCCTACCTCAAGGCGGGTTGCGCCTGGCACTGGGCCTTAACTTGTGACGTGTTCCTGCAAATTTGGTTAGGTGTCGACGCTCTACGTCCTCGGGTCCCGGCCCTCGAGCGTGTCTCAGTCGTCGCTGGTATGCCAGGTCGCGATGCCGTGGACAAGGCCAGAGGGTGAGGGCTTGAGAGCCAGTAGAGCCCATGAGTCGCGATGCTCAGGTACCCCCCGCCCCTTTAACGTGCAAGCGGCCGACATGAAGGAATACGGGGTGCCGTGGACAAGCATCAAATAACAATCATGATGAGTCGAACGCATGACCCGAAATAAACGCGAGAGGGGTACATGTCGCTGGGTCTGGCCCGAGCGACTTGGGAATGATGCAGCCCGAGGGGCGCCCCCAACAAGGTAAGCTAGGAACATGAAGTAAAAGGGATACATGCCGCGGGGACGGACTCACGCGGCTCGGGAATGATGCAGCCTGGGGCGCTCCACCGAAATGAAACTTGAAGGATGTCACCTGATAACGTTGAAGACGAAGGGATGCTGAAGTAGCGGGCGTCGTGGGCTGCGGAAGCCGATCTTCATGAGCCCCCAGGCCCAGGAGCCTCGGGAGGCTCCGGGGGCGCTGGTGGCTCCTCGCGGACCATCTCCATCTCCGCCAGGACTGCGGAACGCCTGGCCCCTTGAGCCTCCAGGATGCTCCCCATGAGGCATTGGCATGTGGCGGCCGCGTTCGGCACGCGTAGGGCATGCGAACGTAGCTGTGGGGTGGACCTTCGCAGCACCCAGCGTGAGGGCCAAGCGCCTCGAGAGGCGGCCTCGGTTGAGCCTCATGTTATGTCGATGCAGACGCGCAGCCCCACCATCCTCGCCTGGATGGGGAGCTACGGCGGAGTGGCGGCTGCCACTCATGACTCTTGACTCCTGCAGCTCCTGAATGATCTGGCTGACGAACTCCTGAGGGTTTGGCCCTCCTTGCCTCGCTCCTTCCTGAGGGAAACATGCTCTGAAACACGCCTCCAAGTGGAGCCCAAGCGCCTCCCTCCTGACCTTAGCAAGGTCGGTGGCCCTCCAGGAGAGAACCCCCGAGCCTTGCTTGAGGACGGCGCCGGGCGCGCCTTCCTATGCGACTAAAGGAGGTGCCCCCTGAACAGGCGCGGACCTTGAGGGGCCTGCCTCCCGAGGGGTCGGGCCTGGCGATGTCTTCTTCTTCTTGGGAGCAGTCTCGGGGAGCCTCCCGCTCCTGCGATCCGGGTCTTCAAGTGACGCGGCTTGAAAAGCTCGCTCCAGGGAGCACACTGCATCTCTCTCTTCACAAGGCACCGTGATGATTCCGCCGCTTCCTGGCATCTTGAGAACGTTGTAGCCGTGATGAGTCACGGCCATGAACTTGGCCAGAGCTAGGTACCCAAGGATGGCATTGTATGGGAGGCGAATGTGGTCGACATCGAAGTCGATGAGCTCGGTGCGGTAGTCGCTGGCGCCCGAAGGTTCTGAGGCGGACCTGCCCAATTGGGACTGTGGAGCCATCAGTGACTCCGGAGAAAGGCTTGGTTGGCTGAAGCTGATTGTAAGGCACTTGGAGATTGTTGAATGTCTCTACGGACAGGACATTGAGCCCTGCTCCGCCATCGATGAGGGTTCTTGTGACTTGCACGTTGCTGATGATTGAGGAACAAAGCATCGGGAGGACTCTGGCTGTGGCCGCAAACTTGAGCTGATTCGCTGAGCTGAACGTGATGGCGCACGCTGACCACCTGAGAGGGCGCGTTGCTTCGAGCTTGGGGATGACTGCATTCACTTCGCGGGCGAACTGCTTGAAGATGCGTTGAGAGGCTGGGGCTTGAGCTCCGCCCAGGATGCAAGCGATCGTGCGGCTCCCTGAAGCCCCCGGCCCTCGTCTGATGATGGTCCTCGTTTCTCCTTGGCTGTGGTGGCGGAGGAGGGAGGCCTGCATTTCCTTGCGGCGATCCTCGCAAGGCTGATCCCTCGGCCTCCCTCGCGAGGCTGATCCCGCCAGCGATCCTCGCGAGGTCGATCCACGCCACCCTTGGCGAGGCCACGGTCTTCCCAGCGTCCGCGTTTCTTCCTCCTCCTCGGTCGTAGCCTCGGTCGTTGCGGTCGGGCGTCGACCGATTCTCCTTCTCGCATGGCTCGAGCTCTTGACATTCGTTGGTGTTGTGGGTGTGGAGGTCGTGGTACACACGATACCGGCTGCCCTTGGAAGACTCGGGCTGATCTACGCCTCGCTTGGTATCTGGTTCTGCCATGAGCACGGTAGCCCCTTGCGCGTCAAGGCCCTTGGCCTTGGGCTTCTTCTCTTCTTGGTCTGCGGCTGGCAGCTCGAGGAGGGAAAGGCGTCCTTCCTCAGCCCTGGCGCACTTCATCGCCAAGTTGAACAGCTCCAAGGATGTACACAGATCTTCATGCATCGCCAGCTCCTCGTTCATCTTCACGTCACGCACACCGTCGAAGAAGGCTGAGATGATGGCCTCCTCGGTCACCTTGGGAATCTTGAGGCGTGCGTTGTTGAAGCGCTGGATGTACTTCTGCAGGGTCTCCCCTGGCTGCTGCTTGATGCGCCGCATGTCGCTCACGGCAGGAGGCCGGTCACGAGTACCTTGGAAGTTGGCGATGAAGCGGGTGCGCATCTCGTCCCAAGAGGAGATCGTGCCAGGAGCCAGGTTCAGGAGCCAGGTGCGGGCTCCGTCCTTGAGTGCCATGGGAAACCAGTTCGCCATGACCTTCTCGTCCCTGTTGGCGGCTTCGATGCCCAGCTCGTAGAGCTGAAGGAACTCCGCTGGGTCGGCCGTGCCGTCGTAGCGAGGAGCTTGAACTTGCCGGGCCGCGCGATGTTGTGCAGCTCGGTGGTAAAGGCGCGGCAGCCTGCTGTGGCCACGGGAGGCCTTTGGTGACGAAGAGCCTGGTCTTGCGGGTCCCCATGTGCTGCCGCTGGGAGCAGCGCGGGGTCTTGGCGTCTTTGGAAGCGAGGCCTTGATGCGTGGCAGGCGGTGCGAGAGCACTCGGGCAGCTTCTTGGGGGCGAGGGAACTCTTAACAGCTCTGCTCTTGCTGTGCTGGCGCCGGACGGAGTGGATTTCGCCTAGGGGCCACGCGCCTTAGGTCCAAGGCGCCTTCTTGAGGGGGAGACGGCTGAGGCGCCCCTAGAGCTTCATCGCCCGCGGAGGGCGGGGCGCGGTGCAGCGAGAAGGACGGCGCGGGGGAGCCCCCTGCGGCACGGACGAGCTCGGCGACGCGGTCGAGCCACTCTTCGTAGACGTCGTCGACAGGGTGGTAGCGCAGGAGCTCGTTTGCTGCGATGAGCGCAACTCGAGCCTCCATGGGTGCGTGGAGCGCGCGAGACGAAGAACCAGCTGGGGTGAGTGAAGGAGTAGCAGTACGGCCGTCTCGCCTCACGGACGGGTGCTGGGACGACGCTTGTTGCTCGTTCCCCGCCCGGGCGATGGCGGCGTTAGCCAGCGGCAGGAACGGCGGCGACGCCCGGCAAGCGTCTGGGCGATGCGTGTAGCAAGAGCAGCTCGGCGCTCGGCGCGAGCCCGACGAGCATCTGACATGGATGCGATAAGCGGCAAAGAACAGGGCGGCGGAAGACGAATTCCGACGCACCCCTACCTGGCGCGCCAAATGTCGGATTTCGGGTTCCGGCAGACCCTCTAGGTTCGAACTCTGGAGTGCGCGCGGAGATCTCGCCCCCTACCTACCTGCACCTCGTCGCCTCGCTAGGATCTAAACTACCAAAGGAACAACACAAGGGACACAAGGTTTATACTGGTTCGGGCCACCATTGTGGTGTAACACCCTACTCCAGTCTGTGGTGTGGTGGATTGCCTCTTGGGCTGATGATGAACAATACAATGAAGAACAGCCTCGCGAGGGTCTGTTCTTGTGGCTAGGCTCTCGATCAGACTGGATCAAGCTAAGATGAGGCGAGATGTCTCGATCTCTCTCAGATTCAAGATGCCCCCAGCTCTGTGTGTGGCTAGTCCTATTTATAGGCGAAGGCCCTGGGCCTCTTCCCAAATATTGAGCGGGAAGGGCGCCAACAATTGGCCATTTTGAAGGGGAACATCTAGTACACTTATGCTGACTAAAGTTGGTCCTCGCCTGTCAAAGGCTCTGGTGGTGATGCCGGCTTGGGCTCCACGATGACTTCTTTCCTGCCGTTGCGACGGTCTTGGTCTCGTTGCACCGAAACGGGTGCCTTTGCTTGATGCTCTTGCCTGCACTTGCCCCTTTGCACCAAAGAGGAAATGAGGACATCGCTGCGGGCTGGCGCCCGCCTGGCGCCCTTGGTCGTCATGGCTTGCGTCATGGGCACCTCGTGAGGTACCCCGCCTTGATCTCTCCGCCTCCTCGCGAGCCAGCCTGATGAGGCCATGCCTGAGGAAGCTTCCTGTCGTCCGCCCCGCGAGGCTCGGCCCCTCGCGAGGGTCTTGAGCTTGTGCTGATGAAGATGGGCCGTACTGGGCCACCCCTTGAGCCACGCCGCAGGCCGCAGGCAGGCAAGTCTGGGTACCCCCATTCCTAGAACGCCGACAATGACTATTGTTGATGAGTTGTTGTACTTGCCGTTGGATCTCCTTCGTTTCTTCGGGGTTGACGCGGTATGGAGCCTTGTTCGGAAGAGGAGCGCCGGGGGTGAGGTCGATCCTATGTTCAATGCCACGTAGAGGAGGAAGACTGGGAGGTAGCTCATCGGGAAAGACATCCTCGAATTCCTGCAACAAGTTAGAAAACAGTAGAGGAAGAGGATTAGGATTGTTAGTTTTTGGCACCTCATCCTTGCATAGGAGGACAAAGTGGATGACACTCGATGGATTCTCACACACTTCTCACATCTCTATTTTTGTGGCCAGGAGGACTAAGTTTTTCTCTCTTGGCGAAGAGGCGCTCAATTTTGTCTTGTGGCTCTCACTTTCTTTTTGGTGGTTCACTCTCTCACTAGGATCTCCATGATGGGTGGATGCTTGCTTGTCGGTGATTACTTGGCTTGGTGACATTGGTCAAAGCACATATTCCTTGCTCTTCATCTTGAAGCTATAGTGGTTGGTTCTTCCGTTGTGTATGACTCCATGGTTGAATTGCCAAGGTCGTCTCAAGAGAAGGTGGCACACCGACATAGGAACTACATCACATTCCAAGTTGTCCTCGTAGGCGCCAATCTTGAAAGAAACTTGCACCGTATGCTCCACTTGAATGGTGCCGGAGTCGCTTAGCCATTGCACCTTGTAGGGACGAGGGTGCTTCTTCTTGACCAGTTGGAACTTGGCACATAGCTCGTCGCTTACCAAGTTGTGACAACTTCCTCCGTCGATGATGACCTTCATGGAACGCACGTTGATGCCGGCCTTTGTGTGGAAGATGTGGCACCGTTGGTCTTCGTCTTGGTGGTGTTGGAGCGTCAAGACCTTGGAGACCACAAGATATGGACTTGAATCATTATCGCAAAACACTTGGTCATCTTCATCTTCATTCACGCGCTGGTGCATGGCCACCTGGTCAATGGCGTCCATTTGTTCTTCACTCATTGAGTCGTATGTGCCATCAACGTTGAAGATCATTGTTCACTTGTTGGTGCATTCGAAGGACTTGTGTCCTCGGCCACCACATGTGAAACACTTGAATGAACTTGTCTTGATGGTGTCGTTTGGTGGCGCTGAAGATGAGGAAGACTTGGACTTGTAGGTGCTTGCCGGAGGACGAGTCGAGGAGGGCGTAGCTTGCTTGGAACTTGACTTGTCGCTGGTACTTGGTGATGCTCTAGTTGAGGTAGGAGGTGTCGAAGTTACGGGAGCTTGAGAGTAGGAGCCGTAAGTCCTGGACGAGTACTTGGCGTATTTGAAGTCATCTTGGACTTTTCGCTCAGCCTTGGTCGCTTGATGAACTAGCTTGAGAAGGTTTGAGTAGGGTTGGAAGTTGGCAATCCGCTTGATTGGGTGGTTGAGGCCGTTGAAGAAGCGTGCCATTGTTTGCTCGTCGTCTTCCTTGACATTGGCTCGTATCATGGCAATCTCCATCTCTTGGTAGTATTCTTCCACCGACTTCGTGCCTTGTTTGAGGAGTTGCAACTTCTTGAAGAGATCACGGGTGTAGTGTGTAAGCACGAAGCGAGCTCTCATGACATCCTTCATTGCCGTCCAAGTTATGATTGGTGGTTCGCCTCTTGTACGTCGTTGCTCAAGCACTTGTTCCCACCAAATGAGGACGTAGTCTTGAAACTCGAGGGAAGCCATGGCGATCTTATTTTCCTCGTCGTAGTTGTGAAGACGGAATATCTTCTCCACCTTCAAGGCCCATGAGAGATACTCTTCGGGATCATTGCTTCCAGAGAACTTGGGCATGGTGAACTTGAGCTTGCCGTAGCGGAGTTCTTCATCGAAGTAGCGGTTTTGATGTTGCTCTTGCCGTGGAGGAAGGTCCTCAAATGCTCGTTCCTCGAGATGTCTTTCTTGATATGGAGGAGGACGAGGTATATGCGCTTGGTTGCGCCTTTCTTGTTGTTCTTCGCGGTGCACGGCTTCTTCTTGTATCTCCCGGCGAAGAGCTTCTTCTTGTTGTCGTACTTGGCGGTTGCGTTCTTAAACGGCTCTAGTGGCCTCGTTGTGTGTTCGTTGTACTTCTAGCGCTTGAGCTTCACGTTCTATGGCTTCTGCTTCACGACTCTCTTGTGCTTGTCGAATTGCCTCACCGTCTTGATGTTCTTGACGTGGCACTTGTGGAGGTATTTGCTCTTGCTCCATTGCTCCTTGCGCTTGGTGTCGCGCCCTTTCGCGTGCTCGGACTCGGTCTTGTAAACCATTGCCATGGAATGGATTTTCTTGAGCTTGGTGATCTTGAGGCGCTTGACATCGAGGTACTTGAGCTCGGGGAGGACTTGTCTCATAGGCGGATTAGTCCAAAGATTGCCGACTTGAGCGGTGGCTTGAGTGGCGCCGTCTTGTTGAAGTAGACGAGGAAGATGGGTGTCGCACGATCATGTTGCGGAGCTCTTCCATTTTTGTAGTGAAGTTGTCGTCAATGTAGTCGTGGTTCTTTGCTTCCGCTTGACGAACGTCGGCGGCAAGTCGGTCAAGGCGTTCACCCAATGCCTCACCTTCTTGATGAAGAGCTCTTTGCGCGATGAAGAAGTGGTTCTTGGTGACGAAGCCATTATCACCATCTTGCTCCACGAAAAGCAGGTTGGACAACGAACTTGGCCTATCCGTCATAACCAAGTGGTGTGAGTAGGAAAGTGAGAGAACAATACCGAAGTTACCTTTTCCGAGGATTGAGGATGTAACAAGTGTCACTCAATGTAATGCCACAATAAGAGAATTGGAACCGGGTTTGTTCCTCACACCTACAAGTAAAAGGCTTATGGAGTAGCTCGGTTAGGATGGTGGCAAAAATTTCAAGCAAATGTTAGTCAAGATATCGATAAGGTTGAGAAGGTTCACAAAAATGCAAGTAAAGCAAATAGATCAAAGCCAAGAGTATCACTAGGAACACACACAAGGATGATAGATGGGATCCGCACAACCAAGGGGTGAGCTCAAAATGGGTGACCACGGAAAATGCTCTTGTTGTGCAAATGCGAGAGAGACACTAGCTCGATTGCTCAAATGGGAAAGATATGCTTGTGCACCAACCTATTAGAGAAATGTGGCGTCTTCAATCCCAACTATGCTATCTATGAGGTGTCCAAGATGATATGCAAAATGTCTCAATGCTATTGCTTATAAGCTCTTTGTTTCTTCTCTTTTGCTTAAAAGCTTTTCTTTCTCTTTTTTTTCTATGCTTGATGCTCGAGCCAAGTATGATATGAGACAAGTATGTAAGATATGCACGGGAGAGACTTATAGCACGAAGATGATAACACGATCACTACGGTGCACAATAGCGTGGCCCGGCAATTCTCAACTCGCTAGTCTCGATGGGTAAGCAACGCAAAAGGCTCGGGCTATCAATGCAAAAGAAAAGTTAAGTGTCGTCAAGGTTACCGTCCTTTCTTACGGTTAGCGGTGAAGATGACTTCGAGGCGATGATGTCGATGGCACACGCTCCTAAGTAGCCGAAACACCTTAGGAAACGCAGATCGCAACGCAAAATCGGTCAAATGCGGAAAGTGGGAATTTTTGTGAAGATTTTTGGATGGAGGCTAATGGTGGTGGTAATGATATGAGTGGAAGGGGAATTTCAAGAGCTTCCTAACTATCTAAAGAACACAAAAAACGGACTTGGGAGGTGGAAGTTATGGCCAAATTAGTGTTGGAAGTGGCCTGATTTGGGGGGGTGCAGGCACCCGGTGGTAGGGGGTGCGGGTGCGCGGGGTGGTCAGGGAAAAATGGCCCGGGGGTGCGGGTGCCCGGTGGTACGAGGTGCGGGCACCCTGTGGTCGACGATTTGGGCGGAAATTTTGGGGGAAATGCGAGATTCCGTGGATTTCGTGGTGGGAAGGGTGGGGATTATTGGGGAGGGGCTAGATCCACTTGCCAAACATCAAATCCATGGACGAAAGCAACCAAATCTCACAAGATCTAACAAGTTGCAAGAAAAGTTTTTGGGTCTTTTTTTGTGGGGAATTTTTGAATTTGGACAAAAAAACAACAAAATCAAGCTAGCAAATGGGGGGATGGGACTCCAAGATGTGAATCAACCTTGCTCATGATACCAAGATGTTGTAAGGTCAAACCCTAGAGGGGATCTTTTCACTCTTGGACGGGGAAAAGGAGGAAGAACACTCAAGAACACAAGGAACAAAACACTCAAGCAAACCCAAATATCACATCCACTAGAGTAGCCTACATGAGATCCACAAGATTACATGAACAATTCAAGGAAAATAGCACTAGGATAAGGTTCTTCCCACTAGGTGAGGTCTTGAATCCAAGAGGATCTTCTCCAAGAGGAGGGCTTGATCTCCAAGAGGAGCTACTCCAAGTGGAATTCTAGATCTCCTTGAGGAGGAAGATGAGTGTCGGTGTCAAAACCGGCGGATCTCGGGTAGGGGGTCCCAAACACACTGCATCTAGGCGGATGGTAACAAGAGACAAGGGACACGATGTTTTTACCCAGGTTCGGGCCCTCTCGATAGAGGTAAAACCCTACTCCTGCTTGATTAATATTGATGAGATGGGTAGTACAAGAGTGGATCTACCACGAGATCAGAGAGGCTAAACCCTAGAAGCTAGCCTATCGTATGATTGTTGTTCGTCCTACGGACTAAAACCCTCCGGTTTATATAGACACCAGATAGGGTTAGGGTTACACAGTCGGTTACAATGGTAGGAGATCTACATATCCGTATCGCCAAGCTTGCCTTCCATGCCAAGGAAAGTCCCATCCGGACACGGGACGAAGTCTTCAATCTTGTATCTTCGTAGTCCAGGAGTCTGGCCAACGGTGATAGTTCGGCTATCCGGACACCCCTAATCCAGACTCCCTCAAGAGTCTCTGAACCAGGCTTCAATGACGCATTTAATCCGCACACATATTGTCTTCGGCATTGCAAGGCGGGTTCCTCCTCCGAATACTTCATAGAAGATTTTGGACACAAGGATAGTGTCCGGCTCTGCAAAACAAGTTCAACATACCACCCTAGAGAGAATAACCTTTGCACAGATCTGCTGACGTATTCTGCGGCGTGACATCACACCACGGCCAGGCCTTTATACGAATCGTTTTTACTGTCCCACCTCAGCACGTTTAGCGAGGCGGTTTCTTGACACGTCTTATCGGGCGGAGATCATGCCCCCTTATTCTGGGATCCTCATCAATACAGGCGTGGGTAACCCGATCGTGCCCATTGGCACGCCTCCTCCATCGGCGCGAGTCCCGAGCAGTCACGGGAGGGCTCTTGGTATTCAACCTCTTTATAACGAGACCAAGGCCCGCTCCTTTCTTTCAATCTCAATCGAATCCGCCCCTCGCCTCGAGTTCCAACACCCAAAGCTCCAGATTTAGGCGCTTCGGACCTTCAATGATGTCCGGCTTCAATGATGGCCGGTGGATGTCTTCCTCCGTCACAGAAGAAGATGTGCTAAAGCTGAGAGACGCCAGGAATCTAACCGGCGAATTTTCGCATAGGCTGCCTGCCCAAGGGCAGGTTATTCCCACTCCCGAGCCTGGTGAGAGCGTGGTATTCGTGTCTCACTTCCTTCGGGGTTTAGGCTTCCCGGCGGACCCCTTTGTGAGGGGGCTCATGTTTTATTATGGGCTGGAATTCCATGACTTGGATCCGGAGTCCATCCTCCACATCTCGTCGTTCATTGTCGTATGTGAAGCCTTCCTCCGCATTACTCCTCACTTCTGATTGTGGCTCAATACCTTCAAAGTGGAGCCCAAAATGATCAAGGGCATCGAGCAGAGTCTTGGAGGGGCTGTTATAAGCAAGAATGCGGACGCTCCATGGCCCGAGGGCCCTTTTCAAGAGGAGCTCAATTTATGGCAACAGGAGTGCTTTTATATCACCGCTCCCAGGGGCACCAAATGGGCGGCGCCACCTGTCTTCCGCTCGGGTCCTCCACTGCAGCGGTCGTCATGGGTCAATAAAGGGCTCGACTGGGGACCGTCCAAGGACGTACCTCTGTTGCAGGGCCGTAGTCGAGACCTCCAAGAGAGAGAGAGATCCATCTGGTCGTAGTAGCGCAGGTCATGCTGATTCGTCGCACCTTGCCCTGCAAACGCCGCCCCCTCCGCCTATGGGAGTTTAATCCGGAGGGACCACGAGCTCTCCAACATTTTATGGGCGTAACGCCCGTGGAGATGTACCAACTGTTCTTCGGATCACAAGCAATGTGTCCGGACTTAACCGAGGACGCAGGACTGAGCTGCAATCGCCCGGATACTCAAGTAAGTAGTCCTATACCCGGACATGCTATCCGCATATTTATCATAAACTTGCCCTTAAAAGAGCTATCCTTTAAACAGGAGTGGATAGCAAAAGCAAAACTGATCAGGTGTCCGGCTCCCCTCCCTGAGACCACGCTGGATCCTGTATTAACCAAGATGCTAGAGGTTGTGCCCTTTGAAGAAGGCGAAGGGGGAACAAGGAACTACTACCTCCGTGAAGGAGGCTATCAAGAAAGGGGGATCGAGAATCCCTCCTCCAAGCGGAGAAGAGGACCGCTTCAAGATCCGGAGACCAAAGCCTCGGCGGGGAAGAAATCTTCACCGGAGGGTCCTGCGGCAGGAGATGCCCTAGCCGCACTATTTCCCCAAGGAGATTAGCCCTCCAGCGAGCCGTAAGTAAAGGGGGGCGTTTTTTTCAAAAGAGAGACATCCCCGTTTTATTTCTGAAGGTAACCGAAAGTTTACCTTGTAGTTCGGATCTCAGCCCTTCACAGCAGAGCTCATCGTCAGGGGATCTTGGTCCGGAGATGATGGAGCGCGAAAAGCCTCCGCCTGCCGTACCGTTATGCGAGGTGGACGACCCTGAGGTGTCATCGCGGAGGGCGTCTCCGAATCCGGCGGGGCCAGAAGGCAGCCGTATGTCCCCTCAAAACCCTCCGTGTCCGGCCTTCGAAAAAGGCCACCGGACGAGTCCGGCACCAACGGGTGTACGGTCGGAGGAGCTGAAGGATCTACTCGGGCGAGCGTCTATCTCGGAAGATCACCGTACGTTAATGGGTACGGTGATTGAAAGGATTTCATCCGCTAAGAGCGGATTGCATGAAGCCGTCGTAAGTTTACTGACGGGTTTTGAGGTACGCAAAATGATGTACCTTCTGATAGTTTTGCATATAAAATCGCCCTATATAGATAGTAGCCCCGAGACTTGGTGCGGTGTCAAAAATGATGGCGCGCCGAGCATCATAACCCCGTGTATAATATGCGCTCTTCCTATGTAGGTGGCGAAGCGTCCGTGGCTAGCCGGGCTGATGAATTTGCGGCCGAAGCGGCAACTTGACGTGGCGGATGCGGACATCACGCTTGTTAATAAGCGGCTTGATGAGTCACAAGGTATGCAACTTCTCCGCGGACACCTGGTAAGGGAGCTTGACGCCCATGCCTTACAACATGTATGCTTAATGCAGATGGTGCCGCTGCTATGGAGAACCTTCGGGCGGAGCTCGCCCGAGCCAAGGAGCAAGCCAGAAAAAGTGATGCGGCTGCCTTAAAGGCGGCCGTAGAGCTAAAAGCCGAACAGGCTGCTCACTGCCGAAGCAAGAAAGAAATGGCCGAGATGGCTGTGAAATTGAAGAATGCTACTGATCGTTGCGAGCTTCTTAAAAAAGAAGATCGAGCAAAACAAGAGGACCTGAAAAAGGCCGCCACCGAGGCCAAGGATACCCGCTCTGCGATGAGAGCCATGAAGGAGGAGCTACGTCAGGCCGGAGATATTGCGGCTGGAAAGCCCTTTCTGATGCGGAGGAAATTCACGGATCCTAAGTACGCTCAATTGGACCGGCTGTGGGGTGCGGAGGATGCTTATCTGGACTTGGCGGCGAGTGCCGCAGACGCGGCCGAACACTTCCGAGGTCAAAAGGATCACGGAATGGAAGAGCTTTTTTGGTCGCAGTTCCATAGTCCGGAGAGTCGACTTTCATTAACCGATCGTTTGGCCGAATGGGCTGAGCTGAATAGGTTGTCCGGACTTGCCATGAAGGCTGTAGTGACTCATTTGTGGCCGAAAAGGCCCGAGCCGAAGAGTTATTTTGGCTTGGTGCAACAGTTCCTTGGTGCGGTGCCGCATATCGATGCAATGAAGCGGTCAGCATGCATAGAGGGTGCGCGGATGGCTCTTGCCCATGTCAAGACATACTAGGCGGACATGAAGGCCACCGACGTTGCATCCCAAGATTCGGACAGAAGCCGAGTACCTGCCGAGAACTATTTTGAGGAAGTCCTGCAGGGCGCTCGTTTAATAGAGACGCAGTGCTCGAAGGATATTATGTTTTAATGACATGTATGATTTGTGAAAACAATGTTTCAATATAATATAAGATCTTTTTATACTTGTGTGTTCAAGTATTAGAACACCTCTGTCTTGACGTTGATGTATATGTGTATATAACCTGAAAGATGGCAGTCTTCGGCTTCAGCCCCCACGCACATAGTGTGGGGGTGTTTGGGCGCATTTTAACACTTAATCCAACGTCTTGGTCCTGTAAAGGAGGTGATAGCGTAGCAAACTAGGCAACCGGACTATAATGCTTTATCACTTTCACTTAGCCATAGGAGTTCGATGGTGGGGCTACTATATAGCCCCTAGGAGCACCGCGCTCTCCCGAATTCGGGGCGCGTATGTGCCTGACCGGGAAACGGTCCTTCGTTAATGCGGGGGAATTCTAAACATTCCGGTGGGTCATCGAGTGGTTGACTAGTCTCACGCTATATCATGACAGTCAGTTTTCGGCTTTCTCTACTGAGGTGCTCACCTGGCCGAACCGGCGCACAATCGCAGTAGTTCTCCTGGTGTCGCGTTAGCCGATAGAACGGAACGTAAGGCAACAAAACACAGGAGCCGGGCAAACCCAACATTTGGCCAAAGACATGATTCGAAGCTGATGCATATAAGGCCTAACTCGAGATGCCGAACACTCCCTAAGGTATTCGGTCTTTATGAAAACGGGCAGAATAATGCCCGAAGCCCCTGGTGTCCAGGTACGCGCAAAAATTCTGGTGCGGCCGATGCCAAAATGCCAGCCTCCTCCTTGGTTATAACAAGAAACCGGGGGATGTGTATCAACAATAGACAGTAAAAAAAGGTTTACGCAGGGTCTTAATCTGAAAAGAATCCTTGCAACGGGTCCCTACTGCACGTCTGCGCATGTGTCTCCGTTGTGCCGTGTCCTGGACGGGTGTATACGGTGTTCATCTGTAAAAGAGAAGAACTTAGTTGAAAAGAAAAAAGATCGTGCGAAAAATGTACTTTATATTAAATAAATAGAGTATGGTTCGAAAAGTGAATAAAATTGAGCTTTATTGTCTCTTGTTGTACATGCGTGCAGCCCCTTGTACGGGGGTATGCCGCTAGTAGGCGTTTATATGTTTACGCCGGACTCGTCTAGCCATGTCCGAGGTCCGAATGACCTATTCAGGTGCTTTGATTAGCGGAGCCGGATTAGTGTGGGGCTGTCAAGGCAGTCTCACGTTCTTCGTCTTCGAGTAACACTTGATACTCCCTTTTAATGAGATGATGTCGCATGGACCGGGCATTTTAAGTGTAAGAGATGCATAATGCAGTATTGCGTTAAAGCGGGCGAAAGCTTCACATCCCAGTAGTGCTTGATAGCTACTTTCGAATGGGGCGATATGGAAGGTTAACTGCGGAAGTTGTCGGGTGATCCGAACACAACTTCTAGCAGTAGGGAGCCCGTACAATGGGCATATAGGCCTGGCATTACCCCTTTGAAGGAGGTGTTGCTATGGCAAATTTTGGTTAGTTTATCCCCATTTTGCGGATTGTGTCCTGATATAGCAGGTTTAGATGGCTACCTCCGTCCATTTGGACTTGTGTAAATTGGAGTCCGTCGATTATAGGATCTAATATCAAGGCGGTCCATCCTGCGTTCCCGATACTTCCAGAATAATCCTGATGATCGAAGGTGATTGGTTTTGACAACCAACATTGGGACTCTGCTGGGATAGACCGTGCGGCGCGTGTTTCTATGGGCGCCGCTCTGTTTTTCCCTTTTGTCACTTGAAGTGAGTTCACTGTTTTGACTTCATGTGGGAAATTCTTTTGTTTTCTGGTGCTCTGCTTGTGGGGTTCGTCATCGTCCTCGCTTGGTGTGTCGAGCCCCTTGTGTTCGGCATTGAGTTTGCCGGACTGCTTAAAGACCCAGCAATCTCTGTGGGTATGGTTTGCAGGCTTCCCGGGAGTGCTGTGGATTTGGCATATTTTGTCCAAGATTTTGTTTAAGTTGGATAGCTCGTCATTTGTTATCCTTGAGGGGCAGTTTTTATGATTCTGCGGGAGCTTCAATCCGGCGTTGTTGCCGTGCTCTTGGGCTGTTTCCCTTTGTCCGGCGTTGGTCCTTGCTGCGTCGTGGTTTTCCATTTCCATCCCTGACTTCGGATGTACTTGGGTCGCTGGTACTGCATCTTGCCAGCCAACTATCCTCTCCCGCGCAAAAGCGGGTCATGAGGCTTGTTAATGCAGCCATTGTTCTTGGCTTCTCCTGGCCGAGATGTCTGGCGAGCCATTTGTCTCGGACGTTGTGTTTGAAAGCTGCTAAGGCTTCGGCGTCCGGACAATGATTATTTGGTTCTTTTGGTGAGGAACCTGTTCCAGAATTTGCGGGCTGACTCTGGGTTGTTGAGTTATGTGACTTAAATCGTCTCAGATCCGGAGGGCGGACATAAGTCCCTTGAAAATTTGCCCGAAAAGCATCCTCGAGCTCTTCCCAACTTCCAATGGTATTTTCAGGGAGGCTTTTGAGCCAATGCCGGGCTGGCCCTTTGAGCTTGAGGGGTAAATATTTTATGGCGTGGGGATCATTTCCTCTAGCCATGTGTATGTGGAGGATGTAATCCTCAATCCGCACTCCGTGGTCTGTTGTTCCGTCGTATGCCTCTATGTTTACGGGTTTGAATCCCGAATTCGTGATCCAAAGACCTCATCGGTGAAACACGAGGGTGTGCGGCACCCCTATCTTTGGGTGTGCCGTGATGTTCAATATTTGGGGTGTTGCATTGCTTGGAAGAGCTTGCTTTCTCGGCCCATAGATGGACCTAATCGGGCCATCCTTTTGATGCGAATCCTTATGCGGATCGCGTGCCCGGCTGTGTCTTGGCGCCGCTTGCCGCTCCATGTTTGCCATGTGGTCGTCTATCCGACCGGGCGGCCTCTTTGTTCTTTGATTGCGGGGGCTCTACGGCCTCAACGAATTCGGGCAGTAATTTGCGCTTCGGGTAGCTCTTTGTTTGGCGACTGTCGCCGTATTTCTCTGCGGTGTTGAGTACTTTGCTCCATCTGATTCTGAGTGCATCTTCCGCTGTTTTGATCTTCCGCTTCTGGTTTTTCAGGCTACGTGCAGTGGCGACGAGCCTTTTGTGGAGGTCCTTCTGCTCCAACAATTTGTCCGGCGTGAGATCATCCGGACTGTTATCTTCGCCGGGGACGGATTGTTTATCCAAGTAGTCCTGTTCGGACGGTTGCTCGATAGCATGTTCGTCGTCCACCGGTTCGCCCTGCTCTATGGTTGGGTCTGTGTGGCTGCCGTCTTTGTCGAGGCGGGACATGGTGCAGCGCTTACGCTGCCGTTTGACTGCTTTTCGAGGGATTTATCCTTCGTAGTGTCCCGTTGTTCCTCGTCGTCACTTCCTTTAGGTGTATCCACCATGTATACATCGTGGGATGAGGTGGTTGTCCAGTATCCTATAGGTGTTGGTTCATGGTTGTCTCCTACATCGTCGTCCATACCGTCGATGTCTTCGGAGTCGAAATCGAGCACGTCGTTTAAGCTTTCATCAGTGGCTACAAAGTGGGTGGTGGGTGGGCGTTGAATTTCTTCGTCGTCCGCATCCCAACCTTCCTGACCGTAGTCCGGCCAGGGCTCTCCTGATAAAGAGAGAGACTTTGGTGAATTCAGGATGTCGCCAAAGGGCGAGTGCTGAAAGATGTTCGCGGCAGTGAACTCCATAACCGGCGCCCATGGCAGGGGCGCGGAGGGTTCGGAGTCCGGAGAGGAGTCCAACACCTTGGAGTCACGGTCTTCGCAAAGGACAGGGATGGAGTTCGGCTCAATCGCCCGTGAGATCGTGAGCCCGAGGCGGTGTCCAACCACTCGTCCTCGATCGGCGGAGTCGGCTCCGAGCTAAGGGTCGGAGCGGACGCTGGTGCTGCCTCCAGGGCATTGTTCGGCGGCAGAGCTAGATCATGCCTATCGAGACAGTGCGGCGCGCTTGGCTATGGCTCGAATCCGTCGAAGATCAAGTCTCCACGGATGTCGGCCGTGTAGTTCAAACTCCCAAATCGACGATGGCCGGGCGTAGCTTCGATCTGCTCCGGATGACCAAGTAAATTGGCCCGCAGCAAAGCCGCCCGAATACGAAGATCTGTCCGGGAGAAAAGTCTCACTGGACCGCATCGTTGATTTATCGGAAGGAGCCATCGGGCCTAAGGATGACGACCACGAGGAACTCTCAATGAAAGCACCAATGTCGGTGTCAAAACCGGCGGATCTCGGGTAGGGGGTCCCGAACTGTGCGTCTAGGCGGATGGTAACAGGAGACAAGGGACACGATGTTTTTACCCAGGTTCGGGCCCTCTCGATGGAGATAAAACCCTACTCCTGCTTGATTAATATTGATGATATGGGTAGTACAAGAGTGGATCTACCACGAGATCGTAGAGGCTAAACCCTAGAAGCTAGCCTATGGTATGATTGTCGTTCGTCCTACGGACTAAAACCCTCCGGTTTATATAGACACCAGATAGGGTTAGGGTTACACAGAGTCAGTTACAATGGTAGGAGATCTACATATCCGTATCGCCAAGCCTGCCTACCACGCCAAGGAAAGTCCCATCCGGACACGGAACGAAGTCTTCAATCTTGTATCTTCATAGTCCAGGAGTCCGGCCAACGGTGATAGTTCGGCTATCCGGACACCCCCTAATCCAGGACTCCCTCAATGAGCAAAGCCCTCTTTTGTGTTCTAAAATACTTTGCTGACCTCCAAATGTGCTAGGTAGAGAGTATATAAAGGCTAGGGACGAAACTAGGACGGAAAGGGGTACAAAAGAACCAAAAAGTCCCTAAAAACGCATGGCCATGAGGGAGGAGTCCAGGCATCCGGAGTGGAACCGGCCGGGCACCCGGATCGGTCAGGGGCTCCGGAGGAGGGGCGGACCGGGCACCCGAGGGCCTAGGCCCGGGCACCCGAGGAGGCCGCAAGCGGTTGGGCGGTGCAGGCCGGGCACCCGGGGTTGAGGACCCGGGCACCCGGTGGTTGGCTGGGCGTGGCCTAGGGGGGCGGCCGGGCACCCGGGTGGGGCTGGGGCAAGGCCCGGGCGGCGACCAGGCACCCGGGGCCGAGATGGCCGGGCACCCACGTTGTCCAGAGGGCTTGGCCTTCCCCGCGTCTTCGAGTCCGGGACCCGGGGGCCTTCCATCCGGGCACCTAGGGTGTCCAGGAGCTTCATTCCATCATTCCTCTTGGCCTCTCCTTCCTTCTCTTGCTCCATGGATGTCTGGATCTTCACTTTCTCCTTCTCACGATCATCTCCTTGGCATCCTAGAATGCATAACACGCCTTTATGAGGTAGAACCCAATTCTCATGTGATTCCGACCAAAACTCGAAGAGGAGAGAGTCAACCTCGTTCTCGATGGCGCGTGCACGTGCTCTTGTCATTGGTTCTCTCGGTACTTGCGGTGGTGATGGAGTGTCGGTGCGGGTACTCGAGGGATGCTCCGCATCACCTTGTTTGCAATGGTGTATAGTCGAGGTCTGATCTTATGTATCCTTGGGGATTGGAGATTAGTCGGAGTGTACATGGGGATGAACGTGGGATGCTCCGCATCATCTCCTCCCCCTTGGGAAAGATCCGACCTCGGATCGTGATCCTCGTCACCATGGGAACGGTTGTCGTGGACGGACTTGTAGTTGGACAGAGTGGAAGACGTTGCGCAATCCACGTACTCCAAGGGGTCGCCGGAGTGGTATACATGCAAGAAAAGCAAACACAAACGATACTCGGAAATACAATGGTTAGCGCACACAAAGTCTCCAGGATGTATGAGTTCGTGGGGCAAGATTGTTCATGACAAAGCACATGAAGCTTATCAAGATTATCTAGAATGATAAGCAAAACATTCATGGGAGAAAAAACATTCATTGTGCACACTAATGTGTTGTGAATATGATCCATGCAACCACGGTGCAAAATGATGTCATAGTGAGACGGTTTATCAATAGCATGAATATGGCAAGGGATGCTCAATATGATTATGTTATCATGCAATTGATGGTAGGCAATGTGATCATTATGTATGAATATGCCATCAAGGAAGATCACAACAAATTTGCTAAGGAAATGCACAAGCTCATATATCATGGATGACATGGAAATAGATGCAACAAGACAAGCATAATGTGAGTCAATCCATGCATGGGGTGCAAACTTGTGGTGAGTATGGTATGTCCATCGAGCATGACATGTGTGAGCACAATCAACAAATATGGTGGTGTGGGTGCAATGTGTCAAAGGAGTCTTGATGTACCAATGCTCGATGTCGTGGCATGAGTGGAGTTCCGGAGGTGCATCCAATAAGTGCGAGCGCTCCTCAATGTGAAGGTCCATAGAGCCAATCTCCAATGTTGCTCCTCCGTTCACGAGATGTGTCATGTAGACAACAAGAAGAAACAACAATGAAAGAACGACCCATCCAATATGCGTAACTGAGGATGGCTCAAAGGGAAGGAGGTCACCTTTAGGAGTTTCTCAAGGATGATGGAGTTGCACATCGTGTATGCCTTCCCATAACCAATATGTGTCATGACGGTAATTCATTGTGAATCCTTCAAAACGAAAGAACATGACAAGCACTCGGAAAAACAAATGAGGTTAGCGGATGTGCAAAACCTATCATTCATGTGGTAAGATACCCAACAAGTGTATGCATCATGCTCATCATAAGAAAGGATAAGGGATCATTTCATAGTATGGAGACATATGATGCACGAACAACCAAATACAATAGGCTCAAGTAAACAAGCATGCATCACAAGTAAAGTGTCAAAGTCTCCAAGATCAATAAGTGTAGTATGGTTGCACTCAATAGATATGAGAGATGCAACTAATGGAGACAAGAGACAATGAGCAAGATATATCATGTGAGAGGCATGAACATATATGTCATCAACCCAAGAAAGCAAGTAAGAGTGGAACATGGGTGATGCAACATAGCAAGCAATTATAGCAATCAAGTCAAGCAAACTAGTAGTGCGAAGATGCAACATACTAGAGGGAATCATGGCAAGCATGTCATGTGTGCAAATAGTGGCCATGCATAATGCACATGACATATCACAAGCATGAAATCAAGAGATGATAAAAATATCATCAATGTATTGGCGAGAGGCCATATGTAAATAGCAATGGGGTATCATGACTCTCCCAACACAACAAGTATCAATAACATGGTGCACAAAGAAATCATGGCAATAGAAACAAGTATCTCCACCAAGCATGCAAATACACATAGGAGTAGCATAATGGTCAATTATGGGTAGATGCAAGCAAGGGTCACAATTGCATGGAAAAGGCATCGAAGCAAGTATAACATGGAAAGTGAACAAGATAGTATGGACATAAGGGGACAAGTGGTAAATAGCCCATATCCATGTGAGGGCCAAGTAGAATAGAAGCGCGTAGTCCTTGCGCGAAGGGAATGGTTGTAAGGACAATTCACGTGATCCCAAAGCATCGTTGCTCTCAAGAGCTCGTTTCATCAACTCTTGGGATTGAGAGGTTGACGAGTATACATGAGTACCTACACAAAACAAAGACAAAGGAAAAATTTTGTGTGCGTGATATATGTACAGATCATCCATCATGATGCGCACATGCATGTGTCGGTTAGCACAAACTATCCAATGCTCAAATAAATGAGATGTGTGGTATAGATACATGTCATCCATCATGATAGGTTTGTTATTATGTATGACATAATGGAGACTCAAATTGTGTAAAGCATCCTGAGAAATATGTAGAGCATTGTTATTCATGGAATGCATATGGTGCACACAAGGGATGTGATCATGCGATGCACAATAATTTCCATGGCATGGCATAGTAGATGAATTGCGCAAATCATGTAAAGGAAGCATCGCAATATCATCGCATGAAAAACAAAAGCCAATGACCATCATCTCGTCATCTATGCCATAAGTGCAAATGGGATTTATCTTAATGGGGCATGCATAGTTACTATGTTGAGATTGAAACGATGCAATATGGGAGATCTCACTCATAGCATATGACAAGTTCAAAGGATTGTCAAACATGATGTGACCAAAAGAATTTTCACATGATATCCTATGGAGCATAGCATCACAACTAGGCAACTCAACATGCTCATCATCATATTCATCATAAATAGGTAAGTCATGACATGAAGAAGTCGCACTAGCATGAAGCATGGGAATAGGTGGATCAACATCATGCAAGCAATCATTGGTAAGATAGTACGCTAGTGGGCTAATAGAAGCACCATCACCTATGTTACCTTTGGAGCGTTGCTCATGTGTTGTAGGTGAGGTGTTGAAGATCCACTTGTTGTCATCTTCATCTTGATGGAACCATGTGGGGGGTGCATCATCGTCCACTATGGCCATAGGTTTGTCCATTGGAAGGATGGACTCATCGAGGATAGGCGTGTCGTCATGTAGGAGACCTAGCACCAAAGAAGAAAACACACTAGGAGTAGAGGTTAAGTCGTTAGAAATCATAGTGGCCTCACGTGCCGTGTCAACTGCCTCAATCACTAAGTGTTGTGGCTCACTCACTCGCTCAAGGATGCTCTCTCACTCATATAGTTGGTGGAGTCACTCAAATGGCGCTCAACCTCACATAGGATGTGTGGCATGCTCTCATGTGTGGGGCTAGTGGTGGTCACACTCATCCTCCCACAGGGAATGCTCTCAATGTCACATATGGTGGAATCACTCATCTCACTCATGGGGTGGTGGCTCTCTCACATGACAAATGGGGCATCTCAACATATGTGGGTGTCGGAGAGATGTAGGTGCAAATGTCTCCATGCTCAACTCCTATCACCGTAGTCGAAGGGGATGGGCCTTTGATACGTCTCCAACGTATCTATAATTTTTGATTGCTCCATGCTACTTTATCTATTGTTTTTTACTATAATGGGCTTTATTTTCCACTTTTATATTACTTTTGGGACTAACCTATTAACCGGAGGCCCAGCCCAATTGCGCTTTTTTGCCTTTTTCAGTATTTCAAAGAAATGTAATATCAAACGGAGTCCAAACGTAATGAAACCTTCGAAACGTGATTTTCTCACCGAACGTGATCCAGAGACTTGGACCCTCGCCAAGGAACCAGAGAGGCGGTCACGAGGTGGGGGCGCCCCTAGGGCGCCCCCGCCTCGTGGGCCCCTCAAGCTCCACCGACGTACTCCTTCCTCCTATATATACCTCACGCACCCCAAACGATCGTAACAGGAGCCAAAACCTAATTCCACCGTTGAAACTTCCTGTATCCACGAGATCCCATCTTGGGGCCTGTTCGAGCTCACGAGGGGGCATCCACCACGGAGGGCTTCTACATCAACACCATAGCCTCTCGATGAGGTGTGAGCAGTTTACTTCAGACCTTCGGGTCCATAGCTAGTAGCTAGATGGCTTCTTCTCTTTTTGGATCTCAATACAATGTTCTCCCCCTCTCTCGTGGAGATCTATTTGATGTAATCTTCTTTTTGCGGTGTGTTTGTTGAGATCGATGAATTGTGGGTTTATGATCCAGCTTATATATGAATAATATTTGAATCTTCTCTTAATTCTTTTATGTATGATTGAGTTATCTTTGCAAGTCTCTTCGAATTATCCGTTTGGTTTGGCCAACTAGATTGGTAGTTCTTGCAATGAGAGAAGTGCATGGCTTTGGGTTCAATCTTGCGGTGTCCTTACCAAAGGATGTAAAGGGTTGCAAGGCACGTATTGTATTGTTGCCATCGAGGATAACAAGATGGGGTATTTATCATATTCAATGAATTTATTCCTCTACATCATGTCATCTTGCTTAAGGCGTTACTCTGTTTTTAACTTAATACTCTAGATGCATGCTGGATAGCGGTCGATCAGTGGAGTAATAGTAGTAGATGCAGAATCGTTCCGATTTACTTGTCTCGGACGTGATGCCTATATACATGATCATACCTAGATAACCTCATAACTATGCTCAATTCTGTCAATTGCTCAACAGTAATTTGTTCACCAACCGTAGAATATTTATGCTCTTGAGAGAAGCCACTAGTGAAACCTATGGCCCCCGGGTCTATTCTCATCATATCAATCTCCATCACTTTTATACTTGCTTTGTTTTACTTTGCTTTTTACTTTTCACTTTGCATCTATATACCAAAAATACCAAAAATATTATCTCTATCAGATCTCACTCTAAGTAAGTGACCGTGAAGGGATTGACAACCCCTAATCGCGTTGGTTGCGAGTAGCTATCGTTTTGTGCAGGTACGAGGGACTTGTGCGTGGCCTCCTCTTGGATTGATACCTTGGTTCTCAAAACTGAGGGAAATACTTACGCCATCTTGTGCTGCATCATCCTCTCCTCTTCGGGAAAACCAACGCAAGCTCGGGGACGTAGCAAGAAGGATTTCTGGCGCCGTTCTTGGGAGTCTACGCAAAAGTCAACATACCAAGTACCCATCACAATCTCTATCTCTCGCATTACATTATTTGCCATTTGCCTCTCGTTTTCTTCTCCCCCACTTCACCCTTGCCTTTTTATTCGCCCTCTCTTTCCCTCTCTCCTTCTCTTTGTCCCTTTGCCTTTTGTTTGCTCGTGTGTTAGTTTTCTTGCTTGTCGCTATGTCTGAAATTGGGGAAATTATCGCCGATATGGGTGATAATAATATTGAAAATTCTGAAGCTCCCGCTGAAGAATCCCCTATCTATCACACAAAAAGATTTCGAATCGGTAGTGGTAATATTATTGGAAAAGGAGTTATTCAAGATTTCTTTACTTGTGCTGGTGCTTTACCCTCTATGGGTGGTTCTATTCTCCATAGAACTAGTAGTCTTGCGGACGCAATTGCCATGCTTATCGTTGAACTTGAAAGGCAATTTATGCATATGCACCCTTCTATATAAAGAATTTTCCTAGAATTTTCTAATATTGAACACTCCTCTGTTAAGCGTGCCGCTACTATATTTTTGGCTCATGAATTCAGATTTATAATAAAAGAAGCCAAAGAAATCTTTGCGCATTATAGGGTGGACGTTGGCCGTCCTCCCATATAATCTATCCTTTTTGATCAAGAAGAAATAATGCGTTTTCAATGTATCGATTATGTTGCTTTCAATGAAAATCTTAGAAAAAAGTGCCTACCAATATTTAATTGATAGAATCTCTGAGCTTAATGATGATTTGGCTATTCGAAATAATGCGCTAGGATAACCAAGTTCTGTCAAAAGAATGCTTATAATGATGAATTGGTTGTGCAATACGAAGGGCCGAAAGAGGAACCTATACCTCCTAAAATTGATCTTGGGGACTTTTGTCCTATTAAATTTAGCCCTTTTGATTACTTTTGCTTGCCTCAAAGAAAACTTGCTGCCGAACATAGAGAATATGAAATGAGTTTCACTGATCTATCTTATTACTACGGCACCACCTAAATCTATCCTTGCTTTTATGCCTAGCTAGGGGCGTTAAACGATAGCGCTTGTTGGGAGGCAACCCAATTTTATTTGTAGTTTTTTGTTTTTGCTTCTGTTTAGGAATAAATAATCCATCTAGCCTCTGTTTAGGTGTGGTTTTATCTTTTAATTAGTGTTTGTGCCAAGTTAAACCTATTGGATCTTCTTGGATGATAGTTATTTGATCTTGCTGTAATTTCCAGAAACTTTGCGCTCAGTGCCCGAATTGTTAAAAATCACCAGAACGTGATAAAATACTGATTCCAATTGCTGATGACCAATAAACAAATTTTCCAGGTCGTCTAATTTTGGTATAATTTTTTGAGTTCCAGAAGTTTGCGTTAGTTACAGATTACTACAGACTGTTCTGTTTTTGACAGATTCTGTTTTGCGTGTGTTGTTTGCTTATTTTGATGAATCTATGGCTAGTAAAATAGTTTATGATCCATAGAGAAGTTGGAATACAGTAGGTTTAACACCAATATAAATAAAGAATGAGTTAATTACAGTACCTTAAAGTAGTCTTTTGTTTTCTTTCTCTAACGGAGCTCATGAGATTTCTATTGAGTTTTGTGTTGTGAAGTTTTCAAGTTTTGGGTGAATTCTTTTTGATGGATTATGGAACAAGGAGTGGCACCCCCAAGATAATCCAAGGACACCAAAAAGTGAAAGCTTGGGATGCCCCGGAAGGCATCCCCTCTTTCGTCCACTTCCATCGGTAATTTACTTGGAGCTATATTTTTATTCACCACATGATATGTGTTTTGCTTGGAGCGTCTTGTATTATTTGCGTCTTTGCTTGTTAGTTTACCACAATCATCCTTGCTGTACACACCTTTTGAGAGAGCCATACATGAATTGAAATCTGATAGAATACTCTTTGTGCTTCACTTATATCTTTTGAGCTTGATAGTTTGCTCATAGTGCTTCACTTATATCTTTGAGCGTGATAATTTTTGCTCTAGTGCTTCACTTAGATCTTTTAGAGCACGGTGGTGGATTTGTTTTAAAGAAACTTGATCTCTCATGCTTCACTTAGATTATTTTGAGAGTCGTTAATAGCATGGTAATTTGCTTAATATTAATATACTTGGTATTCAAGATATGTGAAACTTTCTTTTGAGTGCGTTGAATACTAAGATAAGTTTGATGCTTGATAATTGTTTTGAGATATGGAGGTGATAATATCAAAGTCGTGCTAGTTGAGTAGTTGTGAATTTGAGAAATGCTTGCGTTGAAGTTAACAAATCCCGTAGCATGCAAGTATGGTGAAAGTTATGTAATAAATTTGAAAATGAAGTGTACCTGGCTTGTGCATCCTTATGAGTGGCGGTCGGGGACGAGCGATGGTCTTTTCCTACCAATCTATCCCCCTAGGAGCATGCGCGTAGTACTTGATTTTGATGACTTCTAAATTTTTGCAATAAGTATATGAGTTCTTTTGACTAATGCTGAGTCCATGGATTATACACACTTTTACCTTTCCGCCTTTGCTAGCCTCTTCGGTACCATGCATTGCCCTTTCTCACCTTGAGAGTTGGTGCAAACTTCGCCAGTGCATCCAAACCCCGTGATATGATATGCTCTATCACACATAAACTTCCTTATATCTTCCTCAAAACAGCCACCATACCTACCTATTATGGCATTACCATAGCCATTCCGAGATATATTGCCATGCAACTTTCCACCGTTCCGTTCATCATCATCGTGACACACTTTACTTTTGTCATATTGCCATTGCATGATCATGTAGTTGACATCGTATTTGTGGCAAAGCCACCATGCATTATTTTTCATACATGTCACTCTTGATTCATTGCACCATCCTGGTACACAATCCTTATGTTGTAATCAATAGAAGTGTGATGATCATCATTATTAGAGCATTGCCAAAAAAAAGAGAAAGGCCAAAAAGAAAAAAGAAAGGCCCAAAAAAAGGGCAATGCTACTATCTCTTTTTCCACACTTGTGCTTCAAAGTAGCACCTTGTTCTTCATGTAGTGAGTCTCATATATTGTGCTTCAAATTGGCACCATGTTTTTCATATAGTGAGTCTCATAAGTTGTCTATTTATACTAGTGGGAATTTTTCGTTATAGAACTTGGCTTGTATATTCCTACGATGGGCTTCCTCAAAATGCCCTAGGTCTTCATGAGCAAGCAAGTTGGATGCACACCCACTAGTTTTCTTTTGTTGAGCATTCATAGCTCTAGTGCATCCGTTGCATGGCAATCCCTACTCCTCATGTTGACATCAATTGATGGGCATCTCCATAGCCCGTTGATTATCCTCGTCAATGTGAGACTTTCTCCTTTTTTGTCTTCTCCACACAACCCCCATCATCATATTCTATTCCACCCATAGTACTATATCCATGGCTCACGCTCATGTATTGTGTGAAGGTTGAAAAAGTTTGAGATTATTTAAGTATGAAACAATTGCTTGGCTTGTCATCGGGGGTATAGAAGTTGGGAACATCTTTGTGTGACGAAAATGAAGCATAGCCTAACTATATGATTTTGTAGGGATGAACTTTCTTTTGCCATGCTATTTTGAGAAGACATGATTACTTTGATTAGTATGCTCGAAGTATTATTATTTTTATGTCAATATGAACTTTTTTCATGAATCTTTCGGATCTGAATATTCATACCAAGATTAAGAAGATTTACATTGAAATTATGCCAAAGTATCACTCCGCATCAAAAATTCTCTTTTTATCATTTACCTACTCGAGGACGAGAAGGAATTAAGCTTGGGATGCCTCGATACGTCTCCAACGTATCTGTAATTTTGATTGCTCCATGCTACTTTATCTATTGTTACGGACTATAATGGGCTTTATTTTCCACTTTTATATTACTTTTGGGACTAACCTATTAATCGGAGGCCCAGCCCGTAATTGTTGTTTTTTTGCCTTTTCAAGATTTCAAAGAAACAGAATATCAAACGGAGTCCAAACGGAATGAAACCTTCGGAAACGTGATTTTCTCACCGAACGTGATCCAGGAGACTTGGACCCTACGCCAAGGAACCAGAGAGGCGGTCACGAGGGTGGGGGGCGTCCCCCTTCCCCCAGGGCGCGCCCCCATGCCTCTGGGCCCCTCGAAGCTCCACCGACGTACTCCTTCCTCCTATATATACCTATGTACCCCCAAACGATCAGAACAGGAGCCAAAAACCTAATTCCACCGCCGAAACTTCCTGTATCCATGAGATCCCATCTTGGGGCCTGTTCCGGAGCTCCGCTGGAGGGGGCATCCACCACGGAGGGCTTCTACATCAACACCATAGCCTCTCCGATGAAGTGTGAATAGTTTACTTCAGACCTTCGGGTCCATAGCTAGTAGCTAGATGGTTTCTTCTCTCTTTTTGGATCTCAATACAATGTTCTCCCCCTCTCTCGTGGAGATCTATTCGATGTAATCTTATTTTTGCGGTGTGTTTGTTGAGATCGATGAATTGTGGGTTTATGATCCAGCTTATCTATGAATAATATTTGAATCTTCTCTGAATTCTTTTATGTATGATTGATTTATCTTTGCAAGTCTCTTCGAATTATCCGTTTGGTTTGGCCAACTAGATTGGTAGTTCTTGCAATGGGAGAAGTCCATGGCTTTGGGTTCAATCTTGCGGTGTCCTTACCCAAAGTGATGTAAAGGGTTGCAAGGCACGTATTGTATTGTTGCCATCGAGGATAACAAGATGGGGTATTTATCATACTGCATGAATTTATTCCTCTACATCATGTCATCTTGCTTAAGGCGTTACTCTGTTTTAACTTAATACTCTAGATGCATGCTGGATAGCGGTCGATGAGTGGAGTAATAGTAGTAGATGCAAAATCGTTTCGATCTACTTGTCTCGGACGTGATGCCTATATACATGATCATACCTAGATAACCTCATAACTATGCTCAATTCTGTCAATTGCTCAACAGTAATTTGTTCACCCACTGTAGAATATTTATGCTCTTGAGAGAAGCCACTAGTGAAACCTATGGTCCCCGGGTCTATTCTCATCATATCAATCTCCATCACTTTTATACTTGCTTTGTTTTACTTTTCTTTTTACTTTTCACTTTGCATCTATATACCAAAAATACCAAAAATATTATCTCTATCAGATCTCACTCTTGTAAGTGACCGTGAAGGGATTGACAACCCCTAATCGCGTTGGTTGCGAGTAGCTATCGCTTTGTGCAGGTATGAGGGACTTGTCGTGGCCTCCCTCTTGGATTGATACCTTGGTTCTCAAAAACTAAGGGAAATACTTACGCTACTGTGCTGCATCATCCTCTCCTCTTCGGGGAAAACCAACGCAAGCTCAAGACGTAGCACCTCATAGCTCCTCTTGTCACCGTCTTGGTGTCGGAGGCCCATATGATGTGGCACCTCATAGCTCGTCTCCATGACCAAAGGGAATTTCTCATGCTCCGCCATCTTCCTTGAGGGGCTTCCGAAGATGGAAGCGTCTCCCTCCCTCGTAGGTGGTCGCCTTGGACTTGATGGATTCGTTGTAGGCATACTCGTGGGAAGTAGGCGAAGATGCCGTATGTCCAAAGGTGAAGATGCCTTGAGAACACTTGGCGAAGATGCCGAAGTGGTTGGTGTAGCCGTAGCTCCGGCTTGGTGTTGCTCGTCTCGCGGTCTTCTTTTGTGCTCATGAAGCTTGGAATTGGCGCGAAGTAGGGCTTGTTGGGACTTGTACATTTGCGCTTGTGGAGCATCTTCATGATGATGATGTTGTTGTCGTGCTTGAGCTCATAGGCGATGTCGTTCGTCGTCGTCGTGCACATGATGCTTGGAGGTGACTTGCCCTTCATGACGATGTGGATCACAGATGCGGAGCATCCTACGGTCATCCCCATGGACCTACCATCGTCTCATCAAGAGCCAAGAGGACCTATGACACGAGCACGAGCTAGAGCTCTCGAGAACGAGGTGACTTCTTTCCTTAGTGATATCACATATGATCCACTCGAGACATGGCTACTACCTGAGTCCGATATGCTATGCATGATTAGGTGTCAAGAGGACCTTCTCGGAGATGTACATGAAGACGGACAAGTCGCCAAGTCCATGGATGAGGAGAACCAACGGGAAAATTCGAGAACACCTCCCAGGCCCCGGACATTCGGCCAAGACCCCGGACATCCGGCCCCTGGAGCAACCACAGCTGCAGCAGCCCAGACACCCAAGTCTTCAGGGCCCGGACATCCGGCCCCAGCCCAGAAATCGGGCCAGAAGCCCGGACATCTGGCGCCATGCTACAAAACCTACAGAAGCTGAGCCCTCCAGCCCGGACATCCGGCCGCAAAGCCCGGACATCCGGCCGCAAAGCCCGGACATCCGGCCCCTCGGGAAGGCCTAGACATCCGTCCCGTCGCCCGGACATCCGGCCCCCCTGTCTGCACAGTAAAGGGCCGAGGCCCGTGTACCTCTTCTCCCCCTAGACTATATATACTCCTTCTCCCCATCTTTCTAGGGTTAGCATTGGTTTAGCTCATTTGAGATAGAGCATTTCTCATCCGTACTGGATCTACTCCACGAGAGAGACTGCAGCGCCTCTTCGGAGAAGATCCATCCGGATTCAAGACCTCCTCATGGAGAAGACCCCCCTCAAGACCTCCTTACGGAGAATAACGGTTACCTTTGTATCGTCCCTTGCTGACTTTGGATCTCGTGTTACTTTGTGCCTCGACGATCTAGCACTTGTGTGATCATATTCGTGTCGGTTGAGTATTTCTCTTGTTTAACCTCGTGATTTCCCTCGTGTTCTTACGCGCGTTCTTCGTGTTCCTCGTAGGGATCCACTCCAAACGTGAAAGATCATCCCCATTGGGATCCTCCCTACATCATCTTGGTATCATGAGCCACGTTGATCACGTTTTTGGAGCCCCTACCCCGTGTTTTCTAGCTTGATTTTGTCGTTTTCGTCCTAAATCTGAAAATCCCCACCAAAAATAGCCCCAATTTTTTTTTGTGATTTGTTGGTGTGATGAAGTTTTGTTGGATTTGTTCCACGGATCTGCTTTGCATCGAGTGGATCTAGCTTTTCCCCATCTTTTCCGCAATTTCCATCCACAAATTCGCCCGAATTTTGCCCCGGAGTTGACCTTTTCCCGTCGAGATCATCGCGTTCGTCCTAGATCCAGGAGCCCGGACATCCGGCCGAGTCCCCGGACATCCGACGTCCCGGACATCCGGCCCCTGTCCCGGACATCCGGCCCCTGGCAGCAGCAACTCCATCTCCCGCACCCTTTTCCACCTAGTTTAGCCAAATTTTGCCCCGGTGCCCACGCTTTCTTCCGCATACATACCACCACCGCTTTCCACAAGCAACACCACCGCTCACCGCTACCTCCTATGACGATTTTGAGACGTTTTGGTCTTTGAGATTTTGGGTTGTGGTTTTCGTGTCCTATTGTGTTTCGGCTATATAGGTACGGTTCATCGTCAACATCACCACCACTCATCTCCATCGACTACTCATCATCGCCAAGGACGGTAACCTCGACGACATCTTTGCCATACCTTGCAATTTGCCTTGATAACCCCATGGCCTTACATTTGTGTAGCTTACCCATCGAGACTAGCCATTGAGTATTGCCGGCAACGTGACTTCTGCACATTAGTGATCATACTCCATAGCATACATACCATACCATAGTGGTGCATACCTTAGCATCATCTTTTGTGTCGCAAAGTTGCCATCGCATACTCAGTTGCTATCTTGGTCCGTGAAGCATCGCATGAGAAAATAGCTCAAACAACAAAGATCCAAACAAGCTTTTAAGCAAAGAGGAAAGATAAGCAAAGAGCTTATAAGCAAGAACCATAGCATCATACAACATTAAGATTGTCATACTCGATCATCTTGGATCATATCACCGACATACCATACATATAGCATACTTGGGATAGAGGTCGTTGCATTTTTTCCTAGTACGTTGTGCGCAAGTTAAGTATCCGCCTATTATGCAATCGTGCTAGCGTCTCTCATGTATTGTGCAACAAGAGCATTTTCGTGGACTCCACATTTTGGCTCACCCTTGGTTGCACAATCCCACTTATCTACTGGTGTGTGTGTTTCCGTGTACCTTATTTTGCTTGGTCTATTGTTGCATTTGCAAATTTGTGAATCTTTTCCAACATTATTGAAGCTCACTTACAATTGCATCAAATTTTGATGTAGGGTGGAACCCTAGATGGCCGATCTTTCACGAAAGGAGCGGATCCCGTGAAGAACACGAAGAACACGAGGGGAAAACGAGGAAAAACATGAGGGGAAACACGAGAGAAATCACTCAACCAACAAGATCAATCACACATGTGCTAGATCCTCGGAACACAAGAGGAGATACAAGATCCACGATCAACAAGGGACGATACAAAGGGTAGCCGTTTCTTCTCCGTGAGGAGGTCCTGATGGGGGTCTTCTCCGTTAGGAGGTCTTGAATCCGGATGGATCTTCTCCGAAGAGGGGCCGCGGTCTCTCTCGTGGAGTAGATCCAGTACGGATGAGCAATGCTCTATCTCAAATGAGCTAAACCAATGCTAACCCTAACTAGGAGGAGGTGGAGGAGTATATATAGTGCTAGCCAACGAAGGGGTAAGTGAGAGGGGAATACATGGGCCCTTGGCCCGTTCTCTGCGCACAGGCAGGTGCCGGATGTCCGGGCTGGGAGCCGGATGTCCGGGCGGTCGGGACGGGCCGGATGTCCGGGCTGGGTGGCCGGATGTCCGGCATGGCCTGGGTCTTCCAGATGCATTCGGTGATGGAGGGGCCGGATTTCCGGGAGAAGGGGCCGGATGTCCGGGGGTTCAGTAGGAGCCGAATGTCCGGGGCATGGTGCCGGATGTCCGGGCTGCTCTGGTCCTTTCTGGTGTACTCTGCACAGCTGATGCCAGATTTCCGGGGCAAGGGACGGATGTCCGGGCTGGGGCCGGATGTCCGGTCGCTGTAGCAGCTGGCTCTTCTTCCTTCTCCTTCCTTCGCTTCTGCGCATGCTTGGCCTTGGTCCTTGGGCTCTCCATGGTCTCCTCCGGTGTACCTGAGTATGCACAAGGTCTGCGCTTGAAGTAGCATCCATGTCTTCCATGCGGAAAGGGAAGATTCGGAAAGGAGCGAATTCACCTTAGGTCCAAAGGCGTAGGCTCGAGTGTACATGGGGATGATCGTTGGATGCTCCGCATCATCTCCCCTCCCTTGGGAAAGATCCGACCTCGGATCGTAATCATCATCACCATGGAAACGGTAGTCGTGGACGGACTTGTAGTTGGACGAAGTGGAAGGCATGGCGCAATCCAAGTACTCCAAGGTGTCTTCGGAGTGGTATACATGCAAAAAGAGCAAACACGAACGGCACTTGGAAATACAATGGTTAGCGCACACAAGGTGTCCATCATGTAAGAATGAGTCCGTGAGGCAAGATTGTTCGTCACAAAGCACATGAAGCTTATCAAGATGATATAGAATGATATGCAAAGTGTTCATGGGAGCAAATGCATTCGTTGTGCTCACAAATGTGTTGTGAATATGGTCAATGCAACCACGATGCAAAATGATGCCATAGTGAGACGGTTTATCAATAGCATGAATATGGCAATGTATGCGTAATAGGATTATGTTATCATGCAATTGATGGTAGGCAATATGATCACGATGTATGAATATGCCATCAAGGAAGATCACAACAAATTTGCTAAGGAAGTGAACAAGCTCAAATATCATGGATGACATGGGAATACAAGATGCAACAAGGCAATCATAATGTGAGTCAATCCATGCATAGGGTGCAAACTTGTGGTGGGTATGATATGTCCGTCGAGCATGACATGTATGAGCACAATCAACAAATATGGAGGTGTTGGTGTACCAATGCTCAATGTCGTGGCAAGAGTGGAGGTTCGAAGGTGCATCCAATAAGTCCGAGCGCTCCTCAATGTAAAGGTCCATAGAGCCAATCTCCAATGTCGCTCCTCCGTTCGCGAGGTGTATCATGTAGACAACAAGAAGGAAACAACAATGAAAGAATGACCCATCCAATATGCGTACTTGAGGATGGCTCAAAGGGAAGGAGTTCACCTTTATGAGAATGTCGAAAATGTTGGTGTCGCACATCGTGTATGCCTTCACATAACCAATATGTCTCATGACGGTAATGCCTTGTGAATCCTTCAACATGAAAGAACATGGCAAACACTCGAAAAATCAAATGAGGTTAGTGGAGGTGCAAAACCTATCATTCATGTGGTAAGATACCCAACAAGTGTATTGATGAGGACATCAATACCATTGTTACACCCACAGCCCCTGCTGCTATACATTACTGAACCAATTACTAGAGCTCCACGCCAATTAAATTACGAGGTACTTTTGTTTCTTGGTAATGATTCTAATGTTCATGAGAATATGACGCTGCCTAAATTGGATACATTTGTTTTTCTTACAAATGAAGGGCCAAGCTTGGAGAAGGGTGAACATTGGAGCAAGAACTAGCATGGAGATGATGTCATGCACAAGGGGAACAAGAACGGAGTTACAAGTGATGATTTCAGGACGTTGAAGCCACCATAATGCGTGCATGAAGCCTCGGACGAAAAATACAAGATGCTACTTCATAACTTTCGTCCAGAGGCTATTCTAGGTGCTGTGTCACCTTATTATTGGGCCAGGCCCATGTAATTTCGAAATACTTGAGTATAGGCTGTTTTTAGAGTCCGTATGTGTGGGGAAACAAGAGATAGGGTTGGTTTCGGACCCCTTCCCCAAGGGCCATGAAATTCCCCCCTCTTCCTCCATATATACAGCCCTTAGGGCGTCGTTTAGACTTTGGGTTTTGTTTAGATTAAAAGTTCGCCATAGCTGCAACTTCGCGTACTTCGTTTGTGTTCAACGACCAGACAAATGCGTTAGAGAACCCCACCTTGATCAATAAAGCTTTCATCTTATATTCTCAATATCCAGATTGCAATCTCAGTTTCTTGCTTGTTCTTCGTTTGCTCGCAGGAAACAAACCCTCGTGGTCAGGTTGATCGTGCTCCGGTGTGGTCAATAACCTCTCGGAGTTGGTTTAGCAATTGCTAAGGCGCGACATCCTCGCACGTTCGTAGTCGGATCGTTAAAGTCGACTTCCACCGAAGCGATATCCATCATCTCATAGAAAGACGGGACACCTTTGCCTCTATCAGGTGGTATTAGATTTCCAGGTTGCTCGGTGAGATTTTATAGTTTTTCGTAGTTTAGATCGAGTCTGTTCTTCATACCTATAGTCCACAAAAAATCCAAAAAAAAGTTTAGGGTTAGTTCATCCTATCCGAACCAATCTGAACCTTTGCATAATCTTTTCTGTTTTTGCTTTGTTGAATTTGCGGTTGCATCGTCATGTCAAGTTGCTGGTCTTAGCATCTAGTCCTTTAGAGTTTCGAGTTCTGTTCACAGGTTGTCACGTCGCCGCTTCCATATATCACCACCGCCTCATCATCATCGCTGCTGCCATATACCACCGCCGCACCAACTTCATCGCCGCTCCCATATACTACCACCACATATTCACCGCCAATCCGAGTCCACCTGCAACATATAACCGCCACTAGTCTGAGTTCCACCAGATTCATCTCCGCCACCAGTCCGAGATTCCACCAGATTCATCTCCGCCACCAGTCCTAGTCCGAGTCCAGTAATTGTTGCTTTGTTTTCGATTTCCAGATCATGCGATACTCCGAGTCGTGACAGAGTAGGACTCCCCAACTTCCGAGCCATCCGTAGAAAAAAAATAGTTCCAGTTTCAAACAAAGTTTGTTTGGAAAATTCTGGTTAGGCAGGTTTTAAGACATTTGTAGACTTTTTTCGAAAAAAATTGTTGCGGAGCAAAAAAAAAGAGGAAAAAAAGTACAAAAAAACAGTGAAAAAATAATTTTTTTCAGAGTGTGCTCCTCCCTTGTTTACATGCAGCGCCGTGATTTTGTTAGTGTTCTAGGCTCGTGTCTCTAGCACGGTCTAGCCTAGGACCAGCACAGTACCGTCGTTGAGCATTTATTCAACTTTGCATCTCTCACTAGATTATTGCTGACCCTTTTGCTACCATATTATAAGCCTTCCCAGCTCCACATACATCTACGTCGTGCGTTTGACTCTCCCTGGTAATCGCTCTATCCAAGCTTTGAGAGTTTTGACTACAACGGTTGCCGATCACCGCTCTTTGGGTAAGAACTGGTAAGAATTTGAGATTTGCTTGACGGATTTGTGACAGCCACCACCACCACCACTTGTTAGTAGTCTGTAGGATCATATTCTTGTGTGTTTCTATTGCTGCTAACCATGCCAGGATCACAAGCCGACGAGATTGACTGGGAGAATTTAACTAACAAGGAGCTTCATGATAAGTTT